>VZSR01000514.1:6154538-6222744 GCA_013398615.1 Brachypodius melanocephalos
GGAGCCGGGACAGGGGGGAAAGGCAGGCAGGGAGACGCGCAGGAGCGGAGAAATCCCCGGCAGTTGCCTGGTGGTAATGCTATTGCCAAGCTAAACGATCCCTGCCTTGGCAGGGGCAGTGCGGGTGTTTACTTAGGAATGAGAGCAGGTGAACTGATGTACGACATACCTCATCCGAAACTACAGAAAACAGGAAACCCACTGACCAGAGAACAAAGGAAATAAACAGCCCATCCCAGAGACAGCCACCTTGTCTGTAAGAGAAGCGCTGTCGCGGGGACTGTGGCGGCAGCGCCCGCGCTCGGGTGGCTGTCCCAGCACCGTGCTGGTGGCCGAACCAGCGGGTGGTGCTGGCCCTTGGCGGCCCAGTTCGGCCGTAGCTGGGGTTCGGCCACCCCCGCCTGGCCCCGGGGCTCATCCCCGCTCCCAGGGCTCCGGGATTTTGGGAGGCGTGGGGCCGGTGCTGCAGGTGCTCCGGGCACAGAGCGCGGCCGGCAAGACGGAGACCTGCTGGCAAGATGAGTTTGAAGCTCGGAGTAGCCGTGCTCTCCTCGTCTGCAGAGCAGCGAGAGAGAGAAAATAATGAGCAATGAGGAGCACTGGAATATTTTGAAAGGGGCTAAAACAACCCAACCGACATTCTTGTGCTTTTTCCCTCTGCATCAGCCAGCAGTGAGTTACTGTGCTTATCTCCTTCGGCCAGACAATAGCAGTCAGGCTGAGAAACTTCTACCTCAAACTGTGCATATTGTACAGGGGAATGAACGGACCGTGTTTATATTAAACAGCATATTTACATACCACTAATAGGGTTTTATGACAAGGGCCGGGGAGGGGGGTTGGTGAGGAACCTTCTGCAACTTGTTCATTGTAATTACAGATGAACCGGGGGAGAGGGGAGAATCCTGGCAACAAAAATTTACTGCACATTTATTTTTTTTTTCTTTTAATGGCGACAAAGTCGTTTTTGCACAGTGTTAAAGAGTTGTAAAGTTATTTGAAGATGTTACTTGCACACACATACACACACGCAGATTGAAAAGGAAACGGAGGTTTGAGTAGCAGCGACCCTGAACCTGATTTCTGGTTTTGTCTGATCTGCTATAGTTTTATTGAGAAAGTGACTTTTTAAATATTATTTTTGAAGGTACTGTAAATATATCCGTATTATAAATTAAAATATCTTAAGAGACTTTATTATTTTTATTTTTATTTCCAAATGCCCACGTGAATCTGCTGTTATTTTAGCACTTGTGTGTCATTTCCATTTTCCTCTCTCTGTGTGTTTTATAACATATTTATACTTTGGTGCAATTTACTACTGTGTAAGTAATTGGTCTATGTGCAATAAATACCATTGCAGCACAAGCAAGTGTGTCTCTATAGGTTTTGAAACAATACCAACCTATAATGGGAAGAACAGCATTTGTTTTTCTCCAAAGATGGCTCAGATTACCAATACAACTTGGTCTAATGGCTTTTCCTGACACAGTGTTGTAAAAAACCTGTTTGAAACCCAGTATGGTTGTGTTCCTGTTGCACTGAGGTCCACTGACTTCCCTTATTAATGGGAAAAAATTAATGGCTAAATTAATGGCTAAAGACAAGGTGTTTCCACTCTGATAATGAATACTAATTTTCTTGAACTATTCCTTTCTAGAAGATATTCTTCTCTCTTTTTTTTTTTTTTCTTTTGTTGTTGTTGTCATAGGAGTAGATGGCTGGGAGTGAGACCAGGATATTTAAGATTACAAGAGAACGCTTAATTTGAAAGCTTAAAATGGTCTTGAGTAGAAAGAAATCTCTGTAAACACTACCTGCCACCCCACAAGTAAGTCCACCTCATGCTGACAGCAGGCCTGATCCTGCCCAAGCAGGATAACTGAATGTTGTATTTTTCATCACTCTAAGTAAGGAGTTACAGCAAGCAGAAGTGCTGCAGCTCTGTGTCCCTGCTCTGAAAGATTGTCTTCCTTTATTGCTTTATGAAGGTGTGCTCTATCCTTGTGGCTTCATAAAGATTTTCATTACTGAAATGAATACATGGCAGACAGAGAAACAAAAAGACAGTGCAGAATAAAAGTGCAAATTTTTAGCTTTATTAAACTCAGGAGTATAGTTTAATTAAATATCAGCTCCCAGGAACAGCACCTCCCAAAGCAAGTTCTTCAGCACGGTGGATCACAGTTTGTTTTGGAAACCATTTGTTCGTTTTCCTTTGTTTTCAAAGTTAAGGAATTTGTCCTTTGCAATTTCTTATGTTGTATTTTCATGAGGGGAAAATAAGTTACTGTTTTTATGCAAATACAAAATAAAGGGACTGGAAAAGTAAATAATACTTTTCCACTGATGTTACTGGAGTTTGATGTGAGCTGCAGTTAATGGTATCTTCCTTGATAACAGTGAAATGGGCTCCTTAAAATGCTGAGGTGACATCAGATCAGGAGCTAAGTGAAGTGGGATCTGCCACCAAATGTTAAAAAAACAAACCAATCTGGTTTTATCTTTGATTACAGCTAACACAACAGGACCAAAAGGGTGCACTGGATGGTGATGTCTGATACAAGCAACGAGATGTTGGCTTTGCATGTCATGGGATGGCATGGGATGGGATGGGATGGGATGGGATGGGGAGACAGTGCTGCTCTCCTTGTGCATGTTGTGGATCACAGAGGCAGGGCAGGGCCAGGTCCCTGCCTGCTGGGTAGAGCAGGACAGGATCGCAGCACCTGGCTGGGAACTGAAGTGGCTGTCAAGCCCTCATCCTCAGCAGGGTGCTGGATCCTGAGGAAGCACAGTGCCTACTGCATGGAGCAGGACAGCCTAATGGACTTGGATCTTCATCTCATAAATCAGTTCACACACTCAGTTTTAACTACACAAACGCTCCTGTCCTTAGACTTTAAAAAGTGGTGACAATTTTGTCTCAACAGAGTCCAACTTAAGTGGGAAATTTATAGCCAGAACTTGCCCTGCTGAAGAACTGTGCTGGGAGATGCATCTCCTGAACAAGTGTAATGGCACTGAGGTAGGATGAGTTTAGCCCACTGACCTCAGAAGGGCCAGCTGTGTCAGCAAAGCAGTCAAGATTCCTCTGCTGTTGAATTTTTGCCAGTTGCCAACCTGCTGGAAGAGTCAGGAGGCTGACACATTGAGACCCTCCATAGACAGCTGAAGTAATCCCACTGGCAGCCTGCACAGGGGATACCAGTCCATCCTGCATGGTGTGGAAGAGGCGGTGGCACAGTAACAGTGAGGACAGAGCAGGACATATGGCACACACGTGTGCGGGGAAGGGGAGGCTGCTGGCGAGCAGTCTGCTGTGGATCACACTCAGAACAGGCTGTTCTCTGCAGAGAAGGATACTCTGAGAAGCGCTGTGGGGCAGCTGAAATACTCCCGAGGCAATGAGTCAAACACTCAGGATGAATATTTTTTTCTGACGAAAACCAGACATGGATTAGCAGTTGGAGCTGCAAGTCAGAAAGAAAAGGTGGCAGGCATGCGGCTGCACACGTACGTGGGCAGGAAAGCAACAGCCAAGAGCCGCAGTCCTGCGGGGAAGGGAGACACAGGTAAACCAGAAATCCGCTCAGAGAAAATGTCCTGCGGCTGCCAGGACCAAAATTGTTTGGCGAGGATGCCTGGAGACTTCCACATGGAAGACGCCTGATTCTCCAAGGCGCCGGCCGCACTCTGTGCAGTGTTTGCTCAGCACTTCTGAAAAGAAGGCTGCCTCTCTCCACGTGTTTAGATGGGAATAGATCGGCTTGAAGGACTGGATTCAGTTTTCTGTGTGCTGGGAGAAGTTGAGGCTGTTTCAGACAAGCAGCAGGCCCTGCAGAAGGGCTCCCCACCAGTGAGAGCTGCACAGAAGCCCTCCTGCAAATCTGCTGCACTCTGAGACTGCAGCCCTCAGCATCCACTGTCCATAGCTCCAAGCAGCGGGGAACTATGTGCAAAAAAGGTGGCTTAGGATCTGAACTGTGCATTTGACAGCGTCAGCTGGGTGTTTGTGTTGCTGCATGCACTGGTTTTTATGCAGATGCTGCTTTCCCTCTTGGATATCCACATGTCCTCAACTATAAGGACAACTTCTTTATCAGCTTTTTCTTTTTCCCTAAACCCTATCTGAGGCCGAGGTTTTATTAATAACCGTTAAGTGGCTATTTTGCAAACCTTCCTTGTGCTGCACACTTTCCTAATTTATTGTAATTTCCCGTCTGGTGGAATGCACTTACTTCCTTTATGTAAAATATCAGCTGCAGGGCTGGAAATTGGGCAGCTATGAGCTGAAAAGAGCAGACTTTCGGGAGGCCAAATGCGGTCAGGCATCATTGCCACTGGGAGCAGAATTTGACCTGATAATCTAATCTCATACAAGAGACTATCTCCAGAAAAGTATTGTTACCAACAGCAAATGACCTCTGCTAATGAAGCTGCAACAATTAGTCCTATATAAAGCTGTCGAGAAAATGTTAACTGCTGAACAACAGTTAGTGGTGGGTAGTTCAAATAATGAGTGTTTTGTTTGCTGGTGTGTGTTTGGTGATGTGTTGGGAAATAATTATCCTTTGACTAGCAGCCAGCTTTGTACTAATCAGAAAGGAGAAGTCATGTTCTGTTTGAAGGATTATACCTAAAAATAGTTCTGTTACCGCCACACCAACGAGCAAGGTGAAACGAATCCACGGCCATGTACGCACCTTCCTAACATTTCACTTTTCACCCTAAAAAACTCATTGTTCAGCTGGGACTTTCTGTTTGATTGTGTCAAGAGCACCAATGTGGTCTCCTGCAATAGCACTAAGCACACTCTCTCCGAGGAGCATTAGCCTATGCACCACTGACTCGCTTTCAGACCCTGCCAGATTCCCAAACGCCCCAGGAGGAAGCAAGGATTCTTTCTCTTTATATAAGCAATCACACATAATGTAAGATTGACAATATTTATGTCAATCATGTGGCAGAGGAAATCGATCTGCTTTTTCTCTGAGGTATTTGTATGCCTGCCCATCCTGGAGGAGCAGCCCATGGTAACAGCAGGTGATTTATCCCTGAAACTCAGTAACCTCAGCCTGTCAAACTCTGCTGGGAAAAGTGACCAAGATAGGAAAAACATCAAAAAGGTGATGCTGGCGAGCAAACACAGAATTGTCAATGCAAAAAGAAAAACTGGGGTGTCTTTGGCCATGCTGTAGGCATTGCCTTTTACTGGTAAAGTGTTTGGAGAGGGATACATCAGGCAGAGGCACCGTGGAAACACAGGCTGAGAAGTGTGAGAGGTCAGACATTCCATATAGGACCATGCCACCAAAGGACTGGCAGCTGAATTATGCCCAAAGCATTCCTAGAAGTTTTTCTTACTCTTTGTGGATAACAGCAGCAGACTAAAGCACACCTGAGCAGCTTTCAGCTGATGTAAAGCCACGCCGCTCCCTGGCCAGCCGTGGACACACGAGACCCCCTCAACATCTCCCCATCCTCTCCAAGTGGCTCCAGCAGAGTTTCTTTGGATCTGGAGCCGTCCCCCAGCCTGGAGCCACAGTCCTGTTCCACGGTGCCAAACAGGAGGTGCCCGTGTCCTGGGGGGTGGCAGAGCTGCGGGCAGAGGGATGCGGGTGTGCCCGCGCTGCCCCGGCTGTGCCGGGCGTGCCCCTGCCCTGACTCATCCTCTGTCTGTGCTGCCAACCAGCCACAGAACCGGGCCCGCCGTGCTGGAGACGGAGCAGAGTTCGGGTTTGTTATGTAAACTGGCCATCAGCTTCCTGGTTCACCAAAACCAGGTACTCGCATTTGCTTCACCAGCTAACTTTTTTTCCTTCCTCGCCCCACTCGGCTTCCAGGTTTTTCATGGTAATGTTTGCCTGCTTGGCCTTAGCACCCAGCGGCACAAGGTTTTCTGTCTGTGCCCTGGCAGCTGTTTGAATGCAGACATGAACTGTACCAGGTGCTGGGCACTGTCTGGGTTTGGTTGCACCCATTCCTTTCAAGATTGATGTTCAGAGTTATGAATACTGGCTGCATCACAGTGTAAAATTCCCAGACAAATAGGAAATGAGTCCTGACCTCCAGGTTCACAACCTAAAGAAGAAAACAGAAGCTTACCATTTGTAGACTTTTGCCATTGCCATGATTAGCTGAGCATCTCAGATGTAATGGTGTACCCTTCCCATCTGATCCTGTGTAATGCACCGAATCCTGTTGTCCTTAATGAGATTAAATGAGGATTTTCTACTAGTTCAGTGCCTTAGCCATTAGCAACTGTTGTGTGTCTCTAGGCAGTGATGTACCTTTGCAAGCCTGGTCCTGTGTCTCTCTCAAAGCCATGATATTTGGCTTCTTCTACTAAAATTATTTTGATAATTGGTCTTAGGCTCCCTGGCACAATGCTTTGAAAGGCAGATCTAAGTGTACACACCGAAGAGGCAAACAGAGATACTAAAGAGCTCAAAACCTCAGTAGCTGCTAGGTGTGTAAATACCTCAGCTACCAACATGCCATTTTGCAGGGCCAGGTGAGTGCTGCAGACCCCTTAAAATCTGCAAGCTGCCTTCCCTCAGAGGGGCACCCTGCCACTGTAAGGAACAATTGCAGGGACAGCACGATAGCTCATCATGGGAGATGTTTCCAGGTGGTAAAATTTGAACAGTGATTTGCTGCCAAAATTTAGAGATCTCTCGTTAAGAAGAAGGAATCGAGAAAAGCCCCTGGTGGGAATTCCTGGTGGGGAAGGGAGAACAGCGCTAAGGGTTGAAGTTTCCGTGTGCAGACGAAGAGCCCTGCACTGACTGGTCCAGTGAGGGTTACAGATGCTGCTGCACACCCTGTGCTGATGGACAAACGCCATCCACCACAGCCACCGCAGAGACAGCTCCCGGGGCCCGCAGTCGCCACCCTCTGCTCCCTGTCGGGTGTATAATGTGCTCCTCTCACCGGCCCGAGCGTGGCAAGGGACCCCAGAGGTGTCCTGGGACACGAAGGTGAGTGTCAGCCTGCGCCACCCCCTCACCGTGCCGCGCAGGGAGGAGCGCTTCCTCTTGGAGCAGGTAAAGGGGGAGATGGCCCACAAAGCTCCCATTGTTCCACAGCCCGCCTTCAGCCAGGGCTGTTTTGTTTGTCTGTTCTTCCCCTAAATGCTCACTTGGGAGCCGTCAAATAAAATCTCAATTAGCTCACTTAGGACACGGAGGGCGGTGTGGGATGTGTTCCCTGGCAGGCAGCATTCCCTGGCAGGCAGCATTCCCTGGCAGGCAGCGTTCCCTGGCAGGCAGCGTTCCCATCCTCGCTAAGGGCACGGGAGGCAGCAGGGGCGGTGTGAGACCTGTTGCTCACACACAGCCCCGACCGAAGCATCGCTGGTACCCCGGCAGTTTCCCATCGCCAGACTAGGGCAGCCACACCACCCGTGCATCCAGGAGTGTCTGTGGAGATGCTCACAAAACAGCTTGTGTCGAATACTCGGGCTTTGGGGAGCTTCTGTCTGATGTGCAGCACGTGTCAGCTGCTGCAGTCATTGCCAGTGACAACAGGTGTTGTAGCAGTGCTCTAAACCACCTTGAGAACATCCATGGGAGAGGTTTTGTTCCTGTTTCACTGCCAGGTAGTTACCAGCTGTCTGGGAATAGGGTAGGTGCCTGTCTGTGATTTTCAGCATCAGCCTGTCCAAGGCAGGGCTGGTACTTGCCCCCTCTCCTCCCCAGCCTCAAGTCCCATGGCATGCCTTGCTCCCAGCCTGGCTCTGCTGCCTGTGGTGCTGCATGGGCTCCTGTGGCTGAAAAATCAGCTCTTTCAGACAAAGTTTGTTTCAGCTCACCCTGCACAAACACAGGTAACAATTGGCACAGGAAGATGCAGAGCGATGGGTTAGGATCTCTGTTTTGGTAGCAGCCCTGGTTTGGATCCATCACTGAGATCACAAATCTCATGTCGGGTGGTGATGCTGCAGAAACTGAGACCCAGACCAGCCCTCTCTGGCCCATTGTTTTGCTTGACTGCTGCTGAAAAGAGAGCACTGGCCACCCAAACCTTCCCTCCCTTTCAGAAGCTGCTCTGAATATTCTATTCAGAGGCTTAGTGACTAAGCCATTAAGCTCCTCACTGTATGTGAAAAGTCAAAATAAATTTAGTTTTTTACAAATACTGGTGCAATAGAAAAAAAATATTTAAGTCTGATTATTTCCAAGACAAGAGCACGGGGCATGGGACAAACTTTTGACAGAGACTGGGGCCAGGCTAGCTGAAAGAGCAACTCATGTAGGTCACAGCCCTAAACTGTCCTCAAATGCAAGAGCGTGACATGGCCACAAGCCAGGGATGATGGAAAAATAATTCCCAAGGAAGAGCATCTCTGTTTGCCCAGAGTGTATGCAGGAATCCCAGCACTCCATGGGCACCACTGAGCTGTTAGGGACTTGTGAGCAATCCCCATCATGTGTGTCTGCTGGTGAATGATGTTTAGCTGCTTTTATTCCTGCACACTTCACTTATGTGGGAGCAAGGAATGTGATGATAAAAAGGCTGGAATGATTTCAGTGCTGGATAGTTTCCATTAATGTATTTCTCGTTATGTAACGCTGCCATCACAGTACAAAATCCAGTAAGGTGCCTTTTGGGAAGGTGGAACTTTCCTACATAGCTGCAATTAGGTAAGTGGGGCTGGAGAGCAGGTTAGGCTTTGATCAGACCATTTTTAATTGCACCGGATGTGTTTGGGCTATTGCATGGTATGAATTTCTTTGCCTTTAGGTTACAAGGCACCTCATAAATTAAAAGGTTGATGTTGTCAAATGCATGCCATTAGCACTCGGAGCAGATAATCCTTCCCGTGGCCTCATCCGAGTCTATCTCAGAGCCTGTCTCCAGATAATGGCCTGGAAGAAGAACAATGGTGCTCCCAGCTCCCAGGGACCTCCACTCTTCTGCTTCAGAGAAGAAAAATTATCATTATCTGCATGGCTCAAGCTCCCTTTGAAATGCAGTTATTTTTTACTCATACACTCCCAAGTATTTTTTTACATTATATCAGTGGGAAACTTGAAACCCCCTTTGAGGAGAGAAAGATTTCCTGCAGCCCTACTACTAAAGAAAATGGATAGATCAAGTAGTAAAGTTCAATGACTTACTTAGTGTTAAATAAGAAAGAGAATAATGAATTGGATTTTGTGTGCCTGGTTTTCCTCTGCAGGGAGCAGTCAGGCTAATGGATTTTCATTGCCTTGTGCTTCTGTTCATCAGCCTAGGTGAGTTCAAAACACTCTTGCCTTTTTGTGTTCTCCTTTCCCTGCCCACTTGTCACAACCTCGAGTGTTTGGAGATTAGCAAACACATAGATTTGCTGCCATCAGCACCATCCTGACTGGGGGGAAAACACAGGGTTAACCCCCTGCCCCCAGTGATGACTTTTGGCTGCATGGGCATCTGTATTTTATGCCTGGTGGCTGCAAGCAGACAATTCCTTACCTAGGCTGGACACTAGTTTCCTACTATTATGAATTCAGGCTGTAACGTCCTTCAAAAAAACATTATTTCCCCACTGGGTTCACCAAATATTTGCTGGGTCTCCAAACCCTCCTGTTTGTTTACAGGCTTTGCCAAACATGCCGTAGGGCTTTTATGGGGGAAGGAAGGGAGGTGGTGGAGGAGGAAACTATTACAAAGCTATTTAACATAAACAACTTTCTTCTGTAAACTCCAGACACGGCTTGGCAGGGAATAGGTTAAAGCTGGGGGGGTGGATGGGGAGACTCATTAGAACAAAGTAATGAATGGCAAACTGAAAAGCCTAGGGAGAGACACAGGGGAAGAGATGAGCTGGCCCTAAATGGGACCCTAAATGGGACCCTAAATGGACTCTGGCTTGCTGGCAGCCCTCTGCTGCTCTGAGCTCGGGTTTTGGATCTGCTTCCTCCCTAAGGAATGCCAAAGCTGGGGGATGCTCAGACACGAACCCTGCAGAACTGATCGGGAGTCATATTTCAAAGGTGAACCTGAAAGGTTTCTACAGAGCCAGAAATTGCTACTTCCTGCCCCAAACCTTTGCTGGGTCTGCCAGCGCTGCCCGGAGCCAGGAGCTGCTCTCTGCCCACTTGGAGCAGGATTTCCGTTCTCCTACCAGCCTCGGTGCCTCAGGCTTTGTGGTCTGTTTTTTGTCTGAATGGGAAATGCATAATGACAAACTGTTTAAACAACTTATGGTACAAGGAAACTTGCTGGAGTAGAGCACAGGACTCTAATTTATTCCCGAGGAAGGGATGCACCCTCCAAAGGCACTCCACTGAAGAACTGCAATTCCAAGTGCAGGTTAACTGCTGGCCATCCTCAGTGCTGCCCTCAGCCCTCATCCGGGCTGGTGCTCAGCTGAATGCCTGAGGTTCAGGGAAGGTCTGGCTGTTAGAGCTGTCCTGACTGTGGGTTTGCTTCTGTGGGTAATTCTGGTTGTCCTGGTGCTGGGGAAGGAAAGCCCAGAGCCACAAAAGCCACAGAAGAATTCTCTTGTTCTATTTCCAGCCCTGCTTTTTAAGACACAAAGGGCTTCAGATCAGATGCATTTCTGAAGCTTATCTATGTGAATATTTCACCGCTTATCCAAGAAGAACAAAACCCTTCAAACCTTCTGAGGTCTATCCATCAAGAGCCTTATCTGCCCATGTCACAATTTGGCTCCTGGCTGCTGCTGCTTGAAGCTTCCTGCCACGGCTCCCCATCTTCCCCCTCCGTGCTGCTCCACAGCGTTCTCCACAGCCACCCTGTGGCCACAGACTCCCTGCCACTGCAGTGCTGGCCTCTGCACTGCATGCAGGAGCAGCTGCTGCATGCTCTGCAGCCAGCCAGCCTCCTGAGGGGCTGCATTGGTGCTGCTGTGTCACAGCTGCTGTGTCACAGCCCATCGTCTGCATCCCCCCACACACACAGAGTCTGGGAGGTGGCCAGAGCACTCTGGCTCTGCCTGGCCCCAAGAATGAGGAACATTCGTCTTTTTTTATGGGATATTAATGAAGCTTGGATAAAGGAATTCTGTCTCCTCTGTCTGAGGTTCCAAGACTGAAATATGCAAAGAGAATACTTGTGATCATCTCCCACCTGGAAGCTGCTGGTCCCTTCTAGCAGAGGGCTGCTTAGAGATCTCAGAGGGCACCTTAAAAACCCAGGCTCTACCCCTTTGTAGCTGAGCATGGTACCTGAACCACTGGGAAGCAGCAGGAGCATGGCAGGAACATGGGAGAGGCATCAGCACCATCAGGACTGTGGAAATTCCTGGCCAGGTAAAACAGCTGCATAGCCAGAGTTAATGCCCAGTTTGTACCCTGTGTTACTGGAGAGTCTCTGCAGTGCCCTCTGCTTGGCACCAGGGCCACAGGACTTTTCTCGCTTTGAAGCTGAGCTGGCACAAGGAGTTGTCTGCAGCCATCCTGTCAAAGCCATGGCCAAAAACAACAGGGTGAAGGCTTTGGGAACAGCCACCCATCCACAGGGTCACTGATTTAAACTGGGGACCTGGCTGGCTCAGGGCTTGAGAACAGCTTTTGTGCAGGTCAGAGGTTGAAATCCTGTGCACCAGGGTGGGGATCAGAGAGCTCTGCTGCCTGGTACTGCCTGGACTCAGCCCAGATGCAGACAAGCTTCAGCACTGCAGTGGCCTCTTCCAACAGGGATCATTTTCCTATGGTCCTTTTCACAGGACACTCTGATATGTGGGTTGTTTTTGCTCTCCTCCCTGTGGTTTTAATTTTTTTCCTCTGTTTTGATGGTCAGAAGGGTAAAGTTAATTCCCATCTCATATAAAACAATGAATTTGTCTCAATAACGAGAGGCTAAATGTACTTTTTATACTGTGGTGTATGATAAGCTATTTATAAATTTCATATCACTGCTGGATCATAGTCAGAGTCTAAAATAAAGTTTTAATTTAACCATAGTTTTCCAGTGTTGACAGATATGATAAATACTTTCTTTTTTCTATAAAACCTAATTTCAGCAGTGTTTTGCAAAAATCATTAGAAGCTAAGGATTATTTCCCTGGGTTTTTTTGCTTTGTTTTTCTCCATGTTCCAGTGTTTAGTTTAATGTTACATTCCATTATAGGAAAAAAAAAAATTGTGTCCGTGGTAATTTGTTCTCCAAGGCCTCTGCTTAAGAAGATGGAAGGATTTTCTTGAGAAGACTGATGGAAAGAGGTCTCAGCTCATGTCACAGAGGCCTTGGGGCAGTTGCAGCACCTCTCTGAGGTTGAACCAGCCCTCGGGGCACTGCTGCAAAGCCCACTGGCAATTTCACAGTGACTGAGCAAATTCTGGTATTTCAGGTGACCCCACAAGTGAGCCAAGAGGGCACGGTGGGGCAGGTTTCATGTCTGGAAGGTGAGTTTTAAACACAAGTCTTCCATCTGCAGGAGGGTTGCATGCTGAGTCCCTTCAAAATTTTTCTGGACCCTCTCCAGTTTTCCTGCCTCCCCATGTAAACAGCTTTGAGGAAGATGTCTCTCTGTGCAATCAATCACTTTCATTCTGCAGTAAATAGCTCTTACATCAGCTACCATTGTACTGTAGATGTAAATGCAGCACAACAGAGCCCTGCCGTGTTGTGAGGTGAGTGGGTCAGATACTCTGCTGGAACAACAGAAACACAAGGAACGCTGAGCAGGAGAAAAAGCCTGTTTTTAAAGTGTTTTAAAGCTGCTGTCTGTCTTCTCAGCCCTGCAGTTTACAGCCCATACTTCTCACCCTGCCTCCCTGTTAGACAGACAAACAAGAGATGAAGCTGTTTGGAGAGCAAGTCCGTGTTCTGCAGACATGAAAACATTGACACTTGTATCTCTATGGACCGGCCTCTGCCTGTGAGGAGCTTCCAGAAACTGAAAACACCCAGGAAAGGGGCATACAGAAGGGGAGAGAGGTCTTCTTCTGGTGGATTGCCATGTCACTCAGGCTGCTTTCATGGTGATACCCAGAGGACGTCATTGATGCAGCCAGCTATGATAATCCTTTCAGTGGGAACAGGTGCTGGGGGATAATCCTGCTGTTTTCCTTGGTTATGGTTCTCTTCAGTCACTAAGACAGAGCAAACAGGATTATCACAGCAGCCATTCAGGAGGTGAAGTTTTGGGTGCCGCGTGCCTGGGGCTCCGTGGACGTTTTTTTCCAGGGAGGTGCTGGCTTTGCAGAGCAGCCTGTCCTGCTGAGGGCAGTGGGAGGCCAGGGGGGCTTGGCTGGCTCTCCCCAGGCTCCCACTCAGACTGCCCATCCAGGATGAGGGCTGAATCCCGTATGCAAAGCTCCTGCTCTCTACAGCTCTCCCAGGAAGATTCCTTCCCCAGAATCCTGGACACGTGTGGGATGGAGACAGCCCAGCTGGGCATTGTCCCAAAGCCTGGCTGGGCCAAGGCACTGCCACAGGAGCTGGGGGAGGACAAACTGTGGCAGCTCTGCCTGGGCTGCCAGATTTTCTCTAGCCAGGAAGGTTTGAGGCACTACAAACACCCCGGGGGTTCACAGTGACCCAGCCTGTCCCAACTCCAACTTCAGAGCAGCTCTGTCCCTGTGTAAGTGCAGGCTTGTGCCTCCAGCAGACTTTAATGGATTGTCAGGTTTTGTTTTAAATCCCTGGAGTGCTGCACTCATCCATCCCCTCTCAGCCCAGCTCCACTGCCCTTAGACCAGCCTGCTCCTGGTGAATGTCCTTGCCATGCAAAGCCAATGCCTCTCTGCTCCTGTCCCACCACCTTTTGCCCTGCTGATAACAACCCCTGACCCCCCCGTGCTGTTCCCTTCTCCACCAGTGAAGGTTCTTGGAATCATGTGAGGTTCTTGGAATCAGCCCTCACACAGCCCCTGTGCACACACACCTGCTCCCCACTCCTGGTTTGCTTTGGGACTTCCCTCACCCCTGATTTCAGTATCAGCAAAGCAATGGATCCTGGCTCCATGGGTTTGTGACAATCTGGGCTCAAAGCTGTTCTAAATAGCAAACTACAAAATAAACATATGTGCACAGCATATAGACTCTGAGCTCCAGGAATAGGAGCCAGGGACGTGCAGGGTTGTTAAAGCTCCAGCTTGTAGTCGTGCTGATAAGGCAGTTTCCAAGAAATTGCCCAGCCCTCGAATTCTAGAAGCTCTCTCTTCCCAGGTCAACAACCTTCTATGGACTGAATCCTGGTGTCACTCCACAAGCAAACACAGGCCAGGCAGGACCTTCTGCAGATGGTACAAAAAAGAGAATCTGTGCTGCTAAGAAGGTGTCCAGGCACTCTCTGGCATAGGAAACCAAAACACACAATGAGAAGCACATTGGTAACTCTGGTAGTTTGGGAAAGCACAAGAAAATGTGCTTCAACTTCATTCTTCTTTGGCCAAGCCTCCTCCTTGCCTGAGAGGGGATGAAGGTGGTATTGGCTGAGCTGCTGCACTCCCTGTGCCAGCAGTGCTGCAGTGCTGCAACCCCTGGGCTCCCTGCAGGGTCTCCCCTTTTCTGGAGGAGCCCTCCATCAGCTCTGCACCCAGACCCCTGCAGCCCCACACCCTGCTTTTGGCCAGCTTTAACTTCAGACAGGAGCAAAGGCTCCTTGGGGGAGCAGATTTTCCACAGCATCCCACAGCTCTGTTAGCAAAAATGTTCCCTGTGGCTCTGGTGGAACACAGGCAGGGCTGATTGCACCCAGTTGTTTGGCTCCCTCATTTCACAGGGATATTTTATAATATCTCATGCAGGTGCAGGAGTTGACACAACAGAGCATGCACCATGCTAGAATCTGGCCAGCTTGTGTGTAAACACCACTAGAGCCCTTTTCAAATTCTTAGGAGTTGTTCCAAAAACACAAAGCACTTCACCTAATTCCCAATCCACGTGGGGTTTCCCCAGCAGGGCCACCTCTGTGTCCTGCAGAGCAGCCCCAGGTCCCTGCCAGGGCTGGCAGCACAGCCTGGCAGAGGCTCCCACCTGCTGGACCCTCCCTGGTGGCTGCTGCTCAGAACCTCTGCACGGTGCCATTGCTGCCTGGCAGGAGCACTGGGCATGGCACAAACCCTCTGGCCAGCCCTGTGTCACCAACACTACTCTGGGTGAGCCTTTGTAGACAGGGAGGATGCCTAGTCAGTAGCTTTGGGCACCTGACCTGTTTCTTGCCCATTTTATGTCTTCCAGAGTCTGTTTCTCTTCCTTGCTGACCCTACAGAACAGGGTCATCTTTCTGAGCTGAGGTAGATCACTAGAATTTTGCTGAATTGGGAAACCTGTTACTTCCCCATCAAAACTTGCTCCTACCAAAACCCAAAATGACTCTTCCAGCACTCTATAGAAAGGGGGAATAAAATCCATGTATACTGGATGGGCACATGCCTGAATTTGTGTGGGATCCCACACTTGCATGGAGAGTCTGGAGAGTCTTCGTGGGAGACACCCCTGCATGTTTAGGGCTCTCCAGGGGAGATGGTGGCAGCTCTGGCCCCAGCTCTGACGTGGAGCAGCACACGAGCAGCCAGGTCAGGACACAGGGCTGCTGCTTTTGGGAGGGTGCAGAGCCTGGCCTGGGCAATCCAGGAAACCCAGGATCGTGTTTGTCCCACTCAGATGAGTTCTGTGGCTGACCCTGACTCCTGCAGCCTTGAGATTAAGGGACTTGGCACACGTTCTGTATGGGCACTTTGTGGATCTTGCAGTGCTGAACAGCCACTGCTGCCAGCTTCTCCCAGGGGCTCATGATGCTGCAGCCTGTGCATTTCTGGGGCAGACACTCTGGATTTGCACCAAGCACACTGAGTGCTATTGACATCTTTTCTTGACTGAGCCTTTTTTGTTTGAGCTGCTTTACCAAGCTGCCCTGAGCCTCCACAGGGCATGCCAGCTTGCACCTACAATGCATCAGGCTTCATCTTCCCAGTTAGCCAGGCTCTGGGAAAGTCACTGGAAGGACTCCAGTGGCTTCAAAATAGGAGTTGACTCATGCCCCATGAGATCAAAGCAAAATGTCTCTGCATATGAAAAAGTATTATGGAAACGGTATCATTCATGCACGAAAGCCACACTTCAAATTTATCATATAAAATACATAATATTGTAAATGGACAGGAAAAATTGCACAAGGCTTGGTGTGCATGGAAATTACTGGCATGTGAAAAATGTCTCTTCCCATAAACACAGCTGTGGTCTGTTACACAAGTAGGCATCCAAAACGGGGAAGGTTGGACCCTTTCTGCTCTTCTTCCAAATTCTCCCTTTCTGTAGGAGTAATTAATTTCTACACTCATCCCTTGTGTTGTCAAGAGTGACCCAGAGCAAAGGCTTAGGATGGGGTGACCATTATGGGCCGTTGTGGCAGTGTGACAGGTGGTTTTGGAGCTCACAGACACAACAGCAGCTCCTGAGAGCGCTGCTGGGCCAGAGCTGGGTGCTCAGAGCACCCCAGGGCCAGGCTGCAGCACTTGGATCTCCCAGGTCTTTGTGGGAGGTGTGAATGTGGGGTGAAATCCCACCCCAGTGGAGCTGGCCAGCAATGCAGAGTCCCTGTGATTCCTTCAGCCAACGTCTGCAGCTTGATCACATTCCAGCAGGAGCTGATTGCCATGGTCCAGGGAGCAGGGTTTAGCATATCACCTTGAGGAAACGAGCACAGGATGGTTCTGCAGGCACAGCAAATGTAACTCTGAGGGGAAAAAAGAATTAATGTGGGTATTAACCAGCAATTTGTCAAACAGCCTCTAGAGTCAGCTTCTGATGCTGTGAAGTGTGCCATGAAAAGCTGTGGATGCTTCTGTACCTCCTCTGGCTTCTCTGAATCTCTTCAGCACTGAGAGCAGGTGGATAACACCAAGCCTGTTCACTGCTCAGCAATGGCAGAAGCCAGGATGAACACTCCAGCTGCTGCTGCTGTCCCACCTCCGTTCAGGGGCCATGGGGCAGACTGCAGCTCAGGCTTTCCCTCTGTGCCGTGCTTCCCTCCCTGGCTGGGAGCACCAGGAGCTGGCTGAGGACACTGCAGAGGGGCTGTCTGTCCCCTCCTGGGCTGGACTTGTCACATTTTCCATTTATTGCTCTGCAGTGCCTCAGTGTCCCCTCCCTGTGACACCCCTGTGGCAGAAGATCCCACCACCCACCCTCCAGCAGCTGGACCTGAATATAAACACAGCCCAGAGTGCAGTGACCCAGAGAGCCAAGTGAAATGATCCACCTGCACCTTTTGCCCATTATTGCCTCAAAGTTGCCCATTTTCCCCCCAAAGTAGGTGCAGTTCAGCACTGCTAGCCACACTGTGCAAGCCCATCACTGATCCCCATGCTTGCAGAGAAGAGATGTGAGATGGCTGAGAAGACTTGTGGCTCTTATGGTCTCCTGCCTCAGTGTTATGGGGTGACTGGAATGTTCCTCAGCTAACTGGGCTGTACTGGCTCCCTGCTGGAGCACAGAACTGACTGACTGACCCCCAGTTGATATCCAGCTGCAATGACTAAACTCTCCTTACATTCCAGAAATCCGACAAATAAATGTTTCTTGAAAATAAGCTGGTGTTTTTGTTCTGGGAAACGAGCAAAGCATCTTCCTGGTTGCTGGGGTGCAGAGGGCAGAGCCTCACAAGGACCCACAGGGCACCAAGCAGTAACAGCAGCATCCTGCTTGCCTGCCCTCCCAGCTCCCCTCTCCTCTTTGATGAGTTTGGAATGAGCTCTGGAGGTGTAACTGCGGAGAGTAATGATGTGTGAAAGTTCACTTTCATTTTTCACTCTACTTTTTTGGAAGGTGGAACATTTTAGAGTTGACAGTACCATGCTTAAGCCATATGAGGCGAGTAACTATTTTTAACCAGATGGAGATTATCTGAGAGTCTGCTGCTGAATCATTTCAAACAAGGAAGAAATCACGGAATCCAAATGTAGGCGTGGGAGGGATGGGGGTGGGAAGGCTTTTGTCATACACTCATTTCAATAACTGTCCAACTGCTTCAAAACTTATGACCACTTAACTGAAAATACCTGTGGATGCATTTTACAAAATGCTCCTGCTCTGAGAGAGGGGCAGATTCTCAGGTTGGAGCAGCTCGAGAGGTTCCCTGTGCTCACCAAGCCCCTTTGCATCCTGAGCTGAGCCAGATGGGAGAAGACACTTGCCCATCCTGGCACTGCCCTTCTCTGGGCCCCCATCACGTCCTGCTGGGTGGGGGCAATGTGCTCAACTCTTCTGGGGCCACAGCCTGGGGTGAGAGGAGAAAGGGCAGTCTCAGCCCTGGTCTGGATGCTCTTCCATCTGACAGTGAAGAGCACCTGCTTCTGCCTCCTCTTCATTCCAGCACACAGGTCGTGCTTGAAATAAAGAGAGTTTACCAGGTGAAAGTGGCCTTGTGGATAAACTGAGGAATTATTGTCACATTTCCTTTATCTGACACACCTCAGACTTGCAATAACAGGCTTTTCTCACTGCCAGCCATGGACTGAGGCAGCCCCTCACACAAGGAAAGGGAGAGCCAGGAAGTACAACTGGGCTACAGCTGCCTGACAGGCCACAGCCCAGATGGTGTTAGAAGCTGTCACCCTGTTTGTGAGAAATAATGCACAGCCTGTTTATAGCCTGTCACCGTGTTTGTGAGAATTAATGCACAGCCTGTTTATAGGCACTCAGAGCACAAGGCTGGTAACCACACACACGACCTTTGGCTTTGTGCTGAAGTCTTTGAGCTCCATTGCATGTGCAGCATTGGCTGCTTCCATGCAGGAATGTGGCACTGCTTGGGCACACCAGAGTGCCAAAACAAGGGTTGGGATGAACATTTCTGCATTCAGCCCCACCAAAAGCAAGGCTGTGTGGTCTACAAGGCTTTGCAATGGGAAATCAAACCTCGTTCCCTGACCTAGTTTGGTACTTGCCCACTAGCCTGTCTTCTCAGTATCACTGAAATCATGAGTGAGATACATGCCCTTAGCCCCCTTTAGAAAAATCTCTTGGCTCTGATTTCCCAAAATCTGCTGTTCCTGGGATCCTCTGCATTGAGAACAAAAGTCAAACCCTGTCCTGGCTCTGCACTTCAGCATGGCTGGGGCAGAGTGTGCAGAGATGACACCAAGGCAGCATCTCCTGCACTGCGGTTGCCTCGGCAAACATCCTAAACGTGAGCTGTGAGATCAGGTGGACATTCTGGCTGCAAGGACTCAAGCAAATTTAGCAAAAGGGCCAGGATATATGCCCTTTAAAAGGGGTCAAGGTCAGCGTCTTCAGCATGGAGAGTGGAGTTCAGGATAAATGATCTTGAAACTCAATGCTTTTAAGAGCAGTTGTGAAGTGAGAGGGACACAGCAGGATCTGCTGCCACCCCCAAACGCCTCTGCACAGCACCCAGGGCACTTCACACCCCGGCTCCACCCTGGCTGGTCACTGCTGTCACTGCAGCTGTCACCTTGTGGCTTTGCTCTTGCTATGCAGTGAGCAGCAAGGCTTGCAATGCTCCCCACTGTGTCAAAGGCAGAGCAAGCTGCCGAGCTCACGTGTGGACTGTGGAGAGAAGGCTTGCATCTTCCACAGGACTTGGCTTTCACCTGGGATCCCCATCCATGGAGAAGCTCAGACCTTCCCTTCCAGACCTTCTCTTCTCCTTTTTCTAGTTATTTCTGACTTCACCCCTCCTCTGGAGGGCTGTGGGGAGCTGATGGCTCCTGCTCCGTGCCAGCCCAGCCAGGCAGGGCACAGCCCAGCCCAGCCCAGCCCAGCCCAGCCCAGTCTGCTGCCAAGCTGGAGGAAACTCCTGGTTCAGCTGGTGTCACCAGACGGGCGTCCAGCCTACTCACACACCACACGTGGCTTGTCCCATCCCTGCCCCTGAAATCTTGAGTAATGGGGACTGACACATGTTTTTTCCAGAAAGCAATCACTTCGGATCAAATTAATTCTGTGATTTCCAGGTGCTTCCTCCTCCGCACAACTGATGAAGATTTCCTGAACCTGACGGCCAAGGCTGCTCAAAGCCAGGACATTTAAATTAATCTTTTGTTCTTGGGGACTTTCTGTAGCTGGATGACTCTGCATGCCACTTCTTTCTCACTCACAGACCTAGGCCCTAAAGCTCCCACCAAACAGACATTTTAGGGGGAAGAGGAGGGCAGGGTGGGAAGTGGCTTGTCTGTGGGTTTGGGGCTGTGGGGAGGCTGCACTGAAAGCTCTTTGCAAGACCCTCCCTGCAGAGCTGCTGTCTGGGTGTGGGGTGAGAGCAGCACTGTGAGTCCAGCCTGGAGTCCACCACAAATGCCTCAAATGAGGCTGCAGCTGCATCCCACTGTCTGGGGGTGAGGCCAGGGGTCACCAAGGAGATCCTGAGATAACTGAAGGTTCTGTCTAAAGGCACCAGATGACTCTTCCTTCCCAATCTCAGGGGGTGCTTCTTGGGTAGGATGTTTGCATTTGAGCAACACTGTGTCCTGTAAGTTCTCTGTGCATTAAGAGGAACTGAGATTTTGATGGGAACACCTTGTGTTGTGCATCCATTTCCTCTCTCCCGCTTATCAGGGGTTGGATCATGTGGCTTATGTTAAAGTCTAAAATACAGATGAAGCTGTGAAGCATGAACAACAAATGCTACTCATCAGTAGATACCCCAAAAGCACATCCCGTTAATAAGGGGTGACGAGTGAATGAAATGCCTTTTACTCCCTGATCAAGAAATTTCTGTTCACTGCTTTTTAGCATAATTTAGTGTTGGGTTTGATCCAGAATGTTTTTATTTTTGTGTGGATCTACATTTGCATCTTCTCACGGCTATTCTATAACCTGACTGCATTGCCAGTATACCTAGTGCTATAACAGTACAGGGAAGAAAAAATGTGAGGATTTGCATGAATCCATCAAATGCCCCACTCCACATTTTCAGAGCCTGTAAAAGACACGGAGCAGAAATCTTGAGAACATACCCCACACCTGTGTCCTACCAGTGCAACCACCAGCACTCATCTTACAGGTACAACCCCTCCTGATACAGATCTCAAAGATCTGTTGGTAAAGTGTATTTTTTTTCTTTTTTCAAGAAATGCTAAGCATTTCCTCATCCAGCTTTTTCTTTGAGCAAGAGGCAGTGTCCTGCTGCTGAGCTGCAGCTTTGCCTTGCCCTCCTCATCAGGCGGGTCTGTTCTAGTGGGGTTTTTAAGTGTCGTGGATTATAAACTAACCCTTTTAAAACGTACAAACCTGAACATGAAGCCTTCGTGGTTACTGCAGTATTACCCCTAAGGGACAGGCCTGGCTGATGCTTTCAGTAAGGTCACACCCCTCCTCTTCACACTGGTTTTACTTGTGCCTGCCCTTGTGCCCTTGCCTGCCTGCCAGCGGGGAGGTCGACACCCCTGTTACACAAGCGAATGTCGTCGGTGTTTTCCTTCTTGATTGTTCTGCGTGTAATTTGGATTCCACGAGAGGCGCTCAGCTGATGTCACCGCATCACTTTAATGGTGTTTTTCTTGGCTGCGGGTTTGATTTTCTTGGCGTTGCAGCCAGGGCATCTCTGCAGACACGGACGCTCGATGGCTGCACACGCCGCTTCCCCTTTCGCGCGCCTTGCGCTCGCCCCTGCGAGACCAAACTGCAAAGGACTGGCTTTGCAATTCCTCCCTTGCCCATCCACCATGGCCAACATGCTCCTCTGCTCCTTTCATTTTCATGTATCTATACTTGGGTTAGGGTTGTTACGATACTACATGAAATCTTTAAAGTTTTCATTACGACAGCAGTGCCTAGGAGATGCCTGCAAGGATCAGGAAGAATTTGTTCTGCACAGGCAAAACCCAGCACTCCTGATCATCAGATTCCTCTGCTCTAACCTTCACATGGGGCAACAAAGGGATAAGGCCAGGAAAATAGGATCATCAGGAAATGATAATGCAGTGGTACCCATCATGATAGATGCATGCACTTGGCATCAATCATTTTCAGACCTTTGTCAGCAGCTGTGCAAAGGGTTTCAGAGGTACTTTTGTGTGGTCACATTTTCCTTGTCCTTTACTGGATGCACATCTTCACAACAGAATGAGTTTGGGATTGTATTTTTTTTCCTGGGCTGTTTAGCAAAGCTATTCCTTATTCCTGGTAGTTCAGTTTCCAAGGTATCTCCAGCAACACAGCTATCCTAAAACAGTGGTGTGGGGCATTTGATGGATTCATGCAAATCCTCACATTTTTTCTTCCCTGTACTGTTACAACACAATTTGCCCTTCCTTGTTAGAGCTGGCAGACAAATCATACATGTGTGTTTTGCCACTTGAGAGTTGTGTTTTCTACTATATTACCAGTTATATTTCTTGCCTGCGCTGTTTGTAAAAGAAAGAAAATCATCTCCCCCCAAAACAAGCCCTTTCTCCTCTAAATCCATCAGAAGTTAGAATCTGTATCTTCCTTTCCTCTCCCCCTGCCCATGCACTTCTACTTCTGTGCTCTCTGCCCAGGGATGGTCTCCTGCTCCTTGGAGGAAACACAATGTCAGGAATCACGAAGCTGAGTGAGGTCTGGCAGGGGCTGTGGTCCCTGGCTTCCACACAGGCAGTGAACTCCCAGAATCACGGAGAGGAAAGAGGGAAAGGGAAAACTGATGGGGCTGTGAGCCGACACACAGACCAGAACAGGCAGACACTTTTGAGAAGGAACCTCCAAAATAAATATGATTGTGCAAGACATTTCTGTGCCACATTTCCAAAGAGAGACTTTCCTGTTTCTCTTTCACATATAGCCACTCAGAAGTGCATGTTTGGATACCCCAGGGCTGAACAAAGAGAAGTTAAGATCATGCTGTCAGCTGCACTCCAGAGCTGGGCATGCAGCACCCTGAGCTCATTCTGTGGAGAAGAAGGAAAGCCATGACGCTCCAAAAGCAACTAGGGTTTGCTCTTGTGCCAGGATGGCCTCTCTAAAAAAATATTTCTCTTTCTCCTCATCCCTCAGTCTATAACCAGCTAGCCAGTTTCCTTGCTTTCCCCTGTATGTTGATTTTAGGCCTTTTTTGGGGACAAGCAGCATCCCTGAGGAGAAGGACTTGGGGGTGCTGGTGGATGAGAAGCTCGGCATGAGCTGGCAATGTGTGCTGGTAGCCCAGAAAGCCAATCATGTCCTGGGCTGCATCTAAAGGAGCATGGGCAGCAGGCCAGATTCTCCCTCTCTGCTCCACTCTGGTGAGACCCCACCTGGAATGCTGCACCCACCTCTGGGGGATCAGCAGTAGAAGGATAAGGACCTGTTGGAGAAAGTTCAGAGAAGGACAGCAAAGATACTCAGATGGCTGGAGCACCCCTGCTATGACAACAGGTAGAGAAAATTTGGATTGTTCAGCCTGGAGAAGAGATAGCTCCAGGGAGAACTTGAAGCACTTTCCAGTATCTAAAGGGGCTACAAGAGAGAGAGGGACTTTTATAAATGTTTGTCGTGATAGGACAAGGGAAAACGGCTTCAAACTGAAAGAGGGCAGGTTTTGTTAGATATTATGAAGAAATTCTTTACTCTGAGGTTGGTGAGGCACTGGCACAAGTTGAACAGAGAAGACGTGGATGCCCCATCCATAGAAGTGTTCAAGGCCAGGCTGGATGGGGCTTGGAGCAACCTGGTCTAGTGGAAGGTGTCCCCATGACAGTGGGCTTGGAAATAGATGGCTTTTAAGGCCCTTTCCAACCAAATGATCCTTTGATTCTATGATATGAGGGATCAGAACCCCAGCTGATCCCCCTGGCAGCTGTGTCTGAGGCAGGCTCCTCACTGGTCCCAAGAGGATGGGACTCACACAGAGGATGGTGCCCACACAGGAGCTGTTCCTCTGTGCCTCATCCAGCACAGTGGTGACGGGGCATCAGCACAGGAGCCCGTGAGCCTGCTCTAAATCATCCTCTGGAAGGACTTCACTTCCTTGCTCTCTGATCCAAGGCTGCTTTCTTGGCAGAGTTCACCCAGCAGTCAGTGGTAAACTCACTGCTTTGGTTGGTTGGTGTTTTTCCAGTGTTTGCTCTGCTACACAATTAATGAAACGTAACTACCTCCATTTATTGCTCTCTAGAGAATCCCTTGGATTGCAAGTCCTGGTCTTTGGGGACATTCCTATTGTTTCAGCTGCCACCAAAGCCAAGGAAAGCCAAATCACACTCTCCTCAGTGCAGTGGGAGGGAGCTCACCTGCCACTGCACCCTGGCACTGCTTGAGTTGCCTGAACATTGTCTTTAATGGGACACACACCACAGTGGCTCTGGCACTACAAGGGGAACAGTACCCGTCAGGCCTGGGCTCTGTCACCAACCCAAACAAGGTCAGACCACTTTGAAATTGTTGACTGATATTTCAGCATCAACAAGCAGCCTTGGAAGACTGCAAGGAAATTCTGAGAGAGGGAAATACTTTGACATAATTCAGGTAAACAAAACAAAGCAATCTGCGAGCTTCGTGCTTCAGGCCTCCTGCCAAATCTGCCACGTCTCTTTTCCAAGGGCTTCACCTGCCTGAGGAGCAAAGGTGACTCCATCCAACCTGTGTTTGGTCAGGGGCTCCTTTAAAGGTGTGCCTATATTTTTGGAGTGCCTGCATGGTAGGCATTCCCTGCTGGCATTTGGTATTGGGGTTGGACAGCCCAAGAAAGACCACAAGGGCTCCCAAGCACCGTGTCCAAGGTCACAGGTACCTGGATTGATGGCTGCTCTCTTTAGCAGGTCGGTTTATGAAGGAGAGGCTTTCCTCTGCCAGTCCTTGCTGATAGAAAACACCTGCTTGGCACTAGCTGGGTCTTTCTAAATCCCAGAAATCTCTGATTAAAGCCAAGCAAAACAAGGGGCTGTGGATTCTGGGGGAGGTTTTACCTGGAGCTGTGGATGGGTTCCACTGCCAGCTGTCCTGCCTCGCTCAAGGCACTCTGGCTGCACAGCACAGAGCACGTGGGAGCTGTGCAACCACCTCGGACAACCTGCAGGTCACAGAGAAGCATTGCCAGGGAAAACAAAGATCCCTGTTTGCCTCAAAAGGCTGAGCCATTTCCTGCAGTGCACCAGGAGCTGCTTGGACAGCTTTGGGAGCAGGTGGACAGGCAAAGACCTCACTGTGGGACAGTCCTGCTCCCCGTGCCAGCCACCCCCATGGGTTTGAGTGAGCCCTGGGTCAAAGGAGACACATGGCAAGGGGAAGGGACCAGGGGAAAGGGACATGGAGAAGGGCATCACAGGTTTGGTAGTCAGCAGCCTGTGTCACTCCACATGTTAAGCCCATGAGAAGCTGACAGCTGCTCATTCTGATTTCTCATTTTACCTCATGGATGAATATCCCTTCTCCAGAAGGGTGAAGCACTTAAATATTTTCAAGAGTCCATCTAATCAATATTGCTCTGATAATCTAATTACTAAGGTGAAGCCAGGGCAGTTGATGGTGACAAGTCACTTACAGCATGAACATGTCAGAGCCCTTAGCCCAGGTTTGGTTTTTTCAACCTCTTTGTCTTGAAAAGTTTTCAGAGAGTTTGCAGGACCACAACACAGGTCTAGGCTGACCAGCACAAGGTCTGTTTTTGCAGGCATATGCTGCTTTTACCCACAGTGTTGATATAAGTAATTCTCACCTTCTTCCTCTCCCCTGTGCCAGGCACTGACTAGAGTTAAAATAATTTAAGATCTATCATTCTCAGAGACCTTTTAACCACTTCCTTTCACAGTGCAGCCTCACAAACCCTTCTGTCTGCTGCAGATCGCAGCTTGAATCAACTGCCTTGCATTTGCACCCTGCTTCAATCCATCTCCAAAGGCAGCAGCAGTTCCCAAAGAACTGCAGGCTGGATGGCCCAGGGCAGTGTTTAGGGACACACCAACCATCCCAGAGTGAGCAACAGTGCCTGCTGGGCTGTGCTCACCTACCTTGTCAAACACCAGACACTTGGGTCAGAGCTCACAGACTTTGTGCTTTCATTTGCTGCTTTTCCTTATTCCACACACACATGGGATTATTTTAAAATAGAAACTTCTTAAGAAGCTCTTAGACACTCATAGGACTCAGCCTGTTAGTGAGCAAGGTGCTTCACTTGAGGCATTTGAGCAGCCCTGCCAAGACCTGTGGGCAACTGAACATGGTCAAGAGTCCAGTGAAACCCAAGGGCCAGATGATTTGCTGACTATGGGGCATCCACTGGGGCAGAACAGCAACACACACATCTAACAGCATATTTATACACCTTAGATGAGAACAACTTGTTCAGCAGTGCTCTGCTACTGCAACAGTTACATCTATGCATGCAAAAATCTCACAAAATCTGGCACAGACCCACTGTGGTTTGATGCAAAATAGTCTAAAAACAACCGCAACAAGAAAACCTCCAGCAGAGCTCGCTATTAAAAATCCCCTTAAAATAAAACAGAGAGAGAGAGAAATAGCAGTGATGATTTCCTCATTCACAATCAGCCAGAGAAGAGAACTGCAAGCATTTGGTTAGATATTTATCACACAGTAGCTGCAGTATCAGCCTGGCTTCCTTCAGCACCAGGCACTTAACATGTGCCATGAGAACCCCTCCTCTGCACACAGAGCTCAGCTGGGTCAGGCTCAAATATAGACCCAAAAACAGGGGTGGGAAGTTGTTTGCCAAATCCCCACTTGCAAATAGCACCAAAGCCAAAATTAGTATTTGAGGAAGAAGCTTAGCTTCAGGCTGTTTCCAAGCAGCAGAGTTACTCAGGAAGGACAAATAAAACTTGATTTTCGGTCACATCTGTCACCAATAACTGTACCTGCTATTAGTGGAAAATCTGGAAGAAAAACTGTTCTGTGAAACTGAGTTATGAAACAATTTCAGCGTAGGGTGCTGCAGGTAACTGTAACCAGAAAAATCACTGGGAACCCTTGGCCTGGTCCTGGGAAGCTTGCAGTTGGTTGCCATTAAATTTCAGCAAAAGATAGAACACCTCCTTCTCTCATTTAAGGTATTCTGGGAGATACTAAAATAAACTCCATAAATTACCACCTTCACAGTATTCTTTTTGCCTTTTTCTGGCTCCCTGCAAGGGCAGGACAACCCGTATCAATCCCATTGCCAGGTTTTTAATGTAAGCACTGCCAGGAACCAGACACGATCACTTACTATTTTTATTAAAAAAACACTATTATGGCTAAAAAACAAACTCTTTTAGATCTCCACAAGAGAATAAATAAATCATATGAGCAAATGTGGAGCTGCAGCCAAGGAACCAGTCCTTGCTGCTAGGATTGTGGGATTCTCCAAATTCACGTTATGGAAGTGAAAAGCACCGAGGGCACTGGCAGGGACTGCAGTCCTGAAGTGCAGCACAGCTATCGCCTGTCACCGCAATTCCCAAGGGATGAACAGAGTGTCAGAGGTGTTTTCCCCGGCTGTGCTGTACCGGAGAAGAGGCACTGCCACCTCCTGTTTACCCGCTGCAATAGGCAAGCAGCGAGCACGGAGGGGCAGAGCCTGCAGCACCGCTCGGATCCCCTGGGTACAGTCAGAGCCACTCGAGGGCAGCAAGAAGGGTTTTGGTGGTGACAGGAACAGTCTGCAGGCAGCCCAGAGTGTTTGCTTACAGGCACCACAAACTCCCACTCCCCAGGGATGAGCACCCCCCACGCTGAGAGCTGCCAGCACAACTGGAGCCAGGCAGCAGCAAACAGTTTGGGACAAATCAGACCCCAACCAAGCTTTCATACATTTGTATGTTTATTATTTCAAAGTACAGTATATACATAAGGTATAGCAATACCTTCAAAAACTTTATACAGAAACAGCTATCTACAAAATTAAATCAACAGACATTCTGTGTATAGGACTTACACACATAGATTGGAAGAATCAACAGTTTCAGATAAAACATGAAAATGGGAAGGAAACACTCATCCATCTTGGAAAAGCTCTAAATACCAGCCAGCTCCCTCTGCAATACAGGCACCTGTCCCTGGACAGGTGAGACAGGGTGCACCTGGTTCCTCTGTGCCACCTGCTGCTGGTGTTCACCTCACAGTGACTGGCACAGGAAGGGTGAGGATCCCTTAGGACAGCCCTTGCCCTCTGGACCCCTCCCTAGATTCAGGTCTCTGCAGCATGTGGACACTCAGCTTTACACTGGATGCACTGGAAGCCAAACATACAATTTTTAAATTTTTCTTTTTTTTAGTTATGAACCAAGACACTGCAATTAAAAATATTTTAAGAGAGATACTAGAGGTGTTGCCAGCAACAAGTGAAGATAATGAGAAAATATTCAAGGAAGAAATCAATCTCCAGTTTTCTGGACACTGTAATTAAAAATATTGCACAAGTCTGTATGGCAGCAAGCCAGTGATTTCTATAGCATAAAATGGTATTCTTCAGGTCAGAGGGTCTGGCTTCTGACAATGATAGTGCTGGATTTTCCAGAGGGTGGAAAAGCATAGGCAGCTTTCTTGTAGGGCCTCTAACATCTGTTTGTGTGATGTTTGAATTAAAAGAGCACCCTGAGCATTTAAGAAACAGATGTTTAAGCTTGTAAGACACAACCAGCCACAAGCTTGGAATTTTCAAAAGCAGCCTGTGGCAATTACACATCTAAATGGACACTGAATTTCAGTGACAGGTGTGTAGCTACATGCTCCAGGCTGCCTTCATGATTAGCTTATGAATTTACCAGTTTGTCTCTAGAATTCAGTTTATCTGAGGACAATTTTCAGTTTCAGGTTCATAATGCAATTTCCAAAATGAGGATAAGTGGGATGAGATCACTACACGAGCCTTGCACCCACCCTGCACCTGCTGTGCTCACATGTGTGAGCCACCTCACAGAAACACCTTTCCACAGAAAGTGTTCTTGGTACTGCACCAACAGCATCACACTCCTGACAAGCTACCCCATGGAAACAGGGCCAGCAACACTTTATGGCTGATACATGACTGCCTCTCGAAAAGGAGGAACATCCTGGTGCCAGGTTGCTGGCTGACCCCATCAGGTACTCATCACACCCCAGGCTGAGTGGAGAGTCACTCACCATTGTGCAAGCCAGAATGACTTTTCCATCTCTAACAGATACATTTAAAATAACACTTGTGGATGACAGCTTTGGTCCATGAAAACACTGTGCACGATAAACAATGTGGTATTTTGGCTGCTTTGTGTGTCTCCATAACCAAGGGGGAAAAAAAAAGTCTGAGAAGTTATTAGTGCTACAAAGAGCAAGCAGCATTTCCAGCAGGGCAGGAGGACAGCTAACTAGGTTTCTCAACTTAAAAGGAGAAACAACCATGCCAAAAAGAAATAAGAATTTCCACAAAGCCATTGCACTGATTCCATCTGCACCACACCCCTCCTTCATCCACACTGTACACCTGGAGAACATACATTAAAAGATTACAATATTAACATGGTATCTAAAATACTGGAGTCATTCAGCTGAATGCCTGAAAACATCCAGAGATCTGGTACATTGAAGCATGAAAGCACAAACATACAAGAGCTAAGCTATGTTTTAGCATGCAAATTGTTCTAAAGTACTTTCTCTCAGCAGAAGATCCAAGCTCAGTCATGAGCAACTGTCTGTTCGCTTCCTGGAAGCTGTGACAAATCTGTTTCAGCAGAGCCAGGTATTTTCCTCTTCACATCACTTTAACAACAGTAAAGCAGTAGTCCAACGACTGGACTGGCCCAAATTTCCTAACATTTCAGATAAGCATTGCTCTCAGGAATTAGAAAAATAGATGTATAAAAACCCACCCAGATAAAAGGCTTGCAGTTTCTATATAATGCTTGCTCAGGTTTTCAACAATTGCTCCCATTCTCCCTTTTCAAAGGAATACTTAATCCTTTGACACTGAAGGGACCTGCCATCCCAGACTCTTGAAGCTCTCTGGACCACAAACCAGGACTTGATCCCACAAGGACTTTCAGAGATGCCTATCTTTAGACTAACAAGGAAGCCCCATTGTCTTGAACCAAACTATTCAAACCAAATTAGGCTCTTTTGGTCAATTTGTTTTATTACAAAGCTCAGGTAACTCAGTGGCATCTCAAAAGGAGTTCACATCCCCAAGTCACCCAGATGTCTGATCAATTATCCTCATTTGTGCTGCCAAATTCAGGTCCCTTGTTTTGTGTATGATGCAAACAGTACCTGCAGTAAGACATATTCTCCCCACACCCCCCCTTTTGATTAAAGTAGCTAAAGCATTGCTATTGTAAATGTACATTGACTCTTTTTTCATGGCAATAGGAAGTTCAAGTATTTAATAAAAACCTGAAGTATGTATTTACACGGTGATGTGATCAATTGATTTTGGTCAAAAGGTGATAGATACAGAAACTACACATTTACTGCTGGAATAAAGTTATTTCAGATCCTGTATATTACTATCCTGGAATTCAAACGTGAACATGATGTGACTAAACCAAATCTTGTCACCTTGATATTCTACCTCCACCATCCTCTCAGCCACTGAAAGACTAAGTAAGAGTTTTCAGTTATTTTGACCAACTAATTCTTCAAAACAGTAAAATCAAGGAGTTGCACAGATTTCTGTGCCACTTTCACAGTCCAACAATAGATGAAAATCACATTAGAGCTATTTCTTATTTCTTACCATTACTGTCACTAGTTTTTTCTAGCCACAGCTAATGAGAAAATTTCATTAGTTCCATCTGTCTTTGAAAACAGATGAAATCACCATGTCTGCATGTACTTATATAGATTTAAAATGGGCAGCTTAAACTCCTTAAATGCTGTTAGTTAAGCCTAGAGAACTTTATTAACCAATTATCTGGTATCAGATTTCTTTTGATCTACGTGTCTAAGGATCAAGGATTTACAAGATTTGCTGAACTGACATGGGTTTCAACTACACAAACTCAAGAACTGAATCAGAACACTTTCTAGTTCCTTAGTCTTACTGTTGTTTCACTCCTCTGCAATAAAGAAATTGATCAGTTGAATGTTATTCTAAAGCAAAAAGTATGCAATATCATGGCCACCACTTAAAATCCAAAATTTTGTTACAAAGCATTGTTCCATGCATATGTCAAAAATGCTTAATCAACCCAAAGATCAGAAATAATATGCAAGAAAGAAAATGAACATCTGAAAGCCCTTAAAGCTCAGTAACACTGGATATGTTCAATAGCAACTAAGACATAATTGGCTTTATGTTTTTTTCAAGCTCCATCATTAAGAGACTGATTAATTACAAAGTGCAGAAATTAAAATCTCACAGCAACTCACTCCAAACAGTCTGCACTGCAAAACATCTGTATTTCAAATAGAAGTTTCAGATAAATGTAGTGTGCAGTGAATTTCAGCAGTGCCTCAGGCTCTGGGGTACTGGGTAGACAGAACCACATGGATCCAAACCCTGCTGATTTCTTCACATGAGTGAGCCTGTGTGGCCAAAGGCTTCTTTTGCAAAAACCCAGATGCTTGTGCTGGCAGGCAGAATGTAAAACACAGTGGTCTGTAGCACCTGCCTTTTCTGCATCTTCACGTTGGTTAGTCCCCAGAAGTTTTAGTTATGTCTGCTTTATTCTCTGTTCCAGTTCATGCTTGTGTTTAATAAGCCGTTCTATTTCTGTTCCTAGAGTTTGCAGGTTTTCCTTTGTGGGGGGGAAAATGATAATGTAGGTTATACAGGGAAATGAGTCCATCAGCACAAAATGTACTAATAAGTCAAAATTACTGTTTATGTCAGCAGGTTGATACTTTAAAGTATCCAGAACAAATGCAAATTATTAGAGTCAGAAAAAACCAAACTCATTTCAATAAAACACTCAAAGCTCTCAGCAAGTCCTTTTTTGCAGTTACCAGTATTCTACAGGATGCCTAGAAGGTAGAATGCTAGTTCCTCTAGCATTAAAGGGGAATGATGATTACAAGAAGGGATCTCCAGCTTGTGCAGAACCCTGCAGTCCAGCTGGCAGCCTGCACACCGTTTTCCAGCCTGCCACCTCTCCCTGGCAGCTCAAGAGGGCCAGGCAGGCAGAGCCCACGCTCCTGGCTCCACATACCAAGAGAAGAGCATGGACAGACCCTGCCCTGCTGAAGGCACAGGCACTTCAGAACTTACTTCAAGAAGCAGCCCAATAGTGCAGCATGCTCTGAGGGTCCTGAACTGGAGGTACAGGGAATCCTGTCACATAACTCCCAGCTTAACCTCAATGCTATCAATGGCACCAAAGCCCAATGAGCTGACTTCTGAAGAGCCTTTCACAGCATGCAGTGAAGGGAGCATCTGAGAACCACAAGAATGTGCAGAACTGGCACAGCTACTCACTTTCAATGTAATATTCTTCAGTAATGTATCTTCTAACACAGCCTGAAGCTTCCTGTTTATCTCTAAGGAGAGTTCCAAGGTGAGCCCACTGTCTGCAGGGTGAGATGTATACAGGGATGCCATAATCCCACCACGCCTGCTCAAGTGTACTTTGTTGAAGTCAGAGGCCTCTGATGAGAGTGTTCCAGCTTCTTCCCGCAAAATATAGCTCTGAATAATTCTGGAGGAGAAAAAAATTAAAAAACATCATAGCATTACTGAGTCAAGAGAAGAGTCAAATGCTAAAGTAACTTCAGATTCCTGACATGAGTAATTTTATTTTCAAGCAGTACTGGATTACGAGAAAAGCAGTCGAAGTTTACTCCTGCAATTTCTATGTCAGAGAAAAACCTGGGATACCAGTAGTGATATAGGAAATGCTGGTAAGCCAAGAGACTACAATGTGAAGGGTTTACTTATTTAAAAGTACTCTGAAAAGCTACTGGGACCAGAAAGGTCTTTCTCACAAAAACTCTACTTTTCTTTGCTGAAGGACTGCAGACATGGAATCTTAAGCTTTCTACACATGAGAAAAAAGTTACAAAGTCACTTCTCAAAAGTTTTCCCAAGCTGTGATCATGTTCTGTGAAATGGTACCTGCTGGGCATAAATGCATGGACTTGTTAAGCAAGAGCTGTTCTTAACAGGCAACTGCACCTCCCAGAAGCAGCTTTATGCCAGCATTTCTTACCCTCCTCACTGAAGTTCCAGACATTATCCTGGAAGATGAGATTTTCATTTAAGTAGAATTTTATCTCACACATTAACCACTGACCACCTTTGGCTCAGATACATCATTTGTTTGATATGTATACCAGAGTACCAGCTGGAATAATGCAGATTCTCCTTCCAAAAAAAACACAATCAGCACCCTTTCAAGCACATGAAGAGAATGGACTCTTCTGTTAGCCAGTGGCAGCAGTCCACCTCAAATCAGCCACCTGCTGACCATTTTGCTACCAAAAACCCACTAGTGCCAATTTATTCCTCCTGAAAAAATTCAGTGATAGTACTAATAGCCAAAAACTTGGCCATTACTATAACTGCTGTGAAAATATAAGGGAAAAAAAACCCAAACTAATTTCATATTCAAAATCTACTGTGATTGCAGTATTTTTACAGTTTTAAACATTTTCATTTAGACAATTACTTTTCTCACACAAAATCCAGAATACTTGTCTAGTGCATCAACTCAACACTGAAAACCTGCATGAACACAGAACATACTTTGTTTTTTTCCTGATTTCCTCCACCAGCTGTTTAATATGATCCTCCATAAACTCCATCTTCTCATTTTTTCGAGCATGTGCCTTCTGCAGCCTTAGTATTCTCTCAACCAAGACAGCCTTGTCCACCTCTGGGAAGCTGTCCACAGCGACTGCAGAGCCAGTGTTCTCAGGAGACCGATCCTCATTGCTGCTCCGCGCGTTCAGGGACCCTGCCAACACATCAGTTCTTGTAAAAATTACCTCAGATCTTACACTAGGTGAAGTGCCCCCAGCAGAGCAGTGCATGCACTCACTACCTGTCAGGAGATGAGGATACTTTCCCCAGGATGCCAGTTTCCCTTTATGTTAGTGAGGTTTTCTCTAAAGGACCCTTACAGTTTTTAAATCCGACACGCTGGGACAGCAGTGCAGTCCCCTCCTGTGGGTGCACTGCCTTTGGTGTAAGTATGCTTCATTCAGGAATGCTTATTCCCACTGAAACATCTTTATTACATTTACTTTGAACAAGACTGAGCTGATTTTAAATGTTTGTTTTGGAGTAAACTAAAATTACAATACTATGAAAACTGTATAGACTCACAAAAGCCCTACACATATAAACACTCTGCAGCACTGATCACTTACAGCTTGCAGTATTTTCTTTACTTTCTGCTGTTTTTCCTAAGCATTTGTTTCTCTCACGGTGAGATTACAGGACATCTGGACAGAACTAACCCAACTTAAAACCCAAAGATATCGAGGAAGGGAACATGCTGTTTTCAGTGCTAAAGATCACTCCTTTAGCTTTAACTGGATAGAAAGTAATGAATATTACATAAACCCATTGATGTCTCTAATGATGCTAATTGATTTCTCATTTACACAGTTGCAACTGTCAATAGGGCAATTAAACAATGTTGGAAGCCACTGTTCTTTTTTATTTTGCCTCTGGCAGCATGTAAAAGGGTCCTTTATAAACTGGAATCCTCTTGAGCTTCCTCCAAACATAAAAGCAACGAAATAAAACAGGCAGATATTTAAAAAGAACCAAAATATATAAACATCATAAACATTACACTTTAATCTCATAATAGGCACCTACAACTGCAGTCAGTCAAGTGCATTTTTGGTGCTTAGAGGCTATTTTGTCAGTTTTAATGGGAGGCTGCCCACACACTGCATATGCACAAACCACATAAAAAGCAAGCACACTGTGGCAACCTTGTTAAGACTGAAGGGTTGTTTGGCAGCCCTGCTGTGTGCTCCATTACCTGATGAACTGGAACGGCTCCCCATGCTGCTGACTTCTTTGTCATAATTACCATTCTCCATCTGATCCAATTTCCTCCGTGCTAGAAGTATTAACAAAATGATCATTACCAATAGCAGAGTAAGAACTAAAAATTACAGTGTTACCCAACATACAGAACCTTTAATCACCTGCACTAATTTAATGTGATGTGACAACTGAAAGACAATGGCAGCAATTAAAAATAAAACCCAAACAGCTCCCTACCTCTCTCTGTCCCCAGCCATGGGGTGCCTGGATGTAACACCCACCATGATCCCTACACACTGCTGTAGTTACCAGTTGAAGAGATAATGTCATATATAGGATTAACTGGGACCAGTAAGACTTCAGTTTGATTTTACTTTTGATTAGGTCTGCCATGTAAATTACTACCAATGTTGGCAACTCTGCTCCAGCATCACTTAACTGTATCACTACAGCAGTACTTGTGCCAGAAGCACCACTCACTCACCAGGGATCAAGAGGGAAAGCACACAGCTGTCCTTATATGCACAAAAAGGGACATGGAACTTGTCTTGCACAGTGCCAATAGGATCTCTTATTTCAAACACACTTCAAACACATTTCATTATCTTCAAATCTATTTGCATTCAGAATGTATGCATTGTTGGGTATTTGATGACTTCTATTTGTAGACAAAATTAGTCATCAGTCTCTCCACATCCAGCTTTAAAAACTGAAGCGTTCTGTTTAATGTACTAAAAAAATAACTGTCACCAGCAATTCCTGATACAGTCAGCAACTAGGAAAATTCTGGCAAGTTCTGAATATACACCTACACAGACCAGGATCCATATATACCTACAGTGATATTTCAGTAGTCAGATACATCATAACAAAGACTAAGCTCTTTTGAAATAAATACTTAATTTTATGTCTAAGCCCACTTCAAAAGTTACATTTTAGACTGAAAATTAACACAAAGGTCTGTAACTGCAGTTTTCACAAGGTCTAACTTGCTCTCATTGTCTTCAGAGACAGGGAGAGCTTGCAGGGTGACACTCAAGCAGTGAGCACTCACAGACAGGACCTGAGTCTCTATCAGACACTGAGGGGGTCCTAGATGGGGCTGGCTCATAAGGGAAAACAATCTCCACCTAGCTGAAGTTGTTTGGTGAGGTCTTTCAGGTTTGCTGCGTGCTTGCGCTTCTGGGTAGCCAGGTCATCCTTCAGTTCATCCACGTGGGTCTTCAGTGCTGACACTTCTCCCTGCTCTGAGGCCAGCTGAGCCTGCAGGGTTTCAACCTCTGACTTGCGCTGAGCCTCCTCCTTCTGTAACCTGACGGCCTGAAATTGGGATTTTATTTTCAGTCATACACAAAAAAATTCTAGCCTAACCACAGTGCATGCTCAACATCCCTAAATGCAGTTTTCACCTGGGAACGATTCACACTTTACTTTTATTATTTAGGCTGAACACTAGCACTTCACGTGAATAGTAAGATTCCTCAACTACCTCCAGAATACTACATGATACAGTAAGAAGTCACATTACCTTCCATGACACACTAAGTTTATTAAAAATGACATTTATCTCATAGTACAAACAAGACCTGATGAACAGTTTACAGTAATGAATTTCACAGGCAAATTAGAGCCTTGTGTCTGTTTCAATTACAGCTGCACAAAGAACAACTCTCTGCTCCCAAAAAACCAGAAAGAGCAACACAGTGACACCTCCTCATTCCAGTGCAATGTGCCTCAGGATTTCTTTCAGCTAGGGAGCATGAGATATTCATATCCCACTGCTACTAAGGCAAACTCAAGGAGAAATTGCAGTCAGCTAAGTGAAGATACAAGGTGGTATTCATGTGCTACATCTTTATCTGCATCAGACACCTTACTAAAGCAAAAACAAGCTGCCCACTGTACTCACCAGATCATCTTTAGTCTGTTGAACACACTCCAGCTGATTCTGCAGCTCTCTTTCACTGTAAGAAAGCTTATCCAACTGGCTCTGTAAGGAATTGTTTTCAGACTGAAGCTGTGCATTCTTACTGGTTAATTTCTCAGTGAATACCAACAGCTCAGATTCTCTTTTCCGACTACCTTCAATGTCCTTCTGAAGATCGGCAACCAGGGAATTGAAGCCATCTATTTCTTCCTTTAGAGCACTGATTTCTTGTTCATCTCTGTCAAAACAATTGTATCTCATTAAGAGATAACTTGAGCTTAAAGATATGAAGCTTTATTGCAATGACATTTATCTCATAGTACAAACAGGACCTGAAGAACAGTTTACAGTAATGAATTTCACAGCTTTATTGTAATAAAAGCTTTCAGGTCAAGTCCAGATATCTAGATCCATTTATGCAACACCAGTGGAACCAGCAGAGTGGCCAGCATTTGTATATCCCAGTCCATATGTACCACACAGACATGGGACCATGCTCAGACACTCTTGAACCATGCATGAGCCCTGCCCTCCCCTGAGATTATTTCCCTCACATTCTTAAATGAGCAAACTTCGACACTGCAGAATGAATTCCAGTCCATTAGAAAGAAAAGTGCCCCATACTGTCTGAATACAGCATCCGTCAAGTAAGATTCTTTTCATTAAGTACTTCCATTCATCCATCACAATTTTAAAGCAATTTATCTTTCCAGTTTAATTGCTTCCCTCCATTTTTCGATAAAACAAGCACTGAGCAGACACCTAGAAGACAATTTCCTGTAGAGTATGCTGGAAATCAGGCACTTGTTATTCTAATAATGAGACACTAAATTAGATTTATCAGTCTCAATCCCCTTGTTTTGTAAGAGGCCACTAAGGTTATCTTCAATATTAACAACAATGATTTAAATCAGGACACGCATTCTTCAAATGGCAATACATTTAAAGCATCAATAACTTCAATAAAACAAACCCTTCCATATCTCATATAATCTTTTAAATCATTACTCAAAGTACACAGCTGTACCTCTGATGTTGATCTTGCAGCTGATCTACAGTTTTGACTCTGTCCAGCAAATTCTGAATTTCACTTTTCTGCCTATTTATTATTTCTTTATACTTGGATAACTCATCTTCTGTTCTTAAGCGTTCATCCTCTAGACACTTTACCTAAATGGAAAAAAAAAATCAGAAACTATTTAGTTTCACAAACCTCAGAGCTAAATTATTCTGACTATATGCTAGACTGTTGTACAAAGCTCATATGTTAATTCTTCGGTGGTTCCAAGCAACTTAGAACAATATCCCAAAGTATTTCAGATCAAATAGAGCCAGAAAAACAAACAAACAAATAAAAAAGAAATTCAACAAGTGTGCTTAACATTAGTTTTGGCCAAAGGCTCAAACTTATCAGTCTAATGGATCAGGGACCCCAGTTACCAAGGCAACCCTTTACTATGTCTTCCTCCTGGCATGCTATTCTATAGACTGTCCACAAGTTATGGACAGCACAACCTCTTTACCAGAGCTCAAAACTCATTTCACAGGTAGGAGAAGTATACAAGTATTTTTCTTATACTAAATCTAGAAAATTGGAAAATATTTGCAGAATTACAAATTTAAAATATTTCTCAACTTTTCAGCCAAATGAGGCACACACCATGAAGCAAAACACTGTTGTATTTACAGATAAGCTCATACTCCCTAAAAAAGGCTATCCAGAGTCAACAATTCGGTATCTTTTCTAGTCTCATGCCAGCCAACCTCTAATCACACTGTTTATTCCTGAAGAAGGAAAAGAACAGTTAGGAATGGAATTTATTCTTGTTCCAAAAACCTAGCACTGTGCTTTCAGCCCCACTCCAGTCAGCACACTTTACCTTTGTTCTCAGTGTTCGAAGCTCATCCATGCTTTCCTTAAACGTTCTCTTCAAGTCTTCCAGCTCTTTTATTTTGGCATGATGCACCTTTTTAGAGGGTAAAAAGCTCATTGAGAAAACTAAATGTACAGTGGTACCTCAAAAAAAAAACCAAAAAAACAAAAAAACAAATCTAGGCCAATACAGGCCACCACAACAGCTGAGAGGACTTGAGGCAGAACAGGTACCCCAAAGGCTTGGTTTACTTCTTCAAAAAGGAAAGCAAAACCTCAAAGCTTCTTTATTCTCAGGAGAACTGAGACGAAAAGCAAGACTGCACACTCTGGTTTTAGGTACACAAATCTATGGCACAACAGGACCTAGGAAAGCTCTGAGCAAACTGGCGCTTGGTCACCTCTGAAGATGGCATGTGCACAGATGAGCTGTGAGCAGATACAAGATCATTAGAGAATTTCACTTTGGGGCTACTAAATCTGTACAAAGAACAGAGGCTGGTCCTTGTCTCTCCTTCCCATGTATCTTGGCAAAATACTGGTCAGAGAAAGGCCTGACTCAACTGAATTTGTGGTTTTAGTTGCAGAAACATTAATGTTTCTGTATAAATGAAAGAGAAGTTCTCTCACCTTCACTGTATCACATTTTCCCCTAAACTTTGTTTTTAAAAAGTGACTCCAAGGTAGTACCTAAAGACATCCTCCAAAAAAGCAATGCTGGAGGGCAGACACCTGAGATTTAGTATTAGACCATAAATAAAGACAAAACCCAAAGAATCTGGCATAAATGCAAGCATCTTAAAATAAGATTTTCAAAATTATTATCTCATGGAATTCTTAGCCACAAAGTGGACTCCACACACCACATATTTACCTCCAGGTGATCAGACTTCTCCTGAATTTGTCTCTCTAGTTCTCCTTTAGTTACTCGGAATTTGGCATCCAATTCATTTGATTTGATTTCTTCTGACTCCTAAAGGGATTGAAGAAACGTAAGTAGAGTTTTAGAGTTTTATGTTTCCCTTTCTATTCTATGAGTGTACAGACAGCTTTTCACATCACTGAGCCTTTCCTGTAAGTACATCTCTGATAATCCTGACCATGCCAAGAAAGACCCCCATATTGAATGCCAATCAAGATAATCATTTTCCCTTTTATTTAACAACTTTCCAGTAAAGTAGAAAACCAGTCACTATTCATCTCAGTTTTGGAGCTTGCACAGGATAATTCTTCCCTGCTACAGATTAAGCTAGAAAGAAATTAAAAAGAAGACTCAGGCACTAAACAATAATTTGACCTCTTGAGAAAATGTGCCTACTTGATAGGATTTTATCATTTCTTGACAGTTTTTCCTTATCTGATCTCCTTCTTCTTTTGCTTCAGTTAATTTTGTCATTGCATCTTTGAGGCGATCTTTGGTCTCCTACAAAAATAGTAATTAAAAGCATGGGTTAAACCTAGTAAAACCCGTTTACTTAACTTCATCTGAAAAGCACATTTCTCGTAATAAAACTTCCTTTTCAGTCTGAAAAGAATTAACAAAACAAAAAGTCCAACACTATTTTTCCTCCTGCTTCCGTTCAGCTGTTAATTTATGTAATTTCATTTGACCCAACACAACAAAAGGATCTCTGCTTTCTGTGCCATGCACATTTTCAGATAGCAGATTTAACTTTATCACTTAAAAACTAAGATTACAGTTATTTCAAACAAATAACCCCCTCAAAACAAACTTAACAACAAATTAAAATTTAATGACCAAATTAACAAGGATCACCCAGTACATCCTCCCTTCACATCATTTCAACATTTCCATTTCAGTATCACTGTTTCAGAGCACTATTCTGACTTCTGCTGCAAGTATTCAAATTAAACAGAAATACCACATTAAAAACAGTACATAAAAAGTACTACAACAACTGCATCACTAGCTATATTTTCATGTAATGATATCAGCACCACTTCACCCACCTTGTGTGAATCCATTTCTGTTTTCAACTTGTTCTGAGCCCATTTTACTTTGATAACATGAGAATTGATTTCTTCTTTCAGTTTTTCTATTTCTTTGTTGAGTCGAGTGGCTTCACTATCCTGAGAAAATTTCACAGGTTTTTATAGAATTAAATGATCCAGTGTTTCTACAACAAGACTCCTGACCAGTTATCAAGTTAGTTTTTTTCTTAAATGTCTGGGTTTTGCAAAATCATGCACACATTTCAGAATGCCCAGTAAGGCTTTAATCCAGTGGAAAACAAACCCCATTAGTTGTTGTGGTTTGAATAGCAAGGTAAGGTTACATTATTGTTAGCACATGGTAATTTTACATCTCTGTGAAAAGATAAAGCACCACAGAGGTGATTTTTGTTTCAGAAGCATAGTTTCTAGTAAGTTATTAACTTTTGTATCTTCCACATGAAACGAATTGTAAAGCACAGCTGTGAAGAACAATACAAAAAGACATGGATTGTTTAATAATAATAACCACCTCTGTCTTACTGCTTTCTAAAAACAAGTGGCAAAATTTTGGATGAAAAATTCTATTGATTTATTATCATTTTTCAGTAGTACAAAAGAGGAAATACAGAGTGAAAACAAAGAGAAACAACAAAAAAGACTGCAATAATTTAATGCCATTGCAGCCTTTAAAAAATCCGAAGCTAGAAATTACTTCAAAATCTGGACATCTGCAACAAGCTGTCTTCTCAATTTGGTTAAAAAAAATCCCTCATGTTTCACAAACTAATATTCAGGGAAATATTAAAAGGAACTTCAAAAAGATTGCAGTGAGAACTGAGTAACTTTTTTCCCTTCCCTTGGAAGGAAGGCACTTTCACAGCTGTGCAGAAAGAACTAAATGAGAATAGACTTCTTTTACCAAGTACAACAGCAAACAAGTGATAAGGTTGTTCTGACAGAGCTTTCCATCAAGTTACACAGCAGTACTTGACGTACCTTGGTTTCATAGAGCTGGTGCAATCTTCCTTTTTCCTGAGAAAGTTGTTTGATTTTATTTGTCAGCTTTTCTATTTCTTTGTTTGCATCTCTCAGTCTCCTCTCAAGGACCTCCTTTTCCTTCCGGAGGTCGAGGGACTCCTTCTCCCCCCGGACGTATTTCATCACCATTGTCTCCTTCTCATGGCGAGCTTCCTCACATTTCTTGTTTGCCTTGAAAAATATCAAACACAACGAATCAAACCTTCTATTTCATAATTAAATGGATATTTTGAGTATTGCATAACAAGGCAGGACTCAAAAGCTCCAGTTTGTCAAAGACTAACATTCAATCTCTCTTAAGCACTGAAATTACTCCTAACAGTGAATATGTATCTAAGCAGCTGCATCTTCACAGCTGAACATCTTAAATGAGTTATCAATACATTAGTTTACATTAGTTTCTATTGTTTAGAAGGGAAGAAGTATAAAGTTTAGGAACAAAATGATTTTGCAAGTACTTAGTACTGGTACTCTGCCTTCATCCACATGCCAACTGCACAATTATTATCCAGTGGCTTATTTTTCCAGATTTTCCCCCAACCCAGCACTAACAAGTTCTGCTTCAAATTAGAAAAAAAAAGAAAAAGTAAAATCAGACACTGAGCTTTAGAATGCATGCAACAGAGAAAATACTTGGCATAACATGATATTAAAAAGGAAAAAGAAAATCACAAATTTCAAGAATACATAAAGACACAATAAGAGCTTTGTGCTGGAATTGAGAAAAATATTAATTTTCTGACAGCCTGTCTGAAAAAAGCTACTGCCAGCTTTTAGCTCCTTTCAAATCAAGTTCAGCTTACAGGTAAAGAAAATGAGGTTTCCTTGAGGGCTGAATTCAGTACATATAAAAATAGGTATTTTTTAATAGAGTTATCAGGCACTCTGAAGTGCTAACAGCTAATTGGAAATTCACTGCTGACAGTTATAAAAAATGCCTATATAACTGCACACTAGAGTCCCAATTTTGGAAAATTTTGTCTTACATAGTGATCCAATATGTTTCCTACAAGAATCAAGTTTGTTCAGTAATGTAGATGTTCAATAGTTAAAGCTTTTCCATATTACCTGTTCCATTCGAAAGGCCATCTCTTTATGCAACTGCTGAATCGTATTTTTGGCTGCTGCATCTTGAGTTACAAGTCTGTCTTTGCTAGCTTTCACTTCTTTATTAAGCTCTTCTATTCTTGCTTCCAGCTAAAATACAACATCACGATATAATTATAGGGAAAATAAGTCTTTGAAAATAAGTCTTTTACACAGTCAGGCATATTTCACACAAAATTAGATGCTTCAACAGATGTTTACTTGTATTTTACATTGTCAACTTGCAACCACCCATATCAACATCTAGCTTTGCAAAAGCATGAAAGATGTCAATTCTCATCTTCAGTGAGAGTGAAGATGCTTCAAATCAAGTAAAACACAAGGCACAGTAACTTATTATACAAAAAACCAGATTGACAGCAAGTGATGAGCTGCCAGAGCAGAGCTGGCTGCTATCTGGGGTTGCTTCACCTTCCACCCTTTTGTTCCTACCCTTGTGCCATATCCTTCACCGTGCCAGCAAAGCAGCCATGCATCCACACTGAACTGGACTGGCAATTAATTCATTGAAAAATCACTCAGCAAATAAAGATGAGTTTAGTCATCATGCTGGCACTTATTTTAGTCACCTATCGAACCAAGTCAGAGGCCTGATCCAGCTGAAGAATAATCCCCAGTGTTAACTGGAACACTTCCCAGAGTGTGCTCCCTGCCAAGTCATGCAGGTCCAGCAGGAGTAGCGTGGTGGCTGCAAAGGCTGTGACACTGCCCAAACATTGTTCAAATTGTGCCTCATGACTCTCCTCTTGTCCCAGGGGAAAGCCAACCCACCCAGGTTAGGGGGTTTTGTTTGCTTTGGGGGAGAAGGGGCAGGATCTCAGGACAGGTACTGTAAATTCTGTGCAATCCTGAGTTGCTGTGTAAGCGGTAAGAAACACCTGATTTGCTTCTGTTACCACACCATGACTTGATCACACTCTGTTCAGCTCTGGAAATGCATCATTTGCCAGAGAAAAAGCTTCATAGGTACAAGCAGGCAGGTATAGTTTGTTTAGAGCTGTGAGTGCAGCCAAGTTTTCATTTACATAAAAGTTACCATAAAGCACTAATACAGAAGTTCCAACAATAAAACACTACCATGATAAATGAAAAAATGCAAGTGTTTCACTGCAATGTCTCTTACAGCTCCAGGTGCTATCAAACAGCCATATAGAACTATTAAAGTCCAAAAGAATATTTTCTGGAATCACTTACAAGCATGTAGTATCACAAACACCCTCACATATACTTTTTTTTCAGAATGGAATAAAGGAATTGCTCCATGATAGAGCTTCATGAAATCACACATGACTCAGGACTGAGCTACCATGGAAATACAGACAAGAGAAAATGAGGGAGCTGCTTGTACTGGTTTATTCAGGCACAAGCAATTCCAATTTGTAGCCTAAAAATATCACTTTTCAATTCAATTTTCAATCACATCATGGATTTTCAAATATTTCTCTGAAATCAACTATGAATACATGAATATATTACAGGAATATATTCCTCTAGAATGCTTCAAGCTTAACACCCTGCTCTGTGAAGAGATTTCTGTGTGATGCAGACACCAACAAAGAAACCTGACAACCAGGATAGTCACCAGCACTCAGACAAACAGAAATTAGTATTTTAAATGTTTATCTTTTAAGACTTCTAAGCTATAAGCTGTAATCAGTTTATAAAGCTGGCCAGCCAGCTGCAGAGACATCAGCAGAGAGCTGATGAGAGACAAGCAGTGACACCTGGTGTGAAATCTTTTCCTCCCATGTTAAAACCAGCCTACACCATGCACACACCATGGTCCTCCTTCACCTGCTGTGGTTCTAACAAGCCCCTGAGCAAAGGCCTGTATTTAGTACCTGCTACTACCACAGCAGAGACTTCCAGATACAGAACACTTCAGGCGTGTGAATCCAGAAAATCGGTTTATCCAAGTTCACTAAAGGCTTTTAGACAATTTCTTAGAATACAACAGTAGATTTATCCTCTTAAAAAGCTTAGGATAATAACCATAGGCATCCCCAGCTTCTCTGTGCTACCAGGGATGATGTCCTGTTCAACAGTGACAACAGTGCCACTTATACACAGGTGAAATACTAATCAGCACCTCTGGTTTGTTATCTGTACCTGTTTAATAATGCTGAGGTGCTGCTTTTCTGTTTCTGTTCGTTTTTTCAATTCATCTTTTAAGTTGTCCTTTTCTGAGCAAATTTCCAAAATCAGTTCCTGATGCTTTTTATTTTCTTTAATCAATCTGTAAAGAAAAAGAAATTAAAAACATGGTACATCAGTAATGGGTCTTTTTGGCTACTTGTTTGCAATCTTGAGATACATGGGTTTTGCTCTTCAATCTGCAAGCTTTACTGGAAGCCAGAAACCCTAAAAAAATCCATGAAAACCTTACAAGGAAAAAAAAAAAGAATAATGTTGTGCATGTGGAACTTAACTCCAAAACAGCAAGCAGCAACCTCCTTGTGAGGAAACTGCTTGTTTCCAGCATTTTAGGGTTGTTGTAGGTTCATAATGACATGGGACATTTGGTAACCCTATGAAACTACAAAACTGTAAATGTTAGTAATTTTAAGGTAATGTAAGAGAGTAACTTCCAGTCAGTATCCCCAGTCATTTGTCTGAAAACACAGAAATTTTATTAATTTCACAGATTTCTCAGAGTACCCATGGAAGTTCACGATCTGGTAAGAAACAGAATCCTTATTTTTTAAGTCCTAAGTAGGTAACAAGTATCTGAGTCCATGCTCCTTATAAAGTTCAATTTTTAGCAATAGTTCCAGTTCAACTCTTTGAAGCCAACTCAGACCTAGTTTGACACTCTAGCATAAAACTCAGAAGTTACATTATCAGAACTGCTGAGTACACAGTCTCAAATGTATTGACATGTTTGCAGATAGTATTACATGGTGGGTATCACTAATTGCATAAATTTGTGGGAGGCATACATTTACCTGAAAAAGATACTTAAATATCACTTTATTCCGGTCCTTTGTTGAAAAAACCCAACTCTGAATAAACTAGTCTCCTAAATTATAAGGAATCCAAAACCATCAGTTACAGAGAGCTTAGCACTTGTGAGCTGCTTTTTAATCTATTAATGAATATTCCAGGATTACAAATTCTTAATTCAGGCCACAGCTGCTCATGTACTAATTTAGATCACAGGAGACAACTGGGCTATTTCCAGAATGAAGTTACAAGAAATTCTGCTGATCATAAAGTAAGGGACAAAACAAACACAACCCAGAATGCCGTTTGGACCAAACACAAAATGTTCCACAGCAGTTTCACACTCTTGAGGTGAGTCCCCAAGGGTCAGCTGGTTGCAGCTGGCCAAAAAGAAGAGACGTATTTTTACACAATGCCTTCTGTATATATACATAACATACACAAACATAAAAACATTGTCTCTAAGGAAGTAATTGGTCCATGGCTGAAAACACTGCCCTGCCTCTGAGTTTACCATGAAGAAGTAAAACTCTTTACCTTATGATCTCCTGGAATTACCCCTCTCTACACACCCACCACTTCAGATTCCCTCCTCTGTAACTTCTGAATGTCTTATTGTGCATTCTCCAGCTTTCCTGTCATCAACTGACTTTCCTTACATGGATGGTTTCTGTCAGAGGTTAACTGGTGAGGTGCAAGGGAATACTTTCCCTACTGGGACTCTCTCCCTCTATCTGGCTTCCCTTCCTTTGATATCCTCCTACAGCATGGTACTGGAGAGCCTTATATGAAAAGTAGGACACTCATTTCCAGCTCTGCAAAAAGGAATAAATATTAAGTTAGAGGCTACATCTTGTTAGCAAAAAAACATTTCTAAAGAGGCAACAAAGTATTAAACACCAAGTAAGGAATGATGAAATCAAGCAATAAACTGGCTTTTGATGAACAGAAATATTCATGCTGAATAGTGCCCGGTAGAACTATTAAGCCCAGTTCATTATAGCAACACTTAGAAGCCAAGCATTTCAGAAATCCTTCTATGAAATGTGCAAAGAGTAGTTTATCTATATATGACACGTCCAACTCAAACAATACCCTCATCTGATTAACAGCTTTGCTGGATGATGAATATTTCTTGAAAAAGAAACAAGCAATTTTAAACATAAATAAAATGCCCATTGTGGGAGTTAGTACTTTCAAAGATTCATTTCTCCACAGACACATATGGACTGAATGAATCCGGGACTATTTTTAAATCACCATTACTGCTGCAGTATTTAAGTAATTCTAGACATTGGCAAGCTATTCAATGACACAGTTGGCTATTCAGTTCCTGCCAAATCCTGCAAGAATTCAGATATCTAAGCACACACTTTTATTTACAAGTACATACCACAAGTAAAAATGATTCCTCCCTTACAAAACAATTTTAAAAAGCTCATTAACTATCCTCATACCAACTTGAGACAACTTGCTTCATACCAGAATGTTGTATGCAGGTGCACACAACATGCAGCCAAAATTGTTCAGCACACACCTCCAACTGTGATGCACATACTCAAATACTCACTTTGTAATGGTTTGTTCTTGCTGCAGGTATTTATCTTGTACACATTTTTCAAACACAGCCAAAGCATGTTCACCCTTCTGCACACCATTGGGGAGCTTTGGTTCCTTCGAAAAATCTGTGGATAAGAGTTCAGACTCTATTTCCTTTAGCAAATCCTCCTGTGAGGAAGTCTGATGTATTGTGGAAATAAGCTTCTTTGTGCAGTCTGTGTCATAAGGGCTTTCTGAATAGATTTTATCACTTGATTTTTTCACAAAGTCAGAGTCCTCCCTTAGATCCTGTAGTATTTCCATTAATGATTGTTCTGTCTGGTTAGTTTTTGGATCATGTCGTTCAAGCTCTTCACTAGGTAGATGTTCTGGTTGTGTGGAGCCTTCTGCCTTTCTTTCACAGCAAGCATTAGCAGAGGAGTCTGTCCCTCCACACTGCTGCTGTCCTTCTGCTGGAGCCCCATTGCTGCTGGTGCCAACAGCTGCTGCATCCTGATCTGAGGGCAATGAATTCAATTGTCTTTCCAAGACACCAGCATCACCTCTAGGGCAACTGCTGCCTGGGCACTCCTCCATTCCAGGTGTTTTATCAGCCTTCTCATTATCTGGGGACTTGAAAGAGGCATCATCTGACACGATGACTGGCTCCAGTGTGCTCTGCATTTCTGGTAAATATTCTTCCACAATCTTCCTTTGGAAATCTAGATGGGGAATTCATATTACGACATATTACATACAATATCAAAAGAGATTAAGATAGGGGAAATAAAGGCTACTAGAAAGGAAAAATCAAAGTGGAAAAATATTTAGATACGTTATACAGAGTTTGTTGATCTTTCTGCCCAAGTTTTAAGTAAATGCTCCAAAACAAGTTTTTCTAAGATGAGAAATCAGGGATAGCAAACAGGAAGCAGAGAGCTAGTAAATGCCAAGACAGTAAAAAAGCGGAACTTATTCAAATTAATAATTCTACCATTTAAGCCCAGAAAAACTCCAAGTAATCACTTCTAAAAAATACTTCATGACAACAAATAACCACAAAAAAAAGCACCCAGGCATTTACAGCTTTCATTTCCCTACACATACTTTGAAAGCAACAATATGTCTTAATTTACTAATTTTTACAACATGGTCCAGCTACAATATCCAATTTCTTTACTGTCATGTCCTCACTCAGCATCCATACAGCAAAATTCATCTGTACCCATGAAACTAAGGGAAGGGGCTGGGGGAGGATCAGGGTGAGACTCTCTTTTCCCATCTGTTTTCAAGCCACCAAAATCCCCTGTGGAAGATGCACAGATGGTCTGTGGCAGATCTGCTCTCTCAAACAGTAGCTTGCAGAGCAAGAACTTGAAAAGCTCAGTAGAAGCTCTCTAGAAGCACTAGAAGGACACCATACTGAGATCCAAATAGCCAGAATAATTATGGAAGAGCCTGGGTATAATACTATATCTTCTTTTTCAGGAAGCCCAGATGGTCCCGTATCTGAAAAGACTACTGGCATTTTTAGCAAGCACAGGAAGCCCTTATTTCCATTGGGAGAAATTCATTACAGCAGTCCTAACTTCTATATGCAACCCTATCCTACTACAATGGATAATTTAGGCTATTTATAAACAAGGCAAACTTTTCATTTATAAATTCAACCCTGCTATTCCAAGCGTTATCTCAAAGGCAGTGCTTACTTGCTACATCAAACTTGTCTCCATCCTTGCTTTCTGACTTGTTCAGCTCTCCCTTACACAGCCACACCATCTGAGCCACTCAGGTACTTGCTCCATGCTCCTCCCTTTTCCTCAGCCTGAAAGGAAATCCCTTTGAGCTGCTTGGCTTCACTCCACTGCCCCAGAGCGCTGCCTTATTAACCAACACTTCCTACTGAGGCTCACATCATTAAAACAGAGGGGTTTATAAGTCCCATTAGGCCTGTCACCAGTTGCTACCACTGTCACCTTTCACTGTCAGGCACAAAAAGCAGCTCCAGTCCAGCTCTTTCTACCAGGAAATACCATCCCACAGAATGACTCCCACAAATATCTGAAACCTACAGCTGGGCTACAGCTGGCATTTATTCAACAAGAGGGAAGCACATGGAAAACAGCATCCAGATGAGAGTATGGGAGGGAACATATCACAACTGAACAAGAGCTACAGATCAGCAAATGAGAACCACACTTTTTTAAAGTAACAAGCAAACAACTTTTCCTTTTTTGGTTTCCAAGCAAAAAAAAAAAAAAAAAAATCCTCAGTGCTACAGTCTCTAACCCAGTATAAATTAGTAAGAACCAGAACACAAGTGGTAAGGGAGAGGTACAAAGGAGCATAGGGATGGGGAATAGGAGAGTCTATACCATGTGACGAGGGTTTCCCATTCTACAAACAGATCTTCTCTGGTATTTATACCATCCCTGATCACCATTTGTTTCAAAAGATTTATGTTTAGGTCAATACTGGAACCAGCAAATCCCACCACGTGGTTTGTGCCGTGCAAACAAACACTCTTTTGGAACCCATCTACCCTTTGATAACTTCTCCTAGTAATGAAAGTTCACAAATTACTACTGTTATTCTCAAACAGAACAAACCCAACTGACAGTCTCAATGCAAAAGTAAAAGTGAACATAACTGCAAGAAAAAGTATTCAGTTTGATACCAGCAGAACACATTGGTTCCTACTTAATTAAAATGCTGTTAAAAACCAATGCTTTCAGACTAGTGCACTTTAAACAATCAATAATTGCAAAATAATTTGCAAATGATGCAGTTAAGATGGAAGAAAAATCCATCTTCTAGTACCTGTTCTCTTTTGTCAAAAGTAGTTTATAATCCACAAACTCAGCTGTAAAAGATACTGTATTAGCATAAAGATGAGGAACTGGTTTTTTCTCTAATAGTTACTCCAGTCCAAGTTCTTGATGATGCTTTCTCTGGGATGATCAGAAGGGGTTTTTTTCAGCCTTTTTTAAAGTACCATCTGAAGTGTTACAGAACCGCTCAAAATGTGCAGCTGTTTGATGTACTACTGCCTCACACCTGCTTGTGACTGCGCAGCTGCTGCAGTTCACCTTTACCACAGGTAAAGGAAAGAAGGAGTGGTAAAATTGGATACATGAAATTCCATGCTGGTTGTTACACATAAAATTTCCAGTCCAGTCAGCAAACTGGAGGGTATTTTTCTCCATGTGGAAGCAATAAGTGAAAAATACAGCCCTGTTAAGAGAGTACATTAGGAAGGTCACTAAGTTTTCTTTTTATTGTGTTACTTCCTTCTGTAAATAATACTGTGTATTAGTATTACAAAGACTAATCTACGTGGAAGCAGAAATACAATTATTTGCACAACTCAGTCACAGAGAAAAAAGCCATTGACTCCATATCCATAATAACTTAGTTATTGTTAATCACAAATAAAGTGTAGGGTTTATATCAAACACATGAGGAATTTGGGTAATGATTATACAAATCAGTTAAAAGCATGAAAAGTAAATTATGATGATTCAGTGTTCCCTGCAGTCACACTTTAATTTTCAGTGGTACCTAGAATATAATTTACCACAGTAAGTTTACAGTCTTTATGATTCCAATGTACTGGATTTAGCCTTATCTGCCCAAATCTACCTGCACCCATCTGCACCTGTTCATGACATACAGAGATTTTTCCCCTACTGTCACTGAATAACATTAGCTTTTACATTCCAATTGCTAACTCTTAAACAGAAATTAAATAATTGATCACAGGATCACAGTTTATTTTCACACCAGAAATGTGCAGACAAAGAACTCATGTGGAGCAGCTGTCAATGCAAATTCATACTGATATTCAAATGTCTCTTGAATATTCAAAGTTTGTTCTGCCTACCTCAGGCAACTCAATATAACAGACTTCCTATATAATGCCAGAGACAGAAAACTGCAGTGATGTCACTAAAGAAAAGGCTCATGGTTTGCAAGCAAAACATTTTGTGTGATAAAAGAATCAATGTTGCCCATCTAGCAGTAGCCAATTGAGATGAAACATGCTAATATTTGACTTTTTCACATCAAACATACAAACCCATCAAGCTCCAGGTAATATTTGGACTTCACCTGATAGGAGCTCCACACCTTTCCAGGTTTAATATCCATCTTGTATTACCCTACTCATCCTCACAAATTACTTTTCCAAAATCAGGGATGTACTGTGGTTATGTATACTGCATTAAGGAAACAAAATAGTTTAATGCCTCTTATGATGTCCTCAGAAGGCATCAAAAACAATCAAAAAAGGCAAATTTTTACCGAAGCATGTGAACTGGCTCATGTAATGATATGCTTAAACATCAAACAAGCACACAGTGTGTTGAGTGACAGCAAAGTGCTGGGTTCTTGCACTGTTTTGGAAAGCTTCTACCTTCAACCACCTGCTCTGTTCCTTCCTTAGGCCTGACAATAATCTTGACAATAGGGCAGAAGTGTGATGTTTGTCTCACCCCAAAGTGTCTCTTCTGCAGCCTATGCCACAGGAACTTCTCAAAGCAGCATTCAGAGTGGCCCAGCCCAAGCCTGCTTGCCCACATGCCATGAATGACTCCAGGGCTGCATGTGAAAAGCTCTGTCACTGCCTTGTGACACTTCATGCAGCTGTGACAGGACTCTTTGCCGTGACTGGACTCATGTAACTGGTCTGACCAGTCGTCCTCCTGTTTAACAGCTCAGAATTAGTCTGACACTCAAACACACCTTCCCCATGCTCCTGCTCCACAGCAGAGGAGGCAGCTGGCTGCCTTCCCCCAATGCAGTGACACAAAGGCGTGCAAGTGGAACTACATCAATTCAGATCCTGGTGATGAGAGCAGCAGGAATGAGGAACAGGAGCACAGCTCAGCCACATTTGCAGAACATCTCCCCATACATCAGAATACAGGCAAGTTGTACTCTTCAAAACCCAAACCACCTTTTTTTTTTTTAAATAGTCACTGTTTTTTCTCATCACAGATGTGTTCTTCAAAGATGCAAAGAGCATACATACTTTTCATCATTATTCACAAAACTAAGTTTAAATCTGCATCAGCACATATGATCTCCAAGTTCCAATATAACATCTAACATGAGTAAGTAGTTAAATAGCTGGCACAGGACACACAACATTAAAGGCTGGTACTGGCAAGAGTTACAACCATTTATCACACTACTTCAACTAAGATGTGCTTATCTGCTAAATTGCTGATAGCACAGCTGACTGGAATCAGAGGCAGGGAGCAGATAGCCTGCCAATGGAATGCATGAACAGCACACTGGCTTTTGAATACAAATGTCTCCCAGGTACGTCAGGGAATGCAAAGACTCAGGAAATAGCAATTTTTTAATTCACGTTCTGTTACACACCAGAAACATCTTCTATTAACTGCTAACCAAATGATAAAAATAAGAATATGACAGTGAGTCATTTAAGCTCTTCAAGGAAGTATCTGACAGAATGTAAGTATTGATTATCCTGGGAGAACATCAAAAATCTCAATCCACACTCCTGTAACATGCCAACAAAAGGAAGAAAAAAAAATTTCCTGTAGCTACCTTCAGCAGCAGTCCAGAGAAGCTTATGTCGTAACAGCAAATTCTCACTTCAGAGCCCATCCACTGGCACAGAGAAAAGCAGTTTCTGTAACATTCAGTCCTCTTCTTTCCTCTGCTGAAAGTACAAACACTCCTAACTTTTGAAGGACACTTTTGGCACCCTCATCCCTTGGCTGTTCATGCACTGTACTGGTTGAAAATCCTTCCCACCATGGCAGTACTGCTAATTCTCATTAGGAACACCACCTTTCCCAGCTCTAGCCTGCTATCCAATGAGTACAGGCACGTGCCAAGGTTCTGGTATGTTTTAATTCAATATTATGCCATTCCCAACTGCCTGTCTTTTCGATCTTCCTGTTGAATGCAAATGTGATTCTTTTAAATCCCTGACTACAAATGCCTTTCCTAAGCAGATGCACTACTAATGCTAGCATTTAATTTCATAGAATGGATAGAATTTGACCCAAATTCTCAATATTTGTTGTAAATATTCAAGAAGGAGGAAATTACTTTGTTTCAGTCAATTTCAAAATACATGTGAGATGACAGCTAAAGAAACACATATATTGATAATTATAGGAAGCTTTCACTGAGGTGTGGCTGGTCTAGAAGACTTTACTAACAAGAGGAAAAAAAGAAAATGTGCCTTGTCACCTAGTAACTATCACAATGGGGCTTTTTTACAACAAACAGATTAAAGAATGACAGAAGTGTGTGCCTGGGGTGGTTCTGTAAGCAAACTTAAGGTCAAGGTCCTGAGAAACAAAAATCACTGCTTCAAGAGAAAAAAAAGATATATTTATACCTCAATGGCTAAAAATACTGCAGAGAGAGGGGCAAAAAAGGGCAGGAAGGAATAGTGCTCATGGCTGCATGCATATACAAAACTTTATCTAATCCAGGCTTGAAATGGAAGTGAAGAGAATTGAGGTAAGTGACTCTGAGGCACAAAACCTTCTGAAAGGGGAGTAGTAAGAACCTAATACAGTAAATACAGTTTACTGGACACCAGACACATTCAACTACATATTACATAATATAATGGCCAGTAGCCATCAATTTTTTTGTCTCCTTTCAACAAGAAAGGGTTTTGCATCATCTTTGGGCAGATGCTTTCCACTCCTGGCTGTGCTCCTAAGAGAGGCCTTGTAGCACAGTCACTGACGAAAAGGGAATCATCTCCTCTCCAAAAAAGTACACGTGCGATCCACAAAATTGTGAGAACAGAGTTCTCACATCGGCTCAGACCATATGTGATCTTTACCTCTAGATATGTACAAAGCATGCAGACAGGTTTTGTAAGATATGAAACAAGCTCATTTTTAAACAGAAGTACAAGGTAGCTTTCCTCTTTCCGTTTCATATTAGTCACAGCAGAGTACTCAAATTTCCTTTCCTTTCCTCAAAACTACTCAAAGCTGCCATAGAGTTGTGATGCAGTTCAGAGAGCAGGTGAGGGACAATGAAAGGAGTGATGCAGTGCTCCATCAGTCACAGGCAGATGACTCCAACACTCAGCAGTGTCCTGAGTACCATGTCAGTGTCTAGCAAGAAGATCAGTGACAGAAAAACCTGGTGACACCAACACAAGAGCCCAAGTTCCCAGAAGTCCCTACTGCCCTTATACTGATGTCACCTCAGGACTCAGAGCTGCTTTGTCACTGCAGTGTGTGCTGTAAACTTGCTAAGGAATGATTGCACACCCCTAAACAAAGTCCACGCATTTACAGCAAAAACCTATCTAGAACATAAGGCCCTTGAAATTGCTTCAGAGCAATTCTCTTCATGCTGATTTGTGGCACATACTTCCTGGTTCTTTGTCAAGAACTGGATGATAACTCACAAAATTGCTGCTGTTATCCTTTGCTTTCCAATATGGCACAATCTGAAGATAAGTCCCACTGGGAATCCACCATAAAAATCCAAGCAAACATCCTTAAGCAGTAGTCTCTTCAAATGCTCTGTAATGCTCACTTATCCTTCCATATTGGTTCTGATTTCTGAACTCTGCAGTTCAGGTTTAGCATCTAGTGTCAGCAATCAACAAGGGATGCTTGTCCTCTAGAGAGTTTCTTAAAGAGACAGCTAGAAAAGGAGTTTATTCTTAAAATCCTCAATGGGAGCAAATAATGACTTCTTTTCCCTAGTACCACACCAAAAGACTGGGCACCAACACACAGCTCAAATAACCAGCTGTCTGTCCCAGGCACTGTTACTGCTCTCTGTAACACACTCCAACTGATTTTACAAATACCTCCCCAGTTCAACCAAAAATGTCTGTTTATGGGTTTACAGAGATTTTTCTCTGCTAGCTGATCCCAATGTTGTGGGAGATAGAAGGTTAAAAATAGCTCCATTTTAATATTGAAGGTGCTGGATGCAGACATCTATTAATCACTCCAGTTTTGACAAAACTGCATTTAGGAAAGCAGACATACAGCTTGCCTACATATACAGAAAGTTGTGGGGTTTCTCTCTGCATAGCCCAATACTAGATGAACAGAGAATTCCACACCCCAGCTTAACCAGGTAGAAATGTAATGCTTTCACAATGATTGCTCTGTTTGTTCACCTGCAGTACCTCAGAAACCAAAGTAAAGCACTGAAGCACCTGAAACTGTAGCTGGTCTAAAGAGATACCAGGAACTGTTCACTTTTATTAATCTGCCTTTCTAACAACCCTCCTCAATCATGAGGCCTGTTCATTGACACGTGTTATATCCAAAAAAACCCACCAACTTTTAACATAGCTGTACAATCTTTCAAAGATTATTCAATAATAAAATACTAAAGGTTAAAAAGCCAAGATACACACACCAAAAAGCTGTTAAAAAACTCCAAGCTACCAGCTAAATCTAGAACTGGGAGATCAGGATGACAGATTTTTTTTAACAATGAAAAGCTTTATACTCATAAAATTTTAACAGCAAAGAAAATATTGACCTTTTTCCTGTATCACCCAATAGCAAATTAAAATGCAGTCATGTGAATCTGCAAGAGGAAGTTACATGCATTTTACAGCTATTTTGAAGATTCACACTTACACCTCAAGTCACATCGTAGATCACTCTCCCATTACTCCAACTACTAGTAAAAGCTCTCACCAAACTGCTCAGACACACCTGTGGGCTGGACTCAGCTACAAATGAAATGTCCACTACATCTTACAGTGTTCTGGGTCTTGACCTGTAAAAGCACTGAGCACAAGTAGTTCCCCATCTTAGCAACAACTTGGAGGTGAGCTGAGACTTCAACTCTTTCTGCTGGAATGGAATCTAACATTTAATTCACAAGCAGGCAAGGACTGTCTTTTACTCAGTAATACTGAGAAGTGTTTCAAAATGTACCTTTTTTCTGACATGATTTTCAAAAATTCTCATAAAGATCAGCAATGCCCTAAATCTGTCCTGAGACAGCGGTTTTACATTTAACCCTTGGAAGCTGTTATTCAACAATAATTATGATTTTAAAAAGAAGGCTAGTGTATATGCCAACTCAGAATCAATATATACTCCACCATTTAAATTACTCTGCCTCCTATTCATTCACATTAAAGAATATATAATATTAAATTCCAATCCTCAGATTGATTTTTATACATGGTTCATTAGACTCAAGCAGAATGTAATCCTGGAAGCACCTCTCTTCAAATAAGCAGCTACTGAAACTCATGAAGCAAAGATAAATACATAACTTTATCAAAAGCACATTTATCATTTATAGTGCAATAATAGGTTAGTTCTTTTCCCAATCACTGCAGTATAGACTAAAGGCTCTGCTAAAGAGTTTTTTTTTTACTGCCTTACATTTCCACTCATGCATCTATGAAATGAAGTGACTGAAATGTCAACAGTCAAAAGACTTTGATGACAAAGCTCTGATGCTCATCGGAAGACGCCACTAAAAGTAAAAGCTGCACATGAGCCCCATTTGAACAGTTCAGTTACAGACCAATTTCCCTCTTTCAGCTTCCTGAGCAACAAAAAGGGAGAGTACAAGTGCTTTAGCCAGTTCAATTGCAAATTCAAGAATTAATGCGAGATGTAGTACAATCCAGTGTAACACCGGAGATGGACTTTGTATTTCAAAGACTTAATTAAGATTTATTGGCTGAAGAGTATTGAAGAGAATAATAATGATTTGTAGAGTTTTATTGACAAATCACACACTTAGGAAGCAACCAGCAACCCAATGTAAAAAAGCTTCACAAATGCCCCAGAATTTATTAGAAGGAACAAAACTTCCCTGAACAGTCTGTCCCACAAAGGTCTCCTTTCGCTATCATGCTATAAAATATTCCATAAAAAAACACCATCTTAGATGAATCACAACAGAAAAATAAAGTACTTTCTATTATCTTTAAAGACATTATCCTAAGCCAGAGATATTAAAGTAACCATTAACAGCCAGACAGCTGTTAGAATCAGTTGCCATTTTACTTTAATTTCCAATCTGTTACACTCAGGTAAGAGAGGAACCTGTTAGACAGTTTATGTGCTACCATGTGACAACCCAACAAGATTGCTGAAGAGTAATTCTGGGGTATGAAAACATTTCTAGATTCTTACAGTTGTATTGTTCATTGCAAAACCCAAAATGCCCCTCTTCAAGAACTTTTCATATATTTATTACACAATAATCATTACTTAAGCAAACTAAAATGCTTTTCCAAGTCAGTGCCAAGTTGTCATTTCATAAGAACTCTTGGTAACAATTTTACGTGACAATAAGACTAAAAACAAAATTTAAGAGAAATTTTATAGTTTGTTTTAGCTCATTGTAGTCCTAATAATATTTTTACTTAAACTAATCTGGACAGACTAACCACACCTTTCTACTTTACTTGTTGGGTGAAGTTTTTGGTTTCTTTTCCCTAAGGCTACTTTTTCCATAGCTACTGTCTACTAGTCAACACAGTGATCAGCAAAACACTTTCCTATTGTTTCCAGTTAATACCCAGCTTACCTGTGTTTTGCATGCTACCTTTCACAAGAACTCTGTCACAAATTACTTTCTCAGACTAAGCATTACATCACCAGGTAACACTACAAAACAGGGAAGCTCAAGTACTAGAGGTAACTCTGTTTTCAACTGAAATTTGTTAAAAAAAAAAGATTCTGCTAAATAAGTTCTGGTTTACATAAGATACAAAATGTAGCTCTACTATTTAGCAGCTGTGTAGAGAGACAAATCAAAGACTGAACTGAATTGAAAGGGACTGGGATAAAAAGGTCCAAAAACCCAGGTATTTTACATAATCTAATGTGAGATGAATTTCAAAGTCCTCCTGGCTTCAGGTTTATATTTTGCTTACAATTCCACATCCAACATTAATCAGAGCAGCAAGTCACCCAAGTTATGAAACACACTAAAAAGGGATAAACTGGATTGGAAAGCACCATACTACCTAAGCAAAAGAATTCTTAAGCTTAAGAAGAAGAGATGATGTTGATCGCCATGGCTTGTACTCTATACAAAAAGAGGGTGGCCATGAGGTCTCACACACTCCCAGCCATCTTGTATTTACAGAGAGCACATACAGGAAGCAAAAAAACACACCAGAGTCCCACCCACACTACGCATCACAATGATAATTCACTTTTGCCCAAGATCAAATAAAAGTGGAAAAGCTGGCTGTACACTGGGACATGGAGTTCTCCAGCCCAGGCAGAACTTGACACAGCTTCTGACTCAACTCACACAAAGACCTGCTTTGATGCACATGTTCAAAGGGGAGGAGCGGAATAGTGACTATACACAGTGGGTACTCACAGGATTTCCTTGCTTTTATCAGTTTAACACTCCAACTCTAATTATTCTTCTCAGGTTTTTAATGTGACTTCATTAAACAGCAATGGCAGTGCCAAGGTGTAGAGCTCAGCATTTCTATCAATGCTTTGAACATGAGACAAGTACTTTGAAAGACAAGGTTTACTCCAGCTTTATATCTGTTTTCCTTTGCTTACATCACAAGTTAGAGAGTTGAACAGAAATATACAATTCCATCAAGGCAGCACCAGGTGTTCTATCAGACTCATGCACGTGGTTAATATTATGGTCATATTAACTCCATGTCTGGAGTAAACAGCACAACTCCAAAATAAAGTTCATCAGTTAAGGTTTAACAAGTGAGGTGGGATTTGCTCCCATCATAACACAAGCCATGGGGTACACCTTGAGAGTGCTATTTTTTGTCATAGGAGCCCCAACATTGGAAGCTCATGTCTCAGGGGAAAACAACACATTAACAACACCATCCTTTTTCTGTGAACATCACATGAGGCTTGGATTGTTCAGGATCTACACACAGTCTTGCAATCTTCTGTGTGTCTTCAGCACAGAACAACTCTTACTCTTCCAAGTCAATAAAATGAGTCTCTACTTCAGCAACCAATGAATGCAATGCCAGCAATAGCACTACTTGTCACCTTTCAGGTTTTAGCACCCTGCCTTTAGCTCTGCTTACAACAAGGCCAGAAGCACCTCTGTCCTTACTAGAACCCTGTTTGCATTCACCCTCTGACACTGATAACATCCCCTGTGCAAAGAATGATTTAAGGGAGGGGAAGAAATCAAATTCATGACTGAGGACACAATCTGGACAACGCACACATTCTATGACAGGTCTTCTACACCTGTAATAGAGCCGTAACTCCTGTTCACACTACAGAAGCCAGACCTCTGGCAGACCTTCTTACAAACTTGTAGTGTCATGGCATTGGTAAGACATGGATGTTGTCATATTTGGCACTGGAGATCAAAGCATGTTTGCTTTCAATGGCTCTTTTCAAACGTTGTTTCCAGAATATGCAAAAGGCTGTAAAATTCCAGCCATGAAATTACCATCTGTATGGTCACTACATACTGAAAAACAGCATTTGGGGGGACAGTAGAGTTCTACTGCTTTCAAACCTAACTTTTGTAGAGTTTCTCTAGTATCTCTGAAAACAAATAAGAAAACATTTTAATCCTTTAAGGATGTGAAAAAGTCAACTGCGAGCTCTTCAGAAGACTGACTTCTGTTAATTAATCTAAGAGGTAGTGTTACAGACAATATTATTACAGTATCAGTATTCCATGTTACCCTTGAAATTAGGGTCATGGTTTTCCCCTCTATTCTGACACTGATTTGTTTCTGATGAGATTTTTCTTTTCACCCTCAATTTGAGGAAGCAGGGTCTTGGATTATGACTTGAAGGTAAGTATTATCCATGAGGCTACTCAATATTGTCTTTAGCAATTGGAAAATAAGCTCAGAACAAGTCAGCCCAGAGCTAAGTACAGGATATTACTTCCTGGAGCCCACATCTACTAATTAAACATGCCTAATGACACTATTAAATCCAGAAAAACACTGCCTTTCTATTTTTCACAGCTTTTTAAGAAGCCAGCTTCAGAAAATTCAGTATTAGCTTCAGGTAGCATTAAGCAACAGAGCTGCTAATTAGGACCAAATTAACCATTCTCTGTATTTGGTTCTTCAGTCCTTTACTCAACAGTTTGAAACAGTGAACCTTACAATGCCAACAAACATCTGCCAACAACTCCAAATCAAGTCTTAAAAAATGATAGAAAAATACTGTTTTAAAACCAAGCAAGAACAGATAATTGAACATTTTCAGAAAAAGAAGAGTGCAAAGGCACTATAGAAAGAACTCTTTTTTATACATAAAATTAATGACATTTCAAATGTCATCTAACAGACTCCTGAAACATCTTCATACTTTCAGTTTCTCATATCTCCAGAGCTTAACCATCTCCTCCCTAAAGTCAATGGTAACATAAGCATTCATAGCAGCCAGTGATTGCATTTCCTTGCCCATAGAGAAACACACCTCTGGCTCACATTTTCAACAACTTCCTTATACAACAAAACATATCGGAACAGTGGCCATACCTGGATTTTTAGTGTATTCTGCTTGCAACATGTGAACTTCTGAAAAGCAGTTCTACAAGAAGATAAAGCAAATCAGCACTAAAGCCAGAATACCATACTTCTCATCTTACACACAGATTTCAATTCCCTATTTCAGTCTGCACAGTCTCACTGGAAGTATACATGTATCGGACTCACCTGTGCAGACTGTTTTCTGGGACAAAAGCCAAAATCTGCAAGCCTACATCATAATCATTTTGCTGAAGTCCTTCTTTCAAACCTAGAAGGGCGAGCAGCTTTTACAAATACAACCTGGAAAAACAAGGACACATACCCTACCGCAACACCGCCGCCGGCTCTAAAAAATAACCTTCACAGCAGTTGCTGGGCTTTGTTATCGAATTATTTACCTATACAGCAAAATCAATACGCAACCAATGAAACAGCGCAACCTAATTAATACCGCTGAGAAGAAAGCTGTACAGAAACAAAGAGACTGCGAGCCAGCACAGGAGCCTGCGCTACCGGCTCAGAGGTCCTGACCGGGAAGGTGTTGCTATGGCAGGAGCTCACCCCCCGGCCCCGCTGTCACCTCGCTCCCTCCTCCTGCAGCTCACCCACGGCCCTGGCGCGACCTCTGCCAGCCCAGTGCCTCCACCTGCACAGGAGATTCCCTCGCCACCGGGGGAATTCTGCCCACCTCCCGTCCTTCCCCCGCCTCCGCGTCCCCCAGGGTTTATCGCCCGCTGACAGTGAAGCGGATCAGCGGCACCGCGGCCCCTCCCGAGCCCGCCGGGCAGCGCCTGCCCCGTCCCGTCCCGTCAAGTGCCGGCGCCCTCGGCCGCCCCGCGCCGGCCCCTCCAGGAGCCGGGCAGTGCCCGCGGGGCTGGCGGACGCCAGCGCCGGCTCCGAGCATCCACCCACCTACCCACCCGCCCGCCTTATTCCGCCCGTGCTGCGGCGCGGGCCCTCACCCGGTCGCTACTCGGGCGGCAGGAACGGCGGCAGGAGCGGCGGCAGCACGGCCATGGCGGGCATAACACAACCCCGCTCGCCGCCGACCGCCCGGCCCGGCGCGCTGACACATCAACAAAGATGGCGGCGGCGGGCGGGGCCCGGCGGGGGCGGGATCGGGATCGGGACAGCCCCGGGCGGCGGGCCGGGCCCGGCCCAGCCCCGCGGGGATCGGCGTTCCTGCCGCTCTTGCCGTCTCTGCGCTGACGAGTCGGGGGCGAACGGGCAATCGCGGCAACCACCGGGATCAGCAAGTGACGCGGGTCCCATCTCGCCGCCTTCTCTCGCCCTCGTGCTGCTGCCGCGTCGCACCCGCGCCGCCGAAAGCCCCCGATCCACTGACGGTGCTAAAAGCTGCGAGCGCCGGGACATTACACATAATGCTGTGGTACTAGTGCACTCTGCGCCACGGGACATTTAGGGTAGATATTAGGAATACTTTCTTTATAGAAAGAGTAATCAGACACTGGAACGGACGGCTTAGGGAGGTGGTGGAGTCACCGTCCCTGGAGGTGTTTTAAGGAAAGCCTGGACGTGCCACTCAGGTATCGTGGTCTGTTCACAAGATGGTGTTGGTGTTGGGTCAAAGGTTGGACTCGATGACCTCAGAGGTGTTTTCCAGCCTAATTGATTCTGTGGTTTCACACAAGATAATTTCAAGCATTCGTCTAAAAAGTGGTTCAATCTAGATGGGTTTTTTTTTTCTTCTTATTTAAACATATGTTAACAAGGGGGCTTATGTCAGACATTCCATGACACTATCTAAAACCGCAGCCCTGAGCAGCTGCCTTACAGCAGGGATTCTTTACCCCAACAGTCTTCAGAGAGATGGTTACAAAGATGCCTCTCCTTTTTGCAAGATCCAGTGCACAAGTAATGACAAATAGAATCTTCTCCCTTAAGTAAACAGCATCTCATTCTCCATAACCAACCCCTGCACATTATGTCAAAACTCTCTCCACCCACATGCCATGCAAGAGTCAATCTAGTAATGTTAATAAACAGCTTCACTTAGCATCTGCTGGGACTTCATTCCTTATTCTGATTGGATTTTAAAAAAGAACGTGAAAATTTTGCTGGGCATCAAAAATCTGGACTACATTTCAGTGCTGGGATCAGCAGTTTTTCAGTGGAACACAAAGCTTTTTGGAATCCAGAGCACGGCATAAATGACATTTTATTTAATAAAAAATAAATTGAAAAAATATCTTAGCAGACAAGCTGTTAAGCGAAAGCAGTTCTATTTGCTATAGCAGCTCAGCCAAATAACATTTTAACATAACAATAGAAAAACGAGAAAATTACTGAATAATTCATGTTGGAAGGGACCTCAGTAAATTAAATTAAGATCAGATTGTTCCTTTATTTTGGCTAATTTATTTTTATATATGTATAAAAGCATACACATTCCTACATGTATGAAATAATCACCTACCCAGTGATGATTTCTTCAGTTTGTATCATGGACGACCTTCAAAGTAGAATATGCTGCATAACTTCCCTTACAAACATTAATTGAGAGAGTTATTATAGAGCAAGTTCTTTTTCTCCATATTCTTTCTAGGTATTTGGAATTTCAGACCCGCAACTGAAAATTTGGGGGGTCCTAGAAAATGCTCCTTGAACCCAGCCAGCAACTAGACCCCGCAAAGCTGCTGGCTCACTCCCCTCTCCAGCAGGGCAGGAGAGAGAACTGGAAGACTCAAACTTGTGGGTCGAGATAAAGACAGTTTAATGTGACAGAAAATAAAATAATAATCATGATAATATATACAAACCCAGTGATGTACAATGCAATTTTTCACTGCTTACTGACTGATGCCCAGACAATTCTCAAACTGTGGCCCCAGTCAGCTTTTCCTCAGTTTATGTACTGAGAGTGATGCCATTTGGTATGGAATAATCTTTGGCCAGCTGGGATCAGCTGTCCCAGCTATGTTTCCCCCCACACCTCAGCTTCTTGCTGGCAGGGTATGAGAAGCTGAGAAGTCCTTGGCAATAGTGTAAACACTATTTAGAAGCAACTAAAAACATTAGTGTGTTATCAACATTGTTCCCCTCCTAAATCCAAAGCACAGCTCTGTATCAGCTACAAGGAAGAATTAACTCTATCCCAGCCAAAACCAGGACAAAACATTTTAACTGATCCATAAAAAACAACAGCGGGATCTTAGAGAAAATCAGTCTGTAACCCTTTAAGTGCCATCTTAACTATGAATCTTTCAATGTCCATCATTTTGGGAAAGATAATACTGCTTCAGGTAACTAAACAATGTCCTAGCCATCACCTCTAAAGCAGCAAAGGAGTCAGTCATATGAAGGCATATGTCTTTAAAAACATTAGCTGAAAGCACAAATGGAAGTAGGTTGCAGAGAACACTCGTGCCCTCAACTTTAACCTCCAAACAACACTCTAAAGGCAGGTGTCTAGCCCTTGCTTTGATCAAATTATGCTGTGCATTCCATCTTGCTAAAAATACATAAAAAATCAGGTGTGGAACAGAGATAAGTAAAAATTGTCTCTTTTCAGAAAGCAGTGCCATGCAACACTCACTTGCTAATTGCCATGCAGCACAAGTCTAAGCTTTGCTTTCAGAAAGTGTTCTTTGCCACTACTGCTGTTGTTCTGCAGCTGAGCTCCGAAGTTCACACTGCTGCTCAGTAACACAGTCACAGTGCCCAAATGCTTCTTTTCTTATTTGGTCTTCTAGTTATTTAAAGACAACTGCAGAGACTTCAGTATGCTCTGTCCCCAGTCTTTTTAAGATTTGTGCTTTTACCTTGCTGTACACTTTGTCTGCAGTCCCACTGATGTTATCTGGATGTGGTTTAGTGTGTTCCAATAGACCTGGCAGGATTTCATCTGACTTTTGCCTTTTATTCAGGACATTTTTTAAGAGAAGGATTAAAATCAGGTTAAGAAAATAGAGCCTGGTTAGTTGGGTTCTTCCCTTAAATGCAGAAGAAAAGGATTTTTTTGCACTCAGCTGGACTCCCCACAGTTCTAGTCCCAGAACTGATGCTGACAGTTCTGACTCTTACAAAACCCGTGCTTAAGCTAAATTTTCATCTGAAGAACATGTTATCCCCAGGAGGCAGCCACAGACACTTCGGGAATGATTATGACAGGTCACAGAGAGTCCTTCCCCACACCACTTGCATGCATGTTAAATCAGAATGAATTACTATACCTCTTAATTAGCCAGCCATAGCTCCTATTTGGCATGTACAAATGCTGAGGAAAACAATTCCTGAGTGAGAGAACTTACCATCTGAAAGACAGACAGTCCTACATAACAGACTTGTCTGCTGCAGACAAGCTCTGCATTGCAGAGGTAGAAGCAGAATTTGGCCCATATATTCAAAAGCTTGGAGTTCTGGTTTTTGGCTCATGCTTTGTTATGTAAGAAAAAGGAAAGGAAGTGCCCATCTAATTGCTCAGTTTCCAGATGATTTTTTAAAAAATTATCCAGAGTATTTCTATAGCTTTGCCCACTGAAAGGGCTTACAAATGTTTTCTCCTTCAGCTAAAGAAGTGTTAGCAACTCCACTGTGAGGGAGAACAATGAGGTGGCTCAAACAGCAGATGTGCTGAGCAGTGCCTCTGAGACCACTGGTGTCAAAGAGCCATGTCTGGCACTGCCAAGGAGGAGCTAGCAGCAGAGTCCAGCTTTCCAAAATCCCATCTTCTGCATTTGTCAGAGGGCTGGTCTGTTGTAATGTAATTACTGTGGGCTGAATTGATTCCTGCATTTCACATTGTGGCAAAATTACATAAAGGTTTATTCTTTTCTTCATTGAGAATCACTTTCATTGTGCAACTATATTGTTCTGAGCAAGCACAGTTTTCCAGGAGTCTTTAGTAAGCACCATTCACAAAGCCCCATCTTCCTTCCATGTGTCAGGTAAGGACAGCATCTCTGCTGAAGCCGCTTGCCACCACCATCACGTCTGATCTATACATGGTAAATCCCAAGTGTGACTATGATCATTCAAGTGCTCTGAGTAGGTTACAACTGGAAAAAGTTATTTTTGTTATATGTTGCTTGGACTGTCCTTTTTCAGCATGCTGCACATGATGGTGTCTCAGCTGGTCCCTAGGCATTTAGATCCTAGTGACACACTGTAGAGTTATTACAGAACCTAGACGTAGGTAAGCCCAAAGCTCTAGCTAACAATTGCAGGCAAGTCACACCAACCTGGTGCAGCTCCTGGGATGTCACTCCTGAGCAGTTTCCATGCTAAGGGCACTCTCCTCAGTCACCTCTGAGACTCGGTTACCCTGCAGGGAGAGCTGGATAGGCTGGAAGAGTGAGCTAACAAGAACCTTGTTAAGTTCAACAAGGTCAAGTGTAATGTCTTGCCCCTGGAAAAACATAATCCCAAAGAGCAGCACAGGCTGATATCTAGGCATCTGAGAAGGAGCTCTGTGTAAACACACATGGGGTTCCTGGTGGACAAGCAGCTCTCTGTGGGTGAACAGGGTGCTGCTGCAGAAAGGAAAGCCAACAGCATGCCAGGCTGCATCAACAAGGGCATCACCAGCATAGATAAACCAGTATTTGCCCCACTCAGTGCTTGTCAGGCTACGTGTGAAATGCTGCGTTCACTTTTGGTCCCTACTACACTTGGACAGGCTGGAGAGGGACCAGAGAAGAGCCACAAAGAACATCAGGGTTTGAGAAGCTTGACACAGAAAGAACAGCTGAGAGAAATGGGCTTGCTCAGCTGTCAGAAGAGAAGGCTCAGGGGAGGCTTTATCACCGTGTTCCAGTATTTAAAGGGTGGCTAGAAAGAAGATGGAAATTCCTTTTTTTTACATGGACTCCAATGGAAAAGACAAAGGGTAATGGATACAAATCACTTCTGTGGAGATTCCAATTAGACACAGGAGTAAAATGTTTCACAGTAAGAAAAATCAGCTATTGGACTAATCTCCCCAAGGAAGAGGTGGATTCCCCAGTGCTGACAATTTTAAGATTTAGCTGGACAGGGTACTGGGTCATCTTGTCTAGATGTTTTAAGCTACAAAGAAAGCCTGATTTTTTTTTGAGAGAAGTTGGAATGACAGAGAAGTATTTCTTAGTGCCTTACTGGTATTAGTTCTTCCTAGGCATGAGGATTACTGGGCTGATCTTAGGGAGAGAGGAACAAGGGGCAGGGAGATGATGAAGGCTTTAGGATCATGATCGCCCTGTCTCTCAACAATCTCCCACATACAAGTGTGCCTACTCTGATATGCAATGCTGAGCACTTTGGCATGTGGATTTGTTGAAATCCCACCACATCCCACCTAATTTTCCTTCTTGTGGTAAGAGCAGCCTCTGATCCACTCAGCTTCTGTTCAGGCTGGAGCTGTGGGTGGAGGTTTGTGTGAGCCAAGGAAGAGTCTTTCCTCTGATTTTAGTAGGTGGTATCTAAACCACTGAGAGAAAACTCAGCAGCCCTCAGACATGTTGTTTGCTTTTGAGAATGCTTAGTTTGGCAGACAGGATCCTAGACTTAAATACAGATGATTTAGACTGAAACACTGTCACAGCCAGATGTCAAATTACTTAAGGCAACATAGCTATGCTTCAGCTACTTCTCTGTGAGCAGAGATAATTATTCTGTTGTACAGAACATGTTACAATAAAATCCATCACTGATTTTACACACTTTAATAATAAGTACAACATTGTAGGCACTAAAATAGATCAGATTAATTTAGCTTTTGGTGAAAGCTTAATTGCACAGTACTGGGAACACCTGAGATCATGTCTGAGTAGCAGCATAAAACTGCAGCATTCTTGAGGATGAAGTGTATTTACACATGAAGATAGAGACATGGAGGTGGGAAACAAAAGTTGAAGGAAAGGGGAAAACACCTTGTACAGAAGACAAAGAGGACAAAGGAAAATGAGAATACGTTGAAAATGGGAGATGAAGTGATTTATGTTCTCAGCTGCAGGGCAAAATTCAAATACTTTAAAATACAAATGCATCAATTTTATGTATGAATTTTCAGCTTCTTGCATAGCTCTCACAGCCATTTTCTGAATTTGTATGAAATAAATTTGGGTTACTTGTTCAACTGTGGGTAATTATGTCCACAAAGATGCTCAGAGGCCTGGAGCACCTCTGCCATGAGGTTAGGCTGGGAACTCGGGCTGTTCATTCTGGAGAAGTCTCCGAGGAGACCTCAGAGCATGTTCCAGAACCTAAAGATACAAGAGAGCTGAAGAGGGACTTTTTACAAGGGCAGGTAATGATCGGACATGCGGGAATGACTTCAAACTGAGAGAGGACAGGTTTAGATTAGATATTGGGAAATCCATTGCTGTGAGGGTAGTGAAGCGCTGGCAGAGGCTGCCTAGAGAAGTTGTGGATGCCCCATCCCTAGAAGTGTTCAAGGCCAGGTTGAATGGAACTTGAAGTAACCTGGACTAATGAAAGGCTTCGCCGGCCCCCCCTCCCGGGCCCCGATGGCCGCACCGCCGCCTGCGAGCGGCCGGGCAGCACATGCCCCGCTCCGCCCCTGAGCATCGGGGTCCCGCCCGGGCGGGGCGGAACGAGCGGCTCGGACCCGCCAGGACCGGCTGGAGGCGTGCCTGGCCTGCGGGGGCTGATGGTGCCTCTCTTCTA
>VZSR01000514.1:6222963-6251900 GCA_013398615.1 Brachypodius melanocephalos
GAGGGGCAGCGAGTGGTCGCTTCGCTTTCCCCCGGGAAAGGAGCCGGGGTCGGCCCGGGGGTGAGCGTTTTGCTGATGGGAGAGAGGGCCGGAGGTGGCGGGGGTGGCTGCGAGCTTGGCTGGAGGCCGTGGGACGGGACTAATTTTATTCTGAGTTATTTAAAATTACTTAATTTTACTAGCACCTGTTTAATTGCTGTTGTTGAAAGCGCGTTTCTGGTGGAGGTGGTTTGCAGTGTCCATTCGAAGACTACTCCGCTTTATTAGCGGCTCCATTTCGGTTTGTTTTCTCCTATATTTTTCATTTAAAACAATTATATTGCGTCTTAGCATTTGGAAAGCGGAAAATACATTTCGGTAGAGTCCAGGGCATTGCTTCCCCTCGGGCAGCGCTGTTTGGGCAGGGGCTCCCCTCAGGCTCCCGGACATGAGGAACCCAGGAGTGCAGCCTGTGGTTTTTTTTTTTTTTTTTTTTTTGTTTGTTTTTTTTGTTTTTTGTTTTTTGTTTTTTGTTTTTTTTTTTTTTTAATTTTTTTTTTTATTTTTTAAAAAAACAGTACAGTGAGGTGTCTCCTCCAGAGACACAGCGAGCTTCACGTGCAGGTGTTGATGGCCACTCCTATTTGTCGGTGTGATTCTCTCCTAAAGGAATTTTCATCATTTAATCTGCAGTATTCATTGTGGAGTTCTCTAATGCAGAAAGTGTTTTGCTGTGCAAACAAAAGAAATAGATAGTAGAGAATTAGCCTTCCAAAATGAACGCTTAAATATGTCTTCAGAATATGACCCAGAAATACTTTAATATGTGTGCCTGCCTGAATTAATCTTTAAATCCATGCTTTTACAGTTACCTGGCCCATAGCCACCTTTGATCATACTCTAATGGCAACCTTTACATGATGGCAGAATCACTTAATCTTCAACATAATGAAGTTGCAGTTGCAGATTTAAGCAACAAGGTCACAGGTATCAACTTCCTGTTGTAAAGCTTTTAATTTTGAGTTTCTGAAATATCTAACAAAATCCAGTATTTTGTAAGCAAACAGTAGAGGTTATTTTTGACAAATGTAGAAACAGTACAGAAAGTTTTAACAGCAGCATAAGTGCAATAAGAGAGACTTTGTCCTAAGCTTGACAGAGATATCTTGACTTTACTTTGTGATTGTGTATATACTTCATTATTGATACATTTCCTTAGTATGAGTATGGCTTATAAATACAATTCCTAATTATCCGAACTTGTGCCTGCTGAAATGCCTCGAAAACGAAAAAAACCCCACCAGGTTAATTAAGTGTTAAGGAATTTGGACTAATGTGTGGGAGTTGGAGCTCCTTCAGCAATGTTTCTTGCCTCTTAAGTGCCTCAGTACTGTCTGATCCATGTTCTCTTACTCCAAATTGGGGAGAGGGAAAGGCTTAATTTGGGGAGATCTGAAGTAGCTTTATATAAAAACATCTTATGTCTGGAGAGTTCATGAAATTTGATTTCATGTTAGGCAAGAGTTTCGGTTTGGGCAGAGTTTATAAGATTAACTTGCTTCCAGGTGAGAAAGAAACGCTGTGTAAGCTTTATGTTGTCTCAGTGGAGACCTTGGACAGGCCTGCCAGACTGGAACAAGATTTGAATGGCATATGTAGCCTAGAACAGAAACAAATTCTTTGTAGCTGGATGAGTTACCTGCTCATAAAAACAGTGTTCCTACTATATTGATGTGCAGGCTTAGCTGAATGTCTTCTAAGAGTTGTTTGGTAAAGAAAAGCTCACAGGAAAGACCACAGGGTTTATAAGGCACTCACTGGAAAGTCAGAATCTCTTGTTTCAGAGTGTTTTGTTTCTCAGTACTGAGTGATAAGCACAGAAGGTGAAGCTGTTGTTTTAGTAATACCACTAATTGCATTATTGAACAAATGTGGTATCAGAATGAAAACAAGTGACTTCCAGAGTGTGTCATGGTCCAAGCATCTCCATTAGGTCAAATGGGCTGGCAGAACAGTAGGAGTAGCCAAGAGCCTTGTTTATTCCTGCAAATATTCCATAACATAGGCGTGTGTTAGTGTTGTTAATCAGATCCCTTTGCAAATACTTCTGCTTCTAGGAAGTTCTATGGAAGACAAAACTGGTAGAGAGAACTGCATAGCTGCAGCTGATAAAGAAAATGCTGTGAGTTATTTCTCTTTATAGTTGCCCCAAGTATTCTGAGCATTTCTAGATAGCAGGAATTATCAGCATGTATTTATCTTTCTAGAACTTAGAAGTTTTGTCTCCTTTTGTTGTCATATTTTTGTATATTAGAATATTTCTACCCTAATGGGCAGCTTTTTTCCTGTAAGAATGACTTCAGGTTCTTCTTCCACAGGTGTCACATTCTAATTGGATTAATGGGAAGCCAAAGAAATTGCAATATTCCTCTAAGAGTGCTTTTTCTATTTGCTATGATAAGAGTGTCTTGAGTTTGTTGGTACCACCTCCTAAAGGGGGCACTTGCCATCGTTGTGGTCTGTTTGGTAAGTGCCTGCTCTCCTGTAGTCTGTGACATACAGTACATTTATCAGTGAAACCAAATCAGGTTTGCTCAGAAATGTCTTTAAATGGATGTATATTTTTAACTCTCAGACACAAGTACAGTTCAGAACATAGTTGGAGTAATAGAACTGACAAGCAGAAGACAGCATTTCTTTATCAAAAATGGTGGGGTTTTTTCCCTTAAAGAAGAAGTAGAAGGAATTAGGGACATTTGGGCAGCAATGTGTGATAGCTGTATGTGAATACAAACACCTATTTTTATTTGCTTAGAGTTGCAGGGGAGCTGTTATGTAAAGCAGTTATTTAAACAGTTGTTGTTCCTTCCAATATATGTTTTGCTCAGACCTCTCAACTTTTTTGTTTATTTTAGGAAAACTCAGATGTTCACAGTGTCTGCAAACGTACTATTGCTCTGCAAATTGTCAGAAAAAAGATTGGCCAGCGCATAGAGTGATTTGTGATCCCATTAAGCAGAAGTAAGTTTCTTGAAAGTTCTGCAGAATAATCTGCACGGAAAGACAGTGTCCTTCCACTACAACATAAACGACCATGGGAAGGCACTATTACAGTAAAATATGTTGCTTATTCGTAGGCTAGTACTGCATTATCTTCTATTATCATATTTGTAATTCTGCATTTTAGTGGATGGGGAATAAGGGTTGGCAAAAATCACATGCTATCAACGCAGCCTTTTATCTATCTGCAAGTAGGTTGTATTATTAATGCTACTTGTCAGTCTTTGGTTTTTCAAACTGACATGCTTTTCTTTGATTACAGTTTAAGTAATAGCAAAACCGAGACAGGAGTTTATCTTAAGGTATGGAAATGTGATTTTGACTATGACTTGAATGGATCTGCTGTGAGTGAGTGGTGGTGTGCTTCATTTAACCTGTATGGGAAAGGAACAAGTTTTTCCTTTTAGAAAGATCAGTGCTTCAGATGAAAAGTTACTGGGAGAAGCATTCAGAAAATTTTTACTTCTAGAGCTCTTTGAAGCACTATCAGTCAACCCTACTGAAAAAAAAAAAAAAGATAGTGAAAAAGTTAAAATCAAGACACGTATGATGTGTGTTGGAAAGAAACAGATGCAGTGTGTCCAATTCAGAAAACTTCTGGTGTCTTTTTTTGTGAAAAAATCATGAGCTGACTGTTAGAGCCTTGGAAATTTATTAGAGAAATACGTTTAGTGTAGTATTATACAGTAACAGATGCAGATAAGCCGTTGTTTCTTTGCTGTAGAAGGAACTAGATGACACAGTTCTCCTTTGTAATGTGTTGAAGTCTCTCTTGATCTTACTTTGAGCCAAACATTTCTTCCAGTCTTCCTCTGAACTCTTCTGCAGGAGTTGATTTTTCTGTCTTTGTGTTTTCTTGGGATTACATCTATGAAGGTGAATAAGTTTGCATACCTCAAGCTAGCCTGCAGAACTCCTTTGTTATGTACTTCTTCGAAGTAGCTTGTTCATCTGTTTAACTTTTTGAAAGAATTTAGAAAGGAGGCTTCATGTCATGAGACTTCTGTTAGGTCATCTTTTTAGTTCTTGTTGTGTGTACTTGTGACTGAGTTCTAATGAAACTGATCAACTGATGGTGAGGGCCCTTTATACGAAATGGTTTTACAATATGAATAAAAAATTTATTTTCAAAGAACGGGAGGGGTTTTTAAATCTTGTTCACCTTTTGAAGCTCTCATAAGTTCTGCAGAAGCAAGAGCTTAGATTGCATGTTGAATGATATTAAGGTGGGTTACATTAAATTAGATGTTTTAAAAATGGATGCCAGCAGATAAAGCAATGTAATCTACTCTGGGGTGTTAAGGTTACAGGGAAGCAGGTGGAATTCCGTTCTTATTTATGAGAACATAAGTGAGAATTTTAGCTGAGTTGTCCTGTAAAACAGGTGTGAGTCTCCAGGTGAATGTGAGTCTTGTTCATTGATGTTCAGTATATTTCTGCAGTGTTTCTTGAACTTCGTTACTACAAGGAGCTACAGCTGAACAGCTCCATATCAAACATAGCTTGAACCTGTTTTAAATAGGGTAATTCAATTTCTGGGGATTCGTTATTTTTACCTTTATTTCCCAATTCTTTAGAAAAGAGTGCAGTAGTTAGTTGAATTGATAGCACTTCAAACCCCACTTCAAGCAGCTTTAAAATGCAAGGCAATATTTCTGAAAGCCTTAATTATTTAGTCACTTAGTTGGGGGAAATAATCTACTATCCCCTCTTGTTCTAATTATAATTATTTCCAGTCCATTAAGTGTTTCTTTTCCCATTATGTTCCAAAAGAAGGATGGAATGAAGGCATTGCCAGCTTTTTATCCTCAGCTCATGGGCAAGTACTATTCACTAACTGATGTTGATATATTACAGGAGGAAGTGAGGTTGAGTTTTGCTGTAGATGTTGTTCATCTAGATTCTCGTAAGTGCTTGGTTGTGTGGGTAAAAAACCCACTGCAATTAAGGCTTTTATGTTCACACCCCTCCCCAACACCTGTAAAAGATGAGTGTTTTTTTCTTTTGCCCTCCTCCCTCTTGTCACTCTCCCAACCACTCCCTTTACCTTCTTTTAAATTCTACTTTATTTTGCTTTTCCATAAAATATCAGCACCTGAAATACCTTGCTAAGCTCAATAACCTTACATTTTAGTAAGGTTACTTTTCCAGTTGAATTATATTCACTTCATTGTGTTCTGGATTATCTTGTTTATTTTTCTGTTTTAACAGATGCATGAAAATTTGGTACCATTTTGTTTCTTTCTCATGCATTTTTAACTCTTTAAAAATTACAGTGTCAATTTCTAGTTCCACCTAGGATTTTACCAGCTTTTGTTATATTTCATACATGCTCACTAAGTATCCCAAAGAACAAACAGTCATTGGATATTGCTGTATCCAGCTGGAGAACTCTATAAAGCATGTTTATATTTCTAACTTAGCAAGCTTCAGTGAGAGACAAGCCAAGCACCACACCTTTGAGGAGACAGAATTCCGATTTTCAGTTTAGCTGGGTTTGGTTGTCAAAGCAGATCAATACATGCAAGGTGTACCTTTTGTCACGTGAAAGATTTACTGTTTAGGTTTTCCTCTGGCTGCAGAGTAGGAAGAATGTAGTGCCAAGACCATATTAATTTCATTGATCTGCAGCCCACAGAAATGTTCAAGGATGTGGTGGTTGATCCTCTTAGCTTGATAAACTTGCTTATATGCAGGAAGCTTATCTCCATGTAATACTATGCAGACTGTCAAAGGTTGGTCCACTTTAGTCCCATGTAAATTCAACTGATTGAGGGTTGTGCTGGGCATATTTCACATTTGGTTGCTTCCCAGCACACTGCTGGCAAAGTGATACGTAACCTGCCAACCTTTTGGATCACATAAATGCCACTGCATTCTTGAAATGTTCCATGCATTCATTCCAGACTTTATAAGCAACTGAAACACCTGTATTGAGGTTTTAATTTGAAAATAATGGTATTGAACGTTTGGACTACTGCTTCATGCATCAGATGTGGAGTATGTAATAGCTGAGAAACCTGGACTTACAAAGACATCTTGACTAAATCATTACATACCCAGTGTTGTAAATAATGAGGTAATTTATAAATCTTTGTGTCTGAAAAGCTATAATCAGTTTTTCAGTTCACAGTCTTTAGGGACTGCAGGTAAATGTTGATTGTTACTGCTTTGCTCATTTTATGAAGTCAGACAGTCTTGGAGCTGTGAATGCGCTCAGAGAACTCAAGTAGCTGAGCTACTCTGAAATGACCTTTGTTTTGCACTTTAAACATTCAGTGCTGAACAAATAAGTAGAACATGCTCACCTTGTAATAGGGATGTAGATCTGGTTCAGAGGATGGTTCTGAAGTGAAACTAGCTGATGGCTATTTTGTATGATACGTGATTTATTCTTGCATCTGTATTTTAGAAGACTGCCTAAATAAAGTTCCCTTAGAAATGAAGTCTTATTTAACTTCAGGATGTGATGCCAAAGGAGACTCTCCAAAAGGTAAGCAAGCCAATCAAACTAAACTTGGGGAATTTTAAGTCCTCCTGTGCTGCATGATATTCTAGCTGCTCACTAGCATCACTTCAGACTTAAAGATGTTGGCTAATGGAGTTTCCTTCAGGTCACTACTGACATTTGCTCGTATATATTTAAATAGTACAAAACATTTGTATAGTGGTTATTATGTGAGCATTAATTTCATAATATGACAGGAGCTATCAAAATCCAAAGCATCAATAAAAAGAATAAGCTATTTCAGTATGTTTATATTTTCAAAGTCAGCTGGCTTTTGATTTGCAACCTTTTATCTTTTTTATGTGCCGTATCAGAAAACCATTCAAAGGGAAGTGAAAAAGAATTACCTGAGGATGAAGACTCTCCTCACTGTGCTAATTCAGTTGCCAAGTTTGTCTCTTTATGTATCGGAGATGAATTTTCTGGTGTGGTTTCCCACATTAAAAATCCAGACACCTTTTTTTGTCAGCGGATGCAAAATGCCCGTAAGTGCTGGGTTGGAAATGGAATGTGGAATGCCTAGTATGGCATTTCCCTCTTTGGTAGGGAGTGGCTGGAGGAAGGTGAATTTTTCATCTGTGTCCATGTGTGGCCTTTTAATTCTGGGTAATCAGTAGCAAAGTGTGTCCTTTGGGAAGAAGTGGCCTACCTCATCATCTGCCTGTTGTTGGAAGAGCTGTCTTCCTTGGTTTCTTCTTGGCATGCCTCCACTAGGTTGCTTTCAATTTGCACTGGCTTCAACTTTATCACCTTGCTGATTTTCCCTGTCTGTTCACTGCTGTGATTCCTCAGACACGCACGAGGACTCTCGTGGATGTTAATGATTGAAGAGCCCTAGTCTGATCAATGTTAAACATTTGAAATAATTTCCATTAGACTACAAGATGTTCTTCCAGGCTTTGAGCTTAATTATTTGGTAATAGTTGCAAGACAGGCTATGTTCCAAACCCTATGTATTTTAACATCAGGTCAGCTTGCTGAGCTTGAAGCATCTCTTAATGAATACTGTGACAAATTTCCCAGTGGTCCATCTTTCCATCCTGCTGCCGGCAGTGTGTGCTGTGCCCAGTTCACAGGTACAAATGGAGTAAAAATACTAAGTTATGTCACTTAAATTTATTACCAAAAAGATGCATTTTGTAATTATGTTTAGAAATGTTTCATATAGAATTTATTTATCTCTGGTTTTTAGCTGTAAATAATGCTCGGTAGTGATTTTAAAAATGATATCTGTAAAATACCAATTTTAGAATGTCCCTTTATTGAGCAAACTCTTAATACTGGGTTCAGATTATTTAGAATTTTTGAGAGATCATGGAAAATTCGGGTTTTTTATGTTGCTAAGTACTGTTTCCCCAGTGTTGGAAATAAGTATGTCTTTGACATTTCAGTCCCCAAAAGAAGCACAGAAGAAATGGGATTATATGTAATGATGCTGCTCTGATAGACTGCTTCTCAAAATGCTACTTAGCCAACACCTGGTAGTCCTGAGCTGTACTGAGATAAATGTATTTTTATATTGGTCTGTCAAAAAGAATTCTTCTGTTCTCATAAATTACCTTTGTACCTTCCTTTCTAGAAGACAACCTTTGGTATCGTGCTGCTGTTACAGCTTATGCTTCTGAAGACACTGTTTTAGTGGACTATATGGATTATGGTAATTCTGACTCTATTCCACTGACCAGACTTCGTCCTATAATTCCAAGCTTAATGGAATTGCCAGCTCAAGCCATAAGATGTAGCCTGGCAGGTATGAAAGTTTCAAACTAGATGGGGGAAAATGAGTGGTATTATATAGCCATCACACCTGTAGTATCTCACATTGAAACATGGGGAAGGATGGAGGCATTATTTCCAGAATTCTTAACTGGCATGGCATATCTACAAAATGTGACAAATATTTCAGAATGTACTTGCAGTTGTTGTACCTGTCCACACATTGCTGAGAGTTGGACTGACCTCAGAACCTTTCCATACTATGCAACTTTTTAGGTGTAAAGCCACCATTAGGAACATGGACCTCAGAAAGTATTTCTTACATGAAAAAACTGGTGAAAGACAAAGTATTGACAGTAAAAGTAGTGGATGTAGAGAGTTCCAGATCTGTGGTGGAGCTTACAGATGCATCAGCTACTCCAGCAGTAAATATCTCGAGCGTTCTCATCCAGAAGCGCTGTGCAGCTGAGAAACTGAGCATGGCCTTACCAGCAGCCAGAGGGAGTGATGTTGAGCAAGCCAGGGGTGAGTATGAACACATCTTGCCGTACTGGCATTATTAACCTCCTGCTAGTCTGGGTACAGAGAATGCAAGCTCTTATCTTGCATTTCAGTCTGTCTCAGCAAGTCTTGCCTTCACAAGCCCAAAGTTTAGCCATGGCAACTTAGCCATAAAGCAGATGTGCGTCTGTGTGTGTGTGTCCAGGTGTGCATGCTTAACAAAGCTGTAATTGCCTGCTTTTGGAGGTTGGTACTTACTCTTAGAAATCTTAAAATTTCCAGTTGAATTAGGCTATGACTAGTTATTACCTGCTTGTTCTTACACCATTATCAATTAGTGCAAAAAGTATTTCCTCTATTTTCATCTTCATTGTCCTATATTTTACACATAAACTCACATATTTAGTCCTTGAAAATTTGACTGTAGTAGCTTATAAAGCTTCAAATCTATGCTTAAATTGCCTTGTTTGAATTTAGCGACCAAAGCTTCAATATGAGAGATTTTTGCAAAAGTTACATTGAATTTCTTTGAAATCTTCAGGAAGATTCCTGGCTTCTCTCATATGAAGCATGCTAAGTTCCCTTTTTTTCCATCCTGTGTCTGGCAAACATATATTCTCTTCTGATCCATTGGTACTGAAAACTTGTTGCCAAGTCTATGTTGAAATAATTTTGATCTTCCTCACTAGATGCCTTGTGGCTGGGACACAATTGTTCCTTGTCTTTGTTCAGAATCTTACAAAAGATAAGGAGCTTGTTTTTGTAAGGAATCTTACAAAAAATTGAAATAAACAATAACTTTCCTGGCTGTATCTAAACATTTTTATTTGTGGCCCTCATCAGGGACCTGTTTCATACTTCCTTGGTGTATTGGTTACCTCTCACCTTTTTGTAATTTCCATCACTGAGCCAGAGCTGTTGAGTGCAGGTTTTTAACAGAGTGTTCTCCAGTGTGCCATGATTTAGTGTTCCCATGATGTATTCTACAACTTGTATTAAGTAATAAGCTTCTTTCAGGTACCTGAGTATAATATACAGTGCAAATTTCTGTGACTAGTCTTTCTTGTAATCTTTTTTGCTCTTCCTCCTTAGATTGTTTCCAGCAGTCTTGGTGACAGGTGTTTCCCTCTTCTATGCTCCCTACCCAGTTTGCAGGAACCAAGGTTCTGCAGTGTCCCTCTTGCCCAGGCTGTTGCCAGCTAGTCTTTTACCTGTTTGTGTGATAACTCTTCCCTGCCATCTATGGCTTGCTCTTTTTGGTAATGAAGAAATACATTAAACAACTGGCATACTTCTCTTACTTGGTTTTACTCTGCAAAGAGGCTCTCACTGGTCATTAGTCTGTTGGACAGTTTGTAACAATTTAAAACAAGAAATTCGAGGATGCAAATAACCATTTGGGATGGGTTTTTTCCTGTAAAAGTTACTTTATTTTCACTCTGTGCTTTTCTCTGTCCTCTCTAGAGGACACAACGAACAAAAGAATGTGCAAATGGATTAAATTAACTCCTAACCAAATGCTCAGTGTCATAGTATGTACAGTGTACAATCCTGGAGAATTCTACTGTCAGATTTCAAACAGCCATGGTAAGTTTATTCAGCTTAATTCTTTCTGATTTGTCACTTACTCTAGTTCTAATGAATTACTATGTCAAGTCAGCTTACAGCACAAAGGCGTACTTCTGAGGTTTTTATCTAAGAATACAAGTGGAGTGACAAAGAAATTGGATCATGGTATTGAAATCTGAAAATGTTGAAGATAAACAGTAGAGGAAAGTGAAAGAGTTACCATAACCTAGACAAAGGATATCTTAATTTTTTTTTCACTGGCAGAGTGGCCAGGCATTGGAATAAGTTGTCCAGGAAGGTGGTAGAGTTCTTGTCTCTTGCAGTGTGCAAGAGGCATCTGGATATGGTACTTAGGGGTGATTATGGTGGTGCTGGGTTGATGGTTGGACTAAATGATCTTGAAGGTCTTTTCAACCCATTGTGATTTAGTGATTCTGTTGATAAAAGTAAATAAGAGACTTGTTCCCTGTGCCAAGACAATATTTACTGGAGCTCTCTTCTAGTAGGCTCTTGTAATTTATAAAAACTTAGAGATATAATAATTGTAACACAAAAATGAGAAAATGCAGCCGTTGAGATGTGACTTCCCATTGGATTACTTAAAAAGTAATCTTGTTTCTCTACCAAAAGTCTGTATAAAGATTTCTGATAGGCATTGGCTTTTTAAGTGCTAAAAACAAAAGAATGTGACAAAATTCAATGGCTGAAGAGGGAGCTAAAGGCATTCGAACAAAAAATATGGGGCAGGTCTTAAAAAATGAGGTATGTTTGTTCTTTGACTTACATAGTCAAGGAATGCATTTGAAAGTTTACAAGTGAACTGTAGAGTGAACAGCATTGATAAAGTTTTAAGTCAGCTCATTTCATTGATCTCATCTTTGTTTTCTTTCTTTCTAATTTTCAGAGTTACTTGCTCTAAACTCACTTAACAAATCATTGTCTGAATACTGTCAGAAAACACCACCAAATGTTTTTGAACTTGAGAATGGAGACCCTTGCTGTGCTTTTTACTCTGGCAAGTAACAGACTACAATGGTTTTGTTTTTATAGGGTGAACATGAAAAATTAACTAACAGTTTACATTGGCAGAGGACAGCAAAGAATTGTATTTAGTTACTAACAAGTGAAAGCTGGTAGACTTAGCAAATGTGTGAAGTAATTATTATTTTTTTTTAAATCTTTAAAATCAGAGGATGGTAACTGGTACCGTGGTGTGGTGCAAAATGTCACTTCAGGTGGAAGTGTTCGAGTGAGCTTTGTGGACTATGGAAATACTGAGGAAGTACCATTGGAGAATATCCGACAGATCTCAGCCTCATTCCTAAAACTTCCATTTCAAGCAATTAAATGCTGGCTCTCAGGTGTGTCTTATGAATTTTCTCTTACAAGAGCTGTTGCATTTAGAGACTTGCTGGTTTAGGGGAAGGAGGTGATGACAGGGAATACGGTGCAAAACTCTGTAATTCTGTAGTTTTGGGTTTGTTTGTTTGCTTTCTCTTCTCTGAGCTCCTGCCAGTTCTCTGGAGTGATCTGCATGGACTTTGCTTACTGCTTCACTGGTCAAAGGGAGCTTGTTTAGTTCTGCTTCATCTGTAGTGCTTACTGGATTTTGGTTGTTGCCTTGCTAGGAGTGAATGTGCTTTTGTGCAACTTTATTTCTCAAAATTTTTGCAGACAAGGGAGCTAATCTGTTTTAATGAAGCAAGTTGGCCTTTCAGGTCTCTTTTATTTGGCACTGTACTGCTATTTTTCAATGTTCTGGAAATTCCTTTTCCACACCATTCAAAATTCTGCAGAGTTTTTCTTTCTTATGTAGTCTGCTTGGTTTAAAAATGTAAATGTGGAAACAGGAAAAAGCTCAAAACCTTATTTCGTTCAGAGTGTCTTTTGCTGTTCCCTCTCCCAGCCCCCCCTTAAAACACTTAGGTTTTGTCTGCTCCTTTGATAAAAAGGCCTGATTATACTGATTCAAAAACAGTCTTGGTAGTGTTGTTTGTGCTAAGGCAAAGGATTTACTTGGTTGAATCATAAAATATAGAAGATGAAATTTGGGAATCCTGAGGAAATATGGGCATTTAGAAAAAAGGATGAAGAGGGAGAGCAGTTAACAGAATGAAGGACGGTGTGTTGCCCTAGGGTAGTAAAAGTAGCCTCAATATTTCAGGGTGTGCTTTAAAGAATTTTTTTTAAAAGGAAATTAGAATGTTGAGAAAAATCATTGTTAATGAAAGGAGATATTTTAACAGTTATTTTACTTCCTAGGCATAAAGGCTGAAAATAGCAAATGGAATCCAGAAGCTACAAAAAGATTTCATATGTGCACTTCAGGCTTAGAGCTTCAAGCCACAGTAACTTCCCTTTCTGAAGACGGGGCAGGTGTAGTGCTTACTGACAATTCCACAGATTCTCCAAAAATCATCAATGAGATACTAATTTCAGAAAAACTGGTTGTAAAAGAAGTTCTACAAGATAAAAATAAGTTTCCAAACAAGTCTGTTGACCAAAATGGTAATTAAAGAAATGTTAACTTTAGCTTTAACAAGAATTTTCAGTATTCCAGCCTTTAACTGTTATTTTCTTGTTTAACTACAGTTAATATAAATGGATAGTTTTGGTTATGTTGTCAGCTTTTACAGTTGAACACCAGCTGCCCTGCAGGTGGCATTACAGATAAAAAGAGAAAAGTAAAAATAGCTTTGATTGTCTTAAATGAATGCTGTTTGACTCTGTGGGAATCAGAGAATTAGAAGTTTCCTATTTCTGAAACTTTTCTCATGTTTGCTTTTCAAGATCTTATTTTTTTTCTGACTGTCTTTTGCTTTAGCTACTTTTATATGCCAACAGTTTATGAACAGCAAAGTAATCATCATTTATCTTGGTTTAGATTTGTCTTCCTGAAGGGAAGACATGTAGTTGTATCTGAAATTGCAAAAGTTACTATAAATATATATTATAAATATAATATAAAGTTATTATAAATAAAATAACGGTTCCTTAAAAAATATATATGCTTAGTGGACAGTGATAACACTGCATTTTCTTACTATTTCTATTAGCAACCTCACTTGGGCACTGGAAGCCAATTGAATTGGCTGTAGATGAAACCATGTCTGTCTGGGTAACAGAAGTTGTAAGCCCTGACTTGTTCTATGCTATACCAGTTCCAAATAAAGGTAAGAAAAAATGCTCATTGTTCCTAATACCAGTAAGAAGTCACTGTTGTAAGCTGGTTAATAAAATGAATAAAATGTAGTGAACTGAACATGGTAGAAATGTATTTTGGACAGTTGGAAAATATAAAAAAATGTCAAAAGTGGGGGCAGAGGGGTTAAGTATACTCTTCATTGTACCCAGATGTGGTTATTAAATGTGAGTTTTTTCTGTAGGTCAAAAGAAGTTCCATAAGGAGCTGATTTCACTGGAAGACTATTGTAGATCTTGTAACAAACAGCCCTTCCAACCAAAACTGGGTGAAGCCTGTTGTGCTCAGTTTTCAGGTGAGACAATTGTTTGTCCTTCCATTTCCTTGGCCAGTGTGAAACACAGCTTTCATTTTTGCTTTGGACAAAGGAAAAACACCAGCTTGAAAGTGCTTATGGATCTCTTAATTGTGCTTCTTGTCAATTGGCCTTTTATATATCCACCGCAGTATTTAAAAATTCCTGGAAAACGCTACAGTTTCTTGTTCTTGGGATAAACTCTGTTTATAAGATGATTCTTCACACGTGACCATTCTTGTCCCAATCTTTTCAGGTAATGGCAATTGGTACAGAGCTGTTGTTCTGGAAGTTTCCCAGTCTGCAGTGAAAGTATTGTATGGAGACTATGGCAGCACAGAAACTTTACCCCTTTCAAAGGTGCTGCCAATCACAGATTCCTATTTAAAGCTGCCTTTTCAGACAATTACGTGTTCACTTGCAGGTAAAAAAGCCTCCCCAAAGTAAGCAAAAAAACTCCACCCCAAAAACCCCTGACTGGTTTTCTTGAACGTTATAAATTTGTACCTCTTCTGGTGGTAGTGTTCATTCCTTAATACTGCTGAACAACATGGTGATCTTCTGAAATAGTATATTGGTAAACATGGTAAAAGCTGGTTTAGAAAACATGTTTTTAATTCATTATCTCTAAAGTTTAAGCTATTTATATTAGGAAAATTTAGCATCATATTTTCCAAAACATATATGTACTATTCAAGTTATAGCTTAAAGGAATTATTTATATAACAAACTTGATTTTTCTTTTTTCTGCAGGAATAGAGAAAGCTGAGTGGTCTCCATTAGTGCTTGACAAGTTGAAAAAGCTATTATTGAAGCAATATGTCACAATTACAGTGAAAGAGATTAATGGAAATGTTAATTTAGTAACAGTGGAGAAACATTTGGACAATGGTTATGTGAATGTAGCTGACAAACTGCTAAAGGAGGGTTTGGTCACATCCTGCAGTGCTGAAAACTCACATCCTGAACATCAAGGTACGTACTTCAGCTTGATTACTTTAGTTTACTTATTTTGAAGAGCTTGGAAGCACAGAGGGTGGTGGCTAAATGACTCCTAAAAATCCTGGACAGTGCCACATGTCACCTCTTAAATTAGGGAAAAAGTACGTGTGTATTTTGATCATTCACTTTGGTTTTTGTAGGTAATGGCGGTGAGACCAACTGCTGCTGCATGGAATTAAAAGTGCAAGTAAGATTCACTCCAAGCAATACTTTCTTTTTTATGTTTCCAGAATTCAAAAGAAACCCTGTGTAGGAATAAAATGGGAGTAGGGGGAATAATAGCTACTGAAACATGGAAGCTTCATGAAATGTATCCTGACACTTTTTCTCATTATTTTATATACAGTAGTAATTAGAGCACCCTGAAGCTGAGGGAGGATAGTGTTTAGAGCACACAGACTTCATTAGTCTGTACTTTACCATACAAACTGTTCTTACTTAATTTTTTAGAGTTTGAAGTCTCAAGAGTGGTACTTCATCTGTTGACTAATTTAAGATGCTGATCTCAATCATAATTTGAGTATTTAATTAATTTAGTTTGAAGAAGCTGCTTCAGGAAAAAAAAGGAGGGGAGGGACATATACATGGACAAGGAGAAGTCAGTTACAATTCTGTTGGTTTTTTTCCCCCTCCAGAAGATTTTACAACAGGAAGGAACTAAATATATCTATTGAATTAATATGGTACTTAGCTGAGTTTGTTGTATTAAGATCTACCCTGATCTGAAATCAGCAATTAAAAAAAAACCAGAATGGTATACTTCTAGCTCTTTCTGCTTTTTCCACAGCTTGAAAAGCATAAACAAGTCCTACTCTTCCTTTTAAACAAGTTTGGAAATCCAGATGGATTCACGGATATGAAAGATCTGTTGGAGAGCTAAGTCTTTGACGTGCACCATTTCATTTGCATGTCCACCAAGTTGCTGCAGTTCCTTTTTTAGAAGATCAAGAGCATCAACTTAAAAAATGAGGGTCACTTTGTAGAAACTGTGCTGTTTAAGTACCTGCATTTATCTTGTATGCTTGGATTGTTGCTGTGACACAAGTATGTAACTTGAAGGATTGCAAAGCTGCAAGCTAAAATTTCTGTTCTGTTCCTGTTTTATTCCACCATGTGCTACTAAATTTTTTTGCTTGTATTTTCTTGTTGAATGCACAGAAGTTTATGGAATGGCCATTACCTTGTGAGTCTGTTCTGCAGACTAGCATTTAAAATTATTGTAAGTCTCACTTAACTTTTATATCATTTATATTACTTGGAAAACTGTCTTTTTTTGAGTACTCATCTTTCAACCTAATTTCTGGTCTGAAGTTAGACTGAGGTTTGTTCTTCATAAATTTGATTTCAGTATCATTAAAGGTTGAATGTTGTCTTGGACTGCATACAGGTCCTTCTCTCTAAAATCAGTAAGCACTTTAATGTGCACAGTTCTTTCTTTACAATGCTGTATATAATATGCATCTGTGAATGTTGTTTTGAAGTGAATTGTATTGAAGCCTCTTTGTGTGTAGCTACATCATCAGGATTTCTACCCCATCAAGTTTTCACATCATAATAAAAAAGACCCCATTCTGACCTGTGACAAAAATACCGAATCAAATTATTAAGAGATTTTCAGTATTTCTTCAGTTGAATGCCTAGCTGTCATTTCTGACTAATTCAGGAATGTCAGATTATTGTTTGTTGAACACAGTAGATACTTGCTGATTGAAACTGCAGGGTCAGCCTTTTTGTCCACTTCAAATACATACTTCAAGTTTGGGCTTTTGCAGATTGGAAGAATCTTGAGATTAAAATAGTTGCAAAATACTTTCCTTTGCCTTGATGTTTTGTTACACTCAGATTGCCTCAGATTTTTTTCTCTGCCTCTTAGTTTTGTTGCATCCATATTTTTGCAGTAACTAATAATTAGATGAATGCTTGTGCTTCGATTTCTGGAGTGCTGTTCCTGCCCCTGGTTCCAAACCGAGACTGTGGCTTTGTCAAGTGTCCTTTGACTCCCTGGGGCTAAAGTGACTTGCACAAGCATTTGACCCTCCAGCATTTGCAACCTCACTGTTTTAGTACTCCCACACCTCTTGTTCACTTGTCCACATCCATTGTCTCCTAGCACTTTTCTCACTGCATTTCAGATGGGTTTGACTGCAGTAGCCAAAAGCATTTCATAAGCAAGACAAAGGAAAAGTGAATCTTTGCTTGTTCTACTTGGGTAAAAAAACAAAACTGGAAAGCAGTGGTTGATGTTCCACAAAGGCACATGGCAGCAATTGGAGAAGTTAAGAGACTTCATGTGGTTCAGATACTTGGTTCACTGCTTCTTTCCAGATGAGCTCTTGGGAGCATTGATGTAGGAACAAATCAGGCAAGAAGTGTGGAAACCCAGTGGAGTTCCTCTTGCATTGATTTTTCTCTGCTAGTTTTAATCTCTACTTGAAATATTTTCTTGATGAACTGTCACATATGGATTATATTCATCTAGACTTAGTGTATGCTATTGCACATAAAATTTCTTTGTTCCCTTCTGAACAAGAAAAACAAAAGTGAACTGGAAGTCTAAAATAACAGCACTGTTGAAAGAGAAGTAGTATGAAATTAATAAAAATTACTTAGCACTGCAAAACAAGAAGGCTTTTTTTTTAATCCTTACAAGATAATTTTAATTTATGAAGCACTGTTGGAGTAACTTGAGTATACTTTGCTTACTGGGTTTGACTGAAATTATTTATTATTTAGCACTTGGTGTGTTCTATTCCTAACTACATACTGTGAGGTAGACACAAGGGTGTGTTTTGCTTGTACAATTCAAAAATTATTGATCTGTGTGGGAAGAGGTGTGCAAGCTCTTGTTTGACCAAAAGAGCATAGTACCGGTACTGACACAGGATAATAATAATGACAATAGCATAATAACATAATTTTTAAAACAGACGCCTTCCATCATTCCTCCAGGTGTAGTAAGTGTGAATATGGTACTTGTACTCACAGGTCAGGAATAGTTTGATGTGGAAAAACAAGCATTAGGGGAAACATTCTCAAAAAACCAAAGAATCCTATATGAAGTTACTTTGGGGCTGCTCTAAGGCAGAGTGTGTGTCTGTACTGCTCGGTGCTGCTGCCAGGACTGCTGGCTGTGCTCCAGAGCTGCTGACATTTTTGGCTGTACGGAGCCTCTTGGAGGAGTGGATACACCAATGTTCCTCCTAAGTGTAACCTACAGCAATGGGAGTGTTCCTGGGCTTGTTTCCCCACCCCCTGGTCCGTAGTTACAGGTTCAGGCTGTGGTGGATGTGGAGGAGAGGCTGAACGCGGGGCAAATCCAAGTGGGGAGAAGGCAGCTCATAACCCGCGCAGGTGCACCGGGGCCGCCCAGCGTCTGCTGAGAAAAGGTAAAGTGCGACTCGGAGAGTTTTTTTCCTACCCTTTTGAATTGAGAACATCTTAAACCTCCGGCTGGGAGCGTAGTGTGGGGCTCAGAGGTGCTGGGGGTTCGCTGGCTCAGCAGAGCCAGGTGTGCAGCGAGGTTCGAGGGCAGCCCCCGCCCGGCGCGGAGCAACCCGGGGGAGAGATAGAGCCCGGCAGAGCCTTCCCGGAGAGGCGATGGAGCCCGGCAGAGCCTTCCCGGGGAGAGGGGGCGATGGAGCCCGGCAGAGACTTCCCGGAGAGGCGATGGAGCCCGGGAGAGCCTTCCCGGGGGGGCTGAGGCTGGCTCTCTCCGGGCCGGACGGTCCCGGCGGAGACACCTTGCTGTCCCTTGGGTGTGCGGGGCAGCGGAGATGCGGCAGCCGGCTCGGAGCCCCTGCGCAGCCCGAGACGGGGAGCAGGGGACAGGAGGCATCCAAAGGGCTGGTTCCGCACCCGAGGAGCCCCGACCGCTATGCTTCTTATGCCCTTGCAGGGCATCCCCAGATCAGTGCGGGGATTGCCGCAGCCCGGCCGGAAGCAAACAAAAAAACCCCTTCTCCACCTCCGCGGGAAACCAGACTCAGCCCATGCTCTAGTGCTTTAATTACTTTGTTTCTAGCACTTTTGGGGTGCGGCCAGGGGAAAGTGCTGAGCCTGCCAGGGCAGGCTTTCCGACAGGTTGTGTCTCATGTCTGTAATAGAAATCTTTCTGCAAAAGACTCAAGAACAACTTGATCAAGACTTGATAATCAAGGAAGGGCTGGAGGGTCTGGGATTATACCTGTAATGTGTCTAGATACTTCGTGAAAGAAATGAGAGCAGCCTTTTTGTTTATTTCGCATGGTAAAGATGAGGCATCACTGTGAGATAAATCGTCCACGCAATCAGATTTTCCCACTTTATTCGGCAAGGGCTGCACTGGACAGGCAGTGTGTGTTCTGACCCACTGCTCATATTCTGTGTGTTGGGGTATCAACCATGTCATCTTCAGTGTGTGCTCTTCAAGTTATCTGGGTCTTCCAGGAAGATTCTAAGAGGAATAAGGAGATGAAATGGCTTAGAAAGTACATCTCTCTTGACCCTATCACAGCTCTTAAGAAAAAACAAACCCAACTTCCCCCCTCTCCCCCAAAAAACCAACCCATATGCAAGATCCCTACTTTCCGAAGTAGGGCCTTTAAGAAGGGTCCCCAGACCACTGTCCTGAAAATGCATGAGGTAACAGCTTGTACCTGTTTGTGGGAGTGACACCATGGAGATAATTCCCATGCTGTGGTTTGTTGGGGCTCACAGAGATGCAGCAGGAAGATAAGGTGAGCATTGGGGTTAGTTTCATAATAGGGGGTAGGTACGAGATGATCTCAGCACATATCATATTGTGAGAGCGACATTGAATGCCAGAGACTTTAAAAATAAATTTTTCCTCTCACCCTTCAGCCTCTGCTGTAGCGAATCACTGAAGCTGACAGGTCTCCCGCTCCATTCTTGGGGAACCATTCACACCTGCTCCTGCCATAGGCACATCAGTAGTTGTTCCACCTCAAGTGTGGATGTTTCTGTCTGATGCAAAGCAGAGCAGGTCAGGCCAGACACCCAGCTGGAGCTTCCCTGCCCAGATTTGCACAGCTCAGGTGAGGGGTGACAAAACCAATTACAGTAATTTCTCCAGAACCCAAAACCTTGAATGAGTTCTCAGTTGGGTGCGTGACAAAATTACATGCATGCTTTTAGAACCTCAATATAATGACATTGTTTGGTTGTTTATTTTCTTATGCTGTTGTTTGTCCTAAGACACCAAATTCTAGCAGATAACTGTTCCCCTTTTCTCAACCACTTCATAAAATATGTCTTCCCAGCATCCACACGGGCTGCCCACTGCTGCAAGCATCAAGTGCTTGTTATGCTGAGGCAGGCTCCAGCTCCATTGAGTGGGTTTGGATGTGGCAAAAGATTTAAAAAGTGGCACATTCCTGCTGCTCTAGCCACAGGCAAAGTCAGTAGCATAAGCACTTTCGTCAGAACAAACTACACAATAAGTTAAGAAAAATCTCTCAGGTAGAAAAGTGTCATTTATTCTGTAACTCATGGGTCATAAATGAGCTAATCTGCAGCATGTTGATTTTGACATTACCCCATGTGAGCAGTGCTGCAAGGTTAAGGTCTCTTTATGTACAGGAGCCTTTATGTCGCAGGGGAAAAGAGCCTCTCAAAACTCCCTCGCTGCAGAACTGGGTGGGGGAGAATAAACAAGCTGGTTTTGCAGAGGTCTTCTGGAAATTTAATCCTGTTTATCCCTTGGAGAAAAACATTGTCAAAACTTTTAGACTGAAATTTGTGATGTTTGTTTTAGGGAGAAGTTAAACATTTTCCCTTTGTCTTCCTTCTCGCCCCTTCAGTTTCAGATCCCACAGTGAGCTGCCCCCAAGCAATGCCTGTGGCTGGGCAGAGGGGATGTGTGGGGCTCCTAACAGAAGTTGCCCACTGCCTCCAAACCTTGGCAAGAAGAAAAAAGTGAAATTTACTTATGGAAAACAAGCTGAGAGAGACCTGAAAAAGGAGGCAGGAAGATTGGTCTGCTCTTTCCCTCCCTACATTTGAACAGCAGATGAGCACGTAGCAGTGAGCTCCTCTCAGCAAGCTGAAGCCATTCCTCAGCAGTGAGAGGAGGTTGCTTGGCTTGTTAAGGAAGTGTTTTAATGAATATGAAGTGTAATCTTTCCTGATTTCTCCCCTATTAAAATGAGTGATTTTTTGCAATGTTGAAAGATATGTTGGGAAGGCACTTGTCGAGAGGAGCTTTCCCCCCCTTTATCTCTCTTTCCCATCTCTGATCTCACTCCTCCAAACACAGTAGGCACGATTACAACTCTTATTTAGCTTCGAGTAAGTTGCCATCACATTCGTCTGTCCAAGTGAGAATCTGGGTACAAAAATAGGAGTTTTGACTTTGTGTGGTTTAAAAAAAATTTGACTCATTATTGAGGTAGACATAATTAAAATTCCCTGTCTTAATGACTGAGAAGATAAAGCGAAAATGTCCTTCACTCAGCACCCCACCCCCCAGCAAAGCTGCTAAGGTTGCTGCTGCTAATCCTGGGCAGCATCCTAATGCTGATGGGCAGCAGGTGATGATGAAGCTTCCTTTCAATTCCCGTTGCTCAGAGTCTGGCTGGGCTAAAAGGCAAAGAATTCATCCTGCAGATTAGCTGATTTAAACCCAAGATAAAACCGAGTTGTAGAAGCATCTTGACCTGTCAATGTTTTGTATGAAAACAATGTGAAATCCCACAACACCTGTCAGATCTGACTGCGAGCAGAGGCCTGTCCAGCTTTGGGTGATGTGCACTCTGGAAATAGATCCTAGGAACAATGTCCTTGAGGCATGGCAGAAGAATGACCTTTCCTCTGTGGCATTTGCAGGGCTTGGAGCTCCTGAGGGACACACATCGGGGCTTTCCCAGCGAAGTAATGTTTTGTGTTGATCTCCCTCTACTCAGCCAAGACTGGGATCTGTTCATTTGGTGGGGGCGTTGGGAGGATTTGCTGAAGGGTGATGCTTGATGCACCTGGCACTGCAAGACATCGTCATTGTGCCTCTAATCACTAGTGGGGTGATCCTAGAGGGGATTTCTTAATTTCTCATTTTGTACCCATGCAGGTAATTGAGCACGGCCTGCTTTGGGCATCTTGCCTTGTCTGATGTGAGGGATATATTATTTGCTGCAGAGACAAGGCTTTCCTGAGAAAAATTCCTCCCTGTTTTCTGGAAAAACAATGAATAGAGGTGGTTATCAAGAAATACTTGTCTTTAACTACGTGAAGAAAATCTGCTTTTGCAATGACAGGGGTAGAGACCCATCAGGAATCTGGTCTAGTGATTGCTTTTAATCTGCAGAAAAAATAAATATGCATGTTTGAAATAGAAAGTCAAGCACTCTAACAGATATATTTGGTCTAAATCTGGGCATGCTTGAAAGTGTCGCTGAAATCTACCTATGATGTGATGGCAGCCTCGCTGATTTCAAAGGAAAAATGAGCAGAAACTGAGTTTGCTGGACAGTTATGTATAAAAACATCTCCCTAGAAAGCCAGTTCTTGTAAAACATAAGGCATTAGGGGGCCTGGGGTTGAGTGTTGTTGGAGACCCGTGGTGGGGATGGGCAGCAGCGCTGCTCGAGGCGGGACCCGAGGAACAGGACCCGAGGGACGGGACCCGAGGGACGGGACCCGAGGGACGGGACCCGAGAGACGGGACCCGAGGGACGGGACCCGAGGGACGGGACCCAGTGCTGGCTCCATAGCCGCCACGGGACGGGTCAGCCGGGGCTGGTGGGAGCTCGGGGGCTGCGGCTCGGTCTGTGCTCGGTGAAGCCCCGGAGCAGCTCTGTTGGGCTCTGCACCGGCTTCCCCAGGCACATGGGGCCCTGGTGGGGCTCAGCTGTGAAAGGGAGGTGGAGAGGAGGGGAGAGGAGGCGAGGCAGAGCCGCCTCTCCCTCCCTCCCCGCCAGGGCTGCTCTCTCCGAATGTGATGGGAATGGAGAGGAGTATGTAGAGAGATTTCCTGTTCTGTTATTCCCTCATTTTCATGGTTTCCCCTTCTATCTGTTCCCCACCCTTCTTCCCAGGGCAGGAGTTACTTTTGCCCCTCGGACAAAATGTTTCTGAGCTCATTACCTGAGACACCCGGGAAGATGATCAGCTGCAGGTAAAGGAATTGGCTTTAGGAATTGGATTTCTAGTCCTCTCCTCTTTTGTTTCTTTTTGTTTTGTTTTGTTTTTCTCCTCTCCAGATTTGTCACCATGAACCTCTTGTCATTTGAGTCCATCTGCATTTTCCTGCTTTCCCAAGGTATGTTTAGAGCTTCCATTTTGCATCAGTGTTTTTTGTCTTGGGTGCTTCCCTATCTCCAGCTGGAGAGTGAGGAGTGAGAGCCAAGCCAGTGCCTCTCCAGCAGGTTTAGGGATAAACTTCTGAAACAGAGTTTCACACAAAAGGGGAGAAAATAATAGGTGGAAAACAGCTTTTCTGAGAATTTGAACATGTGACTGATCTGTATGTGAAGTGTCTAGCTGATGTAGTAAAAGATGATGCTATGATATTAAAAGTACATAAATTGGTTATGGCTGTAGTCTCAGAAGCCTAAGGCTGGCCTAGCTCTCATTCCTGCCCTGTGTCCCTGCATGCAGTGAGCAGAGACTGTCCTATGTGCTGGAGTCATGTCATTTGAAATGTTCTCTGTGTCCCTGCTAGAAGGAATTTCCTGACATAGATACACTGCTGTTTCACCAAATTATTTTTTGCAACTGTGAAACCTCTACAGCAAACCAGCATTTTTGCTGTTATAGGTTAACTCCTGGATGTCTTGTTCATGGATGATTATCTGTTTGAACCCACAGCTTTGCTGGTGTTGGGTATACAACAAATCCACGTTGGCCAGGAGATGATTGGCAAGATCTCAGCTGCTGGCCAGTGTAAGTTTGTTTTATAAAGCAAGTCTTTTCTATTTCTGAATTCCCTCTTTCTTTGGTTGTTTTTTTGTGTTTTGTTTTGGGGTTTCTAAAGTTTTTTGTTGTTGTGGTTATTTACATTTATTAGCCCCTCTTCAGTCCATAAAGTCCCATAGCACTGTGGCTGCCTCTACCCTAGCCTGGCTTCCCTCCTCATTGGTGTTACCTCTCCTGGGACGTGATCTACTCTGTTTTTCCCAAACTGGCTTTTTGCCAGCTGGATGATGTTTCTGTCAGTTCCTTCAGAGCCTGCTCCAAGCAATCCTGATTTAAAGAGCTGTGTTTAATTACAGACTTGATCAGACCTCCCACGTGGGTAATTTTTTTCAGGCTGTAAAGCCAGCACAGTCAGGTTGCTGGGAGCAGGGGTGATGGAGTTCTGGCTGGCTCATGCTCACCTGCAGCTCCTTTGTTGTACTTGCAACCAGTTACCGATGAATTCTGTTGTAAATTCTCTCCTGATAGCCATTTTTTTCTATTTTCTGTCAAGGGATAGATTGTGTTTATTCCCATATCAAGCATGCCCTCCAGTTCTATCCTGTAGCACCGTGTGTTCAGGTCAGATTTTCCATCCTGAGGATGGGAGTTTGGGTGTTTCTCCCTGCTGCACATCCCCAGGAGTCCCTTGGTGGGCTGCAGACATCCTGCTTGCGAGTCCCTGCAGAAGAGCTGCCCTGCACCCCTGAGCTGCAGAGCCACCTGAGGGCTGTTTGTCTGTGCTGAGCCCAATCTGGGGGCTCTGCAGTTTTCTCAGTGCATGCTTAGGCAGGGATAACAGCCCTGTTGCAGCTCCAGGCTCAGCCCAGCTGCGAGGGCAAGGCTGACAAGCCAGGGCGGCGCTGGCAGGGAGGCTGTGCTGCAGCTTGTCCTTAACACAGAGCCCCAGGGCAGGGCTGGGTGCCCTGTTAGGAGAACCGGTGACCCAGAAGGGAATGCCACACGACCTTCAATCTCTGTAAACCCGTATTAGAAAACCCTAATTATAAATTCAGGTTTTGGCTAGCAGGAATGACTTGGAAAAAGTAGTGATAATAAAAACATTATAATAATAAGGGTAGAGTAATATCACTGGCTAAAACAGCTCTTAAGGGGTTGATGTGCTTGATCTCTGTTGAACTTCTGGATTCTTTTTCCCTTGAAGGTGATTCTGGCAAATGCAACAGAGGAGACTTTAAAATTTCCCCTTAAATGCTTTGAAAATGACTCTTCATCGTCTGCAATCTGCCATTCATTTACTTATGTCAGTGAAATTGTGGGTTTCCACTGCAGCAAAACCACCTCAGAAACTTATACTTGGAAACAGCCATGTTCATGCAGGCAGGGGTGATAAAAAGACACATCTCTGAAGAGGAGATAAAGGCAGATTTTCATGGAAAGTGTTTCTGTCAATGTCTGGAAGCTGTTCAGTGAATTCGTGTTTGGGGAGATAAGAGCCTGTTTTGAAAAATGTGCTGCAGATGAAACACGCTGGACTCTGTGGGACTCAGTAGACTTTGCCAATGCCTCCTGGATTTCCGTCTGTGCTTTGGGCTGGGGGAGCCTGCAGATCCCACTGGGCAGGGCTCCCTTTCCTTGGTGCTCCCTTTCCCCTCCTCTGTGTCCTCATCTCTCCCTGAGTTTGGTGATGCTCCACTGCCTTGGCTGCTCCCGTGCTGTCACTGAGACCAGGCTGGGGCTCTGCACTCCCAGGGGAGTCTGGCAGACTGAGAGCTGAGCTGGAGCTGCTGCAGGCCAGAGCAGGGGTGCATGTGGGCTTTGGGCTGTGAACATTGAGCTGCCCCAGTCCATCCTCTGCAATTTGTCTGGATTTTCAGTTCTTGGCTCCCTGCTTCCAGAGAGTTGTGCTAAAAAGGAGAAGTTTCACAGTGTATGTATTTTTTCTCCTAGTGATGCAGTGCTCTGCCTCATTAGATGTCCTTTTCCTCCTGGATGGCTCCTACAGCATTGGCAAAGGAAGCTTTGAAAGGTCCAAGCACTTTGCAGGCAAGCTCTGTGATGCCTTGGACATCCATCCAGACAGAGTGAGTGTCAGGAATTATCTCTTCTAATTCTCAAACAGCTTGGCAGTGTGTCTAAAGGCCAGTGGTAATGTGTTGAGTGAAATTGCAAAATTCAACCTACCAGCTGCTGTGGGGGCAGATTATTTATCAGAAAGATTCACTTTGTGAACCAGTGGGGTTGGAGAATGCTTCTTGATTCTTCAGATTTTAAGCAGTTCCTTTTGAGCTTGAGAAAAGACATAATCCTTCAGGTTAAAGATCCTTCAGGTTAGACTGGACTGAAAATTAGGAGTCTTTTCACCTTTGAATTGATCACATTCCATAATACTTCTTGTAAGGCTTCAGTGAGGTATTGGATGTATTGTCCAGTACAAACCACTTAGTCTGTTTGTGTTTTCAACTAGAGAAAATGGTTTTAGAGGAACTGTCAGATAAAGTATTGGTTTGTGTTGCCTGCCGTGCTCAGTGCCAGAGGGAGCTGCTCTCAGTAATGGAAAGGTTGCCTGCACAGTGTATGAATGGGTTGGTGTAGAAGGTGTTATTTATAAACTTACTGCCCCCAAGGATGAGAGCTGCTCTGAGGAGATAAATACAGATCCTGAGCTGCCTCTGACTGCAGTAGAGGCTCCCGCTCTTTCCAGATAAACTTTTTTTGCCTTGTTTATAGTCTGTATAGATAATACTGGAGTTTCTGCTCTATTTTTAAGTTCATTTAGAGTTTTGCTATGGCTCAACAGCAAAAACATAGTTTGCCTCTATACAGTTTAGTCTTCCCAAGTTTGTAAATTGATCAAAAGAGTAAATCTTGCACAGGCACCTTTCATAACCTTTCATAACCTTTTCTTTTAGGTCCGTGTGGGAATGATGCAGTTTAGCTCAACTCCCCACCTTGAATTCCCACTGGATTCTTACCTAACCAAGCAAGAAGTGAAAGAGAGAATCAAGAGGACTGTGTTCAGGTCAGCTTATTTTACAGCTCTTCTCTTTTCATGGGCTGTGAATAATCTCTGGACTGAGAGGGTTCTTGAGGTTTAAAAATCTCTGCTCCTGCTGTGCTTACAGCAGAGTGATGTCTCCAGGGAGGGAGGTGAATAAACACTGTGGTCCATGACCCACAATCCACTAAAAATGTGAAACCTGGTCTGTCTTAGTGAAAGTTAATAGGGGGCAATGTTTTCAGTGTCCTATTATAACATGGTAAATAGAGAGTTTTCCAGGTCTTTCTGTCTATTTGAGCCAGGCAGTGCCTTACATCCTCCATGGAAAAGCAAGCATGTTGTTCTCTCATGGCTGGGCTAAGGCAGCACAGTGTGCCGCTTCATTTTTTCGTGGTTACAATTTCCTTTGTCCTGTGAGTTAGTGACAAACTGCTGATCTGTAGATATTTATGTGTGCTTGCTGAATTCAGGATGATCAGGTTTGCAGACGGAAACCTTTTTTCTTCCTGAATGTTAAGACTTGGATGTCTTCCCATGACCCCAGGAAATGGAGCCAGAAGTCCAAAGAAGAGCTGTCCTTAGATTATCTCAAAATCTAAACTTTCCATCTTGGAGAAATACATTTGGATCTACTAAGGGTCTGACAATCACCCCAAAATAACACTTGTTTTGATGATAGATGAGGTATTGGTAAGGCCTGTGGATGTCTACTCTTTTAGCTGATCTGCATTAGGACTAAGGGTTAGATCAGCATTTCCCATGGATATCTGCTGCTCTCAGAATGCTGTGCATATTGCAAGCAAATGTGATCAGTTTTGCATTTTTCAAGCAAGATCACTTGGCTGGACTTTGTTGTATTTCTTTTGATGAGTTTAGCAAATCAAGAAAACCTCTTCTGTACTGTTACAGGAAAAACTTACAGAAAACAAGATACATTCCCCCTCTCTGGTTGTTGTTGAAAGTCTGTGAGAGCAGAGAAAGTGAAGCAGCTTTTGCTGTCTGGCACTGCATTTCCTTGATGACAACAGAGGGATGCTGACAGATCAAACAGAATTAACTTTTTGCCTGGCTATTTCATCTAGTTTAAATGAAGAGCTGACATTTTGAAGTCAATAAAATAGTTATGGATGGGTTCCAGTTGGCTTCTGAAAAAAAAAAAAAATGGGTGTTTGGTGTCTTGGTTGAGAGGTTCCTTGATGTGCTTCTGATGAGCTTTTGGCCAGTGAGGCATTTCCTGACTTCAGCCCAGAGATGACAGCACTTGGAAGGAGGCAGAACAAGACTAAAGTGAAGCTTTTGTGATTTGTTTGGAGACTGCCGGTCTCTCTCTGTGAATGCTGTCCAAATAGCTTTGGAATTCGTTGGCCAGTTCCAGCCATACTCTGTGGTAATCTCAAGCTAAATTTCATATGATTTTTTTACATATAAGTCAGCAGCTGATTACAGGAGAGAAACCTTCTTAGTGCTGTCCCTGAAGAAAGACAGCAGGTAAAGTCCAGATCTCCTGGTACTTCAGAAAATCCTTATTAGAATAATGCCTCAAACACACTTCCACTGTGGCAAAACCCAGTGAAGCTCCAAATGCAAATTAATAAGCAATTGAATTTAATGAGCTCTTTAATAAATTTTTCCAATCCTCAGGGCTCATATGGGCACAGTGTACTGTGTTCATCAAGATTTAGTCACCACACTGACTATGCACAGTGTATTTTTCCTTGTGCAAAGCACTGTTCACTGAAACATCTCACAGACATCTGGTCAGAAAAAGGCAAATTTGGACTTGATATAAACACATGGTCACTGAGTGTGGTTGGAAATGTTGGAGTCCAGAGGAGGAAGACGTTCAAAGCAAAGAGGCCTGGCAAATACAAGACGAAAAAAGTTTCTGTGAAAATCAGAGGGTAGATGGAAAAACAGTGAACTTGGGCATGATGAAATGCTTTTCTAGAACAAACAAATCAGGAGTCAGGTACTAGGGCAAAGGATAGGTGTTCAGAAAGCAAGTGAGGTGTGTTTGTGTCAATCCAAAGGACGTGAATACTCCTAGGAAGGAGTGATACTTGTGGTTTGGTTCCCATGGATTGCTCTGGACAGCAATAAAAGCAGTTCTAAAAGGCAATTACAGGAAAGTATTTATAGCACAGCTCCTTGGACAAATCAGAAGACAGATGGAAATGTTCACTCTGCTCTAGTGGCTTTAGTATCACCAGGTCTGTGGCATGTGTGGCACATGTGGGAAGAAGCTGAGCATGGCAGG
>VZSR01000514.1:6258304-6333017 GCA_013398615.1 Brachypodius melanocephalos
GATGATCTTGAAGGTCTCTTCCAACCCAGTGATTCTGTGATTATTTTTAAATACTTGTTTTGAAAACCTGTGTTCTCAAAGGAAAATTTGTTCCACTGAAAACACAGTAAGGTCCACTTTGAAGGCACCTTGTTAATATTTAATTCATGACAGGTCTTTTTCTCCTTGTTTCAGGTGGAAGAGAGTCTTGATAAAACATCCATCCAGATGCTTCCGAACCGTGTGTCCAGGTGGGATTTTGCATTTCCAAAACTTTCATTTATGAAGCAGGAAAGGTAATAACTAAAGAACAAAAAGACAGGAGTTTACTTTCACTTCTCAAAAATTTTGTTCTGAGTGAGAGACTGTGATCAGTAGATATTTAATCCATGTTTTGTTTCTCATGGGTATGTATGACTGGAGTTCTTTTGGATTAAAATGTCTCCCAGTAATTTCTCCTCCACTTGAGGAGCTGGTGAATCCTTATCTGTTCACGTCCTGGGGGCAGAGTCTTGCCCTGCTTCCCAGTGCCTGCAGGGAGTCACTGTTCTCCAGCCAGGGGGCCATGCAGTGATGCCTCCAGTCATACACTTGGTACCATAAGCAGCATGAGCAGGGAGGCTGGCATGTGCTGATTGCCAGCCTGTTTTTGTGGCTGTTGAAATAGCTGTGGTCCTTCAGTCCTTTTTGCAAGTTCAGGTGACAGCAGCTTTATTTTATCAGTACAACATTGTCCAAAGCAGCAGGCCAGACCCTGACCCCTTCATTGCTGCTGAAACTCTGTCAGGGCTGCAGGACCTTTAGTAATTCTCTGTTTATATGAATATGGCATCACTGGCATTGTTCCAAATCAAATGAAGTCAGAGTCTGGTTTGTTTACTTGTCACAGGCTGCTGGAGAGCCATCCCAAATGGAAATTGCCATGGAGGTGAGGGTACACACGGCTCTGTGTTAGTTCAAACTCTGTAGCAAGAGGGGCTGAGCTGTGACCCTTTTTCCACTAACGGTGATGCTCATGCTGGCAGAGGATGGGGAGGGACAGGCTCCCTGCTGCCTACCTGTTTTTCTCTTCCCTGTCCTGTTTAGACCCTTGTGACTCCCAGCCGTGCCAGAACGGTGGCACATGTGTCCCAGAGGGACTGAACAAATACCACTGCCTCTGCCTGCTGGGGTATGGAGGAGATGTCCACTGTGGTAGGTGTGAACCTGTGCTCTGTCTCCTTCCCTCTCAGCTGAGTCCTGCCTTTGTGATGCCCTTTGTGCCACCCTGGGGACAACTGGGCTGGGGCCACAGCCCTTGGGCTTTTCTCCAAAAGGCAGGCTGAGTTTACTCTCATGATGATCATGACTGTGTCTGGCCCAGTGACTGGGTGCTGCTGCTCAGGCACTGTGTGGGTGTGAAGAGCACCATGGCATGGCTGCCTTTGTGTGTAAATGCAGATGCCATGGGATCAGGAGAACAGAGTCACCTGGAGAGAAGTGAACGTGTCTTTTGGTTCCCTCCCTGCACACATGGGTGCAGCAGGAGCTCCTGGTTTTGGGGGCTCAATGCAGAAAATCAGAAACTCCTGATCATTAGAAAACACCTTTTATTTACTTTCCCCAGAAACAATGTTCTGACTTCAAAGGGTCTCAGGGTGTCATAGGTGAGGGTCTGGTGCTTGGACTCTCTTCTTTCTCCAGTATGTGGTTGTGTCATTCAGAGTGTTTTGCCCACAGTGGAGTTGTAATTTCTGATTTGAAGTTTGCCATCCAAAAGTCCATGAATTCCCATAGATACTTCTTGTCTCTAAAGGCTCACGTGGCATCCAACCAAAACAAAGCCTGCTCCTGGCTCATTTGTCCTCCAGCTCACCATATGAATGGCAAAATGTTTGAGTTACTGGACACAACGTCCCCTCTCCACAGGGCTTCCAGCAGGCCCCTGCTGGGGTTGCCCTGCAAATGATTAATTGCCTTCTGACTTTCCAGCAGCAAAGCTGAGCCTCGAGTGCAGTGTGGATCTCCTTTTCCTGATGGACAGCTCAGCAGGGGTCACGCTGGAAGGGTTCCTGCGCTTCAAGGCTTTCCTCAAGAGATTCCTCCAAGCCCTGGTGGGCCAGGACTCGCCAATGAGCGTGGGGGTGGCCCAGTACGATGACCATGTCAGGATACCCATTGAACTGGGACAACACAAGGATGCAGTCAGTCTCATGAAGAGTATTGATGCCTTGAATTTCAGTGGAGGAAGAACCCTGACAGGCAGAGCCCTGCAGTACATTGCACAGCACGGTTTTAGGAGCACCCCAGTCTTTGCGGATGTGCAGGATCATCTCCCACGTGTGGTTGTTCTGCTCACTGACTCCAAGTCCCAGGATTCGGTGGCAGAAGGTGCTAAGTACGCCAAGGACCAAAATCTCTTCTTGATTGGCATAGGCAGCAGCTTCATGAGAGCAGAGCTGACCACGGTGACTGGCAATCCACAGCAGACCATTGTCTACTCAGACCCTCAGGATCTGTTCAACAGGATGCCAGAACTGCAGAGAAAAATCTGCAGTGTGGGCAATCCTGAAGGTAAGACTGTGGTGTGGGCTTTGTGGGACAAGTTTGCCAAACTGTGCAGAGGTGTCTTGAATTCCAACAGGGAGGAGGGAAGGACAGAAGGGCGAATGTTCTTGTTTTTGTTTGTCAGTCACAGATCCAGGGATTAACCTTCCATGAGTGATCTTTGTGATGAGTCTCTGCTATGGGTGTGAAAGAGACATAGACCACCCTTCAGAATCAGTCATCAGCAGTGTTGAATTTTGCCCACGATTTCCTGTCACTGCTGTTCTTCAGTCAGAAAGGAGCCGATATATATTCTGAGAAATACCACATTTGTGCTTCTTTCCTCAGGCTGCCAGGCTCAGTCTCTTGATTTGGTATTTGCTGTGGATGCCTCGTCTGGAGTTGGCCTGGAGAACTTTGTGCGCCTGAGGCGCTTTGTCAGGAGCAGCTGTTTGCACTTCCTCATCAACCGGGACGTCACCCAAATTGCCCTGGTGGTCTACGGCAGCAAAGCTCACACTGTCTTTGCTTTGGACACCCACACAAGCAACTCTGCTGTTCTGCAGGCCATCGACCAGGTGCCTTTCCTTGGGGACTCAGCCTCTGCTGGCAGTGCCCTGCTGCACGTTTACAGTGATGTGATGACTGTGCAGAAGGGAGCAAGGCCTGGTGTCAGCAAGGCGGTGGTGCTGCTCACCAACGGAGGTGGCATGCAGGATGCAGCTGCCCCAGCTCAGCAGCTGAGGCGCAATGGCATCTTGGTGTTTGTGGTTGTCATTGGGGGCACGGAGAGGGACACGCTGCTCACAGTTGCTGGGTCTCCCACCTACCTGGTCCACATCTCCTCCTATGAAGACCTGCAGAATTACCAAGGCCTTATCATTGAAAGGATCTGTGAAGGTAGGAGAGCTTTCAGTCATCACTCTCAGTGTCACCAGCTGCCGTTATTGTAGGTTTTTGGATGTTTTACTGACTGAACTTGATACTATCTTTTGCATTTTTATGGATGGGGAAACTACGACACAGAAATCTGATGACTGCCCAGAGCAATCCTGGAGGAATTAGTAACCAACTTTCCTAAGATTCTGGGTGAGAGTGGGCACACTCTCCAGCCCTGCTAGATCTAGGTTCTACTTTCTCTGAAAGAAAAAGAAGTTTGCTCTTTTTCTGATGTTGCTTTAAATCTATAGAATTTGCTGTGTGTTACTGTGCCCCTTCAGTGTTGCTGGGTGGGGCTTTAGGGGCCCCTTTTTTGTGCTGGTCCCTGAGTGAGGTCTCTGTTCTCTTGTTCAACAGGTTTGTGGCCAGGTGTTTGTAAAGCAGTGACTCTGCAATTTTATCACTCCTGTTTATCCCACTACTGAAATGATCACGTGGGCTTTCAAGATTTCATGTTGCGCTGTATTTAATCTTAAAATCAGAATCTGTCCATTTTGAAGCATTCTGATTGTTAAACTAGGCCTTCAGACAAATTGTGATTAATCTTATTTGTAGGACCAAATCCTTGTCTTCAAAGTGGAAGGGAAGAATTTTCAAATATTTGTGTAAAAACTCATATTTAGGGGTGGAAAAAAAAAAAAAAAGATGAAGTTTCTTCAAAACTGAGTCATGAGTGCCAGTCCTCAGCTGGAGAAAAATATGGCTCTAATACTAAGTTTGAAACACTTGCATGTTGTCTAGAAATCAGCTTTTCAGAAAGGACAGCAGCCCTACTTTTCAGACAGTGGTGATAAAAGTGCTCCTAGTTAATGCCTTGTTTTCTCATTCGAAACAGCCTAAGTTTAACATCTACCTGTTTGCTTTTGTTATGTTTTAACATGTTTATAAGATCAAAAGGAGCGTGTTTGAGCTTCAGCACAGAGGTCCTTTTCATCCCTGGGCATGCCCATGTCTCCTTCAGGCTTAGAAAGAGCTACAGCATCGTCTCTTTAGGGTGAGGAGCTGCTCTCCTGGCTCTGCAGATGGTTTTTCTACCTGGAGCTTTTCAGTGTTTTTCTGCTGCAGTGGTACTTTCAGCTGTGTTACTACAAAACCAATGTACAGTACCTTGAAATTAGCTAAAATGCCAGGGGTGAAGGGGAAGAGATGAGGTTCAAGGAGTCAGGGTAATAACATATAATTTCCTGAGACTGAATTGCTGCTTTCATTCCATGTGCAGGTAAATCACAGTTTGTACTAGATGGGCTGGGACCAAGGGCGATGTAAAGATAAGCCCTTCACTCAGCCTTCTCCTCCAAGGCTTAATAACAAAATCATTGTCTGTGAAAGGACTTAAAAAAATTTATGATTCATTATAAAAGAATTTGAGAAATAGACCCTGCCTCTGTATACCTGGAATATGGTATTAATTCTGAGGCTCATCTCAAAAGAGTTCAGAAAAAAAAGGACTCAGAGTTTAGGAGAAAAGTTCCCAAGCATGAAATATATATGAATCAGGTTAATGGAAATACAAGTTATTGGGATCATCAAAGTGCAAGAACCTTGTTTAAGGTATTAACATACCTTAACAGCAGGACTGAGTTCAGAGAAATGGTATTGTGGCAGAATGAGTCCCCAAAGCAGGGACTGCGAGGTTATGCTGTGCAGCATCCCTGGAGGGATGAGGTGGACACACGCACCATGAAACAGCTCCCTGGGGAACAGCAGCACCTGGAAGATGAGTGGTGTGTCCAAGAGATCCAGCTTTCATTGCCAGTGGCTCTTCCAGCACAATGAAAGTGGAAGTGTCCATCCCTGGGAATACACTACCAGGCAGGACCCCATTTCAGAAATCCCATGATGACAGAAATGGTTTTGAACCCTGCTTGGTTCCCTATAAAATCAACTGGAGCTAAAGACTGATATGTGTCAGGTCTAGGACTGGCAAAAAAAAAAAAAAAATCTGTTTTAATTTTGCCAGTGTTAGGTGTAGATGTGTGTAGACTTGATCTGCAGAGGGAGAATGAGCACAACGTCTGTTAAGCTGTAGAAAGCTCCCTGAGAGATAGGGGATAGTATTTGTACTCTTTCTTCTTCCCCTTTTTCTATTTCCTCTGTGATTTTTCTACCCTGGAGCAAAGAGTAAGGCAAGCAGCTCTACACCACGTAGCTGTTGAGCAGAGGAATTTCACACCCTCACCAACACCGCGGTGGTGTTCCAGCAGACTGGAAGCAAATTCCTCTGGGATGCTGCTACTTAACCTAATGTATTGGCAGCAAGGCAGCGTGGAACACTGCCAGCCCTGCTGACAGCTGGGCTCTGTTGTGTTGAGAGGGTTGGCAAAGCTGTCACATACTTCATAACAACAGGGCTAATAGCTTGGGCTGTGCTGGCAGGCTTCTCTCAAACCCCCTAGAAAAGAAACCCAGAAATTTTCCCTGTGTTGTTTTCCACTCATGCCATCCTCGCTTCCCAACTGGCAACTTCTACTTATTCTTCTCTAGGGAAAACTTTTATCCTCTCTGGGGAAAAGTGAGGTTTGAACTTCAGTGGCATTTGGATTGTGAACTTGTTAGAGCAGGGCATGTGTCTTGGTCTGTCTTGTCCATGTCTGGGTGTGGGGAGTTTGGGGGTGCTCACAGCTCTGCAGATGCTCTATTTTGCTTTTCTGTGATATGCAGCCTATCATTAAGTTACCCTTTTAAGCTTTACTAGAATATTCTCCTCCAGATTAGGACACCTAGAAAACCTTTTCTGTTCTCTAGGTTAGAGTGTCCTGACAGGGTTGTGGCTTGCAATCTCTGCCACGTTAAATGTTGTTCCAGTCCCATTAGCCCTTGATGATATTTTTTGCAGCGTTCCTGATGGATGTGAGCTCTGGCTAGTGATAATGCAGCTGTGCCTGAGCCTGCTCTTGTGCTTGTGTCTGTTGCAGAGGCAAGGAGCCCCGTGAACCTGTGCAAGCCCAACCCCTGCATGAACCAGGGCGTGTGCATCCTCGGGCCAGGGAGCTACCGCTGCCAGTGCCACGGCTGGGAAGGGCCCCACTGTGAGACCAGTAAGGGTTAACAGCAGCCCCTCCACACTGATCCCACATCTCCACCTCTCCCTGAAGCAGAGAAGTGGCTGTAACTCTTGGACAGCTCCTTTGTGGCCAGGTCTTGGTGCTGATGTGGTCTTAGGGAAAGTGGAGAGGTTTGGGCTGCCCAGGGGAGCAAGGGCTTCTCTCAAGAAGCTGTGCATTTTTATACCTTCACTAAGTGAGTTGACTGTGAGCGGGGCCCAAGGAGGTAATCTTCCACTTGGTTCTGTTCCCCTTTGCCCTCTGCCCTGCTAGAAGAGACAATCTTTCCTAGGTTCCTCAGGTGGAAAGATTTGACTCTCTTTTAATTCTGTTGGAGCAGACCTCTTTGCTATTCCTTTCAGTGCTGTCCATGGTGTAAAATCCTCCCCATTGCCTTCCTTCTCTTCAGCAGGGCAGCAGTGGCCAGGAGCTGGGGACTCTCTAGAAGTGGCCCTGTGCCCATAGCATGAAGTTCTCAATTTAAGTGGATATTTCCCTTGCCCAGTGTTTTGCTTTCTACCTGAGCCCAGGAATTCTGACTTCCATCCTGTGGCCCCTAACATCTGTCAGCTGAGGCTAAGGGAATGCTTGTGTGGTTGTTGTGGACTGGGTGTGACCTTATCCCTCGATCCTAAAGCCATCATCCCACATCTGTGCTTCTCTTCCACCACAGGAGTTGTCCGGGGTGATTCTCCGAGATCTCCAGCCCTTCCTCCACGTTCCCATGTGCAGTGGAGTCCAAGGGGCTTGCAGCACTTCTCCAGAGCCCTCCAGCACAGCAAAAGGCACATGGATCAGAGGCATTGACACAGATGTGCTGAGTGCTTCAGTTCTCCATCCAGGAATATTTTCTGCCACTCACTGGCACCATCCAGCACTGCCCTTGGCAGTGATGGAGCTGCTGCAGCACAGGGACTGTGTTAAGGCCATTCCCAATTCCTGCATAGCACAAACTGGGCTTCCCAGCACTCTCTTTCTTTTATAATTGAAGTAAATATTTGTGTTTAAATATTTCTTTCTGGCATTTTGCATTTCTTCATCCAAGTCTTAAGGTCAGGATCTTTTTTTTTTTTTTTTTTTTTTTTTAAACAGATTTTGAGAGATTTGTGAGTTAGTCTAAAAATATGTAGAAATCTGAGCAATTCTGGGGCTCCTCCTGAAGGGGTGTAACACAGATGATGCAGTTGTAGCCAGGTGCTGGAGTGAAGGGCTCCAGCAGGAAGACAGAGGAAGAGCAAGGAGAACTGATTACAAGTCTTTATTCTGTTTCATACGTTGTTCATGCTCCTTCTTCTCTGAATTGATTGGGCTGTGATGGTTCACGTCTCCAAAGACACTTTGGCCACATGCCTGCATCCTTTGGAGCATCAGCCTCACCTCCTCACCAGGTCAGTTTGCCCACAAACCTGTAAAATTTACATAACTGCTCCCCCAAAGGCCATGGTTCCCAGTGTTGGGAATCATGTGTTGCTGCTGTCTGCTGATTTTCCCATGGTGTCTGTCACCTCAGGAGAGCACAGCCAGGTCTGCAGAGAGGCAAGGCAGAGGTATTAACTGTGACTGCCAGCATTCAAGAGAATAGTGTCCATTGTTCCCAGCAGAAGAAAAATCCCTTCACGCAGATGCCCTGTCCCCGTGTTTGAATAGTAACATTAGATGGACAAAGAGAGACACAAATTGCTCAGCAGGTTTGTTGTCAAGAGAAGAATGGTCTGAAAGCACTCTCAGGGATGAAAGCTGGCACTGAGACAGGAGAAGCACTGTCACGCCTTGTGGGAGAAACCAGGCTGGGAGAAAGGGGAAATTCTGCTTTCCTTTCACTGTCACTTTGGTAGATTGTCTGTGTCCTAAGGCACAGCAGAACAGAGGCTTAGTTGAAGCTACTTAGTTGAAGCTGACATTTGGGATACAAAGGGAAACGAATCTATTAATGTTACTCAGGCATGGCTGTAGCTCAGCATTGCCTCTGCTGTTAACCTGTCAGTCTTCTCTTCACGTGGGGAGAAGGGGCTCGATCAGACTCACACCAAAGATGTGGTTCATGGTGTGGTGCAGAAATGCCTGTAGGGCTGGCTGGATTCCAGCCAGACTGTTCTCAAAATCTCCCTGACCTCCTTGTGCATCCTTGTTTGTGTGGACAGGGATGGGTCAGAGGGACCCCTGTTCTCACCCTGCTGCCCTGGTGGCTTTGCAGCTCCCTGGGGGTTTCTCTGCCATCGTTTTCCTAACAGCATCATTAGCTCACTCCTCACAGGCATTAGTCCCCTGCGGGATCAGTCTGCCCTCTCGAACTGCAGTGCATTTACACTGTCTGGGACACAGCTCTGGAGCTGGGACATGCCTTCCTGGCCTTCTAAAAGTGCTTAGAGCCTTTTCCTTGGCTGTTTGCAGGGCAGTTTGTACAGTGCTGCTGAGAACTTTATCTTGTGGCTAATGTGATGTGGAATCTGTTTGTGAGTTATTTTGATGCACAGCTATTAAGTGTGTTTTTAGCATGCATGGGCTATACAAGGGACAAAGAGGGCTTGCCTGGGTGCTGAGCTGGGGAAACCCTGCTTTTTTACCATCTCGATGGTTTTAAGCACTTGCAGATACACAAACATCTCTGTGTGATTCAGGAAGCACAGACTGCTAAATCTCATGCTGGAGACATTTTAATGCTGGACAGGATTTATCTATCTCAGTGCATCAGTTTGTCAAGTAGAGATGATGTGAGAGATTGAAAACTCATGGAGTAGCTCAGGAAAGCGTTTCTAAACCCAGTTTTTGGGCTCTGAGTACACCTGGCTGAAGTCTCAGTGCCCAGAGCGTCCCAGGGATCCCCACATGTCAGGGATCTACACGTGCTGTGACTGTGACCTTCCTCCTGACATTCCTCTTGAAAGCAGGTGGTTCCCGAAGCCTTGGGTAGATGCTCAGACATTCTCTGGCAGCTGCAGCACCCACCAGCTCTCCTTTTGTATGAGACAAAGCACTTTGCAAGGTAAGAAGGTCATGGGGCATTGGAGATGGGAAAAGCCAGCCTGATAATTAGGATATATGGAATGGTCTTGGAGAGACCTGCTGATCCCACAGACAAGCAGGACACTGCTGAGCAGTTTCTGGAGCTGTTTTCTTTTTCTTTTTAGAAATTTGAGTTGAAGTTCCTGGCTAATTTCTAGGCCCTTTCTCTTGTAAATTTTAATTTTAAAAAAGTAAGTAGCAAAGTGGCTTGGGTCTCTGACAGGATCCCTTATTAAATTCACTCTCAAAGACTTGCCTTGATTGAATCAGAAATACTTAATGAGTCTTTACCTGATGGGAGCTCATTCCCTTAAGGCTGGGTCAGTATTTGGGGCTAGCACAGGCACTGAGGAGGTGGGCTCCCTGCAAAAGCAGCACTAATCCTGTCTGGCATCAGAGGAGCTCAGAGGATGCTGTCTGTGCCAGTTTGTCATTAGTGTCTGGGCTGCTGTTACTAATGGAGCTGTGAATTACTCTCCTCCTCTGCAGGATTGCTGGGTGAGCTTTGGCTGGTCCTGGGCCATGTGCTGACTCCAGGAGAGGGCTTGTTTCTCCTTTAAAAAAATGGGATTTAAGCCACGATTTTCACCCCTTTTTAGTCTTACATTCCCTCAGCAAGAAGAACCATGCCTGTTTGTGGTAAGTAAATGTTGGATGGCACCTGTGCTGTAAAGGCTGCAGCAGGGAAGCTGGGGTTTGATCCCATTCTCCCAAAAGCCAAGGCCAGCCTGCAAGAGGTCTGCTGATGCTCCCTGTAAAACCAGCTGGCTTCCTCAGCTTCAAAACCCCTGAAATCTCACTCTGCAGTAGAAGTAAATGGAGTTGATTCATGCCTGAGACATCTTACATAAACATTCAGGCCAACTTCTCTACTGATACGAGGTAATTTCTTTTTTCCTTTAAAATCTGTAACTTCTGTCTCACTGGAAAATCAACATGCCCACTAGCAACCTTGATGTGCTAGCCTGGAACACCCAGGAGCTTTTGTGGGGCTGTTCTGTGTAGCCAAAGCAAGAAATATGGAGGTACCTAAGCAAGAAACTCCCCAAGAAAAATGGTTTGTAGCAGGAAATTACCCTCCAAGAATATGGAATTCCACTTGGGACACTTCAGGTCCCAGGGTGGCCTGGCTGCAGTGTGCACTGGAATAACTAACAAAGCAACTTTATCAGCTGGAGCTGATACAGGGTTGTTCTAAAGCAGCCACAGGCAATGGGGCAGTGAGGCTGGAGAAGGACAAAGCAGCTGCTGCTGCTGTCCATTCAGGGCATGAAAACAGCCCCCCTCAAGTCGAGTTATTTGGGGATTCCTGGGCTCAGAGGCTGACAGGACACTAAGGAGCTCTTTGGCAGGGGTGAGCTAGGAGAGGCCAGGCAGTGGGAATTGCCCAGGAATATGTGCTGTAGCTACAGTGCCTCCCCAAGCCTTCTGTGGGAGTGGAGCCACCAAGAGATATTGCACAGATAATAACTTTTTTCCTTCCTCTCCAGCTGAAGCTCATCCTGGATCTCCCTCAGAGACTGCAGTAAGCCTGCACACAGTTGCTATCTAGTGGCCAGAGGAAGGCAGTGGAAGGTTTTTCACTGCTGGTTCTGTGCAAGAGGACTGCTACAGAGATACAGACAGCTATTCATGTCAATTTTCGGGGTTACTGCTATTTTTCACTGGGTTAGATCTCTGAAAATTGTTTTGCTTGATGGTGCAATCAATGCTGTTTAAGCTACAGTTCACTGCAGTTGTAGACTGCATAGCTAAGGATGTGTAGTAATTAATGGTATTGGAAATTTGATTACTTGAAATCTATTGGAAAACAGAGCAGGGACAAGCCCCATTACTGAGAAAAACACTGGTAACATGATATACTCAACATTTTATTATAAAACCCTCTAAAGCGCCACTTTATAGGTCACAGTTACAACAAAGGAAATGCCTTGAGTTAGGAAAACAATGGGGACACAGAGACATTGTTTAACATTTCTTGTTTGGGGAAAAGTGTGTTGTTCAGGACTTGCCCATGTTTACCATTCCCTGATGGAGACATCCCAGCAGGAGCACTGAAGCCGACTGGGCTGTGCAGGGGAAAGCAGAGCTGCTCTTGTCCATTGCTGTCTCAGTACCACTGTGAAATGTCTGGACAACTCCTGGAGGATGACAGCGGGGTGTATGGTGTCCATGGATATTTAGGGTATAGACAGGGGCTCTTGCCAGCTCATCACAGGCCAAAACAAAAGCTTTATGGAGTCTGTGGCCTTCTGGTGCTCTGGAGAAGGAAGTCTCCAGGGTTCTGAACCAGAAGAAGCTGCAGTTTATTTGCATGATTTTTTCCTATGTGCAAAACCTTGCACAGGGACAACCTGACAGCTGAGGGTCCAGAGGCCTGGCATTAGCAATTCCTCCATCTGCACCACAGTGGAAACTAAAGAATAAAAAAAAAAAAATGGGAGCACAGTCACCTTTCTTGCTTCCAGGATACCCTGATCCTGTTTTGTTGCCCCCTGGCTCTGTGGTGGGGGCAAGCAAGCCCAGAACCAGCCCTGTGCATCCCACGGGCTGTTTGGCCTTTGTGTGAAGAAAGAACAGCCCTTTACAGCTGGTCTCAGGCCTGTCAAATATTTTCAAGGGTGAGGAAGGTACAGTATTTTTCCTGTCTGCCTTTACCCTGGCTTTGGTGTAGCCACAGGTCCCCAGGGACAAACTATCCTGGGAACTGGTGGTGCTTTGATTTTGTAGGGTCGGAAAACAGCTCCAGCCCCTTCCAGTCAACACAGTTACTGAGCTGGGCTCTGAGGGGGCATCAGAGGAGACAGGAGGAGGCCATCAGACATGTCAGCAGGTTACAGGGAGGGGAGGAGTGCATAGATTTCTGCCAACCCACCACCACCCTTCAAATTTCAATGTCTCTACGTTTAGCAGTCCCAAATATCCAACATCTTTCATTAGAAAGCTTGGCTAGGGTAGAGAGGGGGTGGGCGTTGTGGGCCATACTGCCAGGGCCCAAAGGCAGTATTAATGATCAGGAAACAAGGGTGACAGCACCAAGATGACCAGCAGCTCAGCAGAGCCCTGGCAGTGCAGCCTCACGGCAGGGCAGGCTGCTCAGCCCTCCAGGGTGGAGGGACACATAGGGATGGCTTCAGCTGCAGCTCTGTGAGGATCAGACACCATCACAGCTGGGGCAGGAGCATGGGGACTGCTTTACCTCCCCTCTCCTGGGAAAGGGCAAGCCCTGAAGGATACACTGGGATCCAGCTTTCCCATGAAACAGCTGAGGAAGCCCTAAAATATGACTTTTTTTTTTTTCCTTTTTTTTTTTTTTTTTCTTTTTCAGAACAAACTCCTCAGGTGAAATAAGAATTTCAAGAAAGTTAACTGAATCTGCCTGGCAGATCTTTGCCCAGAGCTCTTGGTGCTGCCAGTCTGTAACACAGCTCACAGCACAAGAGGTGAGCAGCTCAATATTCTAGCAAACCTGCAGCTGGTAGGAGAGGCTGGAATGCATCAGGACACTGATTAAAAATGCCCTGACAGGCTGCTGTGTGCTGTTCATTCATGTCTGAAGCATTGCTCACGTGTGGGGGGGATAGCCCTTGACTGAAGGCTGGATGAAATGCAGCTGAGTGATGACTGGCAGCAAGACAGGTGAGAGACTTTAGTTGACTCCAATTTATCAGGACAGGTATAAACTCACCAGGCTGAGGAATAGCAGAGGTCTCTTCTGAATCCACTACAGTCACTAATATAGAACCCTTAATAACTCATTGATAAACCTTCAGAGTAGAAGTACACAAAAACACCCCTATGTACAGTAACATTCTCGTTTACATCAGCTGGGTTAGGACTTTGATGGAAGGATTGCCACTGGCTGTTATTGTTTTAGCTACATGATTGGGATTTGTCTGGGAAAGAGCAAGTCCATTTGGGATAACTTGTATCAGCAGCTGGTGACTCCAGAGCTGCATCTGAGCCGTGGGAGTGATGTGGAGGAGGCACTTGGTGTGTGGTGGTGTTGAACACCCAACCTCCACCGACTGATGGTTGAATCCCCTGGGCCATGTGTGGGCAATTCGAGTCTTTAGTCCATCTCTGAACAACGTGCTTCTAACTGGCTCCCTTTTTCTCCCATTCCTGCCAAGGAATAAAGGCAAATTAGTCAAAATGCAAATCAGGCAAGCCACAGCAGCCATAATGTGCATGGGATCACCATGATCGTCTGGTCCCCAAGCGGTTTTGGCTGCAGGGTGGATCAGGGGTATCATTAAGTTATAAACAACGCATATATTTATTCATTTAAATTGTAGGCAAAGCAAATACAGGTGAAAAGAGTGGTGGAAAACCAAGCTGAATTGTGTTGCTCGGGGTGTTTTCCAGACCCCCACCACAGCCAGTTTGCTCCACTGCCAGAAGGGAAAAGCAGTGGCTGTCCCAGGTGGATTTTTCTGCTGTACCTCACCTTAGCTTTCTGTAGGACTGTTCCCTTCCCCGTGACCATGACAGACAGAGGCCGGTTTTTCAAAGCCGTTGCTGAATTGACCGGTGAGTTCTCGGCGCTGTTTGCTGGACTGGCACTTTTTGCCTGAACCTACAATTAAAATCATAGAAAAGGTTATGAGTACAGACTAATGAGAGGGATTGCTGCCTTTTCCCACCACCTCCTAGTCACAGTGTCACCCCATTCCCACGGAGGCACATTCTTTCAGTGACATGCCAATTTCAAAAAACATCAGGGGAGTTCATGGTGTGTTTGGATTTTGAGGACTCCAGAACTAGAGATACAGAGCAGGGTGCAGGTGGTGAAGATCTCCATTTCATGGGAAACAAGTTCCCAAGAAGGAATTAATTTGCTTGAATCTCCTCCTGCAAAAACCATCCCTCAACTCAGCCAAGTGCAGAAGGAGCTGAGTCCAGACCTTCACAGCCCTGTGCTGAAGGTCCCACAGGAAAATACAGCCACTCTCCTGAGCCCTATCCACCTTTCACTTCCCCATTCCTGCTGTTACCTCATTAGATTATTATTATAGTATGTATATGACATATAACAATTAATACACACACATAAGCTATGCATTTAATCAAGGCTGCATATTACTAATGATGCTCTTATTAATTATTACATTTTTAAGCAGGCTGAGACTGTGTGACTGCCTAGCTGCCAGAAAGCTGCTGTGCATGCCAGGGGTGCCCCACATACCCGTGGGGCTGTGTTCTCCAGGTGCGTGGTGTCCACTGCTGTCCCCAGTGTCACTGGGCCGGACTCTGCCTTCTTCAGGTTCTCTTTCACCTCCACCAGGCTCAGCTCCAGGTCCACCCTCTGGCTTTCCTTCCTTTTGCATTCTTCATCTATCTCCTTCAGCCTCTGCTCCAGGCTCTTGTCTGTGAAGGGAGAGGAATCTTGGTGCCTGTTGGGAACCTGGGGAGCTCCTGAAAGGAGCAGGGATCAGGGAATGTCCTGTACATTTTCCTTGTGTTTTGCCCCAAGAGGGGCTGTGGCTCTTGCTCTAGTGCAATCTAGATTTACGTGGTTTGGCTCAAAGCACCGGGCTCCCCCCATCTCCTCTGGTCCCAGGAGGGCCAGGTTCATTGCCTCCTTTTTCTCCATGCTCCCACCTTGGCTGATTTCCACACATCCCCCCTTGCCCTGCTCTACCTGTGCTGGCACCGAGCATTTCCTTCAGCTCCCGTCTCTCCTTGCGCAGCTGGGTGAGCTGAGCTCGGATTTCATCCTTCTCCTTCTCCAGCCGCTCCTTCTCCTCCGTGAACCGTTTCACCTCTGCCTCTGTCCTGTTCTTGCCCAGCTTGGTTTCCACTGCTGCTGCTGGAAACACAGCCCACCAACAAACAGCTCAGTCAGGGGAAAAAAAGCAGGAGGGAGAAAACCTTTTCAGGAAAAGGAAACAAGGGGAGGTCTGAAAAGTCACCAATCACTCGAGTCAGCACACAGAAGTTGGACCACAGGGCACCAGCTCTCTTTAAGCACCCTGGGGCCACCTGAGCAGCACACTCACCTGGCAGTGGCATCTTGGGCCGGTGTGCAGGCACCAGCTGGGGGCTGCCTGCTGGAACCGTGCCCGCTGGCACCTCGGGGGCCACGTGGGGCACGGCAATGTTCTGCTGCTGGGTCTGGATTTTGACAGCAGGCACCCGTGGCACAGCCTCCTCGGGCTCTGGCTTCTCTGGGTGTTTCTGGAAAGGAGAAGGGAAGTGGGATGATCAGATGCAGGGAATGGCACTGGCTCAGTGGTTAGCCTGGCCTGGCATCATGGCTTGGACAGTACCTGCTCCGAGGTCTCTGCTGCCTTAGCACAGGGCTCAGCTTCCTTAGCCATGGGGGCTGTCTCAGTTGCACTCTCTGGGGCAGCCTTGTTGGCAGCCCTTTCTAGAGATGGTGAGCTCAGGGGTGAAGACTGGCATGACATCTTGCCAGCACAGTGCAGTAAGGACTTCACTGGGGTGAGATCCAGATACACTCTGTCTTGGTCCCCCTCCAATTTGCTCTCACTCTTGGGTACTTCTTCCTGCAAAAGAGACCATCTGCTGCAACTAGAAGTACAAGAAACATCTCGCTGCACAGCAGCACTGTCTCAGGCAATCTGGAGTATTTTCCAAAAATCTTAGAGGAACTAAATTGCCAGTGTCTGAGTCATTCCACAGAGGGCTTTCTGAAGTACTGAAGGAAAGGCCCTTCCTGTTTCTCTTCAATATATCTCTCTTATGGTAGCAGCAGCCCCATGCAAGGATATCACACTGCTGTACATCCAGCAGCCCATTCTTTGCCTTTCTTGAGGTAACAGTCCCATTCCCAGCATGACCCACTGTTCTTGTCCTTTCACACAGGACTTGCTCTTACAGGCATAAAAAGGAATTTTGAAAGGCTAGGCTCCAAAAAGCCCACTATCACCAAATAATCCATGCTGTTTGCTGATGAAAACTGTGGAATTTTATCCCAGCTGCCTGAGGATCCCTATAGCCCCTTTCTGGAAACCTCTCTCCCATTCCTTAGCATCTCCTCTCCACCACTTGGTTCTGTTACAAAGAACAGGATTGCAAAGGCCAGGATTTCCCCAGGGGCTGGGAATCCACTTCACCACTGCTGGGAAAACCCCACTTCAACTGCTGGAGACTCCCCAAGGCCAGATGTTTGCCATGGTCCCCCAGAGCTCCCTGCAGCAGGGCACGTGTCTTACCACCGGCAGGTCTGGCAGGTCCACATCGTCGTACAGCTCGTCCTGCTGCAGCCTGCCCTTGGGCAGGTTGTCGATGTAGGCATTGGGCTCAGAGTATTTCCTCTGCATCAGGCTGTGAACAGGCAGCAGGACATCCCATCAGGGGGACTGCATTTGCTGCATGGCTCTGCAGTGCTGCATTTTTAGGCATTTGAGAACGCCAGTCCTGAGGTGTGGGCAAGGCCAGGCAGGCAGATGCAGGAGAGGAGAAGGCAGAGCCACACAGAGCAGTGTGGTCACTGCTGCTGTTCCTCATTAAGCAGCACCACCAGAGTGGGGCTGTATTCCCCCTTGGCTCTTTCCTTTCTCACCCAGCCCTCAGCCACAGCAGCACAGTGCCATGTTCCAGTGGCATGATGAACTGCATGGCTGAGAGCCCAGTCTGCTTTTGCAACACACACTCAGGCACATGCCCCACGGCAAGCTGCAGCTCGGGCCAGATGCACCCTGGTGGGACAAGAAGTGCTCTCCTGTCCCAAAAGAAAGTGACTGAGCTGCAACTGTGAATTTAATGCCTATTTCCACGGCAGCCAACCTCCCACAATGCAGAGCCCCCTGCTCTGGCTTGCTTTCCCTCTGGCAGCCCGAGCCAGCCCCATTACCAGTGACATACAAGAAGGAATTCTTCGCAGCGCTCACAATGCAGGAAACCCTGTCAGCATCCACGTAGTCGTAGGTAAATTCCTCGGGGTCTGTTTTCGAGCCTGACTCCGACAAGAGGAGGCCCAGCCAGTGGCCCATCTCCTCTGAGGACTTTGCCTGCAGGGTGAGCAGACAGGACAGGTTGCAGCAGTGGTTCCTCTGCACTCACAGGGCTGATGCTGGCTTAGATGGGGTAGGGAAGCGTGCTGGCAATCCCCTGGGCTCCCAAGGGGAAAGATGAACTGCTGGGTATTTATAACAAACCTGAGGCTGCCTTAGAAGTACAGCTCCATGTACGGACTGATTGAAAAATTTGGCAGCTACATAAATGCAGTTCTTTGCTCTGCTCCTTCCTAAATTTTCGAGTCAGTCTGCATTTTCCTTTCAGTGGTCTGACTCAGCTCTCCACAAGAGTTACAGAAGTCTCTGGGGCTGGAGATGCTGGCAGGGAGCAGCTTTGGGTGAGGGAAGTGTGCGGGTTTTATTTTGCACCAGCAGAGTGCAGCAATGGGATTGCCAAAACAGAGGCAAGGAGAGCCGAGCCTGCGAGGTCCCAGAGCACAAACCCCTTCCACGGTTCTTTGCAGAGGGGAGAGGAGAAGGGAAGAGTTTAAAGCAACAGAGTCCCTTGCTTTAACACGGTCAGCACCCAATTCCCAGCTGCAGTGAGCAGTCTGACATTTTGCAACATGAAGAGTTAAATTCTGTGCTATGAATTCAGCTCTAGCAAATTGCCACATGCACCTCCCAGTGCAGGCGACTCCACCTTGAAGCAAGAAGTTGTTGGCTGATGCAGCCACTTTTTGCATTGATTTGAGGAGTCAGAGCAGTAACCACAAAGTAAAATTCAGGGCAAGTGAATATATATATACACTTTCCAAACTGGAAAGTATATTTTAAGCTTTCAGTCTGTTTTATTTAGCAGAGACTTCAGTCCCTGGGAAGCCTGCCAGCCAGCCAGTCCATACATGGAGTCTGACATTGAGTCTGACATCCCAACAAAATACAGACTCTTCCATTCACAAAATGTAAATTTTCCCAGCACCTCTTCTTCACATCCATAATTGGGCAAAATCTCTTAGATACAGACATACCCCGAATCAGAAACTAAAGAAAAACATCTTCCAATTTCACAGCATGCCCTCGAAGTCAGTTGTTTAGCTATAAATATTCCACCCACTGGAAAAATACAGGAAATTGCTCACATTGTCCACCTCCTACTATAATCATGCTGTCGTCAGAGAGAAGAAAGATTAGCGATAAACAGTCCTGAATGCAGGCAAAGGAAAGTAACAGATGGAGATTAATTCACTTGCACTTTTGGGATAGATCTGTGACAGGCTTATTTGGGATGTGTGATGGCTTTGGGGCTCTGTTGTCAAAAGATGAAATTCTCTGTTCCTCTTGACCACAGCCTTAAATCCCTAAAGTGGCATTCTCCTCATCTAACATTAACCATCTGCAATGCACTCCACAGAACTTAATTATCCAAGGTTATTCTGCAGCTGGGGGAGAGAGATGGGAATCTCCAGAGCACCCCATGTCCCACCCTCACATGAGTGCCCCAGATGAAGGCTGAATGGTCCTTCTGGAGGTGCCAGCATCAGACACAGCCTGGATTACCAGTGAGGTGGGACACATTCTAGATGACCACAGGCAGAAAAACCAAAGTCCTGCTTCTCAGGTTCTGTTCTGTTGGACTGAGGTTCCTCTGCAGGAGCTCATTGTCATTTAGACCTCCTAAGGTCCCCAAGCTGGTGATTTTAAGCAGAGCTTTCTCAGAGATGCACACCCTACCTCCAGAACAACCCGTTCCTCCCCGTTGTGCAGGATGCGGAAGGAGTAAAGGTGATCAGGGCTGGGCTCTGGGATGATTTCACAGCCTGCCAAACTCAGGGGCTGCTGAGCCAGTTTGCTTCTGTTCTTGTCCTGGTAGAAATGGAGGTGCCCATCTTTTATCTGACACCACCGTGACTTCCACTGGCTGTTCACCAGCACGTTCAGGTAACCTGCAAGTAAGCACAGCCTACTTAGACACATTTTCCATTTAATCCATAATAATTTGTGTGCCTGGGGATGTCTAATGGGTAAGTTATGAGATCACCACACAATGCAAAGCCACAAGCACCAACAAAGAGGAAAAGCACAAAGACAATCTGTCCTATCCATCCAGAACAAGGTGAAAAATCTTGAAAATGAGACCCTTGAAATTCAGGATATGTTTGGAGCAGCAAGTTGGCTGCAGATGCCTGGACAAAGTTAGTCCCAGGTGCTAAATACAAGCTGACCCTCACAATTCTCCCTGCAGGCTCCCACAACCTTGACAGCCCAAATGCCCTGTGTGTGCATGTCTGGTACCACCCACCCTTCCTCTTGTGTCACCCTGAGAGCCACAGGCACCCCAATCTGCATGGACTTACTGGCAGGACCACCTGGCACAGGCACATTTGAGGAGGATGATGCCTGGTGCTCATCCCGTCCTGCACACTGAGATCCAGCCCTGAGACAAATCCCTGCAGAGGGACTCCTGCTGCCACTTACTTGAAGTCTCCAGGGATCTCTCTGGGCTATCCAGGGAGCTGGACTTCTTCCTCCCAAGGTTCATCAGGTTGCTCAGTTTCAGGCCAGTTGTGCCCTTCTTCTTAACTACCAGAAATGAAAAAGACACATGCATGGCTTTCCCAGCTCCCAGCCTGCTGTCCCAGCTGGGGGTCCTGTCCCCACCTCACACACATCCCTTGCAGAGGGCAAACCTGAGACTCAGGGACAGGCTGGAAGAGTCCAAAGCCCAGGGAGTTCAGGAGCAAGATGGCACCAGTAAGGTCAGTCAGGGATTTGTGGAAGATGCTAATCTGCCTTGCTTTACACGTGGGTTGGCTCTGACCAAGGGCCAGTCACTGCAGGAGCAGTGGGAGGTGCTTGCACAGCTCTTGCTGGGCAGGCACCAAACTCCCTTCACCTTCCTACACTACAAACAATTTAATTAAGAACCTGTAAACATTTACTGTATTCAAGTATTTTCCTCTCTAAAACAAAGACACAAGGTGGGAGAGGGGAAAGTTTGCTATGTGCAAAGTGCCTCTTCAACATTCTCCTACTGAGCATGTCAGTCAGTGTGTGAATAAGCTTATGGAATCAACAGGTAACCCTGGTAAGAATATCTAATTGCCAGGTATACACAGCTTTCACCACGTCTGTTGGAGGTGGGAGGAGCTGCAGAAGCCCTGGCCCCATGCAGGGTCATGGACTGGTTTTCCCTGTCATTCCCAGGGCAAAGTTTTACCATCTTTTGTCTCAGCGGTCTCGGCGTGGCCGTCGGTGCTGCTCCCGCTCTCGGAGGCTGCAGAGTATCTCTCAGACACCTCCACCTGTCAACAAGCACCAGGCACAAGCTCCACAGATGCAGGTGACCCATTCTTCCAGCCAGAACATGCTGCAAGGACCTTTTCCCCCTTCTCCCATATTATGAGGTCCCACTCTCTCTGTAGCAGATGCTTTCCCCCAGAAATCCCCAGCCAGCTCACTCACACTGTGCCCTTCCCATTGTTCCTGAACATGCCCCACCCCAGCTGGGATCACCTCTGAGGAGACACAGTGGCACCACTGGTGCCAACCTACAGCCTCCTACCCTGCAGCCTGGCTGATGGGGGCATTTGACAGTCCCTGTAGGGGACATGGGCACAGGAACCAGCCAGGTACCCAAACAGGTCTATTTTGGGTGTCTATCAGAGACTTAGGAAAGTCTCTTTGTCGTCCCACTGTTGTGGAACAACCTGCTCCAGGGGAGTGTCACCTAAATCTGGACTAGAGACAGCCCAAGCCCTGGCATCCAAGGATCTGTGTCCTTCCCAAAGCTCTTGGTGAACACAACCATTCCATTGGATGAGATAGCTGCTGCCCTGGACAGCGGGTAGCCAAACGCTGAGTTAGTCTGGGAGGGAAGATATGGCAACACAATAAAGATGCAAAGGAAAATAAAGAATGCTCCTTTTCAGCAGCACAGGGCTCTGGTTTCACTCACATCAGTCTTTGCTTACCTAAACTCAAGGCACCTACATTACTATCTGTTGAAGGAATAGGGCTGGAAAGCCTGAGTGCCAGTTCTGTCTGTAGAGACAAGATGTACCTTTGGGTAACTGAGGCGCTGCGAGTCCGGGATGTACTGGTTGCCTTCACTGCCCCCTTCACACAGCAGGCCACTGGTCTCTTGGATTACCTGTGCACAAGGGGAAGCCAAAGCCTGTGAGAGAGCTGCAGTAAGAGGATCAATTAATCTCCCCCAAGTAGGGCAGGCAAAACCACATCAGCCTGGGAGACCCGTGGTTTGCTGTCCCTGTGACCCTGGGGACTGTCCTGGTGTTGCATCAGGCATCCAAGTCACTGGGAGAGGCTGCCAGCAGAGGCAGCCCTGGCATCTCACAGCCCTGTGGCTGTCCTGGGCTCCAGGAGGCTCCTCCTGCTGCTGCCCTCTCAGTGGAAGGGCTACATTTACCCCTGCCCTCATTTATCCCAGCCAGTTCATGCTGGGGACCCACCCCAGACATTTCCCCCCCTGCCACAGCAGCTGGGCTGGGAGGTCCCCACGTGGCCTCCAGCACACTGAAAGCAGCAGGGAGCTGCAGGAAGAATCTATCCCACGCCATGAAAATGAAGTGGCATATTTGTATAAAGGCTTGCAGTGAGGAAGGGAGCCAGAGCATACAAGGACAGGGCTGAGATAAGACCTGGTGTCCCAGCAAAGCTTGGGAGCACCAGTGGGACAAGCCCTGAAGGTGTGACTGACCCTGAGCCACTGCTCTGCCTGGTCCTTGCTCTGCAGCCCCAGCACGATGACATCAGCGTTCGTGGGGATGATCTTCAGCTTGTGCTCTTTCTTCCTCACTTGCTTCTCCTTGTGAATGACAGTGCAGCCCAGCAAATTCACGTCGAGCTGGGGGTTGTGGTCTTTGGAGCTCTTGTAGCACTGGGGAAGGAGGATGGGAACGGGTGAGAGGCAGAGGAGGAACCTTCCTGCTCACTGGCTTGAGCTCAGCCTCGTGAGTGACCCATGCAGCCACAGGCATTAAGTGCACTGAACACAAGAAGGTCCCACAGTTCTAAAACGCCTGCACAGAACACACACAGGAGATCCCTGTATGTACAGGCACACACACATCTGACTGCAGGTATAGTCTGAAATACTTTTTACTGACACAGGATCAAGTACGTGGTTAGCCTCTGGGATAAGTGTCCCTTCTGCTCAACCACCTCAAAAAGCTTCCCCAAAAAGTATCCCTAGACATTTTGGGGATTGGGATTTTGGTCACAAATGTGTTCTTGTGCCCCCTTCAGCAATCCCACACCCACGTTCCTTCTGAAAATGGAGTATAATCCCCAAATCTCCAGGACACGGTTTTTGAAGCATTGCTTCTAGGGGTACTTTGTTTTTTGCCAGCTTATTAACATGGTCTGAGGTGCCACTTCCTTCCCCAGCTCATAAAACCAGATTATCTTAGCCAGAGAGTAGAGGATCTGCTCACCAGCAACCTGGTGTCCTTGATGACACACAGCTGTTTTGCCCACTGTCCCAGCCACTTCTTTCTCCACAGGAAGGCACAGATGCGGGCATCCTTCATCAGCTCGATGGTGGCCTCTGGGGATGGCCACTGATGAGTTGCTGACTTGCCTTTGCTGCTCTCCTCCTCATCATAAGATTCGTAGGAACTACTAACAGCTTCACCATCTTCTATAACAAAGCAAAGCTCTGTCATTAAATCCATTTTTAGAATAACCCTGAGCCCAGTGCTTCCCTCAGCCATGCTCACACATGCACAAGCTTCCAGTGCAGGGATGTGTCTTTTGAGGCTCTCCTACAGGAGGATAATTAGTAGGAAAACTACCCTCACAGGTCCTTTTTGCTTTCTAGCCCAATATGAATCTCATTGCAGCATTTTGTGTCTAATAGCCTCTCTTAGCAAACACTCAAAAGACACTTCTCAGATGACCACAAATTTGAGAACATTCCATTAGATATTTCCTGATGTTTGCTGCTTTCCCCCCAAAGATGCTTTTACTACTTTCCACTTCAAGCCAAACACACACAACCTTTAAGGCAACAGCCAAGCTACAATCAGCCCTTGTCCTCTAAATGGCAGAAGTAAAAATGGTATTTGCAAGGCCATGCAGCAAGCAATGATCTATTGTATTTGAGATGTCATTCACTTTCCCTCTCTGGTCTAAGAGATCCCTCTCTCTCTATTCAGCATCTAGGGGACAGCAAGGGGCTTTGAAGTAAACACTGTTGCAGCACCAAAAATTAGTCCTAAGTGGCAAATGTGAGGGGCAGTAACAACATTTTTAATGTCCATTCTTAAATGGATTGCTGTGTTACTAGGATGGGTTGGAATTTTCAATACTCAGCTCTAAGGCATTGCAGATTATTGGAGTTTTCAGCTGATCACTGGTACCAGGCTCATCAAAAACACTGGAAATGTTCTCCCTGACTGCAGGGGGAATTGCAATGCTCTCCCAGCATTCAGAGCTCTAAGTCACAAGATAAGCTCACAGAGCAAGATGGTAAGATTGGAGCAACATTTGTGTAGGGTTTGGCATTCTTGTCCTACATGGAGGAATATTGTTAAGTTTCTCTCACTGGAATTTGATCTAATTTGGATTCTCACCAAATCTTACTAGCTACATAAAAATAACATTATCGGATTGGTGCAAATTAAAAGAAGAAAAGCAGCCAGAAAAGAGAAAGAAAAAGGCATTAGGAGCTTCATTGAAGAACATTACAGTTGGGTTTATTTGTTCTTTAAATAAAAGGAACTGAGATGCAGTAACAAAGCTACACTCTCATCCCCAGTGAAATTTTACTCTACAACCTCCCTCAGGTGATCAAAACTGCACCAATTAAACAAGCTTTTTAAAAAGCAAATGTTCCCTTTCAAAGTCTCTGAATGGAGCACACTACTGCCTCACCATCCCCAGGCCCTCAAAACATCAAACTGTCCATCTTTTATGGGAAAACTTTGCCCCCCTCAGCGCTTTCTCACTATGCAGACCTTGTCCACAGGCACCCTGAGCAGAAATTCAGATAGAGTAGAAGTGTAGGTGTTTCTCAACCCTACAAACACCAAGAAGCTGAACCTCTGCACTGCTACAGGACCTTGCCACATGCAGCAGCAGCAGCATCAAGGATGCTTAAGGGAATCTCATCTTCCAAAACTCCCTCCTTATCCTCATGGGGGTATCACCAACCACCCCTCTGGCCTCTTTTGGAGGTGCCCCCACCTAAGCAGCAGGTCTCAGGCTGCCACCTTGCTCCTGAGAAGCCCTGGATGCTCTTCTGTGCATCAACCTCATCCACAAGTGTGGCTCCTCATAAGATGAGCTCTTCCCTTCTTGAAGAGTGCAGCAGCTGCTGGCCTGGTGACACTGCCACAGCCTCATGAAGGAAAGGCATTTACCAGGCTGTGCAGGTGGCAAACTGGGACAAGCCTTGCCTGGTGGCTTGTGACAACCCTGTGGTCACTGTTAAGGCTCACTCTGTCCCAAATTGTATCACTCAGGCACCGGTGGCAGCCACAATCTTGGATGTCTTTATCTAAATCCACCTCTGCCTTCCTGTGGGTCTTCCCAAGAGGTCCCAGGGAGCCAAATCAATTCCATGATGCAGGAAACTCAGACCATCTTATACTCCCACTGTGCCTTTGCTCAGTGGAGCACCTTCAATCATTCACCAAACAGCTGCTCATCAATACAGTCAGCATTACCACACACCAGCTCCACACCAGTGACAGAACCAGGGGGAAAAAAGCCAGGGAAGTTCTCTTCATTGTCATCCTGAGCACAGGGAAAGCCACAAAACATAATGCTTTGTGCAAAACAGACAGGGAGAGGTGGTCACCCTCCATGCATGTAACAGCCCAGTCCAGGGGGAGGTACCTGATAATCTTTGCTAAAACTGAGGGTCTGGGGGGTATTTTTGGGAATTCTTTTGTTGCTGTTGTTTAAAGAAAGGCACTTCAGGTTTGGAAAGCATGCCATACCCATCGTTATTGTGGCATAAATAACGCCCTCAGTAACCTGCAACCCTGGCCTGGGTCCAGCCGCAGCAAGCCTACCAAAAAGACCTGCACAGTCAAAAAGAAAGAGAAAGGGAGACAAAGAGAGAAAGCCACAGATAAGCAAATGCAGAGAACAAGGGCGTCGATCCCCTCTGCCAGCGAGGCTGTCCCATCCCTGCACCCTGTGCTAGGCTGGGACTTCAACCAGGACAGCATTTTCAACCCATCCCCTCAAACGAGGCAATTCCCTTTAAAACAGAATCATCGTCATCGTAATTAAAAGCAGCCAGGGCCGATGAGCAGTTTCAGCCAGAATAATTACTGCTCAGCTGGCAGCCACGCCGCCCCGCTCCGCTTCCACCCCGCTCCTTATCGCACCCTCCAATTATGCAAAGGCTGCTGATAAGGGTTTAACACATTTCAGCCCAAGAGGGAAGGGAAGAAGCAGCCTCTGCTGGAGCTGGAAAATGCAAGGCAGAGCGTGCCCAGCGGAGGGGTGGGAATGCTGCTGATGAAAGATGAGCCCCGAGACCCGGCGGACTCTCCCGCTTGCTCTGTTTTAATTAATTCACCCTCGGTTTGCTGCAGTGCCTCACAGTCCCACCTCCGATGGTGCACGAACCCTCTATCTCCTCAGCCCATCTGGAGGCTTGCTTTGATGTCCTTTCTTGGCAGTGCACCCACTTATTTTAGTGCTGTTCCTATTTTTGTCTGATTTCACTACGCCCATTTGTTCGGGGACACATGGGTGTCTTCCAAGGCTCAAGCTGTAACACTGGCAGGAACAGTATCCCAGAGGGACTTTTCACAGGAGCTTACAGTGACAGGACAAGGGGGAATGGATTGAGACTGAGAGAGTGTAGGTTTAGCTTAGGTTTTAGGAAAAAGTTTACTGCAAACATGATGAGGAACTGGCACAGATTGCTCAGAGAGGCTGTGGATGCTCCAGCCCTGGAAGTGTTCAAGGCAAGGCTGGCTGGAGCTTTGAGCAACCTGGTCTAGTGAAAGGTGCTCCTATACATTGCAGGGGGGTTGGAACAAGACGATTTTTAAAGTCCCTCCCAACCCAGGCCATTCTATGATTCCATGAAAGGCCACCAGCAGCTTCCTGGACTGCCAGTCCCTATCCAGCTTGTGGGGAATGGCACAGAGGGTTTGGGAGGTTATTGGGGCCAGGCTTTAGCACCTTTGGCCAGGGCAAAGCCATGCATGTCCAGACTGCCCTCTAGAACAGCAGGCACACCAAGGTCCCAGATCATTTGCTAGCAGTGAGCATCACTGTGTAGGACAGGAACAAAGTGCTACTGACATCTGACAGGGCACAGGGTGGGGCAGGGGAAGGGATGGGAGCTTGTGCTTGTTGAAATAAAGGGCAAGACAGGGACCTGCCCATGCTGAGCCTGATCTCTCGAGGGAAACCAGGGCACCAGCATCACTGCCCAGCTCCCCTCTGCACAGCACACACACTTCACATTCTCCTGAGCCCCTGCAGCCTCTCCTGCCACATACCTGCTGCTCCACATCTCTCCCTGCTCCTCCTTGCTCACCCTGCAAGGAGCCACCTCCAACATGAGGGTGTCAAAGAGCACAGAGATTCTCATGATGCTTCCTTCCTCCTCAGACAAAACAAACACACTTTGTAGCACACCAGGTTTCTGTGGAAGGGATGTGGTGGGGTCGGCAGAAGGGACCGGCGGCTGAGCAGTCACAGGATGCAAAGGCACCACACACTCCTCAGCGGTGAGGAATCACTGGAATCCTCTGAGGAATCACTGGAATCCTCTGTCCCATCTCTGCTGGTCCCTCCTATCTCCACTTACAGCTGTGACAGTGCTCAGTAAAACACGGAGCCTGCTGGTGCAACAGCTGATCACAGCAGCCACAGCCAGCCACCCAGAGCTGCCTCGTTTGGACACTGCTCCCATCATTTGTGCTTTTCTCTTTTTGCAGAGCTCTGATTTCTCATTTCCTTGGGCATCTGAGCGACCTAGATTTTGGTGGGTGGTGGGTGTATTTGCATCTCAGAGCAGCAGGTTACCAAGGAAAAGCAGAGGTGGGAGCAGGGTGTGCACTTATCATTCCTGCCAGCCAAGTCTCTGAATTGAGGGTGACTTTATGGAGCTCCTGGATAACACCAGCTGGGTATCCCAGCACATGGATCCATGGAGTATTCCAGCTAATCCAGAATATGCCTTTTTGTGTTCTGGCTCGTAACAATTTATCCACTTTCCCAATGTGCAGCAGGGGGGCAAAGAAACCTCCTTTATCTTACATTGCAGGCACAGGGATGAGGCTGCAGCCTCCTGGGCTGCCCCAGCTGGAGCAGGGCTTCACAGGGCATCACAGCCCTCACCTCAGCCAAATGACCCAGAGCCTTTCAGCAAAGCACAGGGCAGAGCCAGAGGGGCCTCTCCTCTGCACTGAACAGCACCTTTCACCATGGCCACAATGAGCTTGAACCTTCTCCCATCTGAGCTGGGCACCATCTTCCTGTTCACTGGCACAGAGCTTCAAAACCCAGTACTTCACACTGGGGCTCGAGAGAACCCAGCTTCTCCCAGATGAAGCTCAGATTCAACAACCAAGGGTTTAGATCCGAATCTTTCACCCTTAACTCTCATTTCTTTGCTTGCCTCAACTCTTGCCACTCAGCTCTGCCCATGCCGCACACTCTGCTGCAGCCAAGGCTGATGAGCAGAGATCTGCTCCTGCAGTGGGGTGATATAATCTATCTCATATGGGCTTAAATGGATTACAAAGCGATGACAAGATCAGCTCTGCTATCAGATCAGAGGAAGGCAATCTCTCAGTGAAGGGTGTTCAACAGAAGGATGCAGGAATACATCATAAAAAGTGAGAATGTGGGAGCTCAGCATGCAGCAGCCTCCTCCCAGAGGGGTGGGGAGCCCACAGGGGACAGGCATGGGTGGCACAGCTCCAGGACATGGCTGGGTGCTGTCCCAGGCAGTGAGTGTGTGCAAGGGAACCCACACACGTTCCCCTCACATGAAGAGTGGCTTTCTAATCAAGTTTACAGATGGTTAAACTGCCACAAGCGACAGAGCTGAATAAAGAGCCAATTATAAAAATGGTTATCACTCCTAACAGACCAGCAGAGCCATGGATTTTGAGCCCCAAGGGGACAATTAGAGTGCCAGGACACGAATGCAAGCCACCACAGCTTCAACACTCAGTCCTGAATAGAAACTTGTGTTTGACTGCAGCCTATCTGCCAGAAAACCATCGAGACAAAGAGAACCCACAATGGTTTCTGACATTTTACACTGATGCCATATTGACCCAAGCATATCACTAACTTCTACAGGAAAGTTAAAAATTGGAGTAATTCAGCAGTCTTTTGCTTTCCAGCTAGCATTAGGTCTGTAATATCAAGTGTGACAAGCAGCAGAAAACAAATTTGTCCCAAAAGCTGTGAGAAATATCTGTGCTTTCATTTACTGATTCTCATAAACCTGACGTCCTCCACCTCCCACATGAACCCCCTCAGCTGGGATATACCATTTACAGAGATGTCATAGGGCTCAGCCTCTTCGTAATATCCCTCTGGGGATTCAATCTTGGGGACTGGAGGTTGTTTTGTTTCGAGAATCTGCAGAATAAACACATAAAAGAAACATGATTTAAGGTACAACAGATCCTTCAAAACAATGGGGCACCCTTTTCCTTCTTTTGTAGCACTCAAGTGCATCCCAGTGGATGAAATCTTTCAGATGTGATACAGTTAGCTCAAATACAAATTGAAATTACTGTATAATTGCATCAGAAATGTTACTTTCTTTCATATTGCTGAAAGCCCTGGGAAGATCAACTCACAGCAGCAATTGCAACCCATCAGCCTTACCCTGAACTGAGATTTCTGCCTGCTGCACTGACCACCCCCCTAAGATGGTCCTCTGGGGATGGGGATGGTCCTCTGTGCTATGGATTATCTTATCAGTGAACCAGAAGGGAGGACAGTTGGTGCAACCCTGGATTTACACTGAAAACACAACCTGAGCAATCCCTGGTTAAGTCTCCAGGTTCCTGACTGATAGAGCTAAAAATCTCTGCTTCAGGAACTATATTGGGAATCTTTATTGTGCTCTTAACAAAAAATGAAGGAAATGGATAAACAACACCAATGGAAAATAAGCCTTTGAAAAGAGTCCAAGTGCTGGAAAATCCCTGTGGTGCCTGCCAAACCCCTCCCTACACAGAAGCAAGGGCTGTCAGGAAAAACATGCCTTGATCCTATAGAAATATCAATACACGAGGCAAAAAAAAGAGTGAAGTTAAGAAACAAACTTTTTACTTTTCAGGTGATTCACACAGATATTGGTCATGAGCAGCAGAGCAGCAGCATGAACAGATCAGTAGGGTGAGCACAGAGTTTATGTTCCTCCCAAATACCTGGCGTCTCACCTTCCACCCTGACCTGACAGCAGGATTGCCCTGTTCCCCAGTGAGGTGTCCCAGCTCCTCACCGAGGTCAAACCACCCCCAGCCATCTAACAACAGGATGCTCTGTCTTGAGATGCTTCAGCTGACCCACGGAGGCTGTGCTAACCCTGACAGGGTTAAAGCCCCACTCCCCCCAGGAGGAGGGGCACAAAAGCAGGTCTCTGAGCAGAGACAGCAATGTTGAAGGTCACAAATGATGCCATTGTGCCAGTCCTGGGGAAGAGGGGCCAGTTGTGCATCAGCACTGCAGAGCAGCCTCAGGCAGGATCAGCCCATTTGCAGGTCATGCTACATCACCCAATGCAGGTGCAAAGCTGTCCATCCTGCCCCAGATGTTTCCACCAGCAGCTCCCCGTGCCCAGAAGCAGAAAGGAAGCTTTGAAGGAAAAGATTTTCTGGCCAACAGCTGCCCACAAAGGGAAGCTTGGGGCTGTGGGAGAGAGGAGCCCTGACCACACCAAAGTCACCCGTCTGCTCCCACTTGGGCGAGCTGCCCGTGGCTCTGCCAACCTCCCAAACTTCCCCAGTGTTAAAACTCCCTCTCACATGGCTCTGCCAGATGCTGGGAGCAGACTGAATTTTCCTTCCAGAGGCACGTAGGACACTGCTGGAAAACACTTGCCCTCCAAACACTTAAAAGGTTTAGGAACTTCTTGTCCTAATGTGTTACGTTAAAGAAACAAAACCAAACCCAGCCACTCCAGGGCTTTGCTTAATCCCTTTCCTGGCTAGGGAGTGTGTCTGTAATTGCCATCTGTGGTGGCCTCCTGTGTAGCCAGTTCACTTTGTGCTGTGACCATACGAATCACCTACACAAAGAAATGCTGTGGGGTTTTCTGACACCATCCCACAACTGTCAGGGAAGGAGCCGCTCTGTTTTGTTTCCTACAGACAATGAAAGCCAACAGGGTGCACCTTGGCTGCCCCAGAAGGTATTTTGGTTTGTCTTTTCTTTCCCTAGGGGCGTGGAGTGGTTTACTCTCTAACTTAAGTCAAAGGCTGTATACTGTGTTGTTTAACCATGCTGGCCCTTACAGAACATTTGCCTGTTGCATTTTGGCACAATGAGCATGCAAATATAACCACGTTGGGCCTCTGCATCCCTACCACAGGACTTTCCCTGTGGATGGCTGTGGGAAGAGGCAGAGCTGCCAGGGCTGCAGCAGAGGAGAGGTCACCAATGTCTGAGCCATGGCCTGCAGAACTCACTGTTTAAGGGTTGTTTTGAGACAAATCCAAAGGAATCAGTGGGATCAGGGTGGGCCACCCCTGTTGGATGGCCCAGTGACTGCCGGTGTCTGTGGGTGCCAGGGACAATCTGCTGTGCAGAGCTTTATCACCACATTTCTTCTGTGCCGCCAAGGCAAGTGCAGAGCAACACCACAGAACGGCTGAGTGTTACCAAACCACAGAAAACTCTGCAGAGCTAAAATAGATCTAATCTGAATTCTTCTCCTAACCTCCCAGTCTCTGTGCAAGGAGTTGTGCTCCACCCTCCACTGCCCGGGTGGCTGTGGCTCCTGCCTGCCCTGGGAGCTGCAAATGCAGACAGGGAAGATCCATTTCCCCCTAACAGCAATTTCCACTCATTAAAGCTCTCCCCAGCCCTGCTCCTTGAAGGACACTCAGATCTCTTTGCTGCCAAAGCTCACTGACACTCAGATGCTCACCACGAGGATGTACTTGACTGCTGAATGCAAGGGAGGTTAACTCCACTGGTAAGCAGCTGGGAGAAGGTAATTCCCAGCACAGGTCTGGGAGGAGACAGGTGCCCTTCTCAGCTAAAATCTAAGACTATTTTTTTTCTAATTCCCTCATTTAACTTCCTGATTGCCCATCAGAAAGCTGGGCTGCACCAAGCCCAAGAGAAACGCCTTGGGGACACCTGGCTGCTGCTTCCCCAGTGGTGCCTTCATTCCACCTCCTGCCCACTGTGAAATACAGAGCTGGACAGAGAGTCCTGCTCTGGCCACTGCCCCCAGGCACTCCAGCTCCAGCCATCTGCATGGGCAGAGCCCTCTGGGGCTGGAGCAGCTCCCTGTAGGCATCCACGCTGCATCCAAGGGTTTGTCAGCTGCATCCCATCCTACCCCTTGTTTTCCCAGCTCCTCCAGCTAACTCCAGCTGAGCCACACAGATCCCTGGGCAAAAGTCCTGGGGCCTCACCCTGCATCCTTCTTCCTGGGAAAAGGACAGATCCTCCTTCGTGGTTGATGGATGCACCACCCCACCCTCCCCCATGCATTCTCCTCCTCCCCATGCATGCTCCCTGCCCTCCTTTCCTTTCACATCCTGAAATCCCAGCTAACAGCAATTCCCACATTGCATCAACTACTGAACAGCAACACTCAGGGTCTCGAGGATGACCTGTGTCTAGGACAGCTGGGCTGGCTTGCTGGCAGAGACAACATCCCACTGAGAGCTGATGGTGTTTAACTGACTTAGAGCTGCCCTACAGAAAAATCTACAGAGCCAGCAACTCCTCCTCACAGACCTGTGGGCTGCACAAGCAGAACAACACCAGCACCCAGGGCACAGGCACCACCAGCTGTGGGCAAACATCTGGTAATGGCCAAACTGAGAAAGGCTCTGGCAGCAAGGGAGGTCCTGGTACTGCCCTTCAAGCCTCGAGGGGTTCAGAGCCCCAGGCTGAGGCAGTGAAAAGCAAAGGGTGTTAAAAACTTACCTTTGGAGGGGGGAGGTCTGGCAGGCCCTTCTGAGGAGGTGACAAATGCAGTCCTGAGTCTCCATTGGTCAGGGAGTCCTTCCTATCCAGCACTGCAAGGCAGAAACAATCACACAGATGACATGTGGCATCTCCCAGCAGAGCACTGCTACCCTGGGCTCTGCTGGAGCAGCAAGATGCTATTTCAGTGGGGAGCAGAGTGACAATTACAGGCAGGGCTGCAGGGCCACCATGTCATTTCAGGCCATAGCCAGGAACGTGGCACTGGGAGACCCAGCAGGAGAGCTGACCTCTGGTTTTAGGGCATGCTTTTCCTCCTGGAGGGAAAACTGTGAAGGCCACATCCACTGCTGAGACTTTAGGGTCTTGAGAAGCAGCATGGGCAGACACATCCACTCCATCCTCCGTCCACTAAACCTGAACCTGCAGGCACCTCTCCATCCAGTCACAGGGGTGGGATCAGGGCTCTACACACAGCTGGAGCTGTGGCCAAGATCCCACACGTCTCACTGACTCCAGCATTTCCAAATAACTCAGAAGTTTTACTTGGAATAGGGAAGTTGTTGAAAACAAAAAGAGAGAAGTGCCAGGTCCTGCAGGGAGTGACTGAGTGGGCACGGTCCTGGCCTTGATAGGGAAAAGTCTGAAATAAAAAAAACTACCTCTAAAAATAAATTGTCTGAAATTTTCCCTGTGTTTGAGCATGGTGGATGCTTTGCTTTGTCCATCCAAATGAGAACTTATATAAAGAGATGTTTCTGTTGCTGCTCAGCTGCTGGGAGCTACTGGGAGGCTGTGTGATCCTATTATAGAGCATTACAGCATCACCCAGAGGGCCCTGTCTGGAGGTCACACTGGGGCTGCATGTGTAATCTGGGAGCACATCCTGTCTTCAGAGGCATTTGAAGTCAGCCCAAGCTTGGCTGCAGGTAGTTTAAAGAACAAATCAAACCAAATAAACAAAAAACCCCACCACAAAGAAGTAAAACAAAAACAAACAACTGTGGAAGTGGAACAATTCCAGCTGCTGCAGGAGCAGCACATCAGCAGCAGGCTGCACTGATGAGTCCTTGCCTCATCCCTTTGCACTGGAAACTCTGGGGTAGGATCAGCCCCTGACTAGGTGTGCATTTAAAAAATGTGTGTTGTTAACACTCTCACTTCATGCAATTATCAGCAGCCTCTTTCATGGTGAACTTCAAAGAGGAAGAACGTTTTTAGACAATTACGTTCTTTGCCGTGTTACAAATTCAAAACCTGGGAAAGCTGAATTGGAAAAGAATATTTTATCTAGGTTTAATTTCTTGGCTTTTACTCTGCAGAACTCTCACATCCTTGGAGATGAAGATGCTCTGCCTGTGCAGATGGTGAGGGCTGAGCCCTGAGAACTTGCCTGGCAAGGCTGTGACAAACACAGCCCCACTGGGCCAGAGCAGAGCAACACAGCAAACATGAAATACGCTTTCAAGGTCTCAAAGATGCAAAAAGTGGCTTGTTTTGTGGCCAAAGAAAGCATGAAGGCTTCCTTGAATATTTCAGGCACTGGAGCTTCAAGCCTTAGAAGGCAACATTTTTATCCTAAAATAAAGACCTCCAAAGTGCTACTTCCAGGAATAGTGTTGGCAAGGATCACTATTTCCAAGGGAATGGTATGAAAATGTCCCTTCTGCACCAGCAGCTGCTTCAGCCCTCAGAGCTGCCAGAGCAAGGCTCTAACCTTGTGTGCCTTCATCATCCCATGAGACACGATGGAATCATTAATCTTCAGCTCCCTACCTTGGTCTTGTTTCTCTTGGTCACCCTGCTGTTTATGGACTGTCACTTTGTTCATGTAAATATACTCCTCATCTCCACCTGCAAACAAAGGGGAAAGTGAACTCTTTACCCACACGCTGCTTGCATCCTCCTAAGTTTTTCCACAAAGGCAGATGTAAAAGGTGTCTCTGCTGAGCACATTTGGAGAGAGCACGTTGGTTGAGGCAATGTGCAGGAAAAACCCCAAGCAATAATAAAAAGCAGAAAAATTAAGTGCTTTATGGTCAGGAAATTCCGTAAGTTAAAATTTCTACTTAAACATTAACTTGGCCAAACGTTACATCCTGTGTATCTTACAAAGTGGATTAAATAAACTCAAGGTTTAATAAGGAAAACAGAAAGGATCAGGAATCTTGGGAATCCTTTGCTTGTAAAACTGGACACATAACTATAGTAATTTTACATAAACAATTAGAGGTCACTGCAAAAATAAACTCAAGTTTCATTTTCTCCTTCTAATTTTCGTGTCTCCTCTTCCCACCAGCCACCAGGAAAATGTTGCCTCAAGACCCTGCAGCAATTCCCATGACAGCCCACCCCCCCATCCTTGGTTTTCCTCATCTGTACCACTGGACTTGGTGTAGACTTTCAGAAGGTCAGAGAGGAAGCTCTTCTTCACCACAGCAGTGCTGCTCAAATTCTCCTTGTCCAGTATCCTCAGAAAATCTTCGAGTTCAGTGAGCAGCTGCTCGAGAGCTACAACAGAAACAGAGACAACTGTTGGCAAAGCAGCTGGGTGGTGTGTCAAAAGAGGACATCTGTTAATTCCATGCTTTCCAAATTCCTTTGCTTTTTCTGTCCAGGAATAGTTCATATTTAATTTTCCAGCTTGAACCCTGCCTCTAGCTTTGGAAAGAAAGAGGGTTTTAAACCAAAAAATCTCCAACTTCCCTTAGTCTGTTCTAACATCAGTGAAATGCCAGGTAAATACCTATTCTTCTTCCATTAGGTCTTTTTCCTCAAGCAAAGACAACCTGAAGAGATTTTGAGCATTAGGGCTGAGATTACAAACAAGCAGCTTCCTGTCTTTCAAGGTCTTTCTTTCAAGGTCTTGATACATGCACCTTGAGTCCTGGCAAATATCCTTCAAACCTCATTTGGATTGGGACCTACCAAAAATCCTGCTTTTTGCTTCCTCTTTCTAAGCCTCCTCCTTATTTGTGAGAGATGGGACCCTGGCAATGCCATCTAATGGGAGGTGTCCTTGTCCATGGTAAGGAAGCAGGAACTAGATGATCTCTAAGGTCCCCTCCAGCACAAACCACTCAACAATCTGATGTTTCATTCTACCATTATTTCCCTGTCTGTATTAACCTGAAAATGTTTATGTGTGTATTCCAAAAAGAAAAGAAAAAAAAAAAAAAAAAAAAAGAAAAAAGAAATCCCTGCCTCCTCACATAGATAAATCACATTTCAGTAGCTTCTCAAGCCACCTCTCTTGGGCATACAGACCACTGTGTCAAATGAAACTGAAGATACCAGACTCAGCAGCATCTCTCAGGAAGCCCTGCAGTAGCCAGGACATCCCTGCATCCCAAAGCAAGCAGCTGGGACACTCCACTCCCCAGGATAATGGGTTTGTTTTCCTCCCCAGGAGGTGCTGCACACCCTGCCACCAACAAATCACTGCTCTGACAGGGCTCGTGCTGAAGCAACAGACTCTTAATTGCTGGCTTTTGTTCACACCAGAGTTTATCGTGGGCTAATTAGCAGCAGGGGCGGGAGGAGGAGGAAATAACAGAGCATTATGTGGAGAGAGGAAGCGCCGGGCAAGGAGGAGAGCGTGTGGAAAAACGTGCCAAAGGCAGCCGGGAGTGCTGCTCCCCTTGGGGGGCTCCCCTGGTGCTGGGGTCCCCCTCTCCATCGCTCCCTGGCGCTGGGGATCTGCACAGGAGATGGGCAGTGAAGCCTGGGTTTGCCACCAGCAAGCCAGGCAGTGACTCCAGCAGGGAGCTCAGGGATAACTTGAGTGGGGTAGAGCTCCTGTCCCTTTACCTACAGCATTCCCACACTGGGAATCACCACTGGATGATGCCATGGAACCCCTGTGAGCTGCAGTTCACGCCCATGAACTAGAAACGTGTTAACATTTTGGTTTCACAATACAAAGCATCTGAGCAGATCTCCTTAAAGAGCTGCCACATTTAAGGTCACAAAGAACACTGTTTTAAAGGCAGGAGAAAGCCATCACCTTTCCACTCACCTATCTTTAGCCACCAGGCAATCTTCCTGGGCTAATCTTCCTGGCATGTTAGAAGATTGATCAATAAATTACACTGTGAAGGTTTATGTTGCTAGCCATTAATTGAAAAAAAAACTTGCTACTGCTCTCAAACTGAATTAATCTTCACCAGACTGACTGTAAAACAGCCTAATGACTCCAGATCAATCAATAACAGCTCCAGAGGAACCAACCAACTTGTAGTTATTCACACTTCATTCTATACCCTCTACATCAAATTAATTCTCTTCTGGTCTGATTTAGGACCAGAAGGGAATGGAAAACACCTGCATCATGCTGTATTAACTCAAATGTCTTTGCTGGCTTCTGTTTTGCCCAGAGGAAACAAGAATCACTTCAAGAAACAGCAGCCTTTTTTTTTTCCATAAGCTGTGAGGAAACAGGTAGCATTTGCTGATAGTAACTCTGGATGCCAATAAGCAATGAATGGTGTCAAACCTACTCACAACTGGCTTCTCTAAAGCTTCAGGATCTCTGCTTCTTCCAAGTTTAAGGAACTCCCCCCATGGTAAATCACAGCCTTGCTATACTCCTCTCCTTCAGTGGCCCACTTCAGAAAATTCAAACTGAGGTCAGGTCCTGCTGGTCAGGCCAGCTGCACAGGACATTCATGTGTCAGGGATTGTATTAAAAAAAACAGCACCAAGGACACCTAGCCTTAATCTGAAGCTTCACAAGCAGGTCAGCTCCCAACAGCTGCTCATGTGGATGTCACTACAGCGAGTTTGCAGGGAAGGGGTACAATTCCCATTCCCTCTTCCACCCCCAGACTGCAGAAAATGAGTTTATTCTTCTCCCAGGCATCCACAGCTAGCACACACACAGGGCTGAGTGCTTGTGAATAGCACAGCCCATACAGTAGGTTACATTTTCCAGCCCACTACAGCTGAACTCAGGCTTCCAGTGACTCAAAGCAGTTCATTTAGGATGTGATCCTGGGGCCACAGAGGTCAGTGGAAAGACTCTGTCAGACCTCAATGGATTCAGACTTCAGGGACTCAAGAGAGATTAATTTTGCTCTTCTTCTGCAAGAAGCAATATATAAACCATCTGCTCCTATGCAAGTATCTCTCTGAACTCAGCTAGACATTCCCAATCCAAACCTGGTACCTGCAAAAAAAAAAAACTCCACTGACCATTCATTCTCTCCTATCAGAGGGAGAACAAGCTAACACTTACCAGAGACTGATGAATGTGAGAAATAAAATGAATTAATACAGTGAGGGTCTGTAAGATCCTCTGTGCAAGCCACTATCACAGCAGGTCCCAGCAGGCCAATAGGACTAAAGACAATTGAGAGCCCTTGTACATTAAACCACCTCAGGATTCTGAGTGCTGAAAGTCACTGCTTGATCCCAGCTAAAGACCCATCATGCTGTGCTGGTGATGTATGGAACAGGATCATGGTGAAACTGTGTTGGTGGCTTTTCAAAGCAGCCTGAAAAAAATGGTTCTCCCTCCAAGCTGCAGAGTTTTTCTCTCCTTGTCTTTGCAGTTTAGAAATGAGAGCACATAAAGAGATGATTCCTGCTCTGCAGAGCAGTAGTTACAGAAGCAAGGAAAGTATTTGCAAAATCGTGTGGCTGTGAGCGGCAGGATGAGAGATCAGAAGTAGACAGAAGCCTAAGTCATAAGGCAGAGAAATTCTCAGATGCTTTTCTGAAACTTTTTTTCCACTGCTGTATTGCTCCTCTCAACTCTCATAGCACTTCTTTGTGACTCAAGTAATATTTCTGGCACAACCATAAAACAAAGAGCTTCACAGATCTTACAAAAATTTAGCCTCCTTCACAGAAAACAGGGATTACCTCTAAGGTTCAGAAAAATTAAGAGGCTTGGTCAAGGTCACTGTGAATACCTGCACTGAATCCAGTCCCCTTAAGCACCAGGATATGACCTGCTCCAGTTCCCTACAAAGCATGTCCACAGACCTGGGGTACCATCAGAAATCACAGCACAGCTCATGTCATTTCCTTCTCCATGGCAACAGACATCACTAACTGGATAAAACCTGTAGGAAATTCTCACCACGTGATGGAGAGAGGTATAGGATCATCACAGTCAATGGGAACCCTGAGTGATTTGCATCTGCAGTGAGTGGATGATCATCCCTGAAAGGATGGTACTTTGAAATATACAGAAATATCACATCTTTCCTGATGTAAAAAGGACTTTCAGGGTGGGGATTACAGTCAGAATTACCAGCTCCTTCTCCTTGCATGCACTTAACTGGATGATGAGATATGTTCTCCCTTGTTTTACTCCAAGACAATGAAACCTGTTTTGCAGAAACTCCTGGGCTGCCTCTGACCATCACAGGCTCTCTGTTTGAAGGCTGCAACTCTGTTTGCAGCAACAGGCAAAGAGATGCTTCAAACACGACTGGTCTGTTCCAACAGCAATTCAGTGGCAGCAGGACAGCACTGAAAAGGGCTTCTTTGGGCAGGAGTCTGTGCCTTTGTCTGAAGACTGAAAGTCTCTTGCATTGCAGCAGTGTCTATCCCAGCTCATGTGAAGCTACAGCCAAAAATGAAACAGCTTGCAAAGCCCTCATTGAGGAAGCACATTCCTCGCAAAAGAGCTGCCAATTTTGCCTGACACCGAGGTCACTGAAAGGTAAATGACCATTAAACTAGATTAGAAAAGCCATTCCTACCAATAACCACTGATCTCTGTCATTGTGCTACAATAACAACCTATGTCTACATCTAATTACTTCATGTCTTGGCCTTACCAGGAAATGGGAAGACAGGCTCGGAATGAACTTTCATTCAAGTGTTTCAGTAACCACTGGGCAGGATTGTATTAGCCCATTTAATCTAAATTCAATTACTTATTTTATCAAGGTAGAGGGGCCCCAGCCACCAGACAAAGAACTGTAATGAGATATGTACTAAAAGACAAACTCTTTCCTCTGCTGAGATGAGAAGTGAAAGATAAGGAATATCATTTGCTAGCAGGAAACTAAGGCATTGAGGAACTAATTGATTTCTCCAAGGATAGGGGCATATTCTCCAGCAGATGAGGAATACAAACTAGATTTCCCACATGCCAGCCTGAAAATTTTGTTTCCAACCCCTCATCCACAGATCCCAAAGTGCCAAGAGATATTCCACCCTCCTGCCCAAAGCAGAGTCTGAGTTTGGTACTTATGGCTTCACCCTTCCTTCCTAGAAGGAGCTGGGCTCACTGCTGACAAACAACTCCATTCAGGCACCAACTGAATCCCTGCAGTCTGTGCCATGCCAAGCTTCCTGCTTCAAAAATCTGGGAAACTCCAGAGACAGTAGAACTGGTAACAGCGTTGTGAATCATGAAAGAGCCAGCCCCCAGGAGCAGAGGGGTTCCTGAGGAGGATCCTGGCCCATGCCCATCCTCCCCAGACTGCCCCCACCATGCACTACATCCCATGGCACATTTTCAGCCCCCATTTCCCACTGCCCAGCCCCGGCTGGCAGCACTGGGATTCCCCAGGGGCTGCTTTGGCAGAGAGCAGTTCCTTTCTAGCCCTGCTTTCTTTTCTCATGAATAGGGCAGCTGAGGAGCGTGCAGAGAGGACAGGCAGGCACAGAGGCAGCATTCAGCCTGCTGAATAGCAAGTGCTGTCAGAAGAGCAGGAGGACCCAGCCCAGGCCTCCTTGGTTGATTTGGAGTCTTACAGTAACAGTTGGGCTTTGCAAGAGGGAAAAGTCACCCACGGTTACAGCTAGAGAAGGCCACTCTCCCCAGCTGTGAGGAAAGGCAGATGTGTGGATGGTGACAGCTGTAACAGCTGGATGACCCCTACACCGGGCCACCTTCCAAGACAGCAAAGCAGATCCTTCCTCAGACAAACCAGCCCTCCTCACCCTGCCAGCTGCAGGGCTGTGCAGAGGAGCAGGGAAGGAAAGGGAACAGCAATGCTTTGGCTCCTCTGCAGGGGATGCAGCCCCTCTGCCCTGCTCCAGACACTGCTGGCTTTGGCAACGCAGTGCAGGGAAGGACAGGTGGTAGATGGTTCATCCAAACACACTGAGAAGCAGCAACATCTCTGCTGGATCTCAGACAGCTGCTCCTCTGAAAAGCATCCCCATCACACTGAAACCCCACCAGCATTCACCCGGGGTGATGGGCAGAATAAACCAGGTAAGTGCAGACCAAGGCATTCAGACTGAGACCAAGTTTACCACCTTGGTTTTGACAATGATTTACTTCTCACAACTGCACCTGTAATGACTGCCCAGCCTTCCATCTTCTTGCTTTTCATGGGAAGAATAAAAAGCCCAGCCCACTGCTGTCCAGTTGAAAAGGGTTTTTTTGCCCACAGAAAAATAATTATGAATATGTAAGTAATTGTAGAAAAAAGAAATCTCCCCACAGCAAAATGAGAAGTGCTGTATTTATCCAAGGAAAATCCACAAAAACCCCCTCTAAGCTTCTGGCAAACAATGAACTTCCTCTTTGGAGAATCACTGCTAGATTAAACAAAACAAAAGGCGAAATTCATAGTCCTGAGACAAGTTAAATCCTTCAAAATAAGAAAAGTGTAAAACTGGAGAACTCCTATCAGAGTCTTCCTAATAAGCCAGACAAGTATCAGACAGTTATGACCACTGTCACAAAGCTGTCTGATTTTTAGACACAATGAGTGCTCACAGGGAAGAAAGAAAGAAAGAAAAAAAACCCACCCAGACTGTTCTATTAATGTACCTAAAATCCAGCACCACTCGGATTCACACTCTGGTTGGGAGCACTAGGCTGGCCTTTGTTGCAAAGTATGATTCATGGAAGGACAGAGGCAAACAATGTGTTTGGCTGGCTGTGGGCTGTGAACTGAGCAGATGAACCCAAGCAGCTCTGCGTGGGCTGCTCTGGAAGTTTGAACAAGACTCACATTGAGAAGGGGCAGCTCTAACCCAGGAACTCTGAACTTTAACAAAACGGCAGCAGAAAATGCACACAAAGCTTTTTTCAGTTAGCTGAGCAAACAACAGACTCCTCTTCCCTCCACTGGAAGGTGGGAAACAGCATCCAAGAAAAATTACGGGGGGGAAAAAAAAAAGAATGAAGACAGAAGAGAAGAAAAACATGAAAAGCACCATGTCACAAGGAGATTTTACTCTTGCATTTTAGTGCCATGTTGCTCTATTATATCATAGAAAAGTTTGAGTTGGAAGGCATCATCTGGTAGGCAATGGAGGCTGTGTGTTTGACACTTCACAGGCAACACAGTGATGTGCTTCTTTGCAAAGGGTCTCAGCCTTTCCATGACAGAGCAACTGGTGAGTCACTGGAGGTTGCCCACTGCCAAACAAATTTGTTGGATGACATCCAGGAGATGCTGGCACCTCTCCCTTTGGAGCAGGCCATCTTAGCAGACTGCCCATCAAACTCACAAGATCCCCAGAGCTGTACTAGGCCACAAACTGCAGGTCTGTTCAGTGATGCTCACAGCCTCAGCAGATGGGAACACATCACAGAGGGCCATGGAAAACCATGCTGGGACCTGGGGTGGATCAGAGAAGTGCCACATCCTCACTGTGCAGGGCACCAGGTCACATACAAGTTGTATAACACAGTAACTGGGACAGAACCCAGCTAGGAAAGCAGAAAGGAAGCAACTAAAGAAACATCAGTGCAGTAGCCAAGCGGGTAAGTAATGATCAATCCAAATTAAGATGTCAGCTAAAAAAAGTTGGACCAAGTCAGGCAGGGCAGGACATTAAAGACAACACTGTTTTTAAGGTAAATATCCCCAAGAGCAGGGCCTGATGGGCTCCTTTCCCAGTGGGGAGAAAAACAATCCCAACAATTTTAACAAAGCAGAAGTCATGTCTGCTGCCGAGCCCAGAGCTGAATCCTAGAGTGGCGTGACAGAGACACCACTTCCTGTGAAGCTGCCACCACTGATCCCCTTCTGTCCTCACAGTCTTTTCTGCTGCTTTTCCCCCTTACTCCTTCAGTTTCCAGCTAAGATTGGTGGTTGGTTGGTTGGTTGGGGTTTTTCCTGCCTTGTGGAGGGTTGCTCTCCTCTGCATCACTCTATGGGGCTGACTTCACTGGAGGGCTTGGTGACCATCTGACCTGCAACTTAAAGCACATCTGCTGTTTGCTGCCTAATGCAATGCACAGCTGTACCCAGGAAGGGGCTACCAAGAGGTGGCTGATCAAATGGAACAGCTCTCTTCAAGAAAAAGAAAAGGCAAAACGAAACACCACAACCACACGAGGCTCTACTGCTGGAACCTTGTGCAAGAAGGCATCCCACAGCTGCCTGCTCAGCACAGCCTTGCCCTCCTCTGCCTTAATGCAGTCCTTGCTCCATGAATGGGCCAACGTGCTCCCTGGGTCTCAACCCAGGTCTTTGCCAAGGCTCCTGGAGCATGGTTTTAGCCAAAATGCTGTGGCAGACTTTGCCTTATCCCTGCTCATCACTGAGCACGGCTGCATCCAGAGCAAAGCATGTTTCCATCCCTGCTCACATTTCAGAGCAGCAGCAGAATAGAGGCACTCAACAATCCCTAACACCTGCTGAGCCCACAGCCACGGGACCCCCTCCTTCCCACAGAAAAAGGAAGCCTGGGATGCCTCATTCCCAAAACAGTGAGTGAGGAAATGCAAGGAGAGATGAACTGTCCCAGCGATGGTGAACGGCAGCCCTGGAACAGCACCCGTGGTTTGTGCCACTTCAATACAAAGAAAGGAGGGTTCACTGCCAAATATATTTTGAGATGGATTTCTCTCTCTCAGGCAAGACACGAATTAAAGGAAGCTGCCAGATACACACAGGGTTGTGCTGTGTTTTTGAGAGAGGACAAGCACACACACACACATGCACACGCCCTCCTAAGGCCTCATATCAAAGCATTTTCCCACCATTCTCTGTTGATTTAATGGCATCATTTCTCCAATGAACAATAGGAACACAGCAGAAGGGGAAAGCAATTATGTTTGAGAAAGCAAAAGCAAGAGCTCCAGGGTCAGGGAGAAAGACACACAGCCCTGGAGTCCCCAGTCTTTCCTTGCTGTTCCCTCTGCAGAAAGGGCTTTTCAAGCCACGCTGCCCACAAGAGCCAGGTCTGGGCCTCTGTCCTACAGCTGAAAAGCAGAATGATCACAGCAGGCTATTGCACTAGTGCAGGGGCAGAACAGGTTTTTTAAATATCCTGAGTATATCAGGGTAGGCTGGCAGAGCCTACAGCAACATCATTATTGATTGCTAGATTTCTTCCTTAATAATCTTGCTCAATCCCTTGTCCAGACACTGCATACAGTCCTTATCCATCCTCCTCAAGGTAATCTGGAAACCTAAACACCAAGAGGGAGGATCATGGAGCTGAGTCACTGAGCAGTGTTGATGCAGGAAAGTGCAAACCAGAGATATTTTCTCTGGAAGTCTGAATCATCAGCAGAGATAAGTGCTAAAATCCTCAATACCAATGTTCCCCCCAGAAACCACTCCCCCCTCCCCAAAATTCCCCCCTCTATAGACATCACTAAGGACCAGAGTTCACACTTCTTCCCAACAAGATTCAAAGCAAACCAGTGTTCACCACACTTCAGTTTAGGGTTAAGAAGCACAGAAAGACAACCTTTAGTAATACTGCAGAGAGGTCAAATCACAAACCCTGTCCTGCCATGAGTCACCACGGCTCACTGGTACCTCCCAACAGGGATCCAACATCTGCCACCAAAGGAGACCACAGCTCCCACGTGGGAGGGCAAGGCACACCTGCCAGGTGACCTGAGGACATTCCTCACTCTTGTATTCAAGAGATGCCACCTTTAGTCCCCTCCCACACCTCCAAAATGATATTTCACTAAGTCAGGGTGGCAGAGCAGCCTCCCATGAACAGGCAGCTCCCCTGTTTGCTATTACCAAGGGCATCACATGAGCTGTTTCAAGACATGTGTGCCCTGTTAGGAAACACCAGTCTTGTCCTAATGCTGAAGTGATGCCCAGAGAGAGAGAGGCTCTACCCTGCTTCATATCCCAAACATCACTTTCATCACTCTGCAGGTTTTCAAATGGGACTCAAGTCTTTGGTGCCATTTGTCATCTGTGTTATTAATTCCTGTTGCCAAGAAACTCCCAAACACATTTTCTTTGTGGAGCTTCTTTGTCCAATACTCATCAAAACAAGTATTGGTGGCCTTGGGAAAAACAAGTGTCACTCATGGAGAGGGTGCTCAGAAGAGAACCTCTCCCAGGCCACCCAGTTTCTGCACATTAATCGTCCAACACAGGCACATCCAGGTGACAGAAATGTGTCCCACTAAAACACGGGTGGCATCACTTGGAGCTGCACACCACAAGAGACAGCAGGAGGAGACACACGAGCTCCCACTTGTTCCCCTACAGACCCAGGCCCCACATGGTGTGATCTGACCCATGGAGCAGGGACCAGAGAAGCCACAGACATTTACCCACTGAGATGAACAACTTCTGCAGTGACCAAATGGAGGGCTCCTGGTCTGACTCATGGTGACAGCCCTGCCCCACTGCCCATGGATGCTTTGCTGTGTGGAGGAACCCCTCATAAGGTAAGGCAGAGGCAAGCACCCAAAATTCTGCTGAGACTGAGCAATAAACCTTGATTTACCATCTGCACCCTGAGCTTGAGCTCATCTCCAAGCAGCAGCAAGTCAGGCCCACAGAGATGCCCTGGGGGAAGAGGAGGCTCAGGACAAGGCCACCCCGTGGCACCTCTGCCACCCTCCCCAGCAGAGCCTGGCAGGAGCCCAGGGGGGCTGATGCAGTGGAAAACCAGGACAAAGACCTGCATTTCTTTTTTATTTTTTTTTTTTTTTTTTTAATGTGAATTGGAAAACTTTTCCCTCTCTATCCTGACTGTGAGGCACGGGAAATGAAAGACAGCTCTTAAACCAGCAAAACAACCATTTACAGGATAAAAAAGATTTTCTTACTTTGTCTTCCACTTTGTTTACATGAATGAGAGCCAGTTATCCAGACTGGGAACAATACTCAGAGCTAAACCTCTGAAACCCATTACATAAATATGCCAAAGGTATCACTAATCCTATCACAGATTTAAAAGTTAGATCATTATTTTCATTTGCCATCATTCAGCAGAAAATTTGTGACAAGAAACTGCTGACGAACGCGTTGCAGTCTTTCCAGCCAATTCAGCTTCCTCGGAGCTTTTCTAAATGCACTTTTGACTCTTTCACCCCCCTCTTAACACACTTTGGGGGCATCCCTGTAGCTTGGCTACAACCTATGCAGGCTGGCACGTCTCTTTTCTCAGCATTACATGCTAATAAACAGTTCTGTCGTTACCCTCGGTACCCGAGGCTCCTTTGTGGAGCAGTGGTTTGGGATCAGCAGCTGGAGCCTGGCTCCCTGCGGATGGGGCAGCCCACACCACCCTCACTCCAAACCACACTGCTGGGCTTCCCACCCAGAATGGAACAGAGCTCAGCGTTGGCACTAGTGAATTAATAACCTTTAATGAGAGCAATAACTCGAAGGAACTCTCTGTTTACTCAGTGCTAAACGCAGCCTGGCCACTCCACCGCTCTGCCTGCAGCGCTGGAAGCAATTCAGGACACCAGGAGCATCCTGCACACAGGAACTGCCCACAAGACAGTTTTCTAGTACTCACAGGCAAAAAGAGATGCATGTCCTCACCAGTACCAGCTGGTGAGGCACAGCCAGCCCAGCAGCCTTCCTGCTTTGCAGAGAAAACTGCTGGCCACACAACTGGAGGGCCCAGAGAAAAAGAGGAGCAGAACATCTTGGACATGGCTCAGGAGAGATCACAGGCTGCCACTGCAAACCTCTACTCAACCTTCTGTCTTTCCTTCCACCAATTCTGAGCTTGAGCCCCAGCCCCAAAGGCAAAGCCACAGAGCCTTTCAATCTTTTTGGGTTAAGAAAAACACAAGGATTGTTTCTACTGTGGTTTGTTGCAATTTCCTTTGCTTTATTGCTATGTTTGCCCAACTTTTCTAAGAAAGAAACAGGCAGGTGAAGGAAAGACAAATGACTGGGAAAACACTCCCCATTTCTAGGACTGAGCATGTTTTGTTGCAGAAGACAATGCAAACAATAAAAAGCATGGGTGTTTACAAGATAAAGTACCAATACTACTGATTTAACTCATTTGTTTCAGGAAAAGAGACAAGTAGAAGGGGCAGGAGGAGGCTGGATCCCTGGGGCAGTTGTCCTCTCATCCTTACTTCCAAAGTGGTGGATCCTTAACTGAAGGGATTTTAATTCATCTTCTCTGGAGGATGCTTCACCTACTTGTGCTGCCACAGAGAGTAAAAAGCTCTCCCACCCAGAGAATCCCACCTCAAACAGCAATTGGGATGTAACTACCACATCCTTCATCACTTACCTTTGGTTACAAAGGAAAACAGAGAATCTTTTGTTTCTCCCCAAAAGGGTTTCTTTCAAGCATTCACCCTAGAACAGCAATTTCGCTCCCACTGACACCAGGAGGAGTTTGCCACCACCCCACACTCACCTGTGTGAAAAACCACCCAAAGGGGGACAGGGGCAGCCAGGTGGAGAGGGCAGGGAGCAGTGATGAGCTCCACCTCAGCCTTCAGCAGGTCACAGCCACCTGGCCAAGCTGCTAAGCAGGTCACACACTGCACAAACTGCAGACAAAAAACACAGGCACAGGAACTGCCAAGCTCTCAAGGGCTTTCAGGCCATCAAACTCCTTTATCACGGCATTCAAGAAATGTACACTCTAAATTTCCTCTTCATTTTGAGTAACATCTGTCTGAAATTTCCATGTAGGACATGCCAACTTATGCTTCTACAAATTCCCCCTCCTGAGGAGCAGGGAAAGTGCAGGAAAGTGTTTCAGAGAAGCAGAAAACAAACGGGACCTGCAGGACCAGAGTCCCCAGGAAACTCCCCCCAGGACCCAGGGGTCCCATCGTCCTGGCTCAGAGCCCCAAAAGTTTCAGATCTCCATCAAACTGCACACTCAGCTTGGGCAACGCTTGGTGAGTTTGTCCTGCAAACCTGAGAAAGGCTACTCTGTGCTAAATATTCCAGAGATTTTGCAAAAGTCCACTTTCTTCATTTGTCCTTCATCACAGGCAGCCTTTTAGGCCAAAGCACACGACTCCAGCCATGGGGCTGATAATCTCAGCCTTGGCAAAGATACACACTCAGCACTCACTGATGCTCAGACTGTCTTTCACCAAGATATATTTTTTTTTTCCCTTAACAAACCTCCCTGCATCCAGCCCTCTGCCTGCCACCTTGGCCATCACACTTTGCAGATTTTCTGCCCTGTGTGAGGTGCCTGCAGGAACTTGCTCTCCTGGCTGACACAGGGAGCACTACCTGTCTCTCATGAGTCAGCAGGCAGCAACGGGAAAGCCACTTCTTTGTACTTGAAAAAGAATTAAGTGATTTTGAAGCAGTGGAATGTTTTGCACTAGTTAGCTGACCAGACAGCATGAGCGCTTCAGAAGAGGCTGCATTATGAGAAGCAAACTTCAAAAGGAGAAGTGACAAGGCCAGAGTGTTTGTGGTGCCTGAGGAAGTAATTAGAATTTAAAAGGGACACAGATTGGACAAGCACACTAGGCTAAGAAAGATGAACTGCTGCCAAAAAAGTTTCTTCAGCTTTCCCAGCTCTCTCTAGCCCACATTAGAAATGCAGTTTCATGAATATCTCTGTCTCAAAACATTTTTACAGAAAACCTTTGCAGTTGTTGAAAACATGAGAAAGATGCTACCATCAAAAGCTAGATCCCTCCTGCTCCCATTTCTCTTTTCAGCTTATTAATACCTGTCTTGCTTTCATCATTCCCAAAGAGGAGAGGGTTTCTGCAAACCCCTCAGAGATAAGACATTCCTTAGACAAGGGGTTTTGTATACAGCACAGTTTATCTTCCTTCATTGCAGGGTTGGATTTTTTTTTTTTTTTTTTAAAGCAAAGGCTTCAAAGGCTTGCAGGGTTGGTGAGCACTGATTTCTGCTCTGCTGATGAGTGACCTCCAAATGGAGAGGTGTGATGTTAGTCAAGAGATCAAACTGCACACGTGGTTTGCAGTCACCCAGGATCATTGCTGAATTTCTGCTGCTTTGAGATCTCTGCTCTGGAGGCTTTGAACTGGTGATTCAAACAAATGCCAGGCTGCAACAGCAAAGCCACAGCAGAAATGTCAGTTCTGGTTTTCCCCAAAAAGCTGAAGCAGCTCGCAACAAACTCAGCATTTAGCCCCTTCCACCAGGAGGTTTCAACATTTCCAGGAAAGCCAAGGCCAAAGCTAGAGGTCTGCAATAAAATCCAAGGGCAGAAGAATTGCAGCTTTGGAGCCAAAGGTGGGCTCCACCAGGGCCATTTCTTCCCAACATCTCTTCTCTATCTGAAGACATTAATACCCATTTTCTTGAACATTTTGCCTACAGCAGAGACTCAACAGTTCATATTCAGACAGTGACAGAGACAACAAAAATGCGTCAACAGCTCTCCCAAGGCAGAGAGAGCTCTGTTGTCTCACCAGGTGCAGGTGAGATTTGGTGAGTCAGGCTGGAGGAATGAGCTCCAGCAGCAGCACCTGGCACAGCCCGTCCCTCCCCACCGCCCCATCCCCAGCTCGGTGGGGCACTGCAGTTAAGGCTCTCAAATTGCTCATCTGTCAAGTGGGCAAGAAAAAAAAAAAAAAAAAGATTGCTGGGAGTTTGGCAAGCTTAAACAGGCTTCCAGTAACACTCTGAGGAAGCTCACAGGATGTCATGACACGAAGTATTTACTGAAAATTGTCTCGGCATTCAAAATGTTCTTTATGTATTTAGTTCAAGCTGTGTTGGATTCCATCTGCCTCAGGCTTGTGGGTGCAACCATAATCTCAAAGGAATAAAAGTTTTCACCCTATGATGTCACTTATGCCCACAGGTCTCATGGGGACCTTCTTTCCCAAGCTCCTGACTCAATTTTGAGGAGAAAAGAACAATCTTTGTACAAGTGCAGCTACTCCTCACAGGCAGGTCTACAAAGGGTGCCACATTTTGGGACACACTGGCAGACTGGCAAAGCTTCTTGCTGTGGAAGTGAAGACACCACGTCAAAATTTGCTCCGGGAGGTGTCAGTGGTACCATGAGCCTGGACCACAGAGAGGCACCAGACACGTGGGTGTTTGAGCCATGAATCAAAGGCAAGTGGACACAGCTCTCCCTGCTCACCTCTGGGCTCAGCTGGTCTTCCTGGGCTCTTGGACTTGCACTGGAAGTTGGCAGGTTGTGTTTAGAATATGTCAGGATCACTCCTCTGAGAACACAGAAATGCTTGGAGGATACACAACTTATCACTGCACTGCTGTGCAACCACCACAGATACCTGCTGGAGCCGTGCCTTCATCTCATACACATCTGTGCAGCCCCACTGAAGCTTTGCAGAACTTGAATTTAAGCCCAGGGAAGAATACTCTTTTATAGGGAAACTCCAGGTTTATGCAGGCACAAATGGACAGTGCAGAAATTCCCCAGTTCACATCAGATGCAGATGACCAGCTCTGGGGATTCCAAAACACCAGAGAAAAACCAAGATGAAAGCAAAACAAATGCAAGCTGCACTTCATTGAAACAGGAAACCACAAACCACTCCATGTTCAATGGGAAGCCCAAACTTTGGGATTCTGTTTGTTTTGAACAATAAACCCCACCAGGCTAGCAGAGCCCTCCTCAAGGGTGGGAGGGACTGAGGACCAAAACCAAGCTCATCCTGGGCAGCACCACAGGCAACTCTTCTGCACACTTAACACCAGTTCCTCTGGAGCTGCTCTCTCCCATTTTCTCCTATTTAATTAATTCCCTATACATACATGTATAGAGAATTCCCTATGCATGTTCCTTTGGGTAGGAGTCCCTGCAAAACACAGGCAGCAATCTCTGAAGCTCAGGCCTGGGGACCTGGGCTTCCTGGGCACTACCATCTCCACAAAGGCTGTTTTTGATCAGAAATACCAGCCAGGACCTGAGGAACTTTCATGAAAAATATTTCTGTGCAGCTTCACTAAGAAAAAATAAAAGAAAAACCCATCACTGTCCTGATGGGTCAGGATGAAGAAAAATTTTCTACTTGTTGTGTGAGGGAATACCAGGATCAGAGTTCTTCAGGCTCAGTAGAGCTCCCCTGGGTGAGATTCATCAGGGCAGCTCCAGCAGTTCCATGCCAGAGGGGTGCTACAAAGCCCTTACAGCTCCTGTTAACTGCACCAGCAGGCTGAGTTTATGGCCCTTTAGCATGAGCCCAAAAAGCCCAAAGCAGCTGGGAATTACCAGGGATAGCCACAAGACTGAAAACCAGTGTGGAAAAACAAACAACACCCAAACCAAGAATCACAAGGCAACCCTGAACTTCTTTTTGAAATATTTAGGCAGGATGTCTTGCTGAGCTGACACATCTGGTTTCCAGAAGGACTTCAGCTGGGAGCTGTGTTGGACTAAAACTTTTCAGGATGCCACGAGAAGTGGGAAATGAGGAGCCTGGGAGAGTCTTTCAGCAAGACCAGGAGCTGGAGTTAGAGAGCCCCAAAGGGACAATTCCCATGGCTATCCCTGCCAAGCAGGGACTTGGACATGAACTCTAACAAAGTCCTCTAGTTCCTGCATGTACCAAGTACAGTGGGTAGGTGATGTGAGGGCTGTGTTCAACTCATCTATTTCCCCAAATCCATCACTAACCAGCCCATCTTTTGGCATCTGTGGGCAGACCTGTACAAAGCACTGCTGTGATCGACTTATTGACGGCCCTGGTCCCACTAAAGATGGCAAGCACGTGGTTACCTCCATCCCTTCACAGCACATCCTTGAATTCACTCTGAAGCCAGTCTGTGGTGGGCTCTGAGCCCATGCTGAGGCTGGGGGAGGGATGTCTGAGCAGCAGAGCAGGCAGGAGCACGCCTGTGCTTAGTCAGTTCAAAACCTCCCAAAGCATCCAACCCAGCTACAGAGAGGAGAGGAGCTCCTGTGATGTACACAGAGCTCATTCCTAGCATATTTCACCTTCCAGTACAGGCAGGAAGCAGGATCCAAATTTTCAACAGGACAAAAATATCTTTTCTTTCCCTTGCTACACGAAGTGTGGCTTAGGAGCACCAACCAGGTGAAAAAGCAGCTGGTACTTGCACCCACACAGCCCACCCTGCACACTTCCCATTTAAACAGACATCCCATCTGCAAAAAAGGGAGAGCTGAGTCTCTTGCTTTGTATTTTGTCTCTTGCCTACCTAATAAAAAGATCATAAATCACAGCTGGTTTCCAGGTCTTTGTTACTGTCCAGGCAGCACTAACAAAGGCAAGAAGGCAAACTCAGCATGTTCTCAGGGGACCTGGAAACACCCAGCCATTCCCAAAATAGGAGCAGCTCTGTCCCGGGCCGGGGCCCCCTCCCAGCACTCTGCTCTCCCAGGCAGAGCTGCAGGCAGTGGGTCAGGGGGTGCATTCCTCCGACAAAAATACGATGAGAAAAAACGACCCAGAGGCAGCACCAGCTCCCTGCAGGAGCCGCTGGAGCTGCACTGGCCCCGAGCATCCTTGGGGTGGTACCAGGACTCAGGGACCCCTGGGAACAGGGCTGCTTCTCACGACATCCCTGCAGAGAGCTGGCACTGCCTGCAGCCCTTATGGGATGATGCTGCAGCGCCAAGAAATTGTGCTGAGATCCTGGTTGCACCGGGAAGAAGGGAGATGTGCAGCAGCAGTCATTCAAAATAGAAAAAAAACACCCCCCAAAAAAGGCCTAAAATCAGCACAAAGCCCAACAGCAATCAGCTGACTGCCAGAGGAACAGGTTTAGTGTTATGGCAGCCAGACACCGGGGTCCTGTAGGCTGGTGTCCTCCTGGTAACCTTGGGAAAATCATCAGCTTTTAATTACAAATCTAGGGGAACATTGGATATTAGTGCTTGTACTGCCACGTTACATCTTGGCTCTGGTTAAGGCTTCCCTTGGCTCCCAAGGTGCTGGAAGACAAACATGTATTTTCATTTCAAGATAGCTGAAAGTCACAGCCTAAGTAATGATGAGGACTGTATGTGATTAGAGAGAAACGAATAAAACATTCTTAAACAAACAAACAGAAATCCCCTGGCCTCAAACCCCCAACCAGCATCCTGAGGAGCCGAGAGAAAGGCAGCAGTGGTGGAAACCATTGGGCCAGCAAGCCTGAATCAATAGCTGGTGCTCCATGGCAGAGTGGATGCACAGGCAGCACCTGTGAACGGTGCCATAGGCTCTGCATTTTGGGGTCTCAGCACAGAAATTTCTGGGTCTCAGCACAGCACAATGTGCAGGCTGATTTTCCCCAGTCACAAGGCATGGTGCAGACTGACTGCTTTGAGCTCAGGCAGATCCAGGTCACATCCAGCTGGCCAGCAAGGTTAACAGCAGGGATCCTCTGGCCTGAGCAGCACGTCCCACAGCCACACTCACAGCACATGAAGAAGCCCTTTCCTTTATTCACTTCCCATTTCCTGCCCAGTTGTTTCAGCAGTAAATTCCCTGTTCTCATAGTGTGTGTGGGATATATGGAGAGGGAAGGAGCAATCCCTCCTCTCTGTACTTCTCCCTTTACTGTCTCTACTTCTCCATCACACAGCATCAGGACCATGAACTGTTTCACCCTGCTCCTTCCAGGAACAGGGAAGCAAACACAGCCCTTCTGCTGAAAACCTTTTCTGCTGAAAAGCTTTTCCAGAGAAAGCATGGACAGAACTAACAGCACCCGCAAGCAAGGCTGGACATGCAGTTTGCACAAAATAAAAAATAAAAAAAAAATCAATCCAACTGTGCAGGGGGAACTGCCTCCCCTGGGTAAATGGCATCCCCAGGCAACTTTGCTCATTAAGAGGAGATCAGCTGCCAGAGCAGGTGGAGGAAAGAGAGACACAGCACAATAAACCAAACCTCCCTGCTCTGATTTTGTTATTCTGGGAGGAAAGGGGATGGAAGGCAATGTGAGGAGGCTGAAAAAGAACCACTTAACCCTGAGCACACGACCAGGCTGGGCTCAGCCCCCCTGTGCCACAGTACAAGATACTCCACTTCCAAGTGCCCCCAGGAGCAGCCCTGGTGCTCCCTGTTGCTTACCCTTATGCAAGTGAGATCAAAGCCACCTTGCTGCAGGCTGTAGCCAGGGCAAGAACCAGGCAGCACAGCCAGAACTGCACAGGCATCACAGACATCCCCCACCAGCACCTTGGGTGCTGCAGGGGGAGTGCAACCGGCCAGCTTAACCCAGCTGTGAGCATCACAAACCTTCAAAGCTCTTCCCCTGTGCAAGCCTTTTTCCATGCTCCTGTTTCTGCCCTGAGCTCACGCGATGTGGGAGGTTTTGCAAAGAAAAAGAAAGAAATTAGCCCGGCAGTTTGATGCCTCATGGATGGTTTCCTTGAACCAGCTCCCACTGCTCACCTCACAGCCAAAACCTGGTGATGTGGGTCAGTAACCAAGCCTGAGGACAGGAATGGGGCGTGGGGGGATCCCACCATCACTGGCCAGCATCTCCCAAGTGCTGGCCTCTCCTGGCAGGCTCTGCAGTGCTCCAGCCCGTCTGATTTAGAAACACACTCGGTGCCAGATGACTCAGCCCTGCTTCCCCCCGGGATTTACAGCCGGGACGCGGGCACTGGTGCAGGGGAAGGTGCAGGGAGTGGTTTTACTCCATGTGAAAACAATGTCATTTGTTTTGCTGGGCACACCCTCCAGCAGGAACGCTCCAGCTGCAGAAGCTGAGCAGGGACCATCCTCCACCAGTGGCTGTGCAAGGTCCCTTGAAAGGTGTATCCTGCACAAAGGCACAGCAGACACATGGGATGATTCCTGCCTGGCCAGACCCTTCAGCAGCTTTCCACCAACACAGCTGTGGGTGTCAAAGACACTGACTCAATATACTGTCATTTAAAACAAAACTAACCTCTTCAGTTAAAAGAAAGAATCATCCTGAAGATTTGCTTTCCCTCTCCTCCTGAAAAAAAAATCAGATTACCAGGCCTTTGGCTAAGAACTGCTTCGGTGGAGGGATGGAAACCTTGACAGTGGTCACACTTAAGGAGTAACAGATGTTCCTTTCCACTAGAAGTCATTCCTTCCCAGCTGACCTCCAGTGTGTGCAGGAGACCTAATGTGCCAGATACCCTTGTGAGGAGCATCCCAGGGACACTTCCAGACCTACAAAATCAGAGGGCAGCCAAGGAGGATCAACACAGCAAACACTGGAGCATAACCTGGCCAGCAGCTCTGCCCACATCAACCACAGCTGGCCAGGGGTGGGAGCTCACCTTTCGTTCACAGCACAGCAATGGAAAACAGCAGCTTGGGAGGGCCTGGGAAGTGACTGCCTTGCCAAGAGAGACTTCATGCTGAAGCAAGCAAATAAATAAAGAAAAGTGATTCTCCCCCAGCCAAGCAGAGCTGCTAACAAAACCACCTTTCTGCATGACACATTTAGCAGTGCTTCGAGAAAATCAGGGAGGCAGTAAATCCATTAGCATGGAAAAGGCTCATCTTCCAACCCTGACAGCACACTGTCAACGCTCAGGATTTTCATTTGTAGCTTTAGAGCCACAAATTCACAGATACCTGGAGTGTTTCAAAAGCAGATCCAGCAGAATGGGTTGGCTGTTCATCCATGCAGCTGTGCCATGTGTTACAGGACCACAGAGAAGAAGAAGCTCCAAGAAGCTGAAACTCCCTAGACTGACACAGATTGTGCCACTGTGGAGAAGCACTGTAGGATGGCTTGTGCCAAATTTGTTTAAAAATTCCTCCTCTGTTAACGGGGGCGTATCAAACACCAGCATGTGTTAGGACTGGACTAATGTGTGCTCCCAGATTAATGCAAGCTCCCCTGAGGCTGCTGGCCTGCTGCCATAGGGCACACACTGCTGGCTCATGTTCATCTTGGTGCCCATCAAGAGGGTTTTTGCAAAGGTGCATCCCAGCTCGTTGGCCCAGCACGTTATCCCTGGGGTTATCCCTCCTCAAGGGCAGGACTTTGGCCTCTTTCTGGAACTTCAAGAGATCCCTGTTGGCTCATTCCTTCAGGCTAGGGAGGCCCTTCCTAACAGCAGCATAAGCATCTGGTGCAGCAGCCACTCCTCCTAGTTTGGTGTTATCTACAAAACTGCCCCTTCAACCAGGTCACTAATGCAGGTGGAGGAGTGACTGCCTTCCAGCTGGATTTTGTGTCTCCAGCCACAATCCATGGAGCATGGCAGTTCAGCCAGTTTTTGCCTCACCTCAGCATCCACTTCTTGGGCTTGTACTTCACCAGTTTGCCTAGGAGGATGTTACAGGAGAGTGTTGAAATAAAGTCAGTAAACACCCACTGCTCTCTCTTCATTTACCAAGCTTGTCGTTGGAGTTTTACAGCCATCAAGACTGTGACATGATAAGGTGTAACAAATAAAGCCAACATTTTCCCAAGCTGCCTACTCATCAAAACCCAAACATCAGTAGTAAGGTGTGTTTGGGGCTATTTCGAGTGAGCAATGTTGTGTATCTGTGGGTTGTTTATGTTTCTGTTTCAGGATGAAAACACAGAGATAAGAATCCCCATATATCATCAGACAGACAGAATCTGGTTCCCTCACCTGTATTGCTAGATGCTGCCTCAAATCCAACAACAGATGCATAGATAGATACTGTGCAGGCTCATTTTAATCAGCATTCACCTGCATTCAGTTTACAGCAGAAACACTGGCACTGTGTCAAGTTACATCACACCATTTTGGCAGCATCTGAATGCCTCCCACTAATGCATCAGACTTTCTCTCTTGGCCTTCCTTTTCATGGGGTTAGAAGAACATCTTGTTCAGAAGATTTGTATGGTGTATACAAAAATCATACAAACAGGTTGATGCTTCTTTGTTAAAGTCTTGGGCTCTTGGCCTCTTGCCTGAGCTTCATCCCAAGAGAACAATTCATTCCACATTAAAGGAGCCTTGGTCTGAGTTTCACCAGTGGACAGGGCTGCCTATAGCAGGCTGACCTATTCCAGCCAGAGGAAGAAAGTCAGCTTGGAGAGCTCTTGCTCTACTGACACAGCCCCCACAATCTGTATCCCACTGTGAGAGACACACACGAGCAGCTCCTGGTGACAAAAAAAAGAGCAGCCTTGGACTTTGTGTCCTGATGTGCATGCAGGACTCCCAAAATAGCCAAACACAGCTCACATGGCTTCCAACAATTCCCCCTAGGCAAGGGTCCTTTCTGCACACCCCAAAGGCAGGACTTCAGGTGGAACACAAACCACAATCCTTTTCTCTTCTTCAGCCCTCAAATTCAGCCAGTTCTTTACCCATCTGCTAGCCCAGCCATCCACAGCCCACCCCCTGGACTATAACATCCCAGTCTGGGCACACATTTGAGCTGGACAAGACCTTCCCCGTGGCTGAACTGCATCCTAAGCCAGGAAATATCCAGTTTTCCAGCCAGAGACAGGCTTTAGGATTGGGACAAACATATTTCTTTTCAATTTACAGCTAACAAAATCCTTGCTTTACAGCAGTCAAAATATTTCATATAAACTTTTCTCCATGTTGTGGGATAGGAAGAGAGCTGAAAAAAAAAAATCAGAATAGTTTACTCAGGGAAACCCAGAAATTGCATTTGCTAGCACAAAGTCATTTTGACAGAGATCTTCTGTTTGTCTTTCCTGGTTTAACCCAGACTGACAGATCTAGAGCCTCGTTTCCTTGAAGTCAGCGAGAGACTTCTATCAGTATTCTGAGAATTTGGTTCTCAGAAGAAAATAACAGATTATACATACAATCACTCAAAAAATGTAATTTAAGAAGCAGTTTTTCAGGTTGAAAATTTTATTTCAGACACAGACATTAACATCATGAGGGCCTTGGAGGGCTTGGACAGCTCCAGCCAACGGGCAGAGCATACGAGGTCCTATGGAAACAGGGACAGTAAATTCCCCAAAATTAGTTTATTTGTTGGCAAAGGCAGAACAATTCCTTTCTGATTTATTTCTACACTGAAAAAGACATTCAACAGCTTCTCAGCATTAAGACATTTTCACCCCACAGTCCAAAAAGGGCTTAAAGCTGTTTATGCCCTGTTACTGTACATTTCCACAACAGTGTGAAGCCTTGGCAGGCTTCTCAACCAGCTGGTGAGCTTCAAATCCACCAAAATGTGAGGAATAAAATATTTTTCCTCCCAAATTTCTGAGCAGCTGTTTCTCAGGAAGGACACTGGCCACTTTCAATGAATCTGCAAAGCTGCTGGGTAGGAAGTAGGCACTATCATTTTAACCTTGCTCACGAAGCCAGGGGTGTCTTAACCTCTCTAACATCATTTTAGGAGGGATCATTCCATATCACAGAGAATATTTCTTGAGTCAAGACAGACAGGCCTTCCAGAAATGCAAAAAGAAATGTCTAAGGAACTGTTTGCTCTCTTTGTGTCATAGGCCCCTCTGTATCTTTTCCACAAATTCACTTTGGGAAACATCAAGGTTCTTTCACAGACACATAAACCTTCCAAACAAGGAACCCACAGAGCTACTGAGATCTTACTGTCCTCTTCCTATTCCCTGGCTTTGGTTACACTGCTCCAGCCCTTCCTTGCACTTACACTGGTGTCTCCCATGAGCTGATGATGAGCCACACCAATTCTCATTCAGGTGAAGATATAAGCAGCAACAAAAGGATTTGGGTTTGGTTTTGTTTTGTGGGTGTTTTTCCCCCCCCCAGGCTGGCCAGATGAATCAGCTCAGAGGGTGGTCTGACTGTCAGAGCCAGCACAGAGCAACCAGCAGCAGTGCCTGGCTAGGGAAGAGCAGGTACTGCAGCTCCCCTTCCAGTGCTTGGGAAGGGTTTGGCAACTCAGCTCCTCCACCCTGACGACCCACTTAGAAACTGCACTCGCTTCAACCTGCCCTTCAGGCTCTCACTGGACTGGAAATTGTCAAGGTCAGACTTTCCCACCATTTTTTATCTCTCCCTACCTCTGGCATCTCTTAACTCGAAACCACCCACACACAGTTCATGTGACAGCTCCATCCACTAACGTTTAACAGCTGACATTTTTCACTAATCTGTTGATTCACAGGACTGTTTTTATACACAGTAACACTGCAGAGTATCAAACCTATTTCATGTGAGGAAAAGTCTCTCATGGAGCCCATTGCTTCCCAACAGAAGGTCTCTCCTAGTTAATATGTGCTCGATGCTCATCACTCAAACACACCTTCAGTGAGTCTTGGAGCAGTGTCCTGATCACTGCCACGGTGTCCAAGGCACCCAGAGCATGCACTCCTCACTGAACCCTTACGTGTCCTCCCCATTATCCTCACTTACAAGCCAGAAAAGAAAGCCATCAAAACCCAACCAACCAGCCCCTAAAAAAACCCCCACAAAACCACCACACTCAGAACCTCCCCAGAACTTCCTCCTGGCTCTCAAACCAGCAGCAAGGGCGCTTGGCTGGATTCTCAGGACCAGCAAGTGGCCAAAGAGGGACTGCTCCTACAGAGCCCAGGCAGCTTTTCCAGCAGGGAGGCTCCTGGCAGGATGCACTCCTGTGCTGCCAATTCCCTGACGCTGCCCAGAGCACACATGTGCACACCCAGCACAGGGCATTGCTGCCCCTCCTTCCCAAGGACACTGACACCAACCACAGCATGCTCAGCTTTAGGGAGCAGCTTCTGCTGCTCCCTGCACAGCTGCCAGGCTAATGACAGCTTATTTTCAGGGACAAGCTCCAAGCTCAGCTGCTGCTGCTGCTGCCAAGCCCTGCCACAACAGATCTTCAAGCACAGCACCCTGCCAGGTGCTTTGGCTGCCTGCCCTCCTCCAGGAGCTTTTCTTCTGCTCTGCATCCCTTCCCCACCACATGCTGTGTCTCACAGGATCACAGTCATGCCATAGGAAGGTCAGGAGGGTTTTTGGGCTGTTTTGCAATGCTGTTGGTGTCCAGCACTTCTGGAGTCCCCTGCCCTGGGCACAGGGGACACCCCTCTCTCCTCCTGCCAGGTAGAGCCCCTTCCAGTCCAGCTGGGGGGTTTGAGCCCCACCTGGGCAGAGCCTTTCCAAGGCCATAAGGCCACTGTGGCCCAGTCTGGAGGGACAGACAGGTAACCTTCAGTGCAAAAGGTTCAGACATGGAAAAAAAAGGGATGAGTTTCACCCTGAACAACCAGTATGAGGTACATGTGCATCCCAGGCTCTTACTGTTTGCCACATCATACAGATCTTCTGCCTTCAGACCCCAAATGAGTTTCAGGTTAGTGGAAAGCTTATTTACTTCTGCTGGGTTTGGATCAGGCCCCTCCTAGGTGAAAAAACCCAGCAGCTAATGGACATGTGACATACATGGAGCTCCCATTCCTATTAGCAGGTCTCTCTGAGACAACACAATTTTCCACCCATGCATTAAGCCAGTCCAATACTGACATCAGCTCATTTCCATTGATCCTGATTACATAAGAGTGACTTAATTCTCCACAGAATTGAATTTTCCATATGTTTGGATCTTTTGCAGTTGCTACATGACTTCCTTGTTCCCTGTTGAATTTTTAATTTATTATCTCTTTGTCCTATGCTTAAAAAGTATGGCCTTTGCCTGCAAGCAGACATTTCTACAGATTATTTTGATTTTTTTGTGTCCTGATATGTTTATCACATCAATTTCCTTCCCTCCAAGAGACCTCCATGACCACCCTGCAGTATGGACACCCCTATAGCTTCAAGGATTGCCACGAATTTTGGCGTGAAGTTACATTCTGTTACAACATACATCAAGAGTAGCTAATAAGCATCACGGCACCCAAGTCTTTAGGTACATTTCCTGTTATTTATATCTCATAAACAGCAATTTTATGAGATCTGGATGTTGCCCAAAACCCCCAGCTGATTGTAAAGGTTATAGTTTTATGGCTGCAGATGAAAATTCTCACTGCATGTGTCCCGCCCAACAGAGAGGAATCTCTGTAAAACTATCATGGTCCCTCAGCAGCTTCACTCAGAAAACCCCCAGGAACACCTCTGGTTCAGCCCATTTCCAGGAGGACTGGAGCCCACATTTCCAGGAGGACTGGAGCCCACATTTCCTGAAGGACTGGAGCTCACATTTCCAGTCTCTTGGAGAACATATACATTTCCAGTGCTGCTCACAGGAAAATGTTCCTCCTTTTAACATTCACGTGATGCCACTGGGTAAAACCACTAATTTTCACAATCTTCTTTTGTAGCAAAGGCAGTTCTATGCACTCAAGACAGGAGTAAACTGGAACATCAAAACCACATTTTAAACTATTCTATTGAAAAGACTGGGACTCAGGCAAAAGACATAATCAAAAGAAAGACCCCTGGGTTGAAGAAATCTTTTCTGTGGCAGGACAGTCACTGCCCAAAGTAAGACTATTAAAATATAAAATTAACCATCTGCTCCTTTATAGAAAGGAACTTCTGCCTCTGCTGGTCTTTGAAAATGGGTGTTAGTTCCTGGAAATGCATCAGCAAAACAAATCATCATAATGGTATGTGCAAAGGGAAGTGGGAGAGGAAGAGAAGGATGTGATGACATCTGGCAGCTCTCAGCCCTCCCTGCTGCAGGATGGACAGCAGGTGCCATCTCCCTCCCACACAGCCCAGGATGGCAGCACCTGTGACCCTGCTCCTTTCTCCTTCAGGAAGGGACACAATCCTTCAGCCCCGTTCCACACCTGCCAGAGCTCAGTCTCTCACCTGCACACCCTGCCAGAGGCTGCTGGGGCTGCCCTGGATGCATCCCCAGGAGCTGCAGGGAGCACAGAGCCCTCCTGTCATGGGCAGTCCCTGGTGCCTGCCCGAAGCTCAGCCTGGCCAGCACCTTGCTGCCCTCCAGCCACACTCTCAGCACTTTCTGTTTCCAAGCCTTGAGCTTCTGACCCCTCTGCAAGCACAGCCTCTGCTCTCACTCTCACACCAGCCTGACAAGCTGCATGGTGACATTACAGGGGGACAGTCACTGCCTGCTGAGTGCAGAGTGGCTGTGACCCAGACACAGGACAGCTCTGATCTGTGACAGCAGGCAATGTGGGTAGCTGCATCCTCAGCACATCTCCTGATACAGACACACTGTCTCCTGCTCTCACATCACAGCACTGACTGTTCTCTGCCATCAGTGAAAATGGCTTTTTGTTTGCCATGCCAAGCAAGGAAATTATCTGACTCTTCCATTATATACATCCAAGGTGAGTAATCTGATGCCCTTATACATTACACCCATAAGAGTAACAGGACCTTCCAGACCACGGAATAATCCTTAGAAGAACTGAGGCAAGTCACCTCACTGGGAATACTTTCCATTTAAATGGGAAGAACACCAGGAGATGCACACTTTCCAGACCACGGGATGAACTAAATGACCTAAAGGATCTTTTCTCTCTCTAGGAGGAGGTATGTCACCTCCTGCACAGCTTGGGCCATCTAATCAGACTCCTATTTTATAACAAATTCTGTGACCAGGGCTACAAAACAGACCAGGTGAGTCCTGCTCCCAGGCGTCACTGAAGGACCTGCACGTCTTCAGCATCCCAAGTGAGCCTGCTTGACAGAGCTTTGCTACCCAACAGACTGTCTCCCTGCCCCAGCACCCTGCTCTTGCTCCCATCAGTGTCCAGACTGCCCAGTCAAGCCAGCAGAATAATAACCTTGTGATAAGAGCTGTCTGCTGGTGAGAAAGGGAATTAATGCCAGAGATGGTGCAGGTGAGAAGGTAGGATTGCGAAACTGAGGAGAAATAAACTCTTCAGCCTCAGCAGAAACAAGTTGTGAAGCAGGATACTTCACAAGGCAACTGTGCCAAAGAAGCCCCCATCACCTCCTGCACGCAGCCACCAAAAAGAACCAAGAAGCATTCTTCTTCTTCTTCTTCTTCTTCTTCTTCTTCTTCTTCTTCTTCTTCTTCTTCTTCTTCTTCTTCTTCTTCTTCCCATTTGCTCTTAGCCTACACAGGACAGCGGCCCAGAACAAAATGAAGGTCAGGGGCTGGATGTAGAATAAAGCTGCAGAAATAATGAGCACCAGTGACACTTTGCTTTCACACTGGGGCCTGCCAGCAGTCCGTAGTGTGGAGCCAGATGTGTTTCAGCACATCCCCAGGACACTGGCCACGCCACAGGGCTCTGGCCCCACGCGTGTGTGTGCGGCAGGCGCGGGGACCCAGCCCAGCTCCAGCTGTGTTTGTTTGGCCAGCTGCAGTGCCACAAAACACAGCTGCATTGATCAGGGCCCGTCACCTGGCTGCAGATGAAAGCAGCTCAGTAGCAGGAATCTGGCCATCCCTGCTCTGTGCGGCTGGAGTCAGCCCAGTGACCGAGCGGGGTCTGACCGCGGCCGCCTTCTGATCCAGAGCGCTGTGAAAGGTGACCCAGGGGATGCTGCACCGAGGCAGGGCGAAGAGCAGGCAGCAGAGATGGATTATGGAGCATGACTTGAGGCCAGGAGATCCCAATTTTCATCCTGGCCCCACCTCTGGCTTGAGCTGCACTGCAGGAAGTCTTTCCCCTTCCTGCTTTGTCCACATTGCTCATTATTCCTATCTTAATAGGAATGATCTTACCCCACCCCCAGTCCTTTCTGACTTGAGGAAAACTCTTGGCAATTAATATCAGAAATGAGGGGTTTTTCTCTCTCTCTTCAGAAAAGCCTCCACACTTCATTTCAGATATTTATGGTTTTCATTTTCACATAATATATGCTACAACTGACGTGTCAAAGCCATCATAGCGTAAATCTTCAGGTTTTATTTCTAAATGCACTATAAAGAATTGCTCCCTGCTACCGACTGAGTCATCTCCTCTAGATCAAAGCCTGTCCTGCTCAAATTGAAACAAAACAGTTTGGTATTTGACTCTTTCATCTAGAAGCCAGTTCTGTCTGTGCTGAGCAGCAACTCCCTTTCCATATTCAAAACGGAACATTTTCCTTCCTTCTGGCAGAATGATGGCAGAGCAGGCCTGCACATTTGTCAATAACCAACAAAAAGCAACTGCATGAATGAGGAAAGGCAATTGTACAATCAACGGGTGAAAGAAAATCTGAAATTCCATCCCAGAATCTGGCATAACCAAGCATTCCCAGGAGCACCATCTCATCAGAAGCTGGAAAGCCTAGAGGATCAGAGAAGGTGAAGTTGTCCTTGCTGAAGTGTCCACAGATGATCTGGCTGCATTTTCATAAAGCATGTCTCCAGTGCAGTAGAATCTCCTCATCTTTCATGGTCCAAATAACTAACACAGTCCAGACCCTGGTCTGGAGCAAGGGTCAGCCACGTCAGTGCTATTAGCACCTGGAATTCTGGGCATGTCTGCTTGGCTCAGGAGCTGTCAGCTCTACCTCCCTCCTCTATCACAAACCAGCTTTAATTATATTAAATTCAAAGGCATCTTTATCAACTGCACCAGAAATACAGCTAAGTAATGTATCACTGAAAACTGGTAAAACTTGCAGCCAATCCTGTGTAAATTTGAGACCCGGTCTGATCTTTGTGGTCAGCCCACTGACTACTCTGGAATGACACCAGGAATTAATTTGGCCCTTCCCACCTCATCTAAATGCAGGCCAAACAGACATGCATGTTTATCAGGAAAAACAAGAACATATGCTGGAAACAAAGCATTTCCAACAAAAACCTCAGTCCAGGATGGGAACAAAAGAAAACAGCAAAGATTTTGTAGCTAATCAGAATGTCAGAGTGAGATTGTCTGATCAACGTTAAAGTTCAGAAGAATACCTTAAAGAAAGCATCATCCAGACCTACATATTTTTAATGGAGACACTGAGCAGCCAAAGGTATAAGAATATGTGACCTGGAAGTGGTACCCAACAGCCCATGGCTCTTATCCTGATTTTAGGGTAATGCCAGTTTCAAAGGGACAGCCAGCAGCCTGTGTTAACTACAGGGATGCTCCAGTTTATCCCCTGCACAGCACTAATAGGACACCCTATTCATGATCTTCAGTCCCTCTCACACAAGTACAGTTCTCTGTGCTCCTGTCAGTCCCCATGGCTTTGGCATTCCTGTGGGAGCTGTAAATGACCATCACAAGAATAACAGACTGGCCACAGCTGAAATGGTATCAGCAGCAAATGAAAAAAAAAAAAAAAAAAAAAACAACAAGAAAACCCAACAAACCACCCCAGCATATAAGCTTAGGGGATGCCATTATTTAGGCCAAAGAATTGAAGGAAGGCTGACGCAGCCAACCCAAAAAACACAAATGTGAAATGCTGTGCTGTTTAACACGGATTTCCAGCCAGAGTCAAACCTTGCCTCTGGGTGCTGCCCCTGCAATTCAGGCCATGCTCTGGACTCAGCAGGGCTCCAATGTCTGGATGAACCTGATCCCCTTTCCTACAGCACTCCAGGTTTTTCAACCTCAGCATCGCCCAGAGCTTGCTGCCTTTATTTCTAAGTAGTGTAATAAAACTGTCACTGCTCTTTTGGTTTAAGAGCTGCAGTGAACTATCAGAATTAAAAATAAATCACTCTGTTTCGGGGAATGCTGAGCCTCCTGGGTCTAGAAAGCATTTGTTTCTCCTCTCAGCCAGACGTGGGAATTCAGCCTTTAGGATAAAGTATGGGAATTTTGATTGCCATTTCACTTCCCCCCACTCTGCCAACTCCCACTTCAGTTTCCAGAAATAGATCTCTTCTACACTCAGAGAGCATCTGTTTGAATAACCTGATAGGAAAACTACACTCACTGAAGTTAGCTAGTGCAGGATGCCAACAGGCACAGGCTTCAAGCATCCTTGCCAGCTCTGGCTTCACACATTGCCAGCTTACACTGGCTCAGTAGAGACCAGTGTAACCCATATAAACAGATTCAATCAGTATTTTGGAATGTACAGGTGACTAAAGCAAGAGCCCAGCGAGTTGAGAGTGTGACAAGCTACCGTGATCCAAGTGCTCAGATGACAGACCACATCAACAGTGTCTCCAGAGCTGTGTATCACAGCCAGAAACAGAATTACAGTTCAGTACTCCAGAAATCAAGAGTATTATGTTGGCATAATTAATACACTTTGTGATTGATTTACTGGCGAATTTTCCTAGACCTTGGAGTTCAGATGGACTCAAACATAAGCCAAACCACGCTTGGAGCATTGATAATTTTCTGACAGGCTTTAATCACTTACAGGGTCTGTACAGAACTGCATTAGGGCAGCCAGCATCAAACAAGCCAATAATTCCTTTCAACACCTGGAAGACAACCTTAGTTTTTGAGAAGCATTATCTCATGAGGGGGACAATTTCAAAGCTCCAGCTATGGCAAATTAAACTGATGTGGCATGTAGGCAACTAGATAATATCATCAGCTAGCATTGCTCATTAGAGAAAGGTGAGAGACACTGTGCATGGGTATTTGTGTGTATCCTGTAGCACAACTAGAAGAAAGAAAACGGAATAAAGTTGAAGCAGTAATGAAAAGCTCTGTTTATATAAAATAATACCATGCTTAACTCAAGAGTAAATAATTTACAAGTGTTGCTTTGCTAAACAGTTTGGTAGCTGACTTCCGCTGAAACAAGACAGGCCCTTGGTAGCAGAAACTGATTATGTTATTAACTCCTTAGTGTTATGATTGCTTAAGTTACAGACAGAAGCCAGTAACCCTTGAGTAGGACCATCATGAGAAGTTTAGTGCTCATGCAGTGCTTCCTGCAGCGTTCTCACAGCCTGGCCAAAGGATGTATTGCTGGGATGAATGAGTGGGTGAAGGGTGAAGAGGCTGCTCTGCAGACATGACTGACTTATTCCAGAGGTCACTGGCTTTTAGGTCACTGTGACCCTGCACAGGCTCACCAACAACTATATTCAGCTCTGACACAGCTGCTTAGAGGCCAAGACACAAGTGAGTGTGGAGCACAAACACTGGTGTGGGAGAAAACCAAAACCACCCCCAAGTGTCACGTGCACATTTCACTGGTGACTGCACAGCTCTGGGGCACTTGTGACCATCTTCCAACAAGACAGGTGAGGTTGATGAACTCCAAAATCACCTGCAGGCCCAGCACTGGCTACACCTAGAGCCCCAGGCATCAAGTGCAACGTGCCCCAGATGAGGAAAACAACCCACACGGACTGAAAAAATACCCAGGAGGAAAAGCACGTAGCCACCGTGCTGCCCAGCAGATTCCAGAGCCCTGCAGCACTGCATGGTGGGGCCAAAGCCACCCAGCCCAGTGTGCCCCAGCTGTCTGTCACCTCAGGCTTGGGGAGGAGGGCTCCAGTCCACTGGAAGCCTTTTCCTGCCTTTTCCTGGTGCCTCCACTTGGACCTAGTTTATACAACTTCACACACAGCTCACATCTTAGTGAAAGAGATGAAACCCAGTGCATGTGTACTGAATTCCCAACAGGGACCAAAAACCTGGCTGTGGCTGGGTGATATGAATGCACATCCCACCCCTCTGCCCAGGAAACCACAGCAAGGTAAAGACAGCTCAGCCTCTTTGCTAACTGAGCTCAATTAGTCTGAGTGTTCTCTTTCTCTCTTCTTTATCACATTTCAGCAGCTACCAAGATCAGGCAATCCTTGAGCAGATGTGGAACTGTACACTACAACCCCAGCTCTCTGCCTGATGCTGCATTCCCCAGAGCCATGGAGGAGTCTGAAAAGTATGACAATAAAAAGAGCAGACTTCCCACCACTCAGGACTACGTGGCACATTTTTAGAGACTGCAGTAGAACGCAAAAGGTCCTTGAAGATGCTGGATTTGTACAAAGGAGACAGGATGTGCTCCCCAGCCAAGCAGCCTGGATGAAGCTGCTGATGGGATGGATGGAGCAGACGGCCTCCAGCTGTCACAAGCCACTGCACAAGCCTGGGCTGGCCACATCTCCACTTTTAAAGTCAGCCCCAGCTTCCAGACTTGTGGTATTTTGCTACCACAAGTGTTGGCCTCCTAACTGCTGCAACCAAGTACCTGTTACCAGCAGACACCAAAAAGTGTCCCTGCATTCTCCTGATTTCAGCTCGTTCACAGCGGGACCATCAGCAGTCAGAGCTGTTTGGCACCAGGACTGTCTGAACAAATACATGGGCTCCTTCCAGAGATGACAGACTGACAGTGCTACTGGAAGGCTGTGGGGCTGCAGCTGGCTTGGTTGCATTCCTCAGCAGAAGAAAGCCCCAGATTTCACACACGCTTGTGGAGGACTTTCAGCAAAAGCCACTTGTGACATCACATAACCTTGTGCAACTCAGGTTCTCAGAGAAACTGAGAGCTGTGAGCCAGCTCTCTCTCCCCAGCCTTAACAGTTGTCATACTTTGCAGTGACAAACAGCAATGATGAGATCTGCAGAGCGACTTTGGATCAGGGATCTCTTTGCAGATACCTTATCTCATCTCACAGGAGCTGCACACACACAGTTCCCCTCACCACCTGCCTGGGCTGGCTGCCTCAGAACACACACACAGGCTGCAGGACAGAGACCCCCCCTCTGCAGCAGAGCAAGATTTGCTCCCCATCTCACCCAGTCCAAGAGGGAAGGGGTCGAGCCACAACTTGAGCACAAACTGCAAGAATCTCCTGGCTCAGACCCACCTCTGTCGAAGCACTGCTGCCAAAGTGTTACGCAAACTTCTTCAAAAAGCATCCCAACTGCTTAGCTGCCCACCTCTACACCCCAAACTCACTGCCAGCTCTGGAAAGCCTCATTAATTATTAGCAAGATCGGGAATCTAAAGATATTTTTTAAAAGATCCAGTATCCTACAACACAAAAGGAAGTTAAAAAACCCCACGTGCATCACACCGGTGCTGGGGGTAGCTACTGCTCCTGGTTATCTCTGGAGGAGATTCCTACACTCAGAAGTAAGAAGCCCACAGGCTAAACTGCCAGCTAAGACTTGTGAATCCCTATTTCCCAGGCTTTTTCTAAGCTTCGTGCTCTACTTTTATCCTAAGAAGATCCAAAGTGTAAAAAAGAAAAAAAAATAAAAATAAAAAGAAATACATCAGAAAAATCTTTATGCAACACAGAGCACAGTCCACCCAAGGAGGGGAAATACTTTTATTAAATTGCAAGTGGCCAAGTCTGTATGTTACGTGGGAGTTTCAGTCTGCTCCCATAATTCTGAGATATTTACTCCCAGACAGAGCTGTTTACAACCAAAGACAATGTTGCCATGCTCCAAACCATCCTCAGGCTTGCTTTCTATGGAATTCTGCCCATGGAGGAGGGGATAGGTCAGTGGAGGGGCAGAGGGGAAATGTATTTTAGTAAGTCCTGGCCCTTGTCCTTTGAACATCAGACCAACCCAGCACATTTCCCAGGCATCCACAGCACCCTGACACAGCACAGGTCCCCTGGATGGGGACACAATTCCTCCCTGTGGTGGGAACTGCCCTGCCCTCATCTCCTCAAGTGAGGGCTGCTCTCCCAGCCTGGCCCAAGGCAGAGCACGCTGGTGGCTGCAGCCCTGGCTGTTCCCTGTCCTGGCTGGGTTTGGAGGCTCAGCCCTGCTCACGGGGCACAGGCAGGCACTGAGCCAGCTCCACTGAGCTCCTCTGGCCTCCCTTAGCAACTCCTGTTTGTTTTGGAGGCTTTTCCCTCCTAAAGCTCCGCTCCCTGGATTCAAGTAAATTTTTAGTAATTTTTTTTGTTTTAAAAAACTAAGAACGTTGGGTACCAGGAGACTGGTGGCTTCCTACCGAACACTTCTGAACAGATTTTTCAGTTTGTGAACTTCTACAGTCATTCCTCCAGTTCACACAAGGTTTTTTAGCCATGCACTGTAGAACACAGCAAGAAGTCCCCAAATTTAACCCCTCTTCTTCACAGGGCAGCAGAGCTCTTACAATGGAAATGCCTTCTCTCAGCTACTGCCAGGGAATTTGCCAGTTCACTGCCATTTCTTCCCAATCCACCACCAACCCAGCAGCTCCAGCCCAGAAAGTGGCTGTGTGAACATCTGCACCAGCAGCTCCTTGGAACAAGGCCCTGTCAGACACATCTCTGACCCACAGAGCTGTGCTGACAGGCTGCAGCACAGACTGGACCAGTCTGTCTTGTCTGTTGACCCAAAAGAAAAGCACAAATGACTCAACTTCCAAGATGAAGTAAACAATAATATGCAGGTCATCAAACTGGCTGTGTGACTGTAGGATCCCAGTTCACTTGTTGGGTCTGGATCTGTGCTTCAGCCAGACAGCTTCAAAGAGGAACACCTATGCCCTGGGTGCACATGCTCTGCATCCCCTTTGATGATAGGTGCACCTCTTATTTTTGGTTCCCCAAGATGTCCCCTACAGCTCTGGGCTCTCTGGTTGCTATTGCCTGAAGATGCATTTCCCTGCATCACATGAACGCTGCCTTTCCAGAGGGTATAGCAAATTAGGGTTTACAATGACTTCTCAAAAGAACAGCATCCCTAATTTCCATTGATCTAGGGAGGATGGTTGCAAGGACAGCATTGGCCACTGGTGAAGGAGCTTGGGATTCAGGTCCTGAATTTGCCTTGAAATCTTAAGGGATTCAGTCATGTCACTAGTGAATGTTGAGATGGAAACATTGACGAACAGGTATGCAGCTGAGCAGGTGTCCAGAATTCAGATTTTGGGGCCTGTGTTGCTTTGGTGCACAGCCCTGCACAGCCTGGATGACGTGAGCAGCCCAGCTCCCTGCCTGCCCCCAGCCCACCTTTGCTGCTGGGAGCTGGAAGAGCCAGCCATGCTCCAGCATAAAGCACTACAAGCATTTTGCATAGACACTCCCTGTGTTCCTGGCTGTGGGCGTTCAGTGAAAGCCATCAGTGAGAGCCCAGGAACAATAAACTCATTCAGGCAGTGTCTCCAGCCCCCAGCCGGGCACACAGAGCCAGCTTCCAGGAGAGGTGAAGGTGTGGGGAGGAAGGGGAATGGGACTTGCTTACACACAAAGGTAAAGGAAGGGCTCGTGCCCTGTCTGGAGCATTCCAAAAGCAGATGCCCAAAGGCTCAGAGCTTGGCAGCTAGCTTTTATCCTCTTTTTTTCCTTTTCTTTTTTTTTTCTTCTTTTAGGAAGAAAGTTTGTCTCCTGGTTTTAAGAGCAGGGCTCTTGGCAATTTTGGTAGTGACACAGACCACAGGGCTGCAAGGGTACTGCTCCCCTGCCCCTTACTCTCAAGAGATGCAGCCAGCCCCAGTGATCCTTTTGGGGGTAGCAAAAGGAGCACCCCAAACCTGGCAGTTACACACTCACCTCCCAAGGGCCATCACTGCTCATGAAATGGGGCTGAAGCCAGCATCCCTACAGCCCATTTGCAGTGAGCCTGTCCTGGTGTGGAGAGCACTGGAGAGCCTTGTGTGAGTGTAATACAACTCAGAGCATCCTCATGTGCCCTGTTCAAACAAGAACTGCAGCTGTGCTGGAAGAGACAGAAGTACTGTGCTGGCACAGGTGGGATGGCTTGGAAGGGTGGGCATGGCAGATGTTTGAGACAGGCTGTGGTTTCAGTCCCAGAACAAAGGTTTCATGTCCTCAAGCCCTGCAGAGTAAATAACTCTGCACTCTTGATGCCTATGCTCCATCAGAGCCCATTCCATTCTCCAAAACCAACCAGGGTCCCTCTCACATAAGTGAGTGTTACTGTGTATGAGGTTATGCATGATACTGATCTTTATCTGCATTTAAAAGAAGGCTCAGCCCAGCAGCTGAAAGTTGTACTGGATTTGGCACAGAGCAGTACATTGCCCTGCTTTCTCCAGCTGCCACACCAGGACAATGAGTTAAACACAACAGCTGTGGGGACAATCAGCTGAGGAGAAACCTCTCTGTATGTCTGCAGAGAGCCCAGATCTTGTTAATATGAAACAATCCATCTCCAACTCTGATTAACAATAGTTTATAAAGCACTTCAGATTGTTACCAGGGCTCATGTCTTTCATTCATGTCTCCACTTTTCGGTCTAACTCCAAACATATCCCTTTCCATGTGCAAGAACATGTGGAAAAGAACATGTGCCCTAATCCTAAACAGACCCACCCCCTTTCCCCTCCCAGTTAAAACACGTTAACTTAGCAAGCAAACACTTCTTTCTACCAAGTCACCATTTTACTCCTTATCGACACTAACCTGTCGGCTTCTGTTAAGAAGACAATCTCTCCTTCATGGGCAAACAATGTTCATCTCCTTGGGGGAGCACTGCAAACACTTCCAAGGACCCTCTGACAAGGAACATGAAGCTTGAATCTTTGCTCAACAGAGATAGTAATACATGAATGCCAAACACTTCTCTTTGAAGAACTGGGCTGGAAGTTGCTCTGATTTCCATTGCAGACCTCTAACACATTTAAAATACAGTAATAATCTTACAAAACCCTCCAGGCTCACATCACCTGACACTTTAGACTATGAGCATAGGGCTGCATCACCCATGACTGCAGTGACAAGGGTGTCAGCCTGAGAGGACTTGACAGAGATGGCAGGTAAATGAAGGTGTCACCAACACATCCCTCATCACAACAGTGCACTTAGCACCTCTTCCCCTCCCAGGGTCTGCAGATGGTTGGTCATAGACCAGCCAGGCATGTCAGACAAGCGTGGTAAGGAGTAGGCAAGAAGCCATAATGCCCCTAGAACAGGGAGCACAAGTTGGGACAGTTGTCATATTCAAAGGCAAAACACGTGGGAAGGGGGTGAGAGCACTCACAGGAAATAGAGGAGGAGCAAGAGCAAGAGACCAGCAGCTCTGTCCTTGTCACTGCCCAGCTGTGGGTACAGTGACCATTCTTGGTCACATCTGCTTTCTGCAGGTCTCCTTCTTGTCCCCTTGGGCTGTTGGGTCTGTTGCTCTTTATGACTCACACACACTCCCAAATCACAAGGAGAAGGTGCCTTTTTAAACAGCATCTGCACCAACAGCAGACATTCTTTAGGGAGGCCTGGCAGAGAAAAAAATCCCAAATCCTCGTGTACATCAAGATCGTCCTTCAGAGCTTCAGTAGCCTAAGAGGAGTCAAGAGGCAGTGTCCTCCTATGCAGCTGGCCTTGCAACCTCATTTGCAGAGGCTGGGAAAGGAAACCCATTCCCAGGAGAGTTTCACAATCTCTCCTTCACTTCCCACCACACAAGCCCAACAGCCCGAGCTCTTCCCACTGCATCGGTGCCACCCTGACAGCCACCAGCCCCAGCCTCCCACCCCACCTGGCTCCACCCAACCAGATTCCTGTGGCTGCTTCACCTGCCATTGAAACAGGAGAGACACTTGCACATGCCAGCCTAGAGTCTGGATTATTGCACATCTCTGCCCATGTTTGAAGGAAAGATGCTGCTGTTTGCTGAGGCTTGCAAATCTAATTTCGTAAGTAGTAGGACGGATCTCATAGTCAAATTTGTTTTCCCAGAACACCAATTCATTGCTCAACAGCCCTCCTCGAGTCCATCCACCTCTATCATTACAGGATTTCCCTGCACAAGCACTCTGCCTGGCTACTGGCAAGGATGAAGACTTCCCATAGCAAGGCATCAACAAGTCATCCCCACCAGAACAGGCACATACCCCCCGTGCTTATTAATAACAACCCACTTGTCTGCCCTCTCCACCTGCTCCTCAAGGCTCCCAGCTCCCTTGCTCTCCTCCAGCCCAGCCCTTCTCCAGGTGACTCCAGTCACTCCCACACTGGGGACACCTCCCAGGCACTGACCCAACTGTGCCTCATCACCACTCCCACTCCCACACTCAGCACCGACACAAAAAAGCCCTGGCAGGGCTCTGCCATCAGTTGTGCTCGCTATTTATTCATCACACATGTGCAGAACATCCCTGCTGCTCTGAGGGAGCAGTGTGCACATTTAAAAAGACAATATACAAAACATAGCTGAATCTTAATGAATCTACTGCTTTGCTACTGGAACTGAATGGAACTGTGCAGACCCTGCCAGGATGAAAAAAAAAAAAAAAAAACAAAAACCCCAAAAACCAACAAAACCCCCAAACCAACAAAACCCCCAAACCAACTACACAGTATTTGATTTGTAATATAACCCTTCAGATCGCTTTTGCAGTGTGTTATTATTGTGCTTATCAGGTATGTAAAGCACCAGTTGTAAGGAGGAAAAGGATCAAAATGCAACAGGCAGCACAGTGCCAGCCCTGCCAGAATGCTAAAGTACTGCACAGCAAAAAAAACACAGAGTCTTGGCAAAAGTTAACTTCACACAATATGATACCTCAACATATGGAGCCCCCACCAAAGCAGGATTAGGAAATGACCTATTAGCTCTAATGCATCTACTGAGGTCTAAGCAAACCTTTCTGGTTTGACAGTAATAAGTACAAACGGGGTCTGGCAGAAATACATTTAATTAGCACCAAGTTCCCCACTTAAATTTTCGAGTTCCAAGAGGAGGACAGCAGTCACAAGGAGAATCACATTTCCTCTCAACAGGTAAAATTTTCCTCAGATTTACTCCGCGCTGCACAAGCGGAGGATCCGCCTCCTCCAGGGGAGGTTTCTACACATCAGCAGGAGCAGAAATCCCAGAGCACCACCACACATCCCGGGCACCTCATCCCACCGCCTTGCCCCGCAGCTGGCAAGGAGAGTTCATGTTTGAAAAGTGTCCAGGAGTGCCCAGAGCAGCCCGGACCTGAGATGTGCCAGTCTCGGTGCTCATGACCAAGCAGCATCACACAGGAAGCGCCAGAGCCATTGATTGAGGGGAAATAAATGGGCTGTGGGTGACAGCCAGCCCGGATGAGACCTGCCAGGGAGAAAGCCGGGAGCTGCTTACCTACCCTCTCCCTAACCACCAAAACTATTGGCGTTTAGAGAACAGGACACTCAGTGTCGTGCCTGTTCATCCTGGGAGCGGGGGAAGTCCACGCAGATGGGAGGTTTGGGACGAAAGAGGGAGCGGGCAATGTCAGACAACAGAGCGGCTGCAGAAAACGCAACAAGCCGCTGCTTTTAAGTGGCAAGAAAAAGGTCCCGATCTCCGGATCGGGTAAACAGTGAAGTTTTCCCACATCTTCCTCCTCCTCCTTCCCTTCCTACTCGGTGCCCGGGGCAGGTACGCAGGGACTCCACACGCCCGGGTGGGACCTGCCCGCGCTGCCCCGCACCTTCCCCATGGCTCCCCGCCCCACTGGCGAGCACCGCTTCCCCTCCATCCCCGAGCTGACCCCGGCCCCTCC
>VZSR01000514.1:6333117-6510238 GCA_013398615.1 Brachypodius melanocephalos
CACCGAGAGCTGCACCCGCCGCGACCACCCTGCCCGCAGCCCTGGGGCCCCTCGGTGCCGCTCCCCGGGGAGAAGAGCCGGGCTGGGGGCCAGGGAGAGGAGAGGAGCGCTGGGATGAGGCTGGGGCGGCTCCTGGGGATCCTCGGGGTGCGCCGTGTTTGGGGTGGCGGCTTCTGGGGGCAGTGGGGCTTTGGGCACGTTCGGAGAAAGGCCCTGGTTATCCCGGGATAGCCATGTGTGGTGCCGATGCCCGGAGCCCAGGTAGGAGCCTGCCTGAGACCCTGCTCTGGGCCGGCAGGATGGAAAGGTGGGCTCTCCTTCCACCTCGGGGTAGCTGTGTCCCGGAGCCGCTGAATTTGCACTCTTCCTTCCAGTTGTTTCATTAAGGTTTCCTAAAAGGACCTGGCTCCTGGGCAGAGCCAATGTCACAGGAATGTGTCCCTCTCCTCGGTTGCAGGGACATTTTTGCCTGACTTCTGCCATGGCAGAACTATCATGTGCAAAGTGCACAAATGGTAACACGTGGAGAAGTGGGCATCCAGCCTGACCTCAGTACGAGGCACAGGTGACAGTCTGTCCTCAGGCTAAAGTTTTGGAGACACTGAAGGAATTTAATGTGTATATCAATAATGAGAACATTGAAAGTAACAAACGGCAAAGTCTACGAGGGTTATAGGGGAAATTTCCTCTTCAAAATTGACCTTGGTGTGGGAACAAGGGAGCCATACCTGCCTGTTACAGGGCCTGTAGAGCAAGAGGTGAGGCTAAGTGCCTGACCTGGGTGTGCAGCTCTGCTGTTTCTGTGGAAAAATAAGCAACCATTACCTAGAAAATGAACTGCTCTCCTTGGTAGCTGTTAGATAAAGCCAACAGAAGGGTCACAGAATCTGTATTTCCCAGCTTTTGGACCTGTCAGCCCACAAACCATTGACACCCATAGTCCAAGGTGGCCTGGAAAATGTCACTGCTATTTGTGTAGAAAAAAAACCAAGCCTCCATCATTTGGCCCTCCTTATATTTTCTGAAAATAGCCATAAGCCGATTCTCTTGGCTCACATGGAAAGCAAACAGCCAGGCTGGGTAGAAGAGCATTTTCCTGACACTCCTTGGGTCCCTGTGTGCCCCTCCTGTCCCCACCCTCCCAGGCAGTGCTTGGCAGGGGTGACACCTCTCGGAGGATCTCTGTGGAACCAGAAAGTGAACTGTGCCACCTGGGAACTCTCCATACAAGAACAAGGTTGGATAAAGATCTGTTGCCACTCAAGGAAGGAGCAGCACTCAAGGCTGGAGCATCTCTCACCTCTTGCCAATGCATACTCACCACACAAAGAGACAGGCAAGCCAAGTGCCTGAACCATCCAGCAGGCAGATAGCAGTCTGCAACAACTGGAGAAAAAGAAATAAATCTGTTTGCCATGTAGGAATACTTCTCTTAAGGCTCTTCCCAGCTGCTTCTTGGCTATAGCTTTCAAAATCTAGCAGGGTAGGCCTTGATCCTGCAAACCTTTGAGGTGTGCCTCTATCTTGAAGCAGGTGAGCAGGCATTCTGAACTGAGCAAGGCTAATTAAGGATAATACCAGTTACACAAACTAATTAAGGATGATTTGAAAGATCAAAACATCAGATACCTGTGATTCCTGTGTTCGGGACCCAGAGCCTTTACATTCCCTGCTTGTCCCTTCCTTCCCCTCCCATGATAAGGATGCTCTGGAATTCCAGGACTGCTGGTTAGGGCCATGGCAATTGCTGGACAAGTGACAATGGGACAAATAGTAATGCCAGAGGAATATAAGTTCTTCCTGTTTGCCCCCTTCCTCTTGCAGTAGGAAGTACCTAAAATACTTTGGAGTATTCTTTCTCAAACAAGCTGTTGTGTTCTGGGCTTTAATAAAACTGAGAAATACTCAGACCCTGCTTAGAATGAAGAATAAATGTTCCCAGTGTTGATGCTGAAATCTAAATGTTTACTACTGTGCTCAAGTAGAACAAACACTTGCAAACAGGTTCTCCTGGTGGAGCTTCTTGAAGCCAATAAAATAACAGCCATCTACCTGTACACCCATGTATTCCTTGCCTTTTTCCTTCTTGTTATTAGTGATGCTTATTAATGATGATGATTGTTATCATTAATGATGACTCAGGTGTGAAAAGCCTGGAGGGACAAGCTCATCTTGTTTAATTCTTTTTTTATGCAGCTGACATCCTACCGTTCAGTGTGGGGGTTCATACTATGGTTGGCATGTTTTAATCATTTTTTTTCCCTGCATATTCATGCTGTATTGATAGGCAGTCTGGCTGCTAGTAAAACTGGCACTTTTGGCCAAAGTTTTCCTGTACCATGCTGTGGCTTTCAACTGATGTCATTCTGCTTCTCTGGACTTACTGCCTTGAAGCTCTTTTGCTTCCTGTGAAACAGAGCAGGACTCAAGAATAGATTTAGAAGCCTAAACAAACCCTATGAACAAATACAATGATTTGCTAAATACCTTGTGTACTAGCATGATCCTGATCCTCTCTTTTCTCCACAGGCAATGCTAAACACTTTTCTTTTTTCCCTAAGTACACTAAGCAGGTGTACATTGTCTCATTAATATTGTTGATTAATATTATCAATTGTTACACCAACCTTTTTGCATCAGCAAATACTTTAATGTCTGTATTTGTCTAAATCTTTGCTATGACTTTCTTCTCTTTGCTTGCATTTATTTTGTTTTTTTTTTTTTTCCCTGGTTTAAGCATGACTCAAAGTGTGGTGAAAGTTATTGACATGGTGAAAGCCAGAGGGAACCCTGCCATGAGAACCTGTGTGCAGGTGCCCTCCACTGACTTCAGGGCAGTTGTGATTGATGGAGACTGTGAGAAGAACCACACCTGACCTGGACAGTGCAGAGCTGCTCTCTGGGGTATTCTCTCCCAGATATTGCTCATTCCAGTTGCAGCAGTCTCTTGTGGTCAAACTTCTTCCTTTCTTCAGGGAAAATATTCCATCTGGCAGAACAAAAGGTAGAAATTTCCTCCACATTTGAAGTGTGTATGTTCTTTCATGAGGCTTTTCTTTCTCTCTTCGCCACACACTTAGCAATGCTGTAAATACCTAGTTCAGGAGTTGACTCAACAAGACCAAGTTCAGTCAGAGGTAGAATTAACTTGGTTTTGTTGAGCTCCTGAAAGATGGGATGTTGTGTCAAATACTTGACTTGTACAGCACCTGGAGGACAGATGGAGGAATAAGATGGCTTGGCAGACTGGGGTTAGCGGGGAGATCTCAGATCAGTGGTGTTGCACTTGTGTCCTCCTTCCTTCCAAGTATCATCTTGGATACCTACTTAGATGAGGGTGTAGTAGTGAAAAGTTGTGGTCAAGCAGACAAAACTTTTTCAGAGATTTGAGCAGAGGTGGATTTTGTGGCAGACCTGAGCTGAGATTAAAGCTGAGATGTTTCCTACAAAATGCCAAGAAATGATGAAGCCAAAGATTTCTTCAGTTTGGAATCCCTGGATGCAATACTTGCGTGTAATGCTGCAGTAATCTAAGGTGGGAGAATTCCTTTTGTCCATTTGTGGATCCCTCTGAACAGCAGCAAAGCCTGTGGACCTAGGGACAGCTGATCCAGCAAAACAACATTACCCTCTCTGTTGTCTGACAAGGAGATGTCTGTCCTCCTCCTGCTTCTGATCAAATTATCTCTCTCTTCTTAGTGCAATTTTCACAGTTATTGGACCAACTTCCACACTGAAATGACAGAAAACTAAAATGGCACATTCTTGTCTCACCTGGGCAGGATGGGCTGGGTTGCAGTACAGCCAGGCAGGATTGGGACAGTGCCAGGGAAATGGCAAACACCTGCAGCTGGATGGATGGAAGAGACCACTGAGCAGCTGGAACACACAACTGGGGCTAGATAAGACCAATCATCAGTCGCAGCTCAGCTGTCTCTTTGAAAGTCCCCCCCAGTTTTCCTTTTAGGTGGGAGTACTGGCAGGAGTTCAGGATATTTGTGGAGTTCCCATCAATGTCTTTGAAGGCTCATCTGCTGAATCCTGCTGGTTTTCCAGATTTTCTGATTTAGGGGATGAAGGGAATTAGTTGGTTTTGGGAATTTGAATGGAGTCCTCTGCTTATTCCCCAAGGAGGTTTAAATAGCTGGACTCTGCCAGCTGTCCTTATTCATGTGATCAAACACTCTGCATCCCATGCTGAAACTTTGAGCCACTCAGGCCCTGGGAATGTGATTTTCTGTGAGGGGCTGTGATAAATGGCACTGCCACGTGGCTGAGTGTAGAAACGTGTTAAAGATCCTGGGCTACCCACTCGGGAGCATGAGCAGCAATCTCAACCCCCCAGTAGTAACCCCTATGGGTTCCTTACAGCAGACCAGACTAGTTCCTTGGTTCCAGGAACAACTGAGAGCCTGCCAGAGATCAGTCAGTGAAAAAAGGGCCAGAAGAAACAGAGAGGCAGATGGGTCACTGGGACAGCATGGTTGTTCCAAGCAAAGCTGCTCACTTAAATACTCTGTTGGAGAGCATTAATCCTTCACCTTGGATGGTTTGCAAGCATGCTGTCTATGGGTGCCTCTTTTGAGGTCTTTTTGCTTCCCTGTGAAGTATTTCATACTTCCAGCCATAAAAGAGGTCACCAAATTCTCCCCCAGCTGAAGCTGGCCTTAGACCACTGTTGCTCCACTGACTCCTGTCCAGCCACCTCTGACTTTCACCGATGAAAGGCAAGACAATCAACCCTAACACAAACAAAACCAGAGCTGTTTAGCTGCTCAGCTATACAAAAGCTTCATCACTGATACATTCCAGCAATGTTTTGGATTCTCTCAGACATTAACTGTTTCAAAAGAGCGTGGCTGGGAAGAGGGTGACTGGAGGGAGGGGGGGATTTCCCATTAAGGACAGCAGGACCAGATGTCTTTTTGATGAGCTTCTCTTGGCTTCCCATTCTTTGACATTTCCTTTTCAGTTGTTAAGTCCAAACTGCTTGTAGGCCAAATTACAGGGAGTCCTAATAGCTTGAATTGTTTTCTTTCCCTTGACAGACAGAATACCTTCTTGTGGCCAAAGTATGAGGCATGCTGACCAGACAGTGTGCTCAACAGCCACAGCATTTGCTCCTCCTGAAGCTATTTCTTCCTTGTACTTTTTTACCACCCCAGACCCCCTACCCACCCCAGAGAAACCCCTCACCTTTCCTTTGGCAATGTTCAGTATCAGTTAAAGGAGTCCAAATCTTTCTTTGTCCCCCTTCCCTGCAAACTCCACATGGGGAAGCTCACACCAGCAGACCTCCCCTGTTATCACTGCACTGTATTTATTGCAGCTTGGAGCACTCCCAGGCACCACAGGACGTGGCCATCAGCTTCCCAAGAGTTTGTGATATAAAGTTCTGATCCACTCTTAGCCCTGGGTGGTGGTGCATCATCCCCCCATGGCCTGTGATCTCAGAAATGTTCCTCAGGTCTTGGCCTTGAGGAACAGCTGGGCTGAGCTCCTCTCAAACTTATCAGGAACACTGTCTGCTCCCAGGAATTAGTGCTGTCTAACGAGCTCCTGTTTTTTTACAAACAGCCTTGGAAACTTATTCTCCTTGCCTGAACAACAGCCCAAGTGGAGCAGCATTTTTGTAATCGAACTTTCAAAGAAAGCCACTGACCTGAATTGCAGCCAGGATGGAATATTATATGACTTGAAGCCAATTCTCTTGTGACCCTGCAAACAGCAGTCCAAAGGGAGGCCTTTGAGCTCTCCTGGAGCTCAGTGTCTGCCCCTACACTCCCTTGTAGTGGGGCCCCTCAGAGCCACAAACTCTCATGTTTGCTGTTCCTGGACAGCACCAGACACCAACAAATCCTGGGCTGATAGCCCCAAATCCTGGGCTGATACCCCCAAATCCTCAAGGCTCAACCTCTCACCTGTTCAGAAGATGCAAAGGGATCCAGCCTGAGTGCTTCCCCTTTTTGAGGGGAATTTTCCCCATGGATACACCTTGCACAGACTCCTTTAGTTGTGTGTGTGTCTAAGTGTGAATATGCCGTTGCAAATGTACTGGCAATGTTGCTCTCCTACACTCTTCAGTACTTTAGATTTCTATGTAAGCTAGGCCTGTGAGTTGCTGTTGTGCTTATAGTAAATTCGATATGAATGCTTTGTTAAATTGTTGAACTAGAGCTACTGATTAGGTGCTGTTACATTTAAGTGTGGTTAAACCTTTAGGGCTAAACCCGTGGTGAATTTTGGGGCTCAGTTTGACAAGGGGGTCCACTGTGAACCTTGACTGAATGGGAGGGTGCCCCTTACTCCTTTTTATCCTTACCCTTTCCCATCCTTATGCTGTCCCCAACCTCTCCTCCCAGGCTCCGCATGGATAATTTTGGAATTGATTTTGGTTTTAGATTAATTGACTTTAGATTTTAGTTTGCTTTTTCTGCCTGTGTTTTAGTAACCTAGGAACTACTAGAGTAAACCTTGCCAGTGAACTTTTGTTTCTCTTCCATACTAAACCTGCTTTTGCTGATGCCTTTGCTGGTGATAATCTTTAAGTCACCAAAACACTCACTCATGACAACATGGTCCTATTTTTGAGGGGATAGAATAGGAAATCATGGCTTTCAGCTGAGTTAGAAACTTCATCCACTTTTACAGGCTTTACCAGTAAACCAGCGTTGAGTAAAATCTCTCCCAAGTTAGAAGAAAAAAAAAATCTGTGTGGACTCTCAAGCTGTAGATGGAAGACTTGCTGAACAGAGCTGAACTCTTGGCAACTTTCACCACCAGGAAAGCTTACCTGGGTGAGAAGAAAAACTAATTTTATCAAAATATGGGAAAACATTAATTTTTACATCTTGCTACATTTTCACTGGGATTTTTTAAGCCTCCCCCATCATCACTGCAAACTGTGGTCTGATGTCAACTGTGAGTTTGCAGAAGGCTATTTATTCTGGCATTTTCCCAAAAAAAGAGTGGTTTTCAGTCTGCAGCTTTTCTTTAGGCCTTGACCAGTTCTACCCAGTCCAAGTCAAGGAGCAGAGTTTCTGTGGTCAGCACTGCTGGGGTAGGCAAGGGGGAATAATGAGAACCTGTGGTCATACAGCACCAATAAACTGCACTTTGTTTCAGTGGAGGCTGAGCACTATGGAGGAGTCCAAGTTTCCTTTCCTGCTATAAATATTAGATGTTAGGGTATGCTGAACTACCTGCCAAAGTGGAATTAACTACCAGGTAATAAATAAGTTTCACCCATGTCAGCTGAGTCTTCCACTTTTTTGTTGTTCATTTTGTTTTTTGTTCCTGTGAAAAGAGATTTAATCACGAATCAAGAAATCTGCCTTGGTAAATACCAAAAAATGCAGTTTCTCTTTTCACACATAGAACTGTGGAGCTGAATTTCTCCTGCCTTCCCAACCATCATTAAGTATTCTGTTTAAATAGGGCAGCTTCATGCCATCTATAATGAAGTTATAGTGCATTGCTCTGTTATGAATGATGAAGCTGTTGTGTCCTACGGGGAGAAAAATCGCTGTAATCCAACTTTCCTTTTGAAAAGGCCTAATGTATCCACATGAGATCTTCTGGCAGAGACAACTGAGAGAATATAAATAGAAGCTTAAAAGAGGAAGGAGGGGAAGGGGAAAATAACTCCAACAGGGCTGAGTAGCTGAAATTCACAAGTTTAATAGGAAGATGGATGACTGAAGAGCCTGTTCTGTGACACAATTAGGACTTTATGTAGGCCTTTTTCAATTATTTGTAGCTGACAAAATATCACACAAAGGCTGTTTCACACTGCAGGCCAGGTGCCCAGAAATGGTTTTTTTGGAGGAGAGGAGCAACTGGGAGAGTCGCCCAGGACCATGGGCCATTAGGGCTGCCAGCAGCTGCATTGGGCAATGGTGTGTGTGTCACCTGGTGTGCCTGAGACCCTGCACACTCAATCCATCACCTGCCCATGCCCAGGGAGCAGAGAGCTGCAGCCACAGCAGGCTGTGTGGGGCAGGAGGTGACTGTAGAGGTGCACATGGTCCAGCCTGGGCTCACCTTTCTGGTCTCGCCACAGACAGATATAGCAAGGGGACTCGTGGGTTCCTGCAAACCTCAGAACTGAAGATGTTTAAAGAGATCTTGCCTGTTCTGTCCTCAGCTTGCCCCTCTGGCCACCCACCAAACAGTGTTGTTGTTGTTGTTGTGGTCCTTGGTTTTCAGCACAAAGCCACAGTACCACTAAGGAACATTTCTTGAAGTAACCTGCAAGTGTTTGCACACAGTGTTCACATCTTCAGAGGCATCAGTGCAGCTGCAGGAGGTGACACAGCAGAGGAGTGCTGGTGAACTGGTGAGCCACAGCAGCTTTAGTATCTCACAAGAGACCTGCAGAACATCCTACCAAACTAAGATGTCTTAAATTTGTTTTGGTTTACTCCATTCCACCGTGAGCTAATCTAATTAAAGGCATTTGGGATGATGGTTAGTAAATTTGGTTTATTTAAGTTTAGTTAATTTGGGGTGAACTTTCCTGGGTCTTCCCATGAGGAGCAGTCAAATCCTGGGATCTGCAGGGGTGTCAATTCTGCTTTGGTGAAACTTGCCACTGACTGGAAATGCCATCCCTCCTGTCAGCACTGGCAATGGGCTGGCTGCATGTCGAGGCTGACAGGGTTGCTGATATGATCAATTGTTACTCACTTTTTCTTCACAGGGTCAGTTTTTCAGCCAGCTTTACCCAGGTGATCTGCCTACCCTGGTGGTACCTCCATTTTCACTCAAACTGGCCAGGCCCAGGAAAATTCTCTGAAGGGTCCTCTGTTGGGATTGCTCCCAAGGGAGAAAGGGCACAAATGAAATTTTCAGGAAGCTGAACAATTAGTTGGTTACAGAAAACACAAACTTTGAGTGCCAAGAGGTCAGAGCAACATCAGAGCATTGGAGCATTATGCTCTGGGCTGCCTGAGCACCATGGCAGACCAGTTATCATAATATCATTCATATGATCCAATATTTACTGGCCTCAGAAGAAGCTTATTTTTAAATACCTACTATTGTTTCACAAACCTAAGCGGCAGGAGGATTGTTTTTTTCCTTTGGAAAGGGAACAGTTAGAGGGAACAGCAATAGCTGAAACATAAAAATAAAACACACACTTTAAAATCATTCAAAATATCAAACACTAGCTTTCCTCCTCCCACAATATCTGTGGTCTTAAATGCATCATTGCAAGGGGAATTATTCATGTAGTCTCATCAATAAATCTTACTAAAGTCCTTTATATTGCAGTCCTCATTCATCTAGCAACTCCTGTGTAAATGGTAATTAGGGTAAGAGCTGAGATACCACAGAGTTTGCTCCTGGCAGTCATTGAACATCCTGAGTATATCAAGGCTGTAAAGGAGGCATTTCTCAGCAGCAGTTCATTCACTCAGCCCTGATTCAATTATTACCTTGTCTCCTGTTTCACAGCAAACACTTTGGTTCACACAAAGCCTCAGAGCCTGTGTCAATGAATTCCTTGAATGGAGTCTGCTGCATTTTGTCTCCTCTGTAGTATCTAGCCTAAATCCAGGAGAGGCAGCCAAGGGAGAGCCCTGTTTCCCTCTGGCAGCCTTACTGGGCTATTCCTGCAGAGAGGTTTGGTTCTACCATTGACTCTTCCCCTCAGTGCCTGGAGCTGTGGGGGCTGGGATAGCCCAAATTATGGGAAATAGATGACTCCCAAGTGTAGAGACTCCAAGTAAAACCAAATCTGTCAGTCAAAAGCAAAACTGAATCTGTCAGTCTGCTCCTGCCAAACCTGGCTCACCTTTTCATGCTTCTCCACTGGATGCCCAGGGATGCACATTAATTTACATCCAGCCCCTTACTCTTGCCAGCTTTGGAGGCTGGGAATTTCACTAAGAGGAACTCAACTCCATAGAGATCATCTTCTCCCAGCTGAAGAGTCCTGCCACAGTTTTAGCAAAGACATTAAAATACAAAGGAAGTGTTCCTGGTAGGGGTCTATCCCAGCTCCTGCCCTGAACACCAATCTAGCACAGACCATGCAGCTCTCAGGGTCTGCACCTGGTTTCCTGTGCCAGCAGAACAGCCACCTCCCCCAGAAGGTGCACCTTGAAGGTGGCATTTAATCCACCCTCTTCCTTTTCTCTCACACTGGGGCAACAGCTGAAACACCCATGACTTTGCACAAATACCTGACTCCAGCAGTGTGACCCTCAAAGGTCCTGGAGACAGTGCTACCCTTCTACATTGACAGTCACAGAAGGTGGGGTGGTACTGCTGGAATTGAAGGGACAAAGGGAATTCCACCAGCTGCCCTCCCTGCCCTGGACTTGAGGCAGATTTCCTGACACAGAGTGCAGTACCACTGGCAGCTTACTGTGCTCTGCTTTCCCTTCAGACACCACTCTTCACTTGTGCCCACCCTGTTTTTCATGCCCAGCACAATTATTTTGGAGGCTAACTCAAAGCAGGGAGCTGACTCAGTTTAAAAAGATTCAAAAAAACCCCAACAACGCTGTGCAACGAAATAAAAAGTAAAAAATTTTTTTTAAGCAGGATCAGTTCCCGAATGTCACTGAGAGCGACCCCACAAGCAGTCATGCTGACATATCTGATGGCAGGAAAAAGCTGTGGGGGCGTGGGAATACCTTAAGCTGGCTGAACAGCCACCCAGTGCTTTGTTTTATGAAATCCCAGCCTGAGGAGAGGCTGGGCTCTGCTGTTTTCCTGCTTCCCCTCTCTTCCTTTCCCCCCAAACCCTTGGGCCCCCATCACTGCCATGGCTACATCCAGCCTGGGATGTACATTTTAATCTGAAGTGTGTATATAAAAGAGCTGGAAGCAGTGGCTGTCTGAGACCCACCTGACCTCTGGATGTACAGCAAACTTCCTGTTCCAGGGCTGCCGGCTCTTTAATCTCCCAGGCTTTAAAAAATAAAAGTGAGCCTATGTGAAAAAATGCTTTGTAATGGGGACTCCTGGAACAACTTCTCTCTCTTGCCCTCTGACTGAGCCATAGAAAACACTAAATATCTCTCCCAAGAGTCCTTTTTTACAATAGAAAAATGTCAGGCAAAACTGAAGTTTCATTTCCCAGCCTTGGACTCTGCAGCAGACAGGCACAAAAGCTAAAGAAAAAATAAAACAGCAAAGGAAAAAAGCTCCACTCCTATTAATTCAGAGTTTGGAGAGATTTTTGGTGGAGAACAAGCTTCTTTTGGTGGGGAGCAAGACACACTTGGGAACTGGGTCTCTCTTCTTGCAGGAGGAAGTGGTCTTGGGCTATACTTGACAGCAAATTAGCATTGACATTTGACTTGTTTTGATCTGACTTATTTACAATGGTATTATCTGTGTATTTTTTACATGCTGTGAAGATTCCCATTGCCAGATGCCTCGGGATGGCTGTAGGATGCAGAGCATTCCACAGTCATTACTCAGGGGTCATAAACTTCACATTACTTGTGGGGAGGAGGGGAGCAGGGGGAAATGGGCTAACAATTAAAAAAAAAAAAAAAAAAAAGAAAAAGCAATCCTAGACTTAGATTTCGGTGGGCTTGTGTATTTAACTGGAGAGAAATTAGAAATGTGCTTAGCAGGCTGGCACTGTCACACCGTGGGGCTGACGGCTGGAACGGATCCTTGTGAATTTGCTCTACACAGAGAAGTGCAGTCAGGGATAATTTTCCCAATGCTCTGGTCTGGGGGAGGCTGTAATGGAGCAACTGCTCCATAACACTGCCAGGTCAATGATGCCCAGCAGGGGATTGCTGCTTGGGATCTCCAGAGCTGGCAGGACATGTCCCAAGGCTGGCACTGCACTGTGGCTGTGTTACGGGGGGAGCTGACTGCCAGCTGCTGGACTTTCAAGAGAGAGAGTGACTCAAAAAGGAGACTTTGGATTTTGAGTTTTTCTGTGTTTGAGAAACATTCAAGAGAAGTTCCAAGGCCAAATCATAGACTTACATTTGTGGGTTTTTAAGCAGGTACTTCATGCACAGAACTTCCTTACTTCCTAAAGGGGTGAAGATACCCAGGAGATGCCCAAACATGCAATCCAAGGAAAAGACACCTCTAACTGCCACCAGGTTGTTTTGCTGGATTCGTTCAGAGAGAAGTTCCTCTTGTGCAAGTCACAGCACACACCCAACACAGCAAAACTCCAGGCATGGCCTGGGAAGTGAATTCCCCAGCTGTTGCTTTCCAAGCAGGAATCTGAGTCCTCATCTCATCTTTTTGACCTTGCTGGTATCTCAGGTCATTTTAAACCACAATTGACAACAAAACTAACACTTCTATGTGGCTTGTATGAATATCTGTTTCTAGTGGCTTAGAAGAAGAAGGCTTGTGACAATTTTTAAACCTGTAACTGTCAGCTGTCTTGCTCTGATCACTCCTATCTCACCTGAGAGCTCTCTTCTTGAGAGCACATCCTATTTTGTAAGAGAACTTTGTTGTAACTCTGCAAAATGAAAAATAAAAACCAAAATAAATGAGGCAACATGAATCCAGAAATTAAGAATAAAGCTCCAAACTTTATTCATTGACTTGAGTACAACAGTGATGCAGATTACAGTGGCACAGGAGTGCAATATGTGCTGTTTGCAGTATGACAGTGGAAACACTAATTGTACAGAACAGCAACCCAGCTCAACTTCTCATTATGCATACAAGCAGACTTACTGTACAGACAAGACATTGATTCACTTTTACAGAGACTCAGATAAAGTGACAGATGAATGGAAAACACAGGGACACCTCCCCAAAACGCTGGTTTGTAACATGTGGAGGGAGGAGAAAAGGAAAACAAAATAATAAAAAAATCCTATTGCCAAAATCTACCGATTTAAAGGAAAGTATACCTTTAAAAAATTAGTTTCAGTTTCCAAAGCTTAAAAAAAGCCCCCAGCTGTAAGGCCCCCTTACAGGAAGAGTTATCCACAACGACCAAGCCTCAGTGCTTGGCCAGGGCTGCTCTGGGAGTGACACACCGAGCTCCTCACTCTGGGCACACACAGCAGCCAGAGGCTCTCCTGGCCCCAGGGCTGCAGTGCCAGTGAGAGGCTCCACTGCTGCCAATGGGTTTGCATCTGGGGGGAAGTGCATTCTGAAGGTGTTCAGTGACAAAAGCCCAGGCAAGTGTCCAGTGGGACCTGTCAAAGCATCCTAAGGGAGCTAGAGACTCAGCCTGGTAAGGCACCGCTGGGATTCCCATAGCTGCTGAAATGCTGCATTTCCTAATGCCCAGGGGAAAGCTCCTGTGGGCCTCAGCTCTGCAAGTCCTGGAGCAACACTTGTACTAACTGTGGTGATCCTGACAGAACAGGTCACTGTCTGCCTTCAGTCATCTCTTTTTTACCTCAAAAGAAGGACCACAGTGCACATGGAAGTATTACCTCTTCACAAAGATGAGCATTTTTGAGCAACTCATTAGCAGAAATCTATTTCCCTGTTAGAAGCCCTTTGGGCAACAAATAATTTATTTTGCATACAGGCAAACAACATTAATGGCCAATTACATTCCCACTTCCTGCACTGATGCTTACATTAAAATTAGTAACACTTCTGCCAAATGTGGGCACCACATAGCTCCTGCCAGCAGCGCTGTCTGACTGAAAACTCGGTATCTTTGCATTGTGATGGATTTTTTTGTTGTTGTTTCTTATTTTACTAAGCACAAAAAAGGTGTGTGGGAGAAATCACAAAGCAGAACTCCCCAGCCAGAGCAGTGCTGCAGCCCACAGTGATAGGAGTGTTTCTATACTAAGGGAAAAAGGTGCTTTGTGCTACTGTCACAGTGCTCAGGAGCTCTCTCCAGCTCTTCATTTTGCAGCAATGGGGTAAAAATGTACCACATATTGTCAAGACCAGCCCTTGCTAAGCATCTACCCTGAAGACTGTGCTGGACTCTAGTGGGTGTGTTGACAGGGCCACAAAGTTGGACAGGGCACAAACCAGACTGTGACCTGGGGAGAGCTGAATGGGGAAGGGGGCGGTGGAGACAAGCCCTAAGCATCCCTCTGGCATGGAAAGAGGAGTGGCATTTTGGACAGATTAGTTTAATTCTTGTTTCCTGCAAGTGTTTTATTGCATTGTCATTATCACTGACTGGTGTTCCTCACTGCAGTAGGTAACATTCAGGATGTGGACATCCTCCTTCAAAAACACATTCCAGAGGAAAGCAATGAATCATGGAGTGAGAGAAAGGGTGGATTTTATTTGTCTGCCCTACGAGACTATGGGCCAAATATGCCAACATCTCCTCCTAAGTCAGGAGGAGCCAAGATAAATCATTCCCAGAAGAGTTTAGAGTATGTTCATATTTTTACCGTTCTGGGGCCTGTTGCTTGTTCTAACAGCTTCATTCCATTAATTTCAGTGTGGGTGCTCACACGCTATGAACTCCAAACTTGACTTCTCCACAGTTTCAAACAGGTACTACAGGCTCAGGCCAGTGTTTTCCTCTTATCCTGCCAAGCATCACTCTGGCAAGCCCTGGAGAAATCAAGCCTAGGCCAGCCCTCCTCCTTCCCAGACCTTAACCCTTCTCTGTCCATCGATATTACCCTGCCAGGAGACACAGGGATTGTGGAAAGGGATTCACTTCAAAACGTGTCTAACTTCAGTGTAGCAAAGTTTTACAAAAGAGGCTGCTGATGAACTCCCCTGAACAGCAGGGACATCTGAACTACACGGCTGAGAGAGGATTTCCCAACTGCAACAGGAAAAGGGCAGCAAGCACTTCAGTGCCTGGCCCACAGACTCAGGACTACATGACTTTGTAAGGAGAGATGACACCTGTCTTGACAGAAGTGAAAACACTACTGGAGCCACAGAGATGTCTTATCCCACATAAAGCTATTGAGTTCTCCCAACCTAACCCTTCACAGCACACTGCAGTACATCCACAACACACCACAATCCACATCTAATGAGCTCCAAATGGGGAGGGTGTGTGCCACACGTGCACCTGTGCTCAAGGATCTGCATCCCTACATAATTCCATGTGTACTTAATCCCATGTGTACACCTGGGGTTATTCTGCAATGCTTTGACTGGGCCTTGCTCTTACATCACCCCTAAAGCAGAAAAGGAGAAAAAAATGACTAAAGCAATCAGTTTTTAGTTCTCTTGGCAATGACACTCTGTTGACAGCATTGATGGGATGAGACTTTATCAGAAGCTCAAACGCTTTGCAGGAGATAGAAGAACACAAGCATGTACTTAAGGCATATTCATAGAACCATAGAATGATTTGGGTTGGAAGAGACCTTTAAAGATCATCTAGTCCACCTCCTGACATGTCCCAAGGGAATATCAAAGAGGAGAATTACTAAGAACTGCTACTCAATGGATTCCAGGAGAATGATAAATTGCTTACAAAGCAAATTCTCCCTGGGGCTACATTTTGTTTTTATTAGGTGGGAAGACCAGATAAAGGAACAGAAAATATTGCAGTGACAATCACTAAGAGCCCACTGCAGAAATCCTCCCTCCCCAATGGCTGGCTGCAGTGTGGGTTTTGTGGACAGATGATCTCTTGGGTGTGTCTGCATGTAGGCGGTGGAGAATTAACTGCAGGCATGAAACTGAAGCTCAGAAAACCCTTCATGTTCTCAGTCAGGAATAAAGCAGTAGCAAGGCTGTAAACTGACTGCTCCACACCAGTGAGATGGGAGCCAGCAGTGGCCCAAAAGTCCAGTCAGAGATGAGTTGTTTCTGCAACATCTAAGCTGGCTTCTCCTCATTCCTTCCCAAGCTTAAGCTGCAGTTTTAAATTCTCAGTTGATGAGGCAGATACAAATTACCATGTCATTCTTCACAGGTTAACAGGCTGAGTTATTTTTCATTCTTTTTTTTTTTTTTTTTGCATAGGAGGGAGAGGTAAGAAAACAACCTGGCTTAGTAATTTCTGAAATGACTGGGTAGTGTGTTCCTATGTAGTGTGAGAAGTTCAGTAGTAACCTAGAGATGGGACAGACAAATGCAGACTGGCAGCTCACATCCTTGAGAGACCAACTCGTCAGGTCTAAAAGTGGTCAAGGCGACTTGAACTAAAAGACCTGTAATGCCTCGATAGTTTGAGTGTCTGTAGGATGTGGGATGACAAAATGTGGAGAATTTTAATGATTTAAATGCATTTAAACTCAAATGTTTGTCTCAAAGTTAAGCCACACCTTGCAGGTGACCAAACACTGAATTTCTGAGACCCCATCATTGAAAAAGTCTATGAGTGTAAAACACTGCTGTTCTTTCACTGTATGGATTTGGTTTCAGCAGTCACTCAAAAATGCATTTCAACCTGCCCGAGCCCCTGACACTCCCATTTACTTCTCAGAGCTCCTCTAAAAACCTTTCAGATGCATGTTCTGAAAAAGGAGGTGAAACATGCTTACCCTGATCCCTGCTGCAACCTCGGTGCCACCCAGAGAGCTCACTCACAGGTGTGTGTGTCACAGTGTCCCCAGGGATTCCTGTCCAATGGGGAGGATGCCAGATCCTTGGTGGCATGTTCTCCAGCTTGTCCCACAGACCCACATTCCCTTAACTCGAAGGACATGGAGCAGGTGCTGAGCCCTGGTCTCTGTCTCTCCCCTACTGAATCTTCATCTCAGATTTCATCAAAGGAACCACAGTGATCTGTCACAACAGAACTTCCTAAACCAGCAAAGAAGAGGCAGGGCTTGGGCTGCACAGTTTGTGGTGAAATGTCATTTGGTGATACAGAGAACTCAACACAGTGATACTGAATCTCAGAACTACACGGACTCTTTCCTCTCCTGACTTCCAGATTTTAACACCAATGTCTCGTGTAACAGAAAATACAAAGGTTCTGATGTCTCTAGTGCCTGAAGTTTCTGCATTAAAAAGGAAACCTTGATATTCTTTGACAGACACAGAACCTAAATGACCCTCTCCTCTCAGGAGACAGGCTCATTAGTGCAGTTATGCATTGGCAGTTAAGCACCAAGGAAGAGAAAAAGCTGACCTGGCAGCCACAATGCATCCATTCAATTACTTTGGTGCTCATATCCTCCTCTGTATAGGACTTGCCCAGAAGCAGTTAAGGTATATACAGGCAGTTTTTCAAGCTGCAGCATATTGGAAGAAGACTGAAAGCAATAAGGAGTTCAATGCAGCTCAGAAACTGTCTTGCATGATTACTCTGTCTTCAAAAACCAAGTCAGGCACAAAGGGAAATAAAAATAACCAAGGCTGGAGCTTTGATGCTTCAAAAGAAGGAAAAAAAAAAAAAAAAGAAAAAAAAAAAAGGTCTGTGCCCTCTCTTCCAAGCACAAGTGAAAACCTACATTAACTAAAATGAGTGCTTGGCCCCATGCACTGTGCCATATTGACAACAGCTACTGCAGTTTAATCAAAAAGCCTCTATTGGCAGAGCTTGGTACCTCAATGGTACCTTTTAATTCATAAACATTCCTCCCTAAGAGGGATGAATTTGCATGTTAACTTGCAGAGAACTATCCTCCCTGCCATTGTAAAATCCTACAAACTCCACTGCAGCCTGATGAGCTGTACTAGTAATTACTAGCAGGGAGTTTGTCCTGAAATCTCTGGGTGCAAACCAGGGCACACTTAAAATAGCATTTTCTCACTCTGTCACTCCCACTCCCATCCACCCACCTCCTGGAGTAAACTACAAGAAAACTGACTCTTCTCCATCATTCCCATTACTTAAGTGATCTTAAATTATTCAACGGACTGGTTAAGCTCCAGCCTTATCAATTCAAGCAGAAAGTGTGGAAGAGAGCAGACTGACAACACACACACAGCAATTCACTTCTTATATCCTAGCAAATATTTACAAGGAATCCATTTTCCAGAAATCCAAGTGGTGTGTCCTGCAAGTGAGCAGAGTGCCCACCATCAGGGGTCGTGTTACACGAAGAAGACACCGTGCCAAAAGAGTGCCAAGTAAGAAACAGTTGGGTGAAAGACTTAATGTGACCATGTGGATAAGTTACAAGGGGCTTCTCCTTCACTACAGACCTACCTATGTCCCTCTCCATATATACACACATATATACACACATACACACACAGAGAGAGATAGATGGAGAGATATAAATACATGTGCGCACACGGGCAAACACGCATACATATATATATATATATTTATATATGTATATATTCTCTTCCAGTTCTTGGAGTGGTTACAACTACTTTAGTCTACAAGGCATCCTAAGGGCACTTCCTGGCTCTAGCAATAAAGTCCATCATATTGTGGAGAGAAGTAAAGGGAATATCATTGAGGGAGAAGAACAGAACAGTTTTCTATCTTGTATAATATCAGGTAACAGGCTGACACCTCTGAAAACTACCACTGCTGTTTCTGAGCCCAGGTATTTTCTCCCTGCATTCCAGGAGGGCAAATATTCATCTTGTTCAACTGCAGAGGTGCCACTATGTTGATTTTCCCTTTTTGGTGGATAAGTAGTTGCTTCCAAACAGTTTGGACTGTGTGATACAGTATTCTATGCATCATTTGTGGTTGGTTTGATTAAAGTGAGATTAAAAGAGTTTTGCTTTTTTCTTCATGTCGTTGCGTCTCCAGAGAGGTAACTTGTCAAACTCCTGTATCGTCATGCCAAATATTTCTTGAAAAACTTCAGGTGCTAAGTGACGCTTTAAAAAAATAAAAAAAAAAAAGGAGGGGGGAAAAAAAGGAGAAAAGGCAGTGGTCAGTCAAAGCCAAAGAGACACAACAGGAGGTTGGAGTGCCTTAGGGATTTCATGTCGCTGTGTAAGAGCCATTGCTGGAAAAAATACTGCTTTGGCAATACGCAAATCCAAGTCCTCATGAACTTGGATGCCCAAGGAGCCCATCAGGGAATTATTTTACTTGCTGAGTAAGGAAGAGACAGAGAAATTATTGGTCTGAAGCCATCCAGGAGTCAGTGAGAGACCAGAGAACAGGACCAGCTCCTGCATGACCCTGTCCCAGACTTCAGCAAGTCACCTCTGCTTATGGAAATCGGACAAACACTGGGTTTTTAGGGGTGCTCTGCAGAGGGGGTGCAGCTTGACATGCTCCGAGTTCTGAGAAGGAAGATGTTTGGCCAGCCTTACTGTTCAGCACCCTTCTCTACTGCTAAGGAAGCACTTTTTGGTGCTGTCCTGTGCACAAGTTCCTTCTTGTTCAGCCACTTTACAGTGCACTGGATGGGGAAAACGTCTCCCTGTGGCACTAACCTAACACAGCACCAAATTCTAATGAGTGACCACATATCTAATAATAAAAATGGGCACAAACCCAAATTGTTACCCATATTATCCACATTTTCGTGGCTCCTTCCATTCATCTCCACAGAAAATTAACTGACTACAAACATTCCACTGGGCTGCTTAAGTCTTCCTAATCCACAAAGCTGTAAACTATATTTGTTTGTTGGCAGAGATTTAGATCCTCGTATTTTTGGATATCAGCCAGTCTTCTAAGTAAGTCACAGGATTCATGATGAGTTAAAGAAAGCTAGACTTTTGATCCTCAAGGATGGCTGACACTGACTCTTAGCTAAGAGATGGTCCAAGATCAAAGTATTGCTCCATTTCAATATGGACCTTATGAAATTTGTGCAATTTTGGGCTTTTAGCAAATTTACAAGTATATAATGAAAGGTCTGAAAACAAAAGGGGATTGTGAGAAGCTCAGTCTATGAGCAGGGAGACAGAGATGTGGGACATTGTTTGAGGAGATGCAGCTGCTTCCTCCCAATGTCTGATTCCTCTTTCCCTGATTAGTGCTGAGAAATCTTCCCACATTTCTCAGGACCCACATTTCAGTGTTTCAGTTTTCACAAACAACAAACAACTTTAGCAGGAAAGAGCATTTAGGAACTTGCTTCTCTTACCTCCAGCCTGGTTCTGTCTACATCTTTTAGTATTTTATTTCGCCCTCTGTTGGTCACCATGAGTATTTCATATGGAAAAATCTGTTAACAACGTATAAAAAGGGGGAAAAAGAGATATTTATATTTATAGTCTAAAGCAGACAGAACAAAATGTGTCTCATTTTCATAAACACACGAATATTTTTTTTTCTTTTTCAAAGCAAATATCAATTGGTGGGGATTTGTTTTTCCTTATCCTTTTTTTTCCTGAAGTTGTGTAGAAAACAAGGTGATCTGGACAGAGCCAGAACTTGTTTGGCAGTGAACTACCTCATATTGTAAAGCCACAATTTTTATGGTGTATCTAACACATCAGCTGGCTTTGGTCAGGCAGAGTCCTTTCTAGGCAATATATTCCCTTATCCATCAATGTATAAATTCATTAAAGTAATTGCATTTGTCACTCATTGGTCTAACTAATGGTTGGCAGAGTGTGGACAGCCGTAAGGACAGACAATTAAGTGGGCTTTCAAAACATGAAAGTACATAAAAAAGCAGCATCTCTGAATAAACAAGATATTAATTAGTGGGGGCCACTGCATTCATTAGAATTTATCACATGGTTTTCTTTGGCTTTTTGGATAGTTAAAGACTTCAAACAACCAACAGAAACAGTGCTGCTTGGAAAGGATTTCAGAAAATACTAAAATCAGTTTCTGGAATCATCACTGGCAAATAAAACTCTGTTCTATTTTTTTTTCCCTCGGATGGACACTTCCATGCCTGGAATGACTTAGGAGAGCTCATGTTCTGTCTGCCAGAGTGTCTCTAGAGCCCTTCCCACTGCATGTCTCTGTGGAGAAGGAGAGCAGCATTCCCAGAGCCCTCATCCAGCCCCTACTCAAGTCAGTGAAGTTTTTTTCTGGAAACTTCAGTGACAATGGCTCAGCCTTTACTGTCATTTATGGGTCTTGTCTTAGCTGCCCACTGGGAACATGAGTGACACCATCAAAACTCTCCTGGAGAGAGCTGAGCTATTATCAAATGCTATTAAATGCATTATTTCAACACCAGAAGAAGTTTGACTTAATCAACTTTTGCGCAGAACTGAGCAATTAAGTTCATTTCGTTGTTAACAATTATCCCAATGTAGTTTTCAAGAACATAATAAATAACATTCAGGCATCAATGAACACACCACTGATTTTATTGTAAGTAATAATAATTTAAATAATGTGTGTTTACATACCAATTTTAAGATATGATTCTTATGAGATTCTGACATTGTCACAATTGTACAATTAGCTCTATACTTGGAATTACATTTTTTATGTTTGATAATGGAAATGGCTACCATAAACAGCATTATAGGAAACTAAAATGTAACTTTTCATATTTAAACAGGCAGAGTTTAAGTCAAGATCTATGGTCATATGTACATTTTATATTTAAATATTCACAACAAGGCATGTTTCAATCTGGGCTGGCAAGATGCACAAATTCTGTCCTTTCTGAAGAACCATTTGGTAACATCTGGTCATTCTTAGGATTATTGATTTTTACTTTTCATACGTTTCATGCTGACTCTAAATTGGCTTATTTTATTTTAGCAGGTGTAAGTTAGTGTTGGACAATTGACATGAATAAAAACAGTGCCAGTTCACACACCCTGAGGGTCTGGCATCACCTTTATAAATAGCAACAGAAAGTGATCTATTATCTAAGGAAAATTTCCATAAATTTTATAATTAAAATAACCATTAATAAATAATCATTGAATTTTGTCATTAGTAATACCGACAGAATTTGTCACCCAAAATAGCATCCCAAATCACGGGGTACATCAACAGCAGCAGTGACTGTAAGAATTTCTATTGCACTGAAAGAGAAATTATTTGGAATAAAAAGTAGTATCTCAGGAGTCCTCATGGTCTTATTTATATAATATATAAAACCACTTGTAACTGCACAGTGCACTGGGGTCTCAGCTTATAAAGCCAGGGTTATTGCCTTGTACAGTTTGCCTGGAGGTGACTCGGAAGCACAGGAAGTAATCTGGTTTGCAAAGTGAACTCCTCACTTAACTGCAGAAATTCTGATCCTTGTAACTTTGGCAAAATCATGATTTCATGGAAGGTTCACCAGCAGTAAAGTTGTAAGATTTAAAACACAGCCCAGGTTGAATTCCCTCTATATGTTATATTAATTTTTGACTCAGGCATCTCTAGACATAGCTGTAAAAGCATTTTAATTTGTATCTTAAATTATAATTAGCAGACATTGTCTCTTTTCCCAATACATCTCCTGAAGGGTTTCTTGTATAGGGAATTCAACACTGTGGACAGGTCTCAGGTTAACAGTGCTGAGAGCTAAGGAACAGATCCAGACAGACATGTAAGTATCTTACTTCCAGTCAAAGATTTTCCATAATCTTTGGAATTAAGACAGCCTCAACAGTGTGTGGTGAGACACAATATTCTGCAGCACTTTTCAAACTGGACAGCTCTGAGACCTTCCCATTGAGTTTGGCCTGGTGCTTTAGCTGGTGAAAGCCTGACAGAGAACCAGCTATGGAGCACCTTCCATATCCATCCCTCTGTCCCTAGAAAAGCTTCCTTAACCCAGGAATCACACCTGGGCTGCCCTCAGCCTGCCTGAGCACTAACACCTGCAGAACAAAGTGCAGAACAAAGGGAGAGGTTTGGCACATAAGGAGCAGGGACTGAGGTGACGTAAAGGAAAACAAGGGAACTTAGACATTTCCCATATTTTATCTGCATTTCACAGCAAAACCTTCAATGTCTTGAAGGAAAGCGAATAACATCTGCACTTGCCTTTGGCTCCAACATGTTAGGCATAGATACTCCTCTGTCCATTCTCATTCCAGGGACATGACCATCCGGGAGGGACTGCATCGGATACAGGCACACATCAGACACAAAGGTTACACACACAGAGGGTAAAGGCACTCAAGTTGTGGTGAAGACAAAGGTCAATTTGCCCTGAGACCTCCTTCAAGTCTTAATTCCTGGTCTTGTTATTTCAGTCATTGCCATGGCTGCTGTTCACTCTCCTCTGAGGCAGGCAGAGGGATCCTTCAGTCCTCCCAGCCACCACAGCTCCTGTCCCTGCTCAGGCTGGTGACAGCCCCCCAGAGCTGACCTGCATCACTTTCCAGGGCACCTGGGCACCCCAAGGGAGTGGTGAGACCTCTCCCACCCCAGTGACTAGGTGAAGTTCTTCTCTAGTTCTTCCCTACCATTATTTCAGAGCCCACCCAACAGCACAGAAAGCACTCTTGCACTTCTGGGCTTTCCTTCTTGTAATTTACTGTATCAGCTGAGGGATTTTTTTTTTTTATTTTGTCTCTACACTGGGAAATTTTTACTATGAATACAAACAGGGATAGGGTAAAAAGGTGCTGTTTTGACACAGGTACTAAATCTAATGAAATAACATTTGGAGCACAATACATGGACAGTACTGCTCGCCTCCCATAATCTTATTCTCTTTCCAATCATCATGATTTTGATATGCCATTAACTAAATTATCCAAGTAATTAAACAATTTCTTAAATTGCCATTTCATATTGTGATTGTGCTGAGGAGCCAGGCACACTCAAACCATTCTGAAAAAAACCCTGCAGGCAGTAACTGAAGTAAAAAGGTTTCTATTTGCAAGCACACTTCTTTCTGGCTCATCTGTGATGGCAGCATTGTAGAAAACTACTGATCAGCCATCTTGTCTGGAGAGCAAATTCCTGGGTAAAAATGAGGAGTTCAAAGCTCCTGGAATGAGAGAATATTTCCTCTGGAAGAGAATATCAATGTGTCTCTGGGGTCAATACTAGAGAGGCTGGAAATAAATCCACCCTCATATGTCCAGAGAAGACTATTACAGATAACTCATACAGGAACAGATTTTACAGAGCAAGTCACAGAATGGGTGTCAGCTGTCTCAACTCAGCTCTGAGGAGGTAACAAGGAGGAATCTGAGGCTGTGACTGTTTTTTGTTGATAAGGATCTACATTGGTGATTATGCTTAAACATGCAGAAAAATCAAAGCTATTGTCTTAAGAAACCCTTTCCTGTAGCAGAAATTCAGAGTTGAACAAGTAGCTGCTTTAGGTTGTGCTGTCAGTTGATTGATGAAAACCCGTACTCTACCTGGAAATCTGAAAAGCAAAAAAGAAATCTCATCAGCTTTAGAGTGTGGAAAGATGGGAATCGGTCACAATCTACCAGAGAATCCTTCTGTTTTCTGGTCCACCTGATTTTTCCAAAATCCCATCTGATTGTCTAAGGCCAGCAGCATTTCTAAGTTTGGACTTAGTTTGTAGAGTCAAACACTCCAAGTACTGTAGTTCTTTTCATTAACTCTTCAAGTTTTGTAACTTTTATAAATAATATTGTCAATTTTTATTTGGCACTGATTGGTACCACATCCAGCTCAAAGTCCTAATGAAGATCATGAGCAGCAATGGGGATTAGAGGGCATTTTCTCCCTTTCTTCACTGTGGCATGTTCTTTCAGACTGCACAGTGGATGGTAATTTTCAGAGGAAAAAACCACAAAACTCACAGAACTCAGTTCATATTCCTGTCAGTGCACACATCACTTGTTTTCCATTTGATCCAATGCTAAAGTATGAACAAGGATCACTTCCACGTAACAGATTTAGCAAAATAAACCCAACATTTTTAACAGGTATTTGAAGTGCTTTGAGTTAATTGAGTTTGCCAGAGAAAATTAAAAAGTACTGAGCAAATACAAAGTAATCACATCCACAGCCTTAATATAAAACATCAGAAATGATCAAACATCCTAACATTTTTGCATTTATTACTATTAGACTGTAAAAGGCTCCTGATCCTTACCTCTAACAGCACCACTCACATCCCCATAACTGTTGTACTGACCAAAATCCGTAGAGACTGGCTGCAAGGGGGAAAGAGGGACAGAACATAAATTTACAGTTCATGACTTTACGAGCAGGTTGGTACATGGGGAGAAATAAATTGCTTTGATTTTTTTTATTTCCTCCTCAATTTTACAGCAGTTCTTGCATTGCTTTCTTGCCTTTTTAACAAAGTAGTTTGTGGGAGGGGAAAATCAGTTTGGTCTGCCTTCGGATGGTTTTATAAGAAACATTTATCCAATACAATTGATATGGAAATAAATACCATGGGTAACTAAAGCTACCTTTCACTTCTCAAAATCACCATCTTCTTACCCTGTGAAGTCCATTTTTTCCATACCCAGGGAGAGAAGAGGTTTTGGAGGCTGAAGCATGTGCTGTTGAATGAGGAAGGGAAAATATTTCATTGGAAAAATTCCACTGAAAACTAAACAACTAGAACACTTGAGGAATCATCTAGTACAAAACACACAGTTAAAAGAGCCAAGCATACACACAACCAACTGAGACACACTAACTTTAAGAAACTCAGTCCCAAACTCAACAAAAACTTCCACACATTCTGTAAGTTACAAACAGCTTTATCATGCCATGGTGGCAGCCCGTTAATAAGGGACACTGATTTTTTCAGGCTCAAAATCAAGGCAGTCTCCACTGGATTGAAAATAATGCTCAGGGATCATCCTTGGAATCAGCTTTGGCATCACGCCTGATTCCAAAAGGCAATTGATGACTGCACTGATTAGCCCTGCAAAGAGGGATGGACACATCTCAAATGAAGGAGTTCTCCAACCTGTGCTAAGGTTAATAAAAAATCATAAGCCCTGAGTTGAGCAGGTGGACTCTGACCCCATAAAAATTAAAGACAGTGAGTGGGAGCCTCAGGAATCCTCTCCAAGGCCATCAAGGCAACACATTTATAAAACAGGGAACACAAGGAAATCTTAGTTTGCTTGGCAGCTGGTCCAGTGGATAACTCCATAGAGACTCATCTTGTCTCTTGGCTCAAAGTACAACTTCTGTGTTACAATGGCTGGTGAATGAAGAGAGTAAAATAAAACCCCCAAACCCTTCTCTGGAGATGTGAGAAGGCCACAGCTGTACACCAAAATGTGCAACAAGGCAAAGAATCTAAGTCACCAATCTAAGTTAGTTTTTGTGCTTTTGCTTTGGAACAAAATACATCCAATTAAAATGTCAGTCCAGATGAAAACACTGGCTGTGTTTGGAATATGCAGCCCCACTGGTCAATAATGCTGAATTTCTGTCCCTGGGAGAGGAGACTAAACAGGGATAGGAACCACCAGTGTAAGCAAAATGTGTTGTTGTAATTTAATAACCCAGCCTATTAGCGTGTGTGTGATGCCATAGTTGCTGAACACTTCACCCCACTCCTCATCTATTTTAAAGCAGCTCTCTCCTCAAAATAGCCTCAAAATCCTCAGCTTCATATTTCTTCCAATTAAAAAACAACCACCACAGTCCTACCCGCACCAAAACCAGGTGATGAATCAGGCCACTCTTTCAGGGCTGATCACCACATACACACATATCAAGCAGTCTTCCCAACTGTCTCTCCTCTGGGACACTGCTTGATATGTGTATTTGTGGTGTTTACTACCCATTGTTCACGATTAGCTGTATTTCCTCCATGAATTACCTGGAGAATCGTAACGACTGGCAGAAAGGGCTGACCTACCACGACTCTCCTTCTCCATCTCCTCCTTCAATATTAACTGTCCCAGACCAGAGTTGAGCTACAAATGGCAATTTAAAAAAACACATTAATAAAATAAAGCTGACCAAGACAGTGGTAGGAATTGCTTACAGAAGCAAAGGGGCACTTTTTGGATAGTGTTCAGAAATAGCATGAGGACAAGCTTATAACCACCTTCATGAGCTGCTCCTCCTGCAGCTGCCGGCGTCTCTGCAGCTCCTCATCATCTTCCTCCCTTCCACTTGATCTGCGTCTCATGTCAGCTCCTGCTTCCACAAAACCACAGCACAGAGAGAGCTTTGTGCATCAGTTCAACTGCAGCTCAAAGATTTCAATGCTAGTTCAAAGTACTGGTCAGTTTGATTTGCTGAATAAACACAGCAGTATTTTCTTGCAAAGTCAAAAGACTTTTTCAAAATTCCTTCTTAATAAAACTCACTTGGGTAGATAAAACTCACTGCCCTATGGTTATCAGGCTTGTTATAAACTAAACAAGAACTTAAACTACACATGAGTTCCAAAACTAGCAATGGTCCTGGATACAAAAATCATGATTCACTGTAACAGAGAAAGGAGTTCACGTTGCTGATTCTGCAAACATAAGGTTTAATAACACCAGCAACTGGATCACAGCTGAAAACCTAAAGTCTGATCTACATTTGCACTTTTATCTAGACTCAGAGAGGCAAATCTGAATTACCACTTCAAAAGGAAAATTGAACTACATTAGTTTCCTAAATGAACACTCGCATTTCAAATAAACAAGGCATTGGTTTCCATCTAAAATGAAGTAAACTAATTTGATCCATTGGATAAAGCTAAAATAAATTAGGGAACAGGTGTTCTACATTTTAGTTCCTTCATTTTTATTGAATAATTTTTATTTTCTTGAATATTCTTAAGAAATAATCCAGTCTGGATGCCAGGACAATTCCATGAATACATAGGATGTGCTATTGCTGCTAGCATTAAACAGCAGTTCTGTTTTTGTCCACACAGGGCTTTATCTGATATAGTTATTTACCAACCCTGAGCTAGACAAACTCAGTGTTTGAGTATGTAGACATTTCAAGCATGTAGATGACAGAGCTTCAAGTATGTTGATGTTATTCCTGTGACTCAGGGACTCTATATGTTTGTTAGGTTGCAATCCCAACTAATAAAAAACTGCTGCTGCATGTGCAGCCCCTTCAGTTGGTCTCTCAGCTCTCCCACCCTGTGGGTCTCTCCTCTCCTCTCCCAGAACTTCTTTGAAGATGCCATTGTTATGAAAGCCATACATTCCCTCACAGAGACATGAAACAAGCAACACCTCAGTGCTTCAGACGTGACTTTAGGGATGAACCAGGCTAGATCACTTATTTTACGCTATAGGGGGTCAATAAAAACACAATAAAAATACAAAGAAAAAAATTTAAATTGATGATGCATATGGATTAAAGAAAAGAAAATAAGATATGTGTAGTGCCACAACACAGAAGAAAAATACAGTCTGTAGAAACAGTAACTTTGAAAATCAGGAATTATTTAGTCTGTTAATTGTTCCAATTCAGTTGTTGCTTCTTGCCATGAAATTAGTCATGTGGTTGGAAACAATCATGTTTTCTATGGGGTTTTTGCTATTAGTTTAGGACTAAAAGATTAAATAGAATAACTGAAAGAAGTCAGGATTGTGTGACACACTGCACTTTTTAAGCTACTGCACTAGAGTTCGAAAAAATTGTTTATGGGTTATTATCTGTGTGACCAATCCCCAAGTCCTTTAGCAAAGCCTCTTCTACTCAGTGCAATTCAACAGTTTCAGATTCAGACACTCAGTGGCCTCACCAGGAGAACTGCACTTTGTGGTGAGCACCTGCAGTGGACACCACCTTTCCTACACGTTTTTCCAGCAGCACTGTGCGTGTCCCTCGGTCACCAGTACCTTCCGAGCCGCAGAGATCAAGGGTTTGTGTTTGCATACCTATGGCAGCCAGGGAGGGAGGGCCTGGCCAGTGCTCAGTCTCAATCTTTGGTATCTCGTTGGGTGCTGGTGCATGAGCTGCTGGGAACTTGGAGGACTTGATGATATCCTCGGAGGACTTGCTCTGTGCTGCCAAGGCAGCTGCATCTAGATGGCAATCAGGGAACTTAGCTATGTAATAATCTGCAGCAGTACAAAGGTCAGCCTTATTTTTGGCAAAATTTCATACTTTACAAGAAGTTAGTTTTCAAAAGCAAACATTTTCATGTTTTGCTTTTTCAATTGCAGTTTGAAGCAAAGCAATGCCTTTCTCTTGCCAATAGATTGGAATCAAAACTTCCTCTCCTCCCGCAACCCCGCCCTAAGATAACCCCAAATCAGCTTTGGATTTTACTAGGGTTTCACACTGCAAGAATGATTAGGCAAGAGTGAGAAAATGCAGCCTAATATTATTTGCCAACATCTCCTAAGGACTGCTGATTATTTATGAAGATAAACTCAGATTTATGTACTAATAAGTTTTCCCTCTAGGGGAAGCAAGCTAATAGATCAGAGTAGCAGTACAAATTCTAACACTACTGATGCTAATTATTTCTTATTGTATCTGTGAAAAGCTGCAAAACAAAGAAGAAAATAAATCTGAAACAAATATGTTTTAACTAGGGATTTTTTTCGTGCTGCATGCCCTTGCTTAGAGCATGCAGTAATAGTAAAAGTGGATATGAACTTACTAATAAATACTAAAGTCCATTAAGATCAACTTGGCAAGGCAAGGCACTTGCAAAGCAATGAACCTCACCAACAAAACAGCTTGGTAGTGGGATTTCCATTTTAAGCCAAAGCCTTGTAAAAGCATGTGAGGATGTGCATTATGGCTTTCTCTTCTTGACATTAAAGAATTTTAAAAAAATCTAATAGGATTCAATGTACATTAAACCCAATCTTAACTACCTCTGAGCTAGAAAATGTTAACTCAATCACCTTGGCTTATATGAGGCTATCAAATCAGAAGCAACAGTTCCGGAATTTTCTTCCATTTCTCTTTTTTTTTTTTTTTTTAAACAGAAAGACATCTTTTAACAAAGTGATGCACTGTGTTGCTCATCCAACATATTCCAGGTAGTTAGGCAACATCAGTGTTAGATATCATTGGGAATTCTGAGCAGCTGATGATTGGAAAACTCTAATCATAATTGCAGGCATGGAGGAAGCTGGTCAGAGTTTACAAAAGCATGACTTCAAACAGTACTTACGCATTAGAATTGGTGATGTCAGTGGTTAAACATTCACATGTTAATGGGAGGTGAGGAGATACATTAAAACCATAAAAATAAACAGAAACAATGTTAAGAATTTTTTTTTTTTCAAAATGAGCATATGGTTTGAAACTTAAAAAAGAAAGAGGGGAGAACCCTTATGGGATACCAGCGGAGTGTTATCTGCAGTGCTCACTCCTGACTACAGAATGGACTTTGGGCTTTCCTGCTCATCCCAGCCCAATGGCTCTCAGCCAGCTCAGCTGTTCATCTAAGCCCTGCAGTGCTGCTGATTTCCTACTTAACCCTAAATACCTTTCACTGGATAAAACATCTGCAAAGGGATGAAAATTGAGAGTCTATAAACAGTGGAGTCATGTTTTTCACTGAGGTAAATAAAAGCCATCTCCTGTGCACAGCTTTCTGTTCTCAGCAGGAGAGAAGAGTGCACATACTCCTTTATAATGCAGCCTCCTCCTGTGGGACTGAAGACAGGCAAGGCTGTGGGCTTCTGCCAACACTGTCATTTCAGACTTGCTATGACAACACCAACACCAAAAGCTTAGAGCACTAACACTGCTGTCTAACTCAGAACCCAAACACCTGGAAAAACAAGTACAGCAAACTACCTGAGCTGTATCACAGGGTTGAGAGTCAAATTAGCCCTGTCAGTGATAAGTCACCTGAAATATCTTCACTAATTAAAGATTCTTATTTAAAGCCACATTAAAGGTACATTTGGAATTCCAGTCTGATTATAACATCTCCATCTTTGGTGTTGAAATAAATTATTGTACTGTATCTGTTTAAAATAAGGATATTTTGTGAAGTCCCTGTCAGAGATCAGTCTACTGCTAATCCGTTTTAACATGACCAGTACCTGTACTCTTAAAATATAAACTTAAAGAAGAGAAATGCTGGAAGGTATCATAATGCAAACAGCAAAATCTCAGCTAATGGCAATTTTGCCATTAATATCCACATGGCAAGATTAAACCATATAATCCAAACAAAACAACAGGCTTTAAAACGTAATCACTTTCCAGGACATGCAATTACAGCCGCTTCAAGCTTGGATTACTAATTTTTATGCTTGCAAAGTAAAAACTGAATGCTTTCCACTAATGCACGCCTTTTAATTCAGTTGACACTCCAGTTTTGAAATAAAAAAGGAAAGGTCATTTACCGTGTTGTTTGTAGATGGGCGGTTTCCTGTAAATGTTGACACCTTGATCTGTGATATTAACAAACAGAAAAAAAGTGAATGTGAAAACTACTTCAGTTGTAGATAAAGATAACTCCACCACTAAAGCAATAGATAGACCAAATCAAGGATGCAGCACAAGAAAAAGCCAGAAAGCTATTTCTAGTATTATACAAAATCAGAGTATTTAAAGAAAAGAAAACATAAGAACAAGTGGAAAGTCAAAGACATGTGGTATGAAGTCCTTTGGAGCTGATTCTATAACATGTGGATGCATCAAGTCATGAACCATCAATTTTAAAGTGGGATAAAAGAGAAGAAATGTAAGCAGGCAAGACATTTCAATGGTGAAGATACAAGCCATTTGGGAAAAACTACCCCAAATAACTTTTGTGGAAAATTGTGCTTCAGTCAGAACAGCTCAATTTTATTTCCAACTGACTGGCTGGATTGAACAGAGGAGAATGCAATGAGCCTACAATTCACTTCAAAATCTAGAGAACAAAATAGCCACCTAGGACACTGCTTTGAACAGGCAACAACAGCCACACTTCAGTGAGTCAAAGGGATTCTTTATGTAGTGTTCACTGATATGCTACTAATTCTCAAACCATAAGGACAGATTTTCTTTTTTCTATATTTTTTTAATACAAGGCCCAACATATTGCATATTACCTATGTATATCAGAATAAAAACACTTCCCAGAACTCAAATGCAGTAAATCCACAGAATGCCTAAATTATACCATATTTTTCCAAATAATAATCTAAGACAGGAACCATTTTGTTCTAACTACCTTCCCACCCCAGCCAACACTTCATGTGTTCAGCACAGCTACAAATACAAAAGCGAATCCAAAATCAGCACTACAGTGCAAAAATGTGCCAAAATCTTATTAGAAAAGCAAATTAAGCTACAGGGAGCTAGAAAATTAATGTCAGAAACCCATTTTGCTACTTTATGCTGCCTGAAAAATGTTTTCAGTTACATTAGAGTGGAAGATGAAAAGGAATTTCAGAAACACATGTGCTGGATCGCAGATCCAATTAAGTCTTATAGGAGACAACTTTGCTTTCGGCATTAAGGAAAGTTAACTCTAAAAATCTGTTGAAATGGGCAAATCTTACTCTGCAGAACTCTACATCCTTAAATAAACAGGCAAACTCACTGCACACGAAGACTGTGGTATTTCATTTCTGTGTGGGGTCTGTTATGGCCACTTGACCAGCAAACAGGTATGAACATTACAAGGGTAGCCATGCAGTCCTTTTGCGCACACGGACATCAGAAAGCTCCAGGGAGGACAGAAGCACAGCTCCTTCCACGACTGCATGGCCCCAGCTGGTGAGGAGAGCTCCCCCACCATGCTCCAGGTCATTTCTCACAGCTATTCATGCAATTAAGCTCGAGTTTAGGTGAGGCACCAAGAGCCAGGTGAGCTTAAGCAGCTAAAAGAGCCAACGTCAGCCAAACCAGGTCACCCTGACTGAAAGGGGTTGTGCACAAACTGTTTATCTGCCAGCTTTGAGGAGAGGAGGATGGGCAGTAACCTCTGGCAGGGAGAAGGAACACTAGGCTGAAGGGAATCTGAAAATAACTGGATAGAACAAGGCTTTCAGCTAGTGCTGAAGCAGCCAGATGCATGTCCAAAGCCTAGGGACAGACAGCTCATCCCATCAAAATCCAAGATACATGGTCTTCTCAGATGCTGGAACAACTGCAGAGCTCACTTCAAAACAGAGACTGCCCTCTACAGAAAGGACATTCTACGGCACACACATCCTTGTGGGTCTGCAGGTCTCTCTGAGAACACCAAGCCATTGCAAAAACAAGAAACAACCTCACCTGCTTTAAAAAGAAAGGAACACTAAACTAGAATTGTTGGGTTCAAGACTGAAACAAGCCACAACAATCTGAATGAACAACGTATGTAATGGCTCACTGGGACACCTCGTTTTTGGATTCCTCTAAAATTAGCAGAGTTATGCTGGTGCTCAGCTGGTGCAACTGGGAGAAAAATCAAGCCCTACATAGCTCATATATAGCCCATGAGCTAACCCTGAAAAATTAAACACCCTAAGAGTGAAACACCTGACCCAGAGAATAGGTAAAAATCACAATAAACCCCTACGTTTCTTAAGGCACTACTCCTCTCAGCAAACCCAGAAGCAGTTCCAAACCCTGAGGGTGCAACCCATGGTAAACGGTGTGAAACGATGGAGACAAGACAGAGGTTACAAAGGCTACATTCTACACTGTGACAGGACAGCGAGACACACACAGTGCCAGCTCCTACCTGGAACATGGAAATGTTTAGGGGCCTGAGCGTAAGTTGGAGTGAGAGGGCGACTGTCAGGCCGATAGGGGACAGGGGAGTTCCGACCGCTGGACGGCTCATTGCCTCCAATGAAAGAATGGAGAAAACAAAATGAGAAGAGGGAGAGCAATAGGAAACAAAAAAAAAAAAAAAAACAAAAAAAGGCAAGCCCAATCAAACCCAAACAAAACTGGTGGAATCAAAACCTCCAGGGAGAAAAGAAGTTGAACCAAAAAGTATAAATACAAACAATAAGGAGAACTGGTAGTAGCCCTGGTGACTTTTGTTTTCCCCCCTGATATGCCTGCAGAGACAAAAATTCATGTTCAGGTTGGAGTTGAGATTTGAGCAGCTCAGAGTCATTCTGACAGCATGCAGGCAGGAGCTGTGTGCTCATAGCTGGTGATTAGATGGGCAGTGTAGAAAAGAAGAATGGAAGGTTACTTGGCAATGGTTTTTTAGTACGGAGATTGATACTTGGAATTAGAAGGTGCAAACACGGAGCAGAGTAATTGATAGGCAAACCCAAAGCAGATAGAAGCAGATGCTGGCAGTTACTACAGTTCACTAAAGTGAAAGTGTACAGAAACCAGAAACAGAAAATAGCTGTTAGGTCACTTGGACTGTATCAAAAGGCATAACTGTTCCTTACACACTCTTTCATTGGTTTAGAAAATTCTGATAAGGCAGAATAATTTGTAAAGCAGTGCAGCCCATCTGGTGGCTGCACCCACATCGTTCGTGCTGCTCTAAATCTCCTTCAATGCCAAATTTGGTTCTGATGACAATACTTCACCACTGCTGATTTAGCAAATCTGAATCTAATACCTAAAACCCTTAGTTCTAGTTTGCACACACAGTTTGTTCCATTTTTAGGATTATCTTACTGGCACTACCCATTTGCCTCCTCAAAATGCACCACAGCAATCCAACAGCCTTGAAAGTTTCTGTGTCTTGTCAGGGAGTGAGGGCTGCTACACAACCATGATGGTGGATCCCAAGTAACCAGACTTAACAGCCAGATATCCATTCACATCTCTCTGTGTGTACCTTGAAAGAATGCAGCTACCTCTTTTATTGTACCATTCTTCAAACTAGAGAAAACTCACACAAAGAAAAACAATCCACACGGGTGCTTATTTCACACTGGTGGGGGTGACCCCAGCAGTGAAAAGTAGAGGAGCATCAAACCCCTTCCATTTTTTATGCTATGCACAAGGGCTTTAAAAACCCTAGAAATGTTGATTAAGAAAGCAGGAAAAAAAATGGAGGGCAGAGGAGGGAATGAAAAATACAGAGGGTATTTGCTGAAGTTTCTTCTTTGACAGAAGAAAACATATAAAGTTACAGTCTGTTGTTTATAGAGAGCATGTCACTCTGCCTTTTTGCTTTCTTTAGCAATTACACTCAATGGAAGAGAAAAAAAACTAAAAAGGATTTATTAACCTGTGGACTTGTCACAACAGAGGAATCACAAATACATTCTACCTGTTTGGAACTGGTAGACTAAATGTGTGTGTGTTCAATTTGCAATGCTTCTATCACCAACACTACAAATTCAGGGAAGAATCCCTTCTTGGACCCCTCTCTACCTCTAGACACAGCTTGATGTGCTAACACCCATAAATGTATGCTGGCTGGTCTTGCATCTGGGACACAGATAATTTGTTTAGAGAGGACAGGAAATATTATATAATGCACCCAGTACCAGGCAGACAATTACTGTGGTATCATCCTGCACTTTACAGATGTCTCTGTTGGCTTGTATTTCCTGGGGTACTTAATGACTCCTGCTAGTAGTGACAAATAACTCCCCTTTACACTTCCTAGGATGGCAGCCTCATTACCTCCAACCTCTGCAACATGGAATGGTACATCTACTTAGATTCCCATCAGGCCATCCCTGAGGAACTCACTCTCATAACAGCCCTTAAGTGCTTGGGATGCAGCTGCAAAACCACCCACAATTTATGGAAGCAGTGCCAACATCTGCGGAATGTGCACACGCGCAGAGGAAAGCAGAGCTCCTGGCTGCCTGTCCCTGTCTCCCAGGGCCTCATGGACACCCTGACTGCAGCTTTACATAAAAACCCATTAAATTGGGATTCCTTGCCTGCACAGAAATGTCTTTCTTACTGTCTCAGAGATGCTGTAACTACTGTTAAATCTCCAAAGCATCAAGAGCACTCCAGTTCACCAGCACTGTAGAAAGAATTAATTGTCACACCCTTGGCATGAAGTTGAATATGTCTGTGTGAAGGTGGGGGGATGTTAAGGGATAATGGAACAAGCTTAATCTAAAAATCAATCACTAGACCACAGCAGAAGGGAAATTCAGAAGTGTTTATTTTTTCTTTTATTCTCTTTGCTTCATCAGGTAGTTGTTTTCCATAGCTGAGTTTGTCAGGCAGGTTGCCCCAGCAGCCAGGAATAGAATTGCTCGCCTACACACAGCCTAGTGTAATGCAGGTGCCTGCTGCCTTCTGAAGTGCTCACCACTGGGCTCACTGTGGGATTCACAAGCTCAGCTCGCAGAATCTGGCCAAAAAACCCATATGCAACCGACACTGAGCCTTCTGTCAACTTGCAACCAACACTGAGCCTTCTGTCAGCTTCCAATTTAGTTGCTCTGCTTCTGAGTAAACGCAGGAAAACAAGCTCAACAGTACCTGAAACCCTTACTCCTGTTCAAACTATCATTCATCTTCTTGTCCAGATGTGTAGCCATCATTTCACACAGAAAGCTGAAAGTCATGCAAAAGCCAATACACAACTGTCTTCCAGAGCAGAACTTTCACCTGCATCCACAAAACCCTGGAAATAATTACCAGGTTACAGAAAGCATTTGATTTCAGAGACCTGCCTCAGGGAAGGAAAGACCTGTGAAAACCAAGGTCCAGATTCTCTAAGGTGGGTAGATTCCTCATGGGAAGTGTGTAACTCTATTACATGGACATCTTATGGAGGCTTTGCAATATTCTTGAATGCCTCTGAAAAATTCTAGGCAGGCAAGATGAAATCCTGGCTCTCAATGAGAGTTTTGTCTCTGATTTCTGAAGGGTCAGGGTTTCTTTCATTCATGGACTTGTTTTGATTCTTTCATAGCAAAGACAGTACTTTATTGAGACAAGACCAAATTCTATGGAGAGTCCAAATTAGATTAAATGAAGTCTGATGCATATTACACATTCTCCCAGCTTTTTCAACATATATGTTACATCAACAAACTCTCACTCTGAGGTGTGTTTAGACCCTTTCACTCCTCCAATTTCTTTATTTTTGGCTGTGTCTATGAGGCTTAATCATTATGCTTCTTTAAGCCTTATGTTGTACGAAAACACAATGAAACTGGTCTAAATGTCTTCTTTTCTGGCTTGAGTATACAAAATAACATGGGTGCAATGTGCTATATGACACTTCAGTCATCATTATGCTGCTTGGGAAACATGCCCCTTTACCAAAGCAGTTGAGACACGATCTGTATTTTCTGACTCCTAAAGGGAAAAACCCCAAAAAGTTATAGTTCTGTGAAATCTTTCTTACAAACCAACATCAAGTTCACCTCCTTGCTAAAAGTATAAGTGAGAAAGTCTGAGCCAGTAAAAAGATAACACAGTGCCTCTTCTGTCACAGTGATGGCAATTTGAGCTTTCAGGAGCTTGACTGAGTTATGACGCATAAATGTTGTCCAGGCCTTCAGAAAATTGAGGATCCCTACAACATCTTTCAGGACATAATCTGATAAAAACCATACCCCCCTTCCTCTGTCTACAGTGCTTGCAATCCCACGTGGCCTTTTCTACCAATAACTGAGAAAGATACCTAATCTACATGCCAGGTGATTCTCTGCAAACAATAAACATGGATTTCCAATAGTTCTTCTCATTTATCTGTTGAAGAAGCTGTTTTCTCAACAGAAAAAGTATGAAAATGCCACTTGAAAGAGTGTGAGCATTAATTTGGATTTACAGCAAAGAAATGTTGAAATTGCAAGGACTATGAGTTAACTGCATGCCGAAATGAGCAGTATAGATATTTTTAAGGGTCCCAATCTTTTTAAGTGAGATTTTTTTAAAAAATAGAGACATAGTAGAAAAGTAGACAGCATAGATTATCAAAAATCATCTTAGAAAAAGGCAAGAATAAAATTAGTGGTGATAATCTGATGAGATATGATGTTGAGATTTGTTAGCATTTCTTGAAACTTCATGGCAATAACTTTCTTGCAACTGCTTTTGATTATCTCCAGTGTATGAATATCTACATTAATCAATGGTGCCAGATTGGAATTTACTCAGCTTTCTCTTTTTGAGCTCTTGTAGGTGATATAAGCTATGACCTTCTCCCTCCAAACAGAAGAGATGGCCCAGCCAAGTGCTCTAATAGAACTCAGAGTAAAACCACATTCATAAAAAGCAAGAAACAAAACTAAAAGCTTATTGAGCTAAATGAGTTCCTCGAAAGGAAACAGTGAAAGAAGAATCCTCCTCCAAACCAAACCATTGAAAATAGAAGATTGAAAAATAGACCAGATCCTCAGATAATGTAAATCCTTCCAGTGCTACTGGCTTCAGCAGAGCCTGCTGATTTGCACTAACTGAGGAGAGGCCTAGAGATTTTAATTTTACTTTGTTGGGCCCTAATTATTGCCAAGGTGAATAACAAAGATTAAGTTCCTTGTTGCCATTGATCTTTATATCATCTCTTTTTTTTTATTCTTCTCCATATTTTTGGTCACCTTGTTCTCATTCAGTAATACTCTAATACTGTAATCAATTGTGGCAGCAATAATTAAATTTGGTAAACTAATAGCTGAAGGGATTGTTGTGTACTACTTTAGAAGGAAGCTAAATTAGGCACGTAGAGGTTCTGAGTAATAAATGCTTTTCTGTGTGTTTCTACCAGGTAAATGCTCGGTGACTCTTCAACTAGGGCCCTTAGAAATGACATATTTCCTCCAGAAAAAGGACATTATGTCTATTCTAAACACAGCTTCGAGTGCAACAGCACATTTCGAGGCATGCTTAGCTACACAGCCATAGGCAACCTCCCGGAGACACGCCTTCTCAGCTCTGCCAACAGATCTCCAGCCTGGAGGGTACTCCCTGGAGAGAGGCCTGGCTCCTTACCTTTGGCATGGGGGATGAGGTGGTGTCGGAAGGGGGAGTTGGGGCGGGAGTCATGGAGCGTGGGGCCGCGGCCAGCGGTGCGCGGGGGTGCCACGCGCCTCGCGCCCAGAGCCAGCAGCTCTGCGGCGGCGGGCGGGCGGGGGGCAGGACAGAACGGAGACAAAGAAAAGCAATAAGAGACAGGCAGGGAAGGAGGAGGCTTCGAAGGAAGGAGAAAAGAAAAAAAGGCATTGAACAGTTAGGATTCTGGAAAGGAGGAAGGAGGATAAAAAAAAAAAAAACAAAGCGGTTAAAGACGCACCAAAAGGGCCCGTAAAATGTTAAAGAGAGAATTACAGGAAGTGTTAGAAGAGAGGCTTAGGTTTGAACTGCATCACTAATTTAGCATAACATCGTTGGCTTAATGAGCTTCTGACCAGTGCCTTGTTACCAGAAAGTAGCCTGCTACCAGCATGCAAACATCACAAACATTGACGCTCAATTAGTTAAGAAAGCAGCTGGCTTGAAAAGTGCCTGACCAAAAAAACGTCAGTCAAGAGGCATGCAAGCTGTTTTCTATTGTTTTAAGGCATTCCAAAAATGCTGCCAACATCAACTAGGGCACCAAGGGAGGAAAAGGCTGCAAACTTTTTCAGAACTTGTAGCACACGATTTTTGAAGAACCTTATGCTGACAACGTCAGTACAGCAGTTCACTTCTCTCTCAAGGGCTAGCTGGGAGCAAGAGAGAAGTGATCTGGAGCCACTGGGTTTATTCAGAGAGAAATTATTCTTGCAAAGTAATGTGGTGAAAAGAAGTGCCATTAGGAGGAAAAAACACATATATTTGTGCTATTATTCAATAAACCATTACTGTGGGAAAATTACTGAAGTAGCTTTAACAATTACCCCAAAACAGGGTAGGAAACATAAAATGACAAATTGTACAAAATTACTTCTGTGTCATATGAGAATCAGTAACAGGTGAGCCCAAGATGTGATCATCTGAACACAGACAAGTTTGAACAAGTATCTCTCCAGAAAATCCTTCAGGCTGTGGACTTTGGAAGATTTTACATTGGATCACAACTCTGGCTTGAGCCCATCTGCCCTTCACAAGAGTTACATAACAGAGATTGCTTCTGGGGAAGGTCTTTGACTGAACATAGACAGTAAAACTCAATTACAGTCAAGTCTGGAATGGAGCCTGGGTTTGTTCATATTCCTGAGACAACAGATAAAAATGGGAAAAGCCCCTCAGAACTGGAGAATCGAGGGACAGAAGTTTGCAGCTTTTTCACATTTTCAAGTCTCTTTCAGTTTCAGTTGTAACGTCATCTTAAAACATAGTCATGTTGTCAGCACTAAGTATCAGACACAATTTGCTTCTGTCCCACCTCCCTTGGGTCCCTTAAATAAGGCATTCACTGACAGACACAATTGGCTGCTTTCAGCCCACCCTCACTAGGAAATGGCTACAGCATTCAAGTTCCACAGTGGTGGCTCTATTATAAATCTTTAATTTTAAAAATGCAGCTCCTATTGCATATGGGCTTTTGGCATCCCAACTGTTCAGCTGCAATCACCAAGAAAGATGAAACTGTGCAATTATATCACTTAACTTAAAAACAGATCACAAAGATTTAATTCATTACCATACACAATAAAATCAGTCTTGAAAAGTCTTCAATGAACAGCATTTAGTGATACATTTTTATGCAGTTTGGGTGTGGATGAATAATTCATTTTCGTATCTCGCTTTTAGATACACAACCAGTAATTTTGAGAGCACTGGGAACCTGAATGACTTGTATATTTTCTATATTGTACATAGGACTTGTACATCACTGCTACACCGGAAAGTAAAGTTTGTGTTTTCAAGTGTTCCCAGGCAATTGCCTATGGCTTTAATTTAAAAGATACCTTCTGAGTCCATGTCTTAAAGAATTACTAGCAATTTGGAACACGTGGGTGTTTTGCTTCTGAATATGAGATTCTATATGTGCACCAAGCTTTAAAGGAATTTTTTACAAGGGAGTAAACCTACATTACTAAATTCTGCACAGTCAAGCCATAATTTTTCTTTCCAAGGTGTAATACTTTTTCTAAACTCCAGAATGAAGTTTGTGATTCACTGCTGCAAATTATCGCTTGCTTTCAGAAACATACAAATATTTTTAAAAGAACTGGTTGGAAACAAAACCAGAAGATGCATATTTATGATGCAAGAAACAGCCAGCCTAGTGCAAAAGACTACGTTAATCCAGAACAAAAAAAAAAAAAAAAAAGAAAAAAAAGAAAAAACCCCAAAAAACAGGTAGAAAATGAGACATTAAAATACACAACAATTTTTCAATCCTAAACTTCCACTTAAAGAGAAAGAAGTGCTTCACTGTACCACTGAGTGGCATAATAAAAAAGCAGTATTTCCGCATGTATTTGTAATGCAGTTGCCCTTACCAGGTCTGTGGAAGTGCTGGGGGGAACGTGACATGGTGGGGGTGTAGCTGTGCCGGCTGTACACGGGAGAGTTGATGGAGCCCTGGCTGGTGGACCTGTGAATCATGCGGTCCCGAATGTCCTGGTAGCCCTGCAGGACAAAGGCAGCCACTGGTAAATGTAAATGCACAGAACACGTTTTTAGCAGCACTTAAATTCCGAGGATCCGAAGGCATCAGCAGAGGTGACTGAAATAGCAACATCCCTTAAGCTTTCAACCTACTTCATTAGCACTGTTCTCCAAGGATCTGCTCCAACCCACTTTCATAGTCAGAATTCAGCCTTGGAAGGTTCCAACTCCACCTGTAATTTCTGTTAAACTCTATAATAATCCTAGATTTGCCCACATTCCCTGACTTACAAGGGAAGATGCATCCACAGCACGTGTGTCCTGCAGTGTCCTGCACAAGACACACGAGCTGGCCATCAGAGACCAGCAAGAATTCAATAGTTGCAGCACAGAGCTCTCTGTGGCTAAATTCACCATGCTAGATACCTGCTACATCTATAGCAGGTATCTATATCCAAATCAGATTCCCCATGCATCTGAAAACATTACACCTTGTATAGCAAAATTCAGTCTATTTGGTTTCCTGGGGGTAAAAAAAGCCAATAAAACAAACAAAAAACCTCAAACAACACCCTCACCCTACCCCTCCATGAAGCAAACTAAACCAGGACAAAAGAAAAAGGACTGATTAATGCATGAAGATTTACAAGAAATTTAATTTAAGCCCCTTAATTTTTAACTACTAGCAATAAGTACAACTTTTATGTTGCAAATAAGCAACAGGATAATGCAATGATAATGATTCTGCAAGAGCATCTGTTGTATCCTGACAAATGACTTCCCAAATCTTTCATGGTAATATGATGTTCAAATTAACTCCTTTGGCAAAGCAAAACCAAACCAGACCATAGTTATGTTTTCTTCGAGACGACACTGTAAATGTTTCAGTAGCAAACACAGTTATTATTTTGAAGCTTAGAGTAGCATTTTATCCCCTGTAAATCCTGCAGCTCTCGAGATCTGAATCTGCCTGTGCCACAAGGAGCAGGAATGTACCAGAAGTGACGCCTGCTGGACAAAGGGTTCTGCTTTACAGACAGCAAGTGGAGGAGTGGCACTTCCACTTTTTGTACAATCTCTCAATAAGAGCTTCATGTTTCCTTCTTAGAAATAGTTTTTGCTAAATTTCAACATTGAGAAAACATGCCTGTGTGGCAAACAGAGATGGATCTGACTGACAACAAACCCAACACCTGCACTGGCTCAAGAGAATAATTCTAATCACAGTAGGACACTGCCCCCAAAGGTTCCACCAAACTTACTTCTGCAGAAGGGGTAGGTGATAATGTCCTTGGAGACTGCAAAGACATAAGAAATACGGTTATGAAATATCATTGCATATGCTGGGCCAGAAAATGGTAATTAAACATTGCTGCAGATACTCTGACGTATGACAATGTAAAGTGGCAATGCAGAAATTACTGAGGCCATTCCAGCACTGGAACCTGCTTTTTCCACGTGGCTCAGGGTCTGGTCCATAAATGACTGACATTTAAAGTTTCTGGGAAATCTTTATAAGCGTGATTAATTCAGTCAAGTATCATGCAAGATCATCTTAGCCATCTAATCATTGTGGTAATTAAAACAGCTGTTAAGATCAAAATCAGAAAGTTATTAATTTAATAACCATGCCTGTCATGAAGAAATCTTTAAAATGGAAATCAAAAATAAATAAACCTAACTTAGAGCTTTGCATGGAAAATCAAAATGCAGAATATCTTTCAGGATGAAGCATGTTTTCCCTCCAACGCACACACTCGGGCAAAAATGTGCTTCCCCCCAAGGCCTTACATTTCATACCCATGCAAAGAAGCACGTAGTTGTCATCAACATTTCTTTGATATGACCTCCTTTAAATCTCTGCGTTCCTCCATGGTTACGTAAGGAGAAGAGACAGGAATTACAAGCAAGTGTATTGAGAGAACTGCACAAAGGCCAGTGGGTAGAAGTATGCACAGTATTATGAAAAGTTTCTGTAGCACAGGTAGGGAAACTGAGGCAAGAAATACCTTTAGAAGAAACATATGATTATGCACATGCTGATGGTACAAACAAGAATAAAGGCTATGTGTAATTACCAGTTATGTGTTCTTCAACCACCAGATAATTTGAATTTTAATTATTTCCTCTGTGCACAAAACTTCAGTATTATTTATCATAATAAACTGGGCAAGAGATTATGTTCTTAAATAGGACCACAATTATAGAATGACACAGCTATTAAAGTAATATCTAGGAAGCAAAACTGCAGATTCTGCTCTAACTACTACACTGACATACAAAAGCAGTAGTGTAAAATGTATGCAGAGTTTCTGATAATAAATATCCAGCTGGTAAATATCCATAAATTTTGGATTGAGAGACCATTCACTCTAATGGAGCTGGCGATATTAGGAATGCTAAGTATGCAAACAAAGGAGCAACATTTTTTATTGGATATAGGACATCTCCTTTTCAGCAAGCTTCCATAAAACTGTAAAAGACTACTTTTGCTACTTTCCATCAAAGCCTTGAAAGTCATTTACATTTGTATTTTCCTAATTCCTATCATCAAAAACTGAGAGCTAACCTCAAACTTCCAATAGGAATGAAAAAAACCCACACGTTGTGAGGTGCATTCCCACTTTTTTCTACTAGCAATCCATAATGAATTATGGAAACAAATGAATTTCTATCATCTGCTGGGGTTACCTGGATGCTGAGGTAATGGCTACAGTTAAAGGTAGTTATAGGAATCTAAGACTGGGAAGGCAGCTCAGAAAGTAGCATGCTGAATCCAGGTATTTTTCCTTTCATGTATTGTTCTGATCAAACTTACTTAAAAATTTCTATTGCAACATGCTCAATTTTCTATTGCTTTGAGATCTGAGAGTCTGCTCTAATACCTGAAACCACACAGATAATTTTGTTGTCTGGGAAATTTCTGCTAATTTTAACAGATGTCATTCTGCAACACAAGTTTCAGCATTTCTCACTGATGCCATTTTATCCGTCTTTTACCTGAACTGCCAGGTGGGATCCCTGCCCCATTTTGAAGCATCTATCATGTTAGAAAAAAATCCTTTTTTTACATTTTATATCTGCTTGTTTAGTGAAAGGTGTTTCAGAGCATTTAGTGCTTTCAACAAACAGAACACTTGAAATAAAGGACATAGAGGTAAAACGCTGCTTCTCAAGATATATCCAACAAAAGCTGGAGCTGGGGAAGGACGACTTGAGCGCTCATCAGGTTGCTGCTCACAGGGCAAAAGCGACAGGTCCTGAAGAACCTGAATAGCTGGCAGTTTGTGGAAACGTTCCCCCTGGGAGCAGACAGTGAGTGTTCGATCCGGTGTCTCTGCAGGCGCTGCCCGGCGGAGCCAGCCCGCGCTCCCCGCGAGAGGGCGCCGGGACAGCGCGGGATGGAGCGAGCGAGGCCGCCAGTGGGACCCGCCCTGCCCGGGAGCGCAGCCCCACGCCGCCCTCTGCTCACTGCCCTGCTGCCTTCTCCCTTTCTGTGCTAAAATGTATGGTTTTCTTGTAGCCCCTTCCCTAGAATTAAAGTTTGTGTTCATCTCTGGATGAACTTTGGATGTACACGGGGTATATCCTTGTACATCCAAGTGCCCATCCCTGTGCATCCTTGCACCCATTCAAGGGGTACAAGGGAACTCTGGATATACAAGGGGTGCCCCTTGAGCATCTCCCCTTCTATACCCAGAAATCTTTCTTTGCTGAGACTGGTGATTTCTAGTCTACAAGCACAAACTTAGGGTCCCCTTTTCTTTAACACCACTACATACACCTCTTTGCAAAGAGAATGCAGGATAAATCACTGTCTGCACGACTAAACGTGTCACCTTCTTTGCTTTCTAAAGGTGATGGGGACTGATGTATGTTGTATCAAGACTGCTGTCACTTAATTATCACAACACAAACACAGGGTAAGGGATCACTCCACCCCAATGGGCTTGTGTTCTCATTAGGGCAAGGGAAGGGACGAGAAACAGATACAAAGAGGTGATGTTAACTTGCCCAAGGTGACAGAAGTCAGCAGTAGCATTGGGTGAAAACCCAAGATGTTCTGAAAAGAAGGTGAGAGCCCCTTCTGCTTCCAGAACAAATTTCTGTAATCACTAGAAATTAACTAAATTTAATGCTGCTGAAAATACTGTGTAAGAAAACCCTGAAGGCTTTTGCTTATTCCCAGAACAAGCATAAAAGCAGACAATTTACACCATATTTGCTTTATCAGCTCCCAACATATTCCTTTATCAGTAACAAGCTTCCCTTTAAGGATTAACATATAGTTTACCTTCTCTAGTGAGATTAGTTCCTTCTGTGTGACTAACAAGGGACATGTGTTTATAGCAGGTTTTTGGAGTAGGTCAGGCCTGTTGGAACTGGTCAGAGGTCACCAATGCATGTCATTTTGAACCAGATGCCATCTGGATTCACTACCAACATAAATTGGAGGGGAGAAATTCTGTAATGTTCTGACCTCTTAATCCCCTATTTTATTACTGAGTTGAATTTCCAATTCAGGATTTAAAAAACTATCAAACATTAAAGAACAAAGTAGAAAAACTGATGCAGTTCTGACCTGCTGGTGGGCAGAACACTGATAAGAAAGCAGATTTTCAGTCACACTGATCTGGTCACCTACAGACCAATAGTGCCTGAATGACTCACTGTAATTTTTTCTTCTTCAATTTATCTTCATACTCAATTCAGTTACAGTCAGTAAGGTCACTGAGATTGCAGCGATAAATCCATTTCCACATCCATTTAGATTTGCATTCAGGAAGTCTGATTCATAAGCAGATGGTATTACATGACAAAACCTGCTTCACAGACTGCACTGGAATCATGTAAATAGAAATTGCAGCCATGGAAATTCACCTGAGAAAACTGAGGACCGACAACCTGAAACACACCTTCACATACACATAGTTTTTTCTTATTGCTGTGTGATACAAGAATCCTTACTAAATGTCAGCAGGTTAAAATGTGAGGCAGGTATCTCTATAACACAATTAACCTGTCTTTCTCAGGTGCAAGAGCACTTCATCCTGACACAATTTTATCCAGTATGTCTGGCAAAGTGCTCTGGTGATTTATATTTCCCTCTAGTATCTGTGAGGTGAGTATCCTGCTGCTCTTTGTCCATAGAATATCACAGTATTTCTCCTGTTCTCTTTCGAATATTGATGCTCCACAGCACAATAGTGCACTGCCTTTTGCCTCACATTCTGGACCTTGCCATTCCCAAAGATTAGGATATCCATGGGAGTTAGGAGGAAGCACAGCCAGCCTGCAAACCTCCCCCTGTGTGTGTAATCCTGCAGTTTGGCATGTGAGGCAGCCCCGTGAGTGTTCCCAGTACCCCCAGATCAGACAGACACAAAGCAGTGTGAGCAGCAGCAGCAAGGACCTCAGCAGTGCCCATGGGGAGCGAAGCAGGCTCTGGATGCAGTGCACAGTGGAATGAGGGGCTGGTGGGTCATTACCTCTCCAAGACTCTGTCTCTCCTGTCTGTCCTCGTAGGCGGAGGTGTAGAATGGTTCATAAGTAATTAGGTCTGGACGTTCAATGTCATAAATGGCCTTGACTTTGGGAATGGCTGCTAAATCCTTGTAATCAAGGATTTCATTGTCTACTTTTGCCTAAAGGTCAAAGACAGAAGATAAATTAACTTACACAAATGCACTGGCAATTTCTGTTTTACACAATTCATGATTTTGTGTATTTGTTGTCACACTGTTGCTATGGAAACCCCTTTTTGGCACCCTAGATGTGGAGTGAATGCTTCTCGTTCTTCTCCAGCAGACCTCCTCTACAGCAGCTCACAATGTTTTCTCTTCTCTTAGGGAAGAAAGAACATGGCATGTATAGATCCAGTTACAAAAGTTTTTTATCCCCAGTAGTGAGCTGGAAATTTCAGCTCTGCAAATGACTCATTTTGTGGCCTCAGGCAAGTATTTTCACCTTTCTGCTCTTGTTTTCCCATATGTAAAATGGGTGATAACATCAATTTAGTTTGCAGATTACAGAGATTACAAAAGGATTTCATGCTGAAGACCACAGACAGATACTCAATTTATAACTGTGCACACAAGAGGAAACAGAACTTATTGGAAGGAAATAAAAAGACAAGGAGGACTGTCAGGACTGGGTATCCAAACTCCCAAATAAAAGAATTACATTGCATTCATCACTCATTCTATGCTCAAGCTTCTGACTAAAGCATCCACTCCTTACCAACCACATGGTGCAAGCATGGACTATTTTTTCCACTAAGACTGCAAGGACATCTTGACTGGTTAAAAAATAGAAGCAGGAAATAAATTCCAAAGTCAGCTGCGCCCATTAGAGAGAGATAGAAAGAGACCTTACACTTAGTTTAGATAACTAGTATCTTTCTTTACTTACAGAAAGACTTTAAATAAATCATCATACATTTTTACCTACCTTGCAGAAATACAGTGATGACTAAAACTGAAAGAGGATATTCAAATTGTTTTTCAACACTTCTACAAGATACTTTATTCATAGTAGATTGCATAAGGGAGCTCACATTCAGTTCTGTTCTTTCTGAGTGCTAGCACCTAGTAATTTCAGATTAATATGCATTTGCCTTTGCAAGCACTTTAACAACCACTGGTTTTGTAGGTTCTTAAGCAATGCCTTTAACTAGAAACAATACAAAACCTTTCTTGCTAGAGAAGCAAGGTTTGAAATATTCAGGACATTGTCTCTCTACAAATAGACTCAAATCTGTTCAGTTTTTAATTACCAGATATAAAAAAATACCTTAAGCCATTTTAATCCTTAAAATATTTAGGAATATCAATATATGTTATTTCTGTAATATTTTTACCAGTTTGTTAATAATGTGCAAATATGTCTGGATACTCTTAATCCAACATAAATTATTACAGATATTTTTGTAGACCCTGATCTAGGCCTCCATGTTGCTCCACAGACAGTAATTTTGAGCAGCAATTAATTTTTATAAGCTACAGTTTATGAAGTCGATATTATGCACAGAATGGCAGTTCTCCAGGACTTGCTTTGTCTTTCGATATCTGCGGTGTCAACACTTTTCACATATCAGCTTATTTTTGTGGTTATTGAAATGCACAGAACTAGAGTTTAACTCAGGACATGAGATTTATAATATTGCACATTTTTTCTGCATTATAATAAATGTAACTGCCAAATTTCTGTGGTTTACTCTACATTTTCATCTATATAATCTCCAGGTTATCAATAAAATCAGTGATTTAGCATTGTACTTAATAACTTTTTTTCCCCCTAAATTAAAAGCACCATTCCTTTCACAACCAAAAAATCTGATTTCTGACTTGGAAGGTGTTGGAAGCCAGGCTTCTTTCAGTGTAGTTGACCCTGCTTCCCCCATTCCCGAAGTGCAGAGAACAGACCTCTCAAAAACTGAGCATCAAAGTGCACAGAGGTCCTCACAAAATCCTTACAAAGTCGAATGACCCCTCTGCCCTCTGCCCCTCTTCACACCACCAAGTGACATCAAAATATTTACTGTACCTTTCCAAGAGAAATGTGACCTGGAAAAAACCTACCCCGCTCTTGAAATCCTGTAGCTATAAAAGCTACATGGCAAAGGTTTAACAATTTAAGCACTAAAATAAAGCATCAGTATAAAAGTGATTTATTTTAATATGAGTTGTCCATGTGCAAGCAAAGGCTTGGCAGCTTATTCACCAGAAGGAATACTTACATAGATAGTGTGGCCTGGAGAGCCAGGTATACTGGAACCTGGTCTGGAATAAATGCTTTCTGAAGATGTTCTTGTAGGCTGAAAAACAAAAGGGAACTTTTGAGAGCAATCTGAAGCCATTAACGTTGGCAATTTTAAGTGAAGAAATCTGCATACATCTTGAAAATAACGGAATTTAGGAAAAAATGTCAATACAAATGCAAGCAACCTGGCAAATTCCACAATCTTGTGAGGCAAGTGGACTTTTTTTTTCTTTTTTTTTTTTTTTCTTTTTTTTCTTTTGTAGGGGAAGGAGTGGTGTGAGAGGGGAAGAGGTTTTCTAAATCTTACAGTGTAAAAGACTAGACTGACAACAATAATGAACAAAATCAAACAACACCTGCCAGAGACACTGTAGAAGCCATACAAAGAACCATCCAGGATAGTCCTGCTGGTCATTTTAGCAACAAGTTAGTTCACAAACTACTGTATGGATCAGCAGTCCAGCAGACAACACTGTTGTGAGGAGCACAGCACACACGTTATCTCTTCCCAGGTGTTCAGTCCCTGGATTTCCATTAGGAATGAAATCATCAGAACTGAATTCAGCCTTCCTAAGAAAAAGGACCTGAAATCCTTTGCTTGGACCTGTTCACTACATCTACAGCACAATCAAGACGCAGCAGGGAAGTCAAATGTTGGTTGCAATGTCATGATTCCTCATACTGCAAAAGTCATGATGTTTAATGACAATATCCTGCAAACTGAAACTCAGGAGAACACTCTCATCCCTACAGAACCAATGCTGCTGTATTTAGTAGATTTTCCAACACTTTTTCAGGACTAAACAGACACTGATGCCTTGGGGGAAGTTCTGTGAGAGGAGACAAAACAACTGATGACCAAGATGTGGGGATCCTGAAAACCTGATACATTTGAAAAGTATTCTATTTGATCAAAAGTCACCCTAGTTATTGTGAGGATTACTCCTAAATTTGGCATGCAGCAGACACACTAGGGCAGTCAACCACATCCCAACTGCAGCTGAAAAACCATGAACAAGTTTTGTTCCCTAATTGACTGCAAAGAACCAAATCCCACCATGAAACTTCATGTCAGCACATGACTCTGATGACACCAGTGCAGTGGGACACTTCAGAGTCACTTAAAATTAAATCCTGGAAAACAGTCCTTACCTCATCAGCTTGTCATGTAAGGCCCCCTGGACTAAGGGATCTTCAGGCACACCTGAAGAGAAACAAGGCTTGACAGCCTGACTCACGGTTTCTTAGGAAATATTGGAGTGAACACAAAAAGGCTACTGGACCTATCTTATCTCTCAGCATACATTTCCTGAAGGAACCCTTCAACTGACCCCAGAGACTTTCTACTTTTAATTTCAAAGCCAGAGAAGCTATTGGAACCATCTGTATATAAAATGGTGAAGACTAGACATGAATTATACAGCAGGATTTCTCTGACTTCACTTTCAAAAATGAAGTCACCACATTCAGGGAGGGTTAGAGAAACAAAACGCTTTGAATATGTTCCACCAAAAAATGTAAGATTCAGATCAAACAGAGAGCAGATGTAGCTGTGGACTGACAGAGTCAAAAATCCTCTCCAGAGCATGTTTGAGAACGCTTTCTCAGCTGGACTTTTACATGTTTCCTTTCTTTTCTTTTCTCTCTGTAGCTGCAAATTCCTACATCTCAAAAGGGAAGAGAAATTTCTCATCTGCCCTTAAGCTACCCCCCAACCAAAAACCCAACAACAAACACTTGTTTCATGGAAATGTTACAAGAATTGAGCTGGAAAATCTAGCTGCTGTTGAGAAACACTTTATTCCCCCTTCCATTCTTCCATTTCACTCTGAGTGGAGACACATGTAACATGTTGCTGCAGTTACTATGGAAAACAATTGTTTTCATTACAACATAGGGAACAGTATTAAGTACTTGAGGTACTATTAGGGGTGTCTCTGTTACCTTTGGCTTTTGGCAGACATACTTTGAGAGTTTTGTCTGCTCAATTTTCCCTGTTGTAGGAAAACAAGTGTTAGAGGCAGTTATGGCTTATTCCCATTTGGCAGGCCCTTTGGATCTTTTATAATTGCCTCAGAAAACAAGACATTCTCAGTCCTCACTCCAGCTCCTTAGTTTCATCTCTCAGTGTCACTGCTAAAAACCTTTTTGTTTAAGGAAAACTCGCTTGCATTTATCACTTCAGTGAATTTATTAAATACAGTTAGACACCTTAAGAAGATAGTTTCAGCCATATCCTGGTAATAACTTTCTTAGGTGCTCTTAACCCTGGAGTACAAGAGGAACTGTCAGATGGACTGGCAAGCTGTAGCACCTGTTCTTCATTTCCTCACTGTGTTTCTGTTCCAAGTTCCTCTTCGCCATCCCATTAGCAAGGCCAGGAGCCAGAAATGACACCCTTTAAACCAGTTTTCTATTTTCTGTGATTCTTTCTGTGTACATCAATTTTACCTTCTGCCTATTGCAAAGCTCCCCACTGCCTGGGCAGGACACCCTGCTGCCAGCCACGGCCTTAGCACACTCTGCTCCTTTCCTGAGCACACTCTGCTCCTTTCCTGAGGAGCTGGATCCAAGCAGACCTGCAGCTCTGAGGCTCCTCCAGAAGCTCCCAGTCCTTGCTTATGTCTAAACATAACCTTGAAGACAGTGTATGAAAAAGGACTTGTACATCTACTCTCACCCTTCCTGCCTCACTTTGCCCTATTTCTTATTTTGACTTGCACAGGCTGTTTCCATCACAGATGGCTCTTTCCTACCCTGCTTCTTCCCATATGGTCTGGAATTCTTCAAAGCTTTACACTTCCCCCTAAAGACAATTGTATTGCACTTAAAAACATTTATGCTGCTTGCTTTAACAAACACACACCAAAGATTCCTAGATATAAGCTGCTCTTCTGGCATACTTTTAGTTGCTATGGTTGGCTCTTCTCCTAAGAGACCCATAAAAGCTCCTGTTTGAAAATCTGTGACCTGGTGTGGCTTTTATTAGATTGATTGTTATACTTCCATCTCTGACCCTGCATAACAGTGTTGTGACTCTGTATCTTAAATAGGTGGCAAGAGACACAATGGAGGTCAAGTTCTCTACTGATGTAACTGCACTGGGGTGTAAATTCCATCTTAGAGGGGAACTGATCAGAGCACAGCTAAAACGGGAATAAGGCTGGCCCTGATGTAACCTTTAACATTGGAGATGTGGAGATAACACGAGTGAACCTTTCACACGTTATTCAAAGAAAACAGGTGAAGAAAGAGAACACAGTCTTTAATATGAATGCAATAATTTAGAGGTATTTACTTCTATGACAATAGTCCTGTGACACTTGTTCCACACTCTGCAACAAAACAAGTTAAGCTGCCTTACTTCTTCTACAAAGAGATCTGAAACATTTTTTAATATGATTGTTCTCTTCCTTGAAGGATTCAAATACAGCTTTTTCTAAAGCCACCTTTGTGTAGAGAAATTTAAAGGAAATTTCTATGAAGAGCTAATCTTTTCTTTCATTTCTGGTGGTACATGGCTTCTCCACATTTTCTGAGAGTAGGAGAGTCATCGCTTTTTTCCTTTCCTCTTCCACACAAATGGATGTAGCAGTAGTAAATATATCAATATAGGATGTCTGTATCAAATACAGAAAGTCTATGAAGTATATTAAAAAAAATCAAAAGAAATTCAGTCAAGAAAAATTCATGCATGTCATTAAAGGAGCCAAAGGAAAAAAACAGATCACAAAGCATCTAAAGTATTTGCAAGACTTCTCAGTATTTCCCACTTTATCACAGACTTCTTATTCTCATGTTTTTGTTCTTCATTCCATGCATTTACCTTCAACACAAAAGTTCTTTACCAGTTTCATTTGCAGATTGATAGAGATAATACCAACTATCATGCTCATCCTCTAAGGTTTACTGTGAATTGAGTGCTCAATTATCATATCACCCATGCAGATGTCCCAAACTGATTAACTTGGTATTTCAATATTAGACTACAAAGCTTAAGATGTTCATCTGCATTTACCCCTGTTTGTCATGTCATCATGCATGGTACATCATCTAAATTAATAACTTCTTAAAAAAAAAAATAAAATCCCCGCTAGAGCCATTCACATCATCCAGGTGCTGCTACAATGTGGTGGCTCTGGCATTCTCAGGTACAGATGTTCAGCATCATGCTCTGTAAAAACTTACAGGTGCAGGCAACCAGATCAAAACTGATCCCAAGAACATCTGGCCAAATGGATGCACTATGGTTTTACAAAGGCATCGTCACTATTTACAGTACCTGCCTTAATTTTTTGATAGAGTTCATTATGCAAGGCGGTGATAATAGCTGCAGAAGAATGAATATGTTTTCACTTAATAACATTTAACATTTTAGCTTAAGCAAATTCTCTAAACCTCAGAAGCTACTTTAAGTGAAGCATATTTATAAATAACAGAAGATTAGGATGGAATTTCTTCTACTGGGCAGACTTTGCAGCAGTAAGGGATTTGAATTTCTCAGTACAACACTTTTTACACTGACTACCTGCTCTATCAATTGCAAGGTTTTACAGTTGATTAATAGTTGGAACCAGGGCTCATAAAATATGGATTTCCTATGGATTTCTGTAATTTTCAATGGCTGTACAAGACCAATAAAGTCCCTCAATGTCAGCATTCTTTGTGCCTCTCTGCTGGTTTAACTGTACCCTTCTCCTTACAAAGAGTGTTTCCTTCAAATGCATGCATTCCATATTTCTCTGCACTAAATATGCATCAAGACAAAACTAGTGAGCATGTTCACTTCAGACTCACACAGTCATTAATAGGTTACAACTAAATTTTCTTTTCTTTCTGGACACAAAGGCCAGAAGGGAGAATGAATTTTCAGCACGTAATCAATGAATCACTGTTTGGTTGGTACCAAACAAACTTCTACAATACTACTCATGCAAACTTAGCCTTCATCAAGAGTAAGTTAAGTGGGAAGAACAAGAAAATAAAGTGGGAAGTGCAGAACATACTGAATTCAACACAAGCTTTCAGAGAATTCAGGGGATTTCACCCTACCATTTTCTAACTATGATTTTCATGTAGATTCAAGCCTTTGGCCCACTTTTATAGAGACAGCAATGGCAGTACCTTTGTGTCTACTCTGTAGAAAAGGACTTGAAGCCAAAATCTGCCTTGAGTTACACTTTGTAGAATCATCATGTAAATCTAGATAGAATTTCATACTGACCAAATTTACACAAGAGGATATTCATCTGACTGTCAGCTATTTGTATCCTACACAGTCTACACAGCAAGAAGGAGAACACACCTTTATTTAAACATGGGCTGCTCCTATTTTGCCTTGCATGTATTTCTAATACATTGAATAGAATTTGGGTTTTTAATTCTGAGGCTCCTGGATTTCAACGCTGGAAACTCAGACTTGTGCATTCTAAGCCAAATGCAAAAAGTCACTATACTGGCCTAAAAGATGAGTGAAATGGTCCCACAGTTTGCTGTTCTCAGACTCCAAGATTTTATCCCATAAAGCCTAGGACTGAAGAGACACTGTTCTCCTTAGGAGCACTGCTAACACATCTTTATGCTGCATTTTCTTGATACACAGATCTGTAGCTAATAGAGAGAGAGGTTTCCAATAGCAGTTAAATAACTAAACCACTGTGCAGGACAAAGGGTAGAGGGCTGGCATTAACCCCCACTGAATCACAGAACTGGATTCCACTGTCCAACCCCATCCTGCAGACACCCTGACCTGGCTGACATTTGACTGCATCTACTCTGCAATGAGAGATGTGAAGGCTGCACAAACCAGCACCAAGGAAATCCAGTGGCATGGACTCTCGGCCTGCCTGCTGCCAGCCTGTACCAGGTCTGCACTAGTGAGCTCTGACTTCATCACCAGGTGAAGGTGCACCTGCATCAGCAGAGCCACACGTCCCACAGCAGACAGCCAACAAATAAACACTGCCCTGAAGGGGAAGAAATGGAATTGGGTGGTGTTTGTAGGGACAAAGCAAACTCAGTAAAATCTGAAAGTAAAAGCTACTCCAGAGTCAAGAGGACAGAGAGGACCTTGCAGCTCACATGTGGATGTGCACTGGCCTAGAGAGGCAAATGCTCTCAGGCAGCACATAGAATATATCCAAACCTGGGATTTTGTAAGCATTTTCCCAACTAAAGTATTCATGGGTAGTTGGTCAATACAAAAAAAAGGAAGTGACTTAACTGGTTTTTTTTTTCTAAAAGCATAAGTCATTGTTCATGGAAAACTGTTTGTTTTTAACCATTGGTCTAAAGTCAGATATTTTCTACCATTTTCATTTGCTTCATATTTGCACTCTAATTTTTTGTTTCAGAAGGATAACTTTCTGGAATACTGGAAGACCAATACTACAACCCCCAAAAGCTCATCTGAATCTAAAATAAAAAAGTTAATTTTAAGCATTTCATTAAACAAAATAAAAACAATGTGAGAAGTAACAAGCAACACTGAAACAAGTGATGCAAAATACAGCGTCAGTGCCCATGGTGGCAAGTGATAGCAGGAAAGCTGTGTGGCAGGAGTAGTAGCAAGCACAGCAAATGACAGTAATGAAGAATCTTCTCAGTAAAGAAGATCATTATCAACACTATGAAAACACAACAGCAAACCTCTGCAGAGCGTGGCCTGCGCAGAACCAGACTCTTTGGATAAAAGAACTCAGATGAGGAATGCTGTCATGAAACACAAAAGGGAAAAATGAGTGAAAAGGAAAGCAGTTTCCCCAGTTCGGTGGTTAAGCTCTTTTTTTCAATCAAGTTATTATAATCTTCTTGTGTTATCTGTTACTTACTGACCGCTGCAGAATCGTGAACAGCCAGACAGTTGTAAATAAACACCTAAACAATATATATTTTTGTAACACGCATATGGTTGCTTTGTTTTCTGCTTGTTTTGTCTTTGTAAACTTCCACAAATATCCGTGGGGAAAAGATCTAAAGCAACCATTGCTTTTATGAACTCCCTCTCAGATCTTGACCAGCTCAAATGCTGATTAGTTTATATCACAATCCAGTTACTGAGAGAAAACAGAACTTGCTGAAAACTTCTGAAGTTACTTCAGTGATAAAAGGGTTTTTGTTTTGTTTTGTTCTATAGGGAAAGGAAACCCAGCAAGCAAATAGGCAATGGCACTGGCTTTTTGCAGAACCACGAGAAAATCCAGGCTTGACCCTGAATAAAAAACTGGAATTCAATCAAAGTACAGCTCCCAATTTAGGTCTGACATGCTCAAAAGCACATAGCTCCCCCAGTTTTGTTTGTTTCTGTACCTACCTGTTTGCTACTGCCTTCGAGTCAACAGGATGAAGCACGTGTCAAAGTCATCAAAGAGAACTCCAGCTGACATCAGAATAAGGTTTCTGACTTTGCTCCAGAGTAGACAGAGACTATCTATGATGCACCATAGAAGCTAAAAATGCTGCATCTCAGCCAGCTTCAGTATGGTGCATCTATCAATGCCTTTCTAGGACATCTTAAACCTCTGCACAGAAGGTCTCCTCCAGGACCGTGGTGCTGCTGGACAGCTGTGCTGTCACATTGCTCAGATGCTCCCTCAACTTGTCTTCTTCAGCTTCCCTTCCCCTTCCTGCAGGAAATCACTTAGGCAAAGCCCCGCAGGTGAGTGAATCCATTTGCTCCACTCACTTCAATTAAAATTAGCTGAGGGAGGAGAATACTGACAAAAAGGGAAATACTTGAAGAGGACTACAACCATTTCCACGGGGAATGAAAATAAGCCAAGTGATTTATAAGGTCAGCTGGAGAAGGCTAATAAGGGCCACAGTGTAGTCAGGAGTGCTTTGATAAAACTCCTGGGTCCAAGTGAACGGGAGGTATTGTACTCAAACCAAGTATTAGAAGGCACAAAGGTTCTGACACTTAAGCAAGGCCAAAATACTGTCTTACATTCAAATTGTTAAATGAGGAAGAAAATCCAGTCTGGCATAATTTTCCATTTTCTTACAAAAAGTCAGGACAGAACAATGTGTGAATGCTGGATGGTACCTGCACTGAGGTTTGGCCATTCTAGACCACATGCCCTTCTAGGGCCAGTTATGTTTTTTGCCCACACTAACACGAACTCTGTTCAACAGGAGTTTATCTGAACATTACCTATGACCATAATAAATTCTCTATGGGGGATGTTTTACAGACCAGTGTACTGGAATAACTGCTAAAGGATGTGGTTTCCTGTGAATGAGACCCACACAGAATACAACCCACAGGATGTCATCAGTATCTTCATACCAGTACCTCTTAGTTTCCTTATGTGAAAGGCAATTTATTCATATGCAGTCTCTAATATTCATATCCTGGCAAATTAGCAAAATTCAAGGACCAACTGAGACATCAAAAAGAGAAAATTGTCTGGAGGATGAATTGGTGAATAAGGGCTTAGAATTGCCTGGTTCATGCAAAAAGCCAGGCTCTAGCATTTATCAGTGCAGCATTATTGTCACTGAGGATTTGACCCAGAAAGTTTGTCTGAATATGCTGATGTAACTCCAAGAGTAACTGTGGCTCTTTTTTGCATTCAAATCAGGATCACTTTAGGTTGAGGCTTACTTGGATGGCAAAGAAAGAAGAGTTCATTTTGTCTAAATGCTGCAAATAACCACGCAGAACAGGGGATAACTATAGAGCAATTACACAGATGTGCAAAACCGCTAAAATATATGATAGCATTTGCCCTGTTCATATCTTCTCCTTAAGAGTCTCTCTCACAACAATTGAGATATGAAATGAAGTGTCTTAGATACTTGGCCACGTCTGTATGTCAGTAAATGACACTATCTTTAAGGCAGTGCACTGAGACAGGTATGTGAAGGTGGTAAGCCTAAAAATCAGAGCAATACCTCTGAAGTGCCTCCACTGTATATTCTGCCAGAGTTGTGACAGCTATGCGAAAAAAACATGGAAAAAGTCACTCTTTTAAAAACAACATTCAATTATTGTGGCTGCAAAATGTATGGTGTGTCATTGAGCCATGAATTCAGCTTACCCGGAGCTTCTCTTCAGTCTTAGTGGATTGCTTACAGTCGGGATGCCAGACAGTGGAACCTGAGGGAGGAGAAACACATTTTTATTCAGAGCGAAGCAGATGACTTCTGCTTGTGACAAGCCAGTTATTAAAGAGAATGTCTTCATTGCATCAGATGCTGAATCTGTACGAACTATGACAGTAATTCACATTGAAGTCTAGCTCATGAGAAATACAAGGGAAAAAAAAAATTCAAATCCTTGGCGTATCTACAGCAGCTCTGTCCTGAGGCCGCCAAAGCACTTTGCACACATTCTTAATTAAAACTCGAGCAGCCTCAAGCAGCAACAGGGTCAGTGAGCACAAGCTGGAGGGACTGAAAAGAGGGGCCTCCTCTGGGAGGATGGAGGGTAAGAGCAAAGGAACTGGGCCAGGGTTACCTGATCTGTTCTCCCCTTAGGTATTGCTCCGTGCATAGAAAGGAAGTTCTGATTGTAATTCCATTGAGCAATAGGGGTCATACTCAGTTACTGTAAAGTACTACTCAGATCACATCTTCCCTCATGCAAAGTGCAAAAGGCAAAGCAAAATTTAAAAATTCACAGTGCAAGAGCCAGGGCTGTGTGAGACCCACTGGCAATGGCCAAGATGACAGGTGGTGCAAAGCTGCCCATGGGAGAGTCTCTCCCTGGATCCCAGCACACAGTTCCTGCCATTGGCACACACTGCACTCCTACCCTGTGCTCTGGTGTGTGGCACTGCTGCTTCCACATGACATATTTCAGCTACACATCCTACCAAAAAACTCAAGTCCTCTGCTCTTTGTTTCCCAAAATATAAGATTCTTTCTTATGCTGTAGAGTAGGAATATCCTGCTGTCCTCAAGGACTGAGCAATGTCAGGGGCAAGAAGCATTTCCATCCCATTTCAGCTGTCTTTTGAAACAGTGTGTAAACTGTGGTTACTTCTGGAAAGCTGCTGGCAGGTATTGGCCAAGATGAAATGGAGCAAAAACTAACACTGATTTTTAACACTGACTGCAGCTGCAATCCAATTCGTCCTTCATTCCAGTCACCACAAAGCCAATCCAGAGCCCTGACTATCTGCAGGAGGGAACATCACCTCTTGACTCTGTCCACAAAGAAACCAAACACAGCCAAATCCAGGTCTCCTGCTGGTGACTATTAGCTCAAAAGCAGCCAGAGGAAACCCCACCCATAGAAGACAGGAGAAGGATGGGTCAGGACCCCTGGCAACTTTCTTCTAACCAGCCCTTACAGGGCTTGGTACAGAAGTAAAAACCAGCAGGAATCATTTCACTCCCAGCAGTACAGAGCATAGTCATCATCAGGAGACAAGAGAGAACGCTGTGACTCTGGAGCAAGGGTCTGAGATGTTTGGCTGTGAGTCTAAGCTGAGGAAGAAGAAACTGTGCATTTGGCAGAGGGAAACCATCAGACAACAGGGGGAAGTGCACTGAGAGCCTTCTCTGTAAACAAACAGCAGCCTCAGAGCCAGGACCCTACCGAGATCAGGAGGGAGCTGTGCCCTGTTCATGCAGGAGGAAGAGAGTTCAGGTTATAAGGCTGTAAGTCCATGTTAAAAGAAGTGATCTGAGTATACTCAGATACTGATACTCCTCTGAATATGACACCTATTGCTCAAGGATGAACTAAGACTCAGAAGATTTTAGTGCAAGTCTCAAATCCAGCTGTGAGCTTCCTTCCTGTGTGGCCCTGAGAAAACTGATCCCTATTCCTCTGTACCCCACTGTCAGATTACTGGCAGGAGTTGATTATACTAGGAGTCTTCTCAACCTTAACAGCTGTGATTCTTTTCTGTTAAACTTTCCCTATCATCAAAGAGAAAGCTGTCACTGCATTTTGGGCAGTATCTATCACAAACTGGCACAATTTAGGGACACCTTGTGAGAACACTGAAAGTGAACAAGAAATGCAGGAACTTGGATGTCATTTTCATGGTGAAACCTAGCTGAGAGTTGTGGGTTTTCTTTCTCAAAATGGTAAGAGATTTGAAAGATGTGACATTTAAAAATCCAAATCAGACAGAGCAGGCTTAAGAAGTTAAATGTATATATTTTCTGTGATCTGGAACTGCAAGCCACCTACATGTTGTAGATACTATTCATTCAAACATGCCAATCTATTTTGAAATGCTTGCAAGGGTGCAAATTCCCAAGCTGCATCACTCTTCTCTTTTACTACTGGAAACAGTTTGGCAAATTGTAATTATTTCCATTCTTAACATATGTTTGTTTGCTCACCTGGCAAACACCAACTAGCATGCTCCTTTATTCAGCTTTATACTTTGCACTTACCATTATTTCAACATCAGCATCCCTCTAAATACTGGGCAATCCTAGCTCAGCAACAGCCTTGTGGGGCAGCCCATAAAACAGTATATTACCAGGAAGTCAATGGGAAAGAGACAGCTTCTGGTGCTGCTTCTTTCTCATTTTCATGTGTAGGAGCAGTGCCAAGCCAGAGTGTTTCTGCTAGGATTATTCCAACCATCCTTAACGCAGAAAGCCCCAAGACAGACAGCTTGTTTGTCCCTCTTCTCCTTTTGCAGGTTTCCCACACATTCTAATACAAGTTTCTACTACAATTCCGCCAGACTTCTCTATTATATAAAGCAATATCAATACAGTGCTTTCATATTCTAGGGACAGGACAAGTAGAAGTGAGATGGAAGCCACCTATTTTCATATTTTATCAACAACGTGATTTTTGTTGTAGCTTTATTGTGGTGGTGTTGTATTTCTGTTTCGGAGAAATGCTTGGAATGCTGTTATTCTGCACCCTAGGGTCAGTGATTTGGACGGAGTCAGGATATGCATTTGAGCTCAGAGCTTTGCACAAGAAAGGCTTTTAGGTCCTCACACTTAAAAGCATGCTGAATTCAGCAAGGAAAGCTTTGGCAGGACACTCTGGAGCACACTCAGCAATTACATTATTTAGTCAGAAAACGTCTTGTGAACAATAAAGCAATGCAATTTGAGGTGCTCCTCCCCTGGGACAGACTGAGCACAAGGAACATTGATTAATAACCACAGAAAGAGAGATACACTTAGAAGAGAACAGCAGATCAAGCTGCTGCCAGGTTTCTTTTCTCTCCCCTTTCCTATCACCTGAACTTGTCCAGAACTCCAGCCTAGTTTAAGTAAAAGTGATACCTTCTGCCTTATTTTGAGGTGCAGAAATTTACACCAAAGCCTGCTCAATTAACCCAAAGTCCCACTCTCTGCTAGGCTGGTGCAAATGACACCAGTTGGAAATGGTTGTTATTAATTAATGATGACAAAGGACGATCTGACGCTCATGTTGAACTCTGCCTGTATTTTATCACGCCATCATGTGAGGAAACTAAGATTTCCAGATGCTGTAACTGCTGCTTTCAAGTTAGTCTTTCCAATTTGCCATCAGAAAGCTGTACCTCCCAGGCAGCCCTCTTCCAGCCTCTCCCTGCTCCTGCCAAGCAGAGCTGCTACACAATTTCACATCCTGTTCTGGGCACAGCTGGAATAAGATGACTGAGGTGTAAGGTCAGGGAGAGATGAGAGAGAGGGACTGCAAGGAAGGAAAAACTACAAAATAAAACAAGTTAGCTTCAAAGGAATGCCTTAACAATATTATCCTATTTTGGAACTCCTCCAGTACGAACCTCTCCTCAGGATTTCAAGAAATGGCTGTGACCACACTTGCATAATTTTTTTCACTATTCTTCCACATTCCTTTCAAGTACATCAAGTTTTCTAACCTAAGTCCAATAAAATCCCAACATGTATCTGCCTTATTCACTTTCATTTCTGGCTCACATAAATGGGTATTATACATCCTTTTACCAACAGCAATACTACAGCAAGCAATAAAAATAACTTAATAGTTAGTATACCACCCTCTCAGAGAGCAGGTGGGATTCAGATCAAGGATACTTTTCAAAGAAATAAGCATATTCTTTTTTATGTGAAAAGATCACACACACACAAAAAAGTTTGGCAATAACTGGGAGTGCAAGACTGTTAACAAGAAAGGGGAGATGAAAATAAACATACAAGAAAGAGGTGGCTATAGAAAGATATAAAAATAAAGCACATGGGAATAAAAAGAGAGATGTGACCAGAGAAAAGGAAGTAGGCAAAGGAAGCAAATATAATTAAGAACTGGAGGAGAGACTCTGTCAATGAGTGCATGAGGTGAGGTCTACAGGGTTCAGAACAAATTCACTGCAGCTTCTGGAAGATTTTCCCTTGCCTTTTACATAATAGCACAAAAACTGATCAGCAGAAATCAGAGGAAATCCCTTCACTTTGTCTGGTATCTCACACACCACTCTGGCTAAACTATCCATGAGATGTCAGATTCAGATGCAGCCCAACAAATTTAATTTTTTAGCAAGCACAGGCTGCCTCAGCGAGGGTGCAGAGTCCCTGCAAAGTCACAGTTATTGTGGCCACTTAATAGAGCAAAAGGGTATCAAGTGAAAAGATATGAGAACACTACTGAGGACAGGATGACTATAGTCCTCCTTGGACGTATCACATGGGGATGGTTTATAAACTCCTGAGGTCTGTGACCGAAAAATCACATTGTCTGACTTTCTTGTTTTGTAATGGAGACATCCTTACCTTGCAGATACATTTCTTCTCCTTCTGTGAACATTTGGTTGCATCTGCTGCATCGTGCACAGCTTGGATGATAATGCTTGTCACCTGCCTAAACAAAAACAAAAAAGGAACATGAGGGACAAACGCATTGCACTGCTTTCTGAGCACTCATTATTTGCTGACTGACCACTGCCCTTTTTCTTCTAGTTCACCTGTTTTGATACAACACTGCCCTCATGATGTGACAATAGCACTGAGAATTTAAGCTCTGCCACACTGCTTGAGCCCTGAGGTCAATCCTGTCCTCAACAGAGGACAGCAGGGACTGCTTGGGAAGAAGTCTTTCAGAGAAAAGACAACATAGAGCAGCCCTTCCTCTCCACATCTTCCCATTCAGTGTCTTCCTGGCTAGGAGCTGCATCATAAGGTACCAGTTCTCCAGGATTTGACAAACATCCATTTAAATCTTCACTTATTTAACAGTGCAAGGCAATGAATGTCACACTGCAGTTAATTTGTGTAAACCTGCTGCCTCCCCGTTTTGCCAAACAACACAACTTCTCTCAATTGCTCCATTGTTATGGAAGGATTTAGTCAATGAATGACTTTTCAACCTGCAATTTCATTCCTTGGCCTTCTTCCCTACACTGCTGATATGGGTATTAGTAAAGAGAGCTTTCTAGAGCCAATTCTGGGACCATTAATTTAATTCCCAGATGCCTGACTTTAGAAGGTACACCAGCACAGACAGCCTGTGCTGAATTTAAGCCACTGATATAAAGGTCCTAAATACCCTAGATCCTGTTACCCAAATCCAAATCCCCTGAGTCATTCACTCTCTTAAATACATTGATACCCATAATAGGTAAAGCTGATCAGATTTCAGGCCTATAAGGACAGGAAAAATCAAGGCATAAATATTAATGCAATTTATTCTCCTTCAGAGACCAAAGCAATCAATACATTAGCTTCCTCACGTCATAAACTAAGCACAAAATGTCCACATCAGGCTTTTAAATAGAAAAATAACTAATGCTAGAAAATTACTTCATAGTGACAAGTAAAGAATTCTAAAAGTCTTTGAATTTGTATCTTGCTTTCCAAACAAATTAACCCCGAGTCCTCTTCCACAAATATTACCCATTTGCTGAGATGCTCTATGCACAAAATATCTCTTTACTCTATAGGTGACTTGTAAAAACATCATCAAAACCATCTACCACTTCATTATACTTAAGACCATAACATTATTAAATCCAAACTTTCATTTTGTCTATTGAGAAGAATAACAACATATTTTTGGTTCACATTTGACATTCATTACACACGCTTTTTATTTAAACATATTCATATGAGATGATGAAGTACATGGATTAAAGTACCTGACAGCTACCAGAAAACCAGCTCTACCACCCAGCTCTTGTACAGGTTAAGCTGCACCATTCAATTTTAATAACCCCCATCCAGGAATTTCAGCAATACAAGGCCAGAGAAGACGACTCAGTGTGCTGTTAATTTGGTTATACATTTCATTGTTCAGTTGCAAAAAGCCTGCACTTCTTGTAATCAGATCCTGCATTTACTGTTGATTCTTGCACTTTAGAGGCAAAATCCACCAAACAGAGAGTAATGGTATTTAGTCATTTTAGTAAAGCAGATTCAGAGCTATCAGGCTAAACAGGGTCTCTATTAAAAGGTAAAATGAGAACTCACTACAAAATCTGCTTACTCAAGGAACAAAAGCTAATGAGGGAGAAAACACAGAACTGATGTTTGACTTGCAGCAACAAAGCCAATATTGAACTGAGAGAGAAAAACACACTTAATGCTCATTCTCTGTCATTTTCATTACTGGCTGCCTTCTTCACCTCTGACTCTCCCTAGCAATTATTTAACCTCTGAGGAATTCCACTGGTTTCATTCAAGACTGGAATTTACAGGATAAAGAAATCCAGAATTCATCACATTATTATGTGTAGACCTGTGGCTTCTCTGAAGTTTTGTGTTCCTGGAAAACTTCTGATCAGCTACTGTCAGGGGAATATAGTTGAAACCATGTACACCTGCCTCTTCCAAACAGCCAAAGGGATCAATTTCAAGTTTATCAGGTCTTTCTTTCCCTGAGACTGAAACAACAGCTTAAATTTTAGCCTGGTGTGAGTGATGATGAACGAACACCACGCCCCAGATAACACAACCCTGCAAATCCAAGCGAGAACACACCCTGCACTGAAGAGGTTTTGGGGGAGTCACATACCAGAGCAGCTGCAGTTGTTGTTGTTAAACACTTCCAAAACAGTTTCATGAGTTTTCTGCCTCTGTAATGTTTCTACAGGTCATGAGTTGGAGCCTTCCTACAGTAGGTATTTGCTGGAAAATATTCTGAATCTCAACTAATTCAGGACTCACCTGGCTGTGCCTGACTTGCTGTGATCATCTGAGAAAATGGTGGCTAAAAATCAGTCATTTATAATGTATTAGGACAAACTTTTGCATCTACAATTCAATGAAACATTCACACTTCCTAGACATCTGCTTTTGCCCTTTTAGGGCTACTAAAGCCTCATTCAGTATGTTCAGTGTGCAGCTTTCTGGGATCTCATGCTATTGTGCTGTGCATTAAAAGGTTTGCATCTCAATCCTCACGGCAGTAACAGGTAACACTGATTAGGTGCACATTTGCCCCAAACATTCTTCAGCCAGGGCCAAAGAGGGTTCAAGGCTCTTGTCTTCTCACTCTTCTGAGTTCTCCTTGCCCCTTCTCAAGTTCACATCCAGAAAACCTTTGCAGTTCTCTGTGCTATGCAGCCACTGGGATTTGATCTATCATACTGCTTGTGGTCCCTTCTGAATTATTTCACTTTGGTTGAGTCAAGATTATCCAAACCATCAAGCACGAACTGTGACCCCTATCTTAGAGGACTGTCCCTAAAATAAGATGGAGTAAGCTAAATTAATTGCAGTAAATACCTTGGTTTGCTTAGCTGAAAGTGCTAAAGGCAACCAAAATGATATTTAACATCTTTATTTCAAATTCTTAAATGGAATTAAATGAATTGACAGCAATTTATTGTCAAATAAAATATTAAATCTATGTGTTGCTGTCACTCCCTATACAGTTTCTGTTAAATCAGACACTCGCATGTGCCCTAAAAGCAAAGAACATCAGTTGTGAATTAATGACAACATACAACCTCTTCTGACTTGCCTATTTATCTTCTACTCACATTGACAAATATGAAATAGGATCTCAGATAAAATCCCATTTGAACACAGCAGACAGAAAAAATTAAATTAAAAAAGGTAGAAGTATGTTCTCATTTACCAAATACTTCCAGAGCCTTAGAACTGTAGAGTGAAGAAACAGCAACCAAAGGAATTCTACAAGAATAATTATAAACATAGATAAATGGATGCTAAATTTGACTAGCTTTGTATGGTTCTGCAAATCTCTGATCAGTGACTGATCAAAGATATGAGAGTTTTAATTATTTTCTCTATACTACAAATACATATATATACTGTCCACAATATGCACATTATATGCGTCTTCATGAATTAAATCGATGCAACATTATTTTAGATACTATTAAGGATCTATTTATTCTGGTAATTTCAAGACTTAAACTGGAATCAAGTCTGTATCAACAATGACCTTCAGTTCCCCAGTCTAAAAAGCAGGTTAAATTACATTTAATGTCCTACATAAAACACTGTGGAGAAAAACTACCAAGGAGCACCACTATACAAACTCACTCTTCATAACCAGTCTTAAAAATAAAACCATGTAATCACATCTCTAATGACTGTGAAGTACAGCTGGAGGGTCAGTGACCAGGATTTATGGCTGATGGATTCCACAGTGGAGCTGGATGTGTTTATTCTGCAGAGGACATGTCCCAAGTACCATGGGCAAAAGTACAAACTCTATTACATATTACAACAATACCAAGACCTATAATAATAGTTGACAACGAGAAACCACATTTTTTATACCACATTTTTTTATAGATCACCTTTTCCAACTCAGAAGCTATAATTTCCAGCTTTTCCCAGCATGCTATTCTCCCAAATGACTTCAACTTGGATGTTACAGATCCTCCTTAGCTAAGAGACTCTGTGGACTGTTGACAGAGAGTTTGAAGGCTCCCTCTAATGGGATGGGGTAATGATCCTGCACAGTTGTCCAGAGTGACAGAGGTGGCAGAAAGAGGCACTGGGTTACACACTTCGTGCTTAGAGACCTCTACCAGTGTAAAAGGTGAACTAAAGGGTTAGGAGGTACTTGAAGCACCACTTGAACACCATTCTGTGAGCTCCTGTACAACCATCTCACCCTGCTATGCTTCAGCCTACCCACAACGTGCACAGTGCTCATTTGCCTTCACTTTAGAAACTTTGCTTGTTTGGGGGCCTCCTGAAGACAAAAATGTATTCTCACTCCTAGCTGTCAGGGAAGGCAGTGCTGGGTACTGCAAGAATTATTCCAGCCCGGGAGCTGCAAATACGCCTGCAGACAAGCCAGCACAACATGTCCCAAAAATCCAGCTGCAAAAGAACCTGCACTGAGCTCACGTACAGCGTTAACCCTGGGGTAACAGCACTTCAAAAGCCAAGGACTGTATTTTCTGCGTCCAACCCCTCTGCCCCCACTTCCCACAAGACTAACTTTTATTCTCTGAGTGCTTGTAAAGCTCTAAGCTGATAAAATAAATGTTTTCCTCTTTGGTGAACGTGAGAGCTTAAGATTTCCTATTACTCATGCCTTCAGCTCTGTCCTTCCTTCCAGAACAACAGCGAACAAGAGCCAAAGAGAACAATAACAAGAATCCCGCTAGGAGAGCTCACATGCCAGTGGGTCTGGTAGAGGAAGAACTAATTACCAACAGACATGTTCTGCTGGCCAAAGGACACAATTAAGTGCATATTTGTTGTGTTACATTTGCACAGCTGCACTCCTTCACTCTTTTCAGAGATAACTCAGCAGTCACCTGACAGCTATTAAACCTGTAGAAAGCTTTACTTTTCTATTTAAATACCATAAAAACTATTATGTAGTTGAAAGAGTACATTTGAGAGTAAAAGCACTTCCCTTTTTTTCCTTTTATTTTGGTTTTCATGAACAGCTATAATAGGCCCATTTGAGATATAAAGCTATCCAATACTTATTCCTATCATGACTCTGAGGAGAATGACTTGATTTTTTAACTCTCTTCATGACTATGGAGCAGCACAAAGAATAATTCAGACTCATCTTTTAAACCCCTTCAGGAATGTCATGAATTGTAAAACAGGAACTGTGGCAGTAGCCTACCATTTTCCAGTGAAGCTTTATTTTAATTACTTGCAGAGGTCACAAAACCTTCAACTCTGTTTGATGTTTGGTGTAACATCAAATTCCATTGTTTCCTTCTCTGCAGGCTTCTGTGATCTCACAAGTGGCTAGAACAGCATAAACACTATGAAGACCAAAATTTGCTTCTAATAACATCCTGACCCAAACTGTCCACTCATTTTTCCCAGGCTCTTATCTCTTGAGCAAGTCACTACAAATATCTGTGCACAGAAAAAAACAAAAAAAGAAAAAAAAAAGAAAAAAGGAAAAAAAAGTGCAGCTTCTTTGCTTCCAAAGGATTTCAGAATCTACCATAAGTTTCTTTATTACTACCAATGAAAGGAAAGTGTAATAATTTTTTTTTTTTTAAAAATTAGCCCTTGTCTGATATGCATCTTTAAAATTTGGACCTTCTAAAGCTGTTTATGACACTACTGTCACAACATCTCAATAGAAGCAGCTCTCAGCACAGCCTCTGCTTCTGTTCAACCTGCAGGAGGATGGAGCAGCAGGAAGCAGAGTTCACACTGGCAGTTCCCAAGCTGATGGAGCTGCAACAGACAAGACTTGGGAGAAGTGGGAAATGGAGCGTGAAGCTGTGACTGTAAATCTGAATGACAACATGCATGGAAGAGACATGGGAGATGCTCTGAGCCCACCACTGATTGCTGTGCTGCCTTGGGTGAGACAAAACCCCAGCTGCCCTGCTGTTATGAACACTTGCACTGTTAATTCATGGCCAGTGTCTGATTTTATACAAAAATACTTCCCAGCATTACAACAGGGACTGACAATGTCATGCTAGTATATTCCTTAATGGATGGACTGCAATAAACTTTGTAACTTATTAATGTTGATTCCATTGATACACAATATTGTTACACCCATCAGCTGCTGCTGACAGCAGTGCAATTATTCACTGCATGCAAATACATTTTTCCTCATAGCAGAGATGTGAGTAATCATCCAGGCTAAATTCCCATCTGCAAAACTGCTCTACTGGCATGAAGAAACAGCCCTCATGGCAGCTGAATAGCAACTGGACTTGCTTTAGAAAGGTTCTGGAAGTTGTGATTGCACTGTCAGCTCTGCTTTGTGTTCTTACTTTCCTGCAACACTCAAAGCTGAACAAGCTGCACACAAGGTAAGATGGTCAGCTATCAATTGTGGTCTTTATGGAGCTGTTCATTCTGTCTTTATGGGGCAAATCCACCTATTGCTACAAAGCTGAGAATTCATGTTACCTACACAGTTAACAGCAGGTCAGTACAAAGAAGGGAATTCCACTCAACTAAGAAATGTACCCACAGGAGCCCAAAGTGGCTGGCTAGAATTTTGTGGGCAGTACAAAGGAGCAAAGTAACTGCAAACACAGCTTTATTGCCTACTGCCAGGATTTCAGCATCATCTCTGTTAGGATCTTATGCTAGATTTATGCACAAGAAACCTAATCTCACAAACTGCAATCCAGAAGAAATAGATGTACTATATTTTATATTTTGTTAAGTTTCATTTGCATCTAATTCTAATACAAATCTGTGAATTCACTGCCTCCATTACCCTTATTTTAGGTGCATATGAAGGCAAAATCCAGCACTCACCATTTAATTTTCTTTTAAACTCAATTTATTGCAAAGATTATTTTTTAATTCAGAACTCCTCAGCAGCAAGTATCTGGCACAAATCCCTTCTCTATTTCTCAACAATACTGGAACAGGCACAGTTTATAAGTACAGGTGTGGTCTTTCTATATTTTCTGTAATCCTTAGGCTTCAAAAAGCTCTAGATAAGTAAATATTCCTTTATCTTGTATGCATGGTGTCCAGCATGATTTTTGACACAAAAAGATACTTGAGAAACTGAAGGACCTGCTTACAGCCACATTCATATTGCTGGATTAGTTTGTAATTAGAAGTAATCAGCAAGCTACTTTACAGTAACTCCATAGTGCCAAGGGCCTTTTCAAACAGCTAATGCTGTAACTGTACTTTTGATTCCAGCAGCCAGAAAAAAGCCTGTGCTGACTGCAAGAGCACAGTGTGGGTGTGCTGAGCTGCACTGAATGCCCCAGGTCTGCAGCACGGTGTGAAAGCCATCCCAGCCCAGCCTGCTGAGAGCAGAGCAAAGCCCTTGGCTTGGTTCAGGGCCAGCTCTGTAGCACAAGTGAAGGGACAGCAGGGAGCCCTGGGAATGGATTCTGTACCGGGTACACACAATATCCAACCTTCCTCAACACCGGGGATCTCCCGCTTTCCAAGTCATCCTCGTGTTTTCCTCAATTAGGTGATGACAGAACCACTGAGTTATCAGGAATATGGGAGTTGAGGAGTGAGACACGACCCTGGTTCTCCTTTGAACTCTTTACATGAAGTGACTGTTGGTCCCTCAGCCCCTTCCTCTGGATGGACCTCGAATAGCAGAGCCTGATGTTTGTGCATTAGCAGGTCACATCCACTGCAGCTGTATTTGCAGTGCTGCAACAACAGCTCCAAAACAACGGGGAGTAACTTGAACTGGAAAGAGCTTCCTCAGTCAGCAGAAATACAGCTGACTCCAACCTGCTGAAATTGAGCTAGAAAAGTCAGTAACAACTGACAAATTCCTTTGTATCTTTAAAAAAACGCCAACAGGATTATTTCATAAATCAGACAGTTTTGCACCTGAAAGCAGGTAATAAATACTGCACCTCATCATAATATAAAAAGCTTTTTTATCATTTTCAAAAATTAGCATATACCTCCAAACATGGTTTGATTGCATGTGTGGACAAATAGAAATAGAGAGCAGTGTTAGATATGTATATATAATTATACATGCATGTGGCATTTGGAAGGAACATACATATTCCTAGATCTTAAAGTAACCATAAAAGGAAAACCAAACAATTTTAAGACATTCTGCTGCAAGTCCCAATCATAAGAACTGAGATAATATTAACTAAAGAGAGAAAAAAAGGCAATGACTAAGTCATTAAATTAGAAATAAATATAACTAATAGAAAATATAAATTTACCAAAGAAATAACTAGGAACAATATGTTTAAAGACAATAAGAATCTTTACTACAGCATGATGTGAAAAAAACCAAAACCAGATCAGACAAAATTCCCTTGTGAGCTGTAGATGAAAAACGATGAAAAATGACACAGAAAAGGCAGGAGTATTCAGGATGTGTATCTTTAGAGTCTGCATTTGACAATGCCAATTTCCTGTTTGATACTGTTTATTGAGCAAGATTTTTTCTTTTAATCGTGTTTGTCACGAATCAAGATTAACAAATTATTCAAGACCTGAATAATTTGAACTCAAAGAGGCTTAAGAAAAGCATATCAAGACAGATGGCTCTGATAGCAGGGGAGGCTCTGCTGAGCCAGATACCTCAGAGATGACTTCCTTCAACCCACAGCATGAGGTACCACTGGCCAAGACAAGAATACAAACCCTTCCCTGGTAAATCTGCCGGTGACTCACAGGCAGTGCTTGTTTAAGCCATCTAAACCAACCAAGCGTGTTCTAAGAGACTGATGTAAAATGCCTGCAAATGGAGAAGGCAAGGCCCTGTGAGACTGAGAGCCACGTTCTGGGCAACAGCAACTGATAGAGGCAGTTGGGGAACATCAGAAAAACCTCCCACAAAAGTCTGTCACAGAGTACCTGAAAGGGCCTGCTCTTCTCATCATTTAATGTGTACAAAGAATATAAAGGAAAAGCAGAAAAAAAAATTCTAACACTAGTGAATTGATACTCAGGGATTTGCAGAAGGGAATTCAGTGGAGAGCCATCAACACAAGGTGAGCCTTCAGCTGTGATCCTGAAGGACTCAGAGTCAAATCATTACTCAGATAAAGGCTTCAGAGGGGACTAGATCACAATGGCAGGCAATTAAAAGCAGAGAAGGGATGTAATAGCAGGAGAGAGCAGGAGCTTTTCAATCCCACTGAAAACTGTGACATCAAAAAACTGGAATTAGACAAATTTAACCTCAAAACAAGGTGAAGTTTTTACAAAGTAAAGGTAATTTAAGCAGCATGAGGGAAAATCTTTGGCCTTGCAATTGTTCTGCAGTTTTCATGACTGGGTAATTTCCCAAAGGATAAGCCTTCATTTGGTTTCTAGGGAAAAGCTCTGATTTTGAAAAGAGAAGGTCAAGCGAGATGACTTCAGCAGTGCTTCTGCCCTTAAAATCCATTCTAGTGGGCATTACATAGAAAGAAGATTTTATAAAGGCATCAGGCAGCTCCTAGGGAGCACAGGTCACACTGCAAAATTTTCCAAGAGAGTTAAATCAGTTCAATGAGACCTGTCTTGGCTAACCAGCAAAATTCCTGGTACAGCAGGGGCCTTGCAGCTAGAAGGCAGCTTTGGCTGAGACAGTTCAAGTGCAAGGCCAGGAGAAGTTGTGGGGTTGGATGAGCTGCATCAGCCCCAAAATTGCTCCAGACTCTGAGAGCTCAGCACTGTGACAGGGCTCTGTGCCCCGGGGAAGGCTGGGAGAACAGCTCCAGGAAAAACTCATGTTAAACTGTTCAGTGGGCAAGTGCAAACCACTTTCTGACTGGTGAAGAAAGTGAGAGCTTGGGAGTTTAAGCAACTCACCCAGGACCAAAATTAATGCTTGCAGCAGAGCCAGGAAGAGAAAAATTCTCAGAATCCCAGCCCTGGACAGCACTAGACCAAAGTCACTGCAGCCAATTTTCTCGTTCATCTCACACAGAATTGCCTTTCCAGTTGTCTGTCAGAAGGCTGATTAAGGAACGATGCAAGCTTTGGCATGTGATTCAGCAAAGCCTGGGCTCCATTCTGGTATCTGCATTCACTTCACAGGGAGTGTCCCAAAAACAACTGAGAAACAAGAGTTGCAAGGGCCAAAGGAGGGGAGTAAGCAGCTAAGCATGAGGTCAGACTCAGTACATCCACAGAAAACCACCAGAGAATATAAAAGTAGCCTGTGAGAAAGAAAGTAGACATGCAGCATGCAATTTATGCCAGTTTGTACCACGGAGACTGATGGATTATTCTGATAGGGAAACATCTTAAGTGGGAATTAAGCTGGAAGTGTTTATTTCTATCAGTGACTAGAGCCTGTTCTTGTAGGAAACGGATCCTTTGCAACCTGTCCGATCTGATAATGCTTTAAAAAGTCTAAAGAATGGGGGTTTATCCTTGATTAACTGCAATTAGTTAGCTACTGCCTTTGGAAATCTCTTACAGCAGGAGGTCACAACAAACAACAGATGACAACCCAGGGAAAGGACAAATTCACTTTTAATATTTTTCTTCCCAGGCACTCCACAGTCATCCATATCAATTAAGAGCCTGTATTTGACTACATCCAGACACTTCTCAGGAATCTTTCGTTTGTAATTCTGGCCAAAGTGTTTGTGTTACAGTAAATTTAAAATGGAAATGAGAAAGGACATCAGGGTAACCAGTGGATAGTTAGTGAAGAAAAACAGTTGACTCTTCTTCAAAGAACAATTTTGAATAAAATCAGACCACCAACATGTACTCTTCTAGAAGCAGAGCCTTTTCTTTTTGGCAGAAGTACTTTTTTTTTCTATTTGTCAGTCTTCTAACTGCTGATACACATGATTTCCAATTACAGCTGCAAAACTATGCAAGTAATTTTTTAATCCTTGCTGGCAGGAATATCCAATCAGGGTATGCATGTTGGAGCCAAGACACAGTAGGAATTTTACTCTGTCTTGTTTTCTTCAGCTGCATATAAAAATCAAGACTTCTAATTACCACAGAAAAATTATTCCCACATATTACTGTCATGATGAACAGGAAAGAGCTGATGGACATAAAGCAGAAAGGGGTATCTAACAAATTTGCTGCCATTTGATCTTCAACTGACTACAGTACCTCCATGCTTTTGCCTCAACAGCAGTAGTTCAAGGATGATGGTGAGATAAATCTGCTTAAATCTTACTGCCTCAGATTTTACTCTCCTCACTCCTAGGAAAAAGTTTCCAGCCAAGATACCACTGCTTTACAGAACTCTAAGCAACAGCAAATCCATCTTTATGCAGAACAAATCTCTCTCCAAATCCTACATGTAAAAGTCAATTTCTTAACATTTTAACTTTTACTCAAATGACTTATGGGAGTTATTTCCTTGACCTCTGCAAACAACAAAAAATCCCAAATTAGTTTCACAGACAGTTTAAATGCCAGAGTATCTGCATTGCTGGTGATGAAAAGATGCATCTCTTACTGTGTGCTATTTTTCCACCTTAAAAAGAAAAAGGCTTGTAATAAATGCCACACATCCCAGATAGCTTTCCAAAGAGCTTTTAAACCTGTATCATCTTCTAATGTAGCATGAGCATATAATTAAAATCTACACATCTTGTACTTCAGGTGGTCATTTCAAACATTTAATCACTCATAAAATACTCCCACGACCATAATTCTTCATCTGTAAAACCACCTGCTGAATAAAGACAGGTGTTAATTCTGTGGACTTCAAAGTACTTAGAGATTCCAAACATATCTTTTGGGTTAGTATTTGCTTTTCTTAACTTTTTTTTTTTTTTTTTTTTTTTCCCCCTCAGGAAAACACCCTGATAAAGCAGACAAAAGAGAGATGTGACTGGGTCCTCACGGAGAGAATGCTGAGCACAATACCCGGATGGAGCCTGTTACAGGCAGGTGACAGATATAGACTTGCCCCAACAGGCTCTTCTCCACTTCTCAAGTTTCAAACACTTTATTGCTGCTTTCTTCCCAACAATTATTTTTTATGGGAGACAGGATAAGTTCTACCCTAGACTTCTAGAAGTCAGTCGTAAACTTTTCACTGATAGGAAGACTTAAAGCAGGACTCAAAAATGAAACATCAGATTCCTGCAAAAAATATTTCACCATTTAATCCATTTTTCACTGTGATCTCAGTCCAGGAGAAACAAAAAGTAACTGGCTGAAATATTTTCACATTGCTGCAGATGCACAGCCACATTCTCCTGTCACCACATCTCAGCTGCCAGTGGGGCTGCAGTGCTGGAGGAACATCTGGTTCAGTTCAAACACTTTGGTGCAGGCATCATGATTAGTCTTCTATCTCTTGTGGGTGATTTTGGCAGGTAGGACCAGCACCATGCAAAGGTTTAAAGATGGACAGAAGAAGCAATGGGGGCCAGAAAATAAAAATAGAGTATTATGTTTTCCCTGAAGGAGCCTGCTCCCAGAGAACAAGATGTGTTCTGCAGTACAACCAAGCAATTGAATTCGTAACACAATTATCTAACACAAATAATACATTCATCCAGGTAAGTTACTCTTCTGCTAAAAGCTGCTATGTGCTCTGTGCATCTCTGACATGAAAAAGCTGCTTATTTTGTCTGTTCCATGTTACTGGAACACCTGCAGTGGCTGTTTGTAACGAAGGCTGTTGGTGGTGGCAAGAAGCTTTGTGCTCATATAAATGCCTCTGCTGAAAGATCATTTTAAAGAATTTTGATCTGACTGATTACTGTTTTTCAGTAGTATTCAGTACAAGAAACACACTAGAGAATATTTAACTAAATCAACAAGGTAGACACTAAAGATGCTTTGCTAGGATATATGGATCCTAATCAGCAACACTGTACTCACAAAAGCAATTTATAAAGATAAGCCATAATTTTATAAGCACCTGAGAGATTTCACAAATCCCTTTGTGGCAATAAGGAAGCTTTAATTGGTTATTTTTTCAAATTACTTGTTACAACCTGCTCTTATTATTCACCATCTTTACATCCTCTTAACATTCCTCCCCTTCCTATTGATGTTCAAATTGACTGAAGGATGGTTTCCAAACCACTGCTGAGAAGTTAATGCCTTGTGATTATGCTGCCATAGCAACTGAACTTCTGTTAGGGCTCTGTCAACTTCAGATACTGTTTTGTCATCTTTATAAATCAAGTCTTTCCCAACTACAGTTACCCCTCTTGCCAAATTCCATTTTTTGATGGGGGGAAAATCACTAAAACCTTGTTAGAAAGATCTTTACATGAAGCAATTTGTATTATTTTTCTACAGGTATATTTATTCTAGATTTTTCATCTTGTGCCTGGTGTGATGTCAGTAATTACAGCAGAGTGTTTTTTATCTGGGAAAGGTAAAGTAAGTTAAATCTATGCTGCTACTCAGCTACATAAGCAACCTGTCTGAACCATTTATCCATATCCTGAGTTATTATTAAACTTTTCATTTCCCTGCTTTTATCCAAACAAACCCCACATTAAGAAAAAAATCAGTGTTGCACATTAACTGATAAAACACATTTCTCAGCAAAAACGCAGGGAAACTAGGAACAAATGCTAACCTTACTTCTATGCAAAAGAAAAAAAAATCTCCAAAGTGATCAAAAGAGCCAAGAAACTCTATCAAGAATTATTTAAGATAGAGAGTTGTATTGTTCCTCTATACAGCAGCAGTCAGTTGCAATCAGAAACAGCTCAAGCTCTGTGCCATTCTCCTCTCTTCCTGGCACTTTAAAAACATGTGGCTGCACTCTCTTTATCTAAACCACAGAATTATACACAGCCTTAACAAAAAAAAAAAAAATCCTTCTGGTGCACAGGAACAAAAGTACAAGTGCCCTATTATGATCCCCCTGGCAAGCTGTGCAGTCCCATCACCAAGCTGCACCCCCTTCCCTCCCCCAGGAAAGCCGTGACCCTTTCCAGGTCAGCTCTGCTTTCACAGGAAGGATTTACCTTCTGATAGAGCTTTTTCAGTCCAAGTCCATTTCCTCGTCAGCTCCGCTGAGGCTCAGGCAGGAGCGGAGCCGGCTCGGCTGTGCCTGGAGCTGCACCCAGCCCGCAGCCTGCCTCCTCCTCCTCCCTCAGCCCTCTCCAGCACACACCCACCAAAAACCAGCAAATAACCCTCCCTGCACATTCAACCCGCTCGGGCTGCAGCTCGGCCATCCCATTCTGCAAAAGGAAAAGGGGAAGAACACCGACCCGGGCAGGGGCAGAGTCATTTCTCACCGCTTTTGTGTGTCACTATTTGATGTCGACACAATTCAGAACATTTTTCCCTTGGGGAAAGGCGTCTGCTCTATCAACTCGGCACTCTCCTCCTCTGGAAGTTATTAAATATTACTTCCACAACTTCTGAAGAATTTATACAGCCTCCTGGGTGTTAGTCTAGTTTTGTTAGAAACACGTAGTTTCCCTGAGATTGTATCCTAGCCCAGGTCAGAGTGATGCAGCCCAAGTGCTGGGGCCGCTTCCCACATTGGTACCTGTATCCCTTTATCTTGTTTGCACATTTTGGAGTGAGATCATGCTTCAGTTGCACTCTAGGAACATTGGATGAGTTTTCAGGGGGCTCTGTGCTCTGATCTCTCCCAGGTATTTCCCATAATCAAAAAGGTCCCTGTGCTCTGCTGTGTACACGTGACTAAGAGGGCAATGACCACAGCATGTGCTTCTGCTTTTATTATCATTTACCTGGGACATTCAAGCAACAAGGTCACATTTTCTCTTTTATTCTAGAGTAAAATTAAACACAAAACAAGTAACAGAACTAACAAATGACACACTAAACTCTACTGCTGCCCCTCATATGTTCTGTGGCCTTTTCCCCTGGGTTACTGTGGGCTGTGTAGGTTACAGCAGTGACTGGGAGATACTGGTTGAGAGCAAAGTATCTCCCAAGCCTGTAAGACACCTAAAGCAGAAGATACCTAATGCTATGAAAACAGGATGGTAGTGCATTCTTCAGGGATATTATTTTTCCACAACTTTAACATAACACCAAAACCTGTTTGGATCCATCCCATCAGTCTCTGTTCGGTTCATTAATTACTTCATTTATAAAAGTGTTTGAACTTTTACTTCACATCAACCTGTATTGCCAGTACAGACTGCATCATTAAAATCCAGTAAATTATTATTCCTGCATTATTGTTATGAAAACAGCCTTGCTAAATACTTCATTTGGCAGAAGAATATATGCTACTTTTTCATTTAACATTTCTGAACAGAACTGAAATAAATCTCAGTTTAAGAGATTCTCTACATGACTCCTCAATCTAGAAAGTGTTTTAAGAACACAGGACCAGATACATGACTGTACTGAAGAACCTAACTAAACTCTGTCCATGCATTTTTGCAGAGAAGGGTGTTTTCCCATGAGCTATGAGCCTAAGTCTCCTTAAAATAGATCACTTAAACATGCAGGCTGCTGAGTGTCTCTCAAAGTCAATCAACTGAAGCATCTGAATGCTAATACATGAGCAGAGATGCTCACATGGGTGAGTGTTTGCAGGAGGCAACACTTCAACAACATAGACAGGCATTGTTCAAATAATTCATTTACAGTTTGTATGGGAATGAGCAAGGTTATTCTGTGATGATATTTATTTGTTTATTTAGTATTTAGAACAGATTCATCCACATCTCAAGAATCAACAGAAACTTCTATGAATCCCTCACAGCACAGGTTTCTAAATCTAGCTCTGAAAACAACATCTGAAAAAACTTACAGGCTCTTCTGGGTCACATTCTTTGCCTCTTAAATACAGATACAATTTTCTTAGAGGAATGTAGTAGCTTTCACAGTTTGTTTGGTTTTCCCCTCCCATAATTACTGTTATTTCCTTCTAACTTCAGAAGCCAAGGTGTCTCAAAATTGACATCTTTCAGAATTAGTTACAGATGAAACATCTAAAAATTCTGGCAATTTAAGTAACAGTATTTACGAGTATTAAACTTCATTCATGTTAAGTACATCTTAAATTACTACTCCTCTTTAAAATCAGGAGAAGCTCAGCATAAATTACAATATCACAAACATATTTAGAACTTGACCTGACCTTGCAGTCTGAAATCAAGGGAACCTTCTGGTGGCCTGGACTCTTTTCAGGTCCATCTGTGAACATGGCACTGTGCCACTGCTTACAAGGTGGGGTGCAAGATTCAACAGTGCACAGGAAGCAAACCCAGGGCAGGCAGCAGCCCCTTGAACAGGAACCAGAGCTATGCACAGCCAGGAGAAATCACACGATAGCCTTTTTTATTTTTCCCAATTAATATTAAGCAAAAAGCATAATAAAATAAATGCGTGGAGTAGCAAGATGGTCAAGGCACTTGAGAGCAGATATAACCATCTCTAGATCATGAGATCAAATCCTGTTCATATCAGTACAGCCAGAAAGGTGAAAATTGTAAAAACTTGATCTTATTCTCAGACTTTTCATACTATTTCATGCGAAATATCCACCTTTTTCTGCCCTCATGTCTTCTTTGTGCAGAGCTAAAAGAATACTGCTTAGCAGTGTTGTAAGACATTTTAGATAAGCAAAGATGGAATGCATGGATACAGGCATGATCCACCATTCTCTGAAGTCACTTGGAAGCTTCTCAATGATTTAACATATTTTGAATTAAGCCCTGGAGTAGTAGTTATACTGTATATGAAAAACACTTTAGACAAAAATAATTTAGGTTGACATCTTTCAAATGGCTAAATACATGGTCAAGTTTACTTAGATTTGTGGAGTTGCACATGTCTGCACAGAAATTTGCAGATTTAGGATTAGATAGGCATCTTTCAAGATGCAAGCCCTGAAGCTATGAGAACCACAGCTCAGTGGAAAGTCTGTGCAGAACTCCTCACTCTCACTATGCTGTTATTGCCTGCTAAAACTTTTTTTTTGCCAGAGTTAATGGGAAATGAGTAATTTTTCTTAACTAAAGATTCCTATCTGCTAGAGAAATCCAAGGAAGAGGGCTGATGTCTGTTGCCTTGACAACATTTCCCGAAACACTCAAGCCTTAAAGTAGGAAAGTTGCAATATCTATTTCATATTGGACATTTACCCCATTTATTGTGTTGGCATGCACTCATCTATCATCTGTGATATTTGTCATCAAAAGCAATGTGCCAAATAACACAGCAGAAATATCTGAGCTGACTTAAATGCACATGGTATTTTTCTTGCATATTTCCATGGCTACTGAAAGTTGTCACATCTATGGCCTAGGAAAAAAGAGCATTCTACCATGACTTGTGGATATTAGCAAAAGAAGTCCTGTTTTTCTCCTAATGCATTTCTTAACTGAGCAAAGGGTTACTCTACAGAGTGGCTGGAGGGAGTCTGTCCTTGAATCTCAGAGTCTGAACCCCAACCTTGGCCATTCTGGTGGATTTTGTTGAGAGTGCTCCAGGGGCACAGCATAGCTGCTTCTGAGATGAAGACCCTCAGGTTCACATGAGGAGTGGCTGTCTCTCTTGCTGGCTGTTCACTATAGGAGACTGAAAAATCTGACTTTCTCAGAGGTGCCAAAGCCATAGAGAGGGACAAAATAAGCAGGAGTTGCAAGTCTGAAATGTTGCAAAGAATCTCAATTTATCTTCAGATGAAAATAAATAAATAAGTGAAATAGGCTTTTACTCCTAAAATAGGCTTTTACTCCTAACAGGTTCACAGCCTCTGTGAACCCAAAGCTAACTTTGATGCTTTCATCTCCCTTTAGTTTTTCTACAGACTGTCCTAGATGTAATAAGAATAAGCAGAAAATAAAGCAGCACCAAAATGGCTTGCTGCTAATTGCTTCTGATCCATTAGAGGGAAGTATTTGTACACAGTGTACCCTTCAATCGCTTCCAATAATTTCTTTGGATGAAGATGATGACATAGCATACTCTGCTTCTGACATAATGAATTATTTTATTGACAAATAAAATGAAATGTACTGATAGCTATATTTACTACAGGCCATTTGTTATAATCATTTTTATTAACAAAAGCAAATTACAAAGTGTATTGGTTTTTTTTTTTTTCTGACTGCATGTTAGTAGGTATAATTTGGGCTGGGCAGACATAGCCTCTACCTAGACAATTCCTGTAAGTGTGCTACTTCACACTAGGAGTATGGTTTCCTTTTCAAGGGGGAAACAGCAGGACAAGACACAACTCACAGGACATAAATCATCAAAAACACCCAAATTTTCCAAAGAAACATTGCCAAAGAAAACAAAGAGAGAAGATAGTAATCCTTGTGAGAATCTCAAGCTTCATGTAAATTAAAACTTGATGTGAACTGAAAGGTTGTGGGTGATTTCCAGTACAGGATAAGGAGATTGTTAATTGTGCTGTCTCAAGCAGGTCTGCAGCCCTCTCTGAACTGTGGCATCCTGCTCTGTGACTGATCTCCTGTGGCCCCGTGGCTGCTTCTGATCTCTCATCTCTGTTATTAGCAGAGGATTTATGTCATGCTCTGACCCCATCCTTTAAACGACCTCTCCTGCCCAAAGGGGACACACATGCTGACACATGATTTTCTCACGCTAGCTTTTGACTTATTAGTTCCTTGAGTCATATTTAGAGGCAGTACTTAGTAGTGCCTCTGTGGAACTGTTCATCTCTGACAGTGAAAAGCCACAAAACAAGCCCACAGTTCTGATAAACTGCTCTGATCGTTGGACAGTAGCTGCTCACCTGGATCTTCCAAACTCCTCCAGCACCACTTAAAAAGCACAGTGTTTGAATGTCTCTCCTGCATCTGCATTCCCAGGTGATACTTGGAGAACTTTAATCATGGACTATCTCAGCTGCTAATACACACTGCAATTCAGTGAAGCCAGTTTCTGAATGGCCTCCCTGGCTACACAATGCTACTTTTTTTGGTGAAAATTTCTAACGACTTGGCCAGCCTACATCTTACAGACAGCAGTCAGAGCAACACAACTTCTGTAGGCCTTCGAGGAGTTTGGTCTCTGTTATGTGCTAAAAACCACTGCTGCCCTCTGCTGCAATATTTTGGGTTGTGTCTCTGATAACCAGGGAGAGCCACAAATATTCAAGTAAAGTTTCTAGTCTTAACCAGAACTTAGCATGCTTAACGTTTCCGTTACTGACAAGATCATTCAAGAGCTCTGTTCCTAATTCTTCAGGAAAGTCTGATGCTGCAGGGGCCAGGTCAAATAGAAAAAGCTTTCTGTTTTTTTTATCTGATTTTGACTCTTAGAAGAGGGACACCCTTGCAAGTTTGGACATGCTTCCTTTCTGCAACAAATGCTGTCTCATCTTCTGATAATAAATAGCCATATAAGAATAAGAACTATGAAGTGAGAAACTTACCTTGGGGCCAAAATGAGTACCAAGGTTTTGCCCAGGATACAACTTTGACAACCTGAACGTTAGCTTAAATTATGATGGACAGCCAAGTTCCAGGTCAATTGAACTAATCTTTCGTTACTCTCAATTCATCCAGTTCTGCTGGGATACAGCTCATGACCCCTCAGACAGCTAGGTTTCTTCCTCCCTAATGCTAGGAAGAGTAACATGAGTGCAACGTTGCTATATTCACAATTACTACACAAAATATTCCAGATGGAAATAGTTTATTTCTTCTCAGCTCTCCACAGACTCCAATAATCCTCTCTTTTGTCATTTTCATCGGAATAGACTGCATTGCTTATAGATGAGAGCAACTGTCATGTACACCTAAAATAATTTTAGAATTATGTTACGTTTCCCAATCTCACAAATCCAATTACTTCTCTCCTGCAGTGCTTCCTGCACAGCATTGCAGCTACAGTGTCTCCAGTACATAATGCTAAATTGCAAAAACTCATCAGGAGACAGCAATAGATAAGCAGATGGTGGCAGGCCAGAAGAAGAAAGCCAGAGACACAGCCTTCCTACTCAGGGGAAAATTCAGGCTGCTCTCAGTAATTATCTGTGCAGGTCTCCAAAGGAATTAGATACACATTTCAAAGGAGGCAGGCTAAGAGTCTGGCTAATGAAAGAACTGTACATCCCTCCAGTGCATCCTTCCAAATGCACAGGGTGTCCACATGAGCTCTGAGCCCCTCATGGTGACTGGTTAATATTCTGAATGCTGAAGCAGAGAAACCTCCACAACTAAAACCACAATACCATTTTATGTCAAACCTGAAACTTCTCACAATAGGGCTGGTACAGTCTTGCATTTGTAGTAGATGGGACACGAAGAAGGGAACCTGTAATACACTTTCACTAGCAACTTCCAGCTGCTTTTATTTCGGGTTTATTTTCAGTTATTCACTGAAAAACATATGCTTCAGCCCCTGACCTGAGCTCAAAGCTTAAGTTCTTTCCACTAAGCAGAGTTTCCTACAGGGACAAGAGATAAGTTTTGCTTCTCATATCTCAATGACAAGGAAGGTCCTCTGCATTTTGGCCCCTTAAACAATTCAATAATGACACAGAGGAACCCATGCATAGTTCAAAGATTGCAGCTCAAAGGGGACTTACCAGAGCCATGACAGATGGAGGTTGGTACTGACATTTCTAAAAAGATTTGAGTGGTTTCAATGAGAACGTTGAGGACTCCAAGTAAGAGTCAGCAAAGGAGATTATTCAGATGGTTTCTGCCTTCTCCTTTCTGAACACATCATTTACCTCTCCAGCACATTTCTCCCTCTCAACTTCTCAGCATCATTCAGATCATGTGTAAATCTCATGTGCTAAGTTCTGACAAACTTATGGTTGCCAAAGGTGATTCCAGTACTCAAATTACTTCTGTAAATATATCAAATCTGACACAGCATAAGCAGTGCAATAAGCTTTGTAGATCACCATGAAAAGAGAAAAATAGAAACCACAGATCCATAGAAACTTGTGCAATTAATTCTGTATCATACACTTTTCCTGATGCCTGCAAAACTGAAACACTGAAAATAATTCTGAAAATCAGCAACTCTGTTCTAAAATCAGCAGGGAGCCTTTGTATGAGAGTTTTTGTATTCTCTGCAGTTGCCTGAGGACACAATGAGTTGCTCAATTCTTCATAAACTCTAGTTCACAAAACACCTACCTCTAGGACTTTCCCAGTAATGAACTGGTGACATGCTTCACACTTGACTCCAAAAAGAACTTGGTAATCCTTTTCACAGTAAGGAGCACCATCTCTGAAAAAGAAAATTCAACAAATTACAAACCACTTCTTATTAAACAGGTTACAGCATGGCTTACTCTCTGCATTTGTCTTCAGTTTGGAACTCCTACACACTGACAAAGGTAAATGGAGAGAGTTCAGGGGAAACACATTGTAGTACAAAAACCAAAAATCATATTCTCACTAATGCCTCTTAGAATTATTCCTTAAATTTCCACCAAGAGAAGGCAGGACAAACTACTGAAGTAAACCTCCTTCTTTAGAGCAGACTCTCTACACCTACTGGTGATGTAGTTCCAGGGAATCAGTGTAACTGTCTCTGGGGGTGAGGGGAGATCAGAGTCTATCACAAGCAGACAGTTTTTGTTCACGTCAGAAAAAAAATCTTTGGTAGGCTGCAAGACTATAAGCAGTTACTTTTAAGTTATGTAGTATTTTAGTATGAACAAGGAACATACAGTAAAAGTGGAAACACAAGTCAGCCTACGAGCATTTCTCAGGCACCAGATTTTTTTTTTTTGAGTAATTACAGATGCTACTTCTTATAAATAATTACACACACCCGAGTGACAGGTTTGTGAAATGTACATTGTTTCCTTATTTTTTCTCTTTGCTGTATGTTTGAAGGGGGAAAATGAAATTGTATCTTCATTTCCTCTCTTTTATCATTTCCATATTCTCTTCCTCTACACTTTCTTCCACACAAACCCCTCTTCATTAGTTTTGTAAATGGAGATGAGAAATACAATGTCAGGTCAATCACATCATCACATTTACTCTATTATCTGGCAAAGGTAAGAAATGGACAAATTCCTACTTTTTTCTCAAAATCACATATTGAAAGCAAAATGATGCAATGCTTTATCTGGCTACGACAGAAAACACATGCAACAATCCACCTAATTCTCTATGGGAATTTGGAATATTTAATACCATAATAATACCTCTTTCAGACTGGTATTAAATATAGACTGGTATCATTAAACATCATCTTTCAATTGCACTTTGCAGTTCACCTTCCCAGCTCAGCTCTCACTGGAAAAAAGACTTTGGTGTACATGAAAAGGTGGTCAGAACAGGACTTCCAGATATTAATATTGCTGCAAGCTCCTCTCTGCTAGCAGCTAAAACTGTGCCACGAGTTCAGAAGGGAAGCAGAGGTTACTCACTTGCTGATGTATTCCCCAGTTAGGACCTTCCCACAGGCCTTGCACTTAAAGCACCCCAGGTGCCACTGCTTATCCAGGGCCAGCAATGCTTGTCCATTTTTGATGTCTCTTCCACAGCCAGCACAATCTGCAAACAAGCAAACAAACAGATGCATTTGTTGTCAGCTACTTGGTTCATTAACCTTAATTAACCGCCCACCTGTCCCAACATTTGATAGCCAAAGAGATGAACTACAGAGCAGTGCAAAAGTACATCTTGCAAAAGTACATCTTTAAAAAGTACATCTCAAACCCTTCCTGGGTCCTGTACAAAGACTCAGACTTTTTCATTACAGACATACCCAGTAGAAGAGGGAAAGTATTTCTCCTGTTTTTCATTCTGTTTATGATTCAAAACCCACCTGTACAAACTTCAGATTCTGTCAGGAACAAGCTACAAAAAAGTCCTCACTGCAGAAAATTCCTGTCTTCTACAGCAGTGAGTGTTTGTCGTTTTGTTTTTAGTCAGACCCTGAGCGCTGACACGAAGCTGAGCGAGGCCAAGAGCAGGACGAGGACAGTCCCCGTTGGGTGGCAGCAGAGCCCCGCGTGTGGCACGGCCCGCAGCCGGCAGGGCCCGGAGGAGGCACAACCCGGAGGAGGCACGGCCCGGAGCGGGCACAACCCGGAGGAGGCACAACCCGGAGGAGGCACAACCCGGAGCAGGCACAACCCGGAGCGGGCACAATCCGGAGGAGGCCCGGCCCGGAGCAGGCACAACCCGGAGGAGGCACAACCCGGAGCAGGCACAACCCGGAGCGGGCACAACCTGGAGGAGGCACGGCCCGGAGCGGGCAGGGCCCGGGACAGGCACGGCCCGCAGTAGGCATAGCCCGGAGCGGGCACGGCCCGCAGCAGGCACGGCCCGCAGTAGGCATAGCCCGGAGCGGGCACGGCCCGCAGTAGGCATAGCCCGGAGCAGGCACGGCCCTTCTTCCTCCAACGACAGCGCAGGGCAGGGGAGACAGCCCTGACACTGTGCTGAGGGCTGCACATTGCCTTCCACCCGCAGGGATGGGAAACTCGAGTTTCGGCAAAAGGCCTCTCAGGAATTTTGGTACTTTCCTGGTAGTCACTTTTCACTGCGCTCCTGGAGGACCCTGATGGCAGAACGGAAACCAGAAGCCAGCAGCAATCTGTCCCAAGGGGTGCCACAATAGCTCATGCTACATCAGAAGTCTCTAGCTCAGCCCCAATCTTCCACTCCTCTCCCTTCAAACAGAAAATACTCAACAATATTTCCTGTTAAAGGGCAGTCCAGCACATGTTAAGATCTGAAGAGACTGATGTGGCAGACAGCACTGAACTGCAAGGGTTGTGCTTCTGTGCCCAGCCTCAGGGGACAGAAGGACTGAGGGAGGGGAGGGCCTGGAAGCCCAGTGAAGTGGAAAGGGAATGCCCATCAGCTGAGGCACTCATGGAAGCCACAGAGGAGACAGCCTGGAACAAAGGATTTTTCAGATACTACTATCCCCAGACTTGGTGCTCCTTTGGTGAATGTCTGAAACATCAAATAACAACAAATGGAGACAGAACTGAGCAATCTGAGCTGCTAAAGCCCAGGCAGCAGGGAAAAGATCACCCTGCTCCAAGATTCAAGCTGACCAAGCAGGTACAGCCTGAAAACGTTCATCTCCTCATGGGTTTAAACCCAGGCAGCACCATGCCTTGCAAAAGGGCAAGTCCAAGTTTATTATCACAACTGATAATGAGAGCAGTCACTCCTTTTGACTAAAGGGCATGACTTTTGTTTGTTGGATAATGGGCCAAAAGAACCCCAAATATATACTGCACCATTGCTGCTATCCAGGAATCCACCATTTGCATGTCCCTCTTCTATCAGCACTCTTATTCTTCTCAAGTGCCTTAAAAAAGGACAGGAGGGGGACTAAGCATGGTGGTATCTTGTGATAAAATGTGACTCACAGACTTTTGACAAAACTTGGACTTGAAAGACAGCCCTGAGATGTCCTAATACCAGGACTTTGCTCTAGAGGACATATGTTACAAGCTGAAATCATGAAATGATAAGGAGTGACACCATGTAATGTATCCCTCTGCTCTGCCATGACAGCTGAAGGCTCCATGCCAGTCTGTGATGACAGCAAAGGCTGGAACAGGTCACCAAGGGAGGCTCTGGAATTTCCAGCACAGGGCTGAGGAAGGGACAAACACGTGTCAGAGTGGCTTTGGCATGCTGATCTTTGCTTTGGGAAGGATACTACCTCATCTCGAGGTCTCTTCCAGCCCTCAGTCTCTTAAGCTATATCTGAAGCCATGCAACATGACTTTGACTGTGAGAACAAATGAGATCCTCCTCCCAGTCCCAGGGTGTGCTGAGCTGCAGCTTTAAAACAGCGCCCATTTCTCAGATCCCTAGCACTACTGCTTCCTCCTAGTGTGCCAGCTTCCACAGCTGACCTGGGGCCTGTCACACTGTGATGCATTCCTTGCTATATTTTCCTTCCAAAAATGCTGTATTTTCCATGCTTTTTTCTTTTTTATCTGGGGAACTTCAGTGAAGCTGACATTTCTCAGAAATGGAATCAATAAAGAGATTTTTAAAGCACTTAATTTCCGAGACAGTGGGAATAGAGAAACGGCCTTACACAAAAGGTCTACCTAGTCCAGCATCTTTATTGATGCCAAAACCAGATACATGGGCGAAGCAGGGATCCATGAAGGACCTCTGACTGTTTAATTGCTTCTTTATAAAATCACAGTAAGTCTGAGCAACGAACTTAGTATTGTGCTTGTGTTTAATACCAAGGGTTGGCAACATCCTTTTATTATTCTACAGCATCAATGACATCTACACTCTTCCTGGGTTCCTTGAAGTGCTTTGCAAAAGGAAATTAACATCATTTCCATTCTGCTAATACAACAGACACATTGAATTTCTAGAATCAAAGTAAACTAATAGCCCAGTACTGTCGTATTAGACTGAGATGGCTTTTAAATAAATCTGATTTTAATTCTGGCAAAACTGTTGGGTATATACATGAAAAGCTAGCAATTATCATTATCTCCTGAAATAGAAAGCAAATAGGGCTGGGCTGGGCTAAGAAAAGACCATTTGTTCATCCAAATTCTAGAAATAAATGCCAGTATGATCTCAGGCCTGCATGAGGCACATTTAAGCCCTTGGCTGAATGTCATCAGCCTATGCAGGCAGGATCTCAGTATCACATTAAGCACAGTCTGTATCTGTCTAACCTATAACCAGCACATGCTGCAAATAAAAGCACTGTGAGGTACGAATAGTGGTCCACAACCATATGCCAGAGCAGACTGAAAAATCTGACAATCCTTCCCAAATTTGTGTACAATGGTTCCCACCATAGGGCTCTCTGGTTTCATACCTGGGTATGGGTCTAATAGACTGCAGCCCTCGAATCTGAGCTTTCTTGCATTTTCTTTTTGCCATATGACCTGGATTCTTCCTCAGTGCCATTCCTTGCACATCACAGATTCAGCAGTGCCAAGATAATAAACAGGAGGAGGCGGACAGTGCAGTGTGCTGGTTAAAATGCACAGTGAGCAGTACAGTTCCCCTATGCACTTAGATACATGTCATATTTGACAGGTCTGGGTACTAAAGAAAATGCCTGGACAAAAGGACTGTGCTGTGTAGTCAGCCAGCCAAAAAGCATGGGAAAGTGGGGGAACAGGGCATGCTACTATAGTGTAATATATGAGTTAGACCTCCACTCTCCAACCACCTTTAGCAGCTCCACTAAATGACACAGGTCAGGCTGAGCTGCCATCCATTGCACCTTGCTTGTAAAGATATGAGAAAATGTGTTTCCCTTTTTAGCATCTGCACCACCCCAGACATCCAGGAGTGAAGCATCCTGCACAGCAAGCCATTTGTCACTGTCTAAATTAAGCAGTGGATTTTCTGCCTTTGCCTCCCTCCCCTGCTCTCAGCCAATAGTGCACAGGTGAGCTCAGAGCTGATACAGCTGGATTAACCCTCAGGACACAGAGTAGGACTTTACCCACTCCCATCTGGATTCCTTAAAAAATTTAATAGCAAGTATACCTTTATCCCATTCTCTGCTTATCCCATATGATTTATGAAAAAGAAACCATCTCTATGTGTTTTTGTCCTAATAAAGAAGGTTATGCAAAGTCATGTGAATGCTTACACCAACTCTGCTCCATGCAGGGTTAGCTCTGTGAACAAAGCTAAGAGCAGTCTGATGTAATGATGAATAATTAAGTCACCAAAGAGTTCATTTCAATCCTGATGGCCATCAGAAACACATATCTAATAGATAAATTCTGAAGCCGCCACAACCCCCACAAGTCAAAGGTATTTTGTACTCTTATTACACTCCTTTTGTAACTATTTCCTCTCCTTATAAAACATTGATACATGAGCTTTACAAAGGCAGCACCAGCAGGCTTCTGTTCTGAAACAGGAAAAGCAGGGAAGAATTGGGGGGGATTTTTGTTATTATTTTAATACTTAAAAGAAACAATAAGTTTTCATTGGACTTTCACAGAAATACATTGTTAAACACAGAGCTGGACCTATAGAGTAAGTGATTTGGAAGTGATGAAAGAGGCAAATATTATCACTGGAGTCAAGGTCAAGAAATCTCCGAGTATAAATAGCTCTTAGTCACCTTGAGTAACAACCTATATCCCAGTAATTCTTCTGTGGCAATTTGAAGGTTGTGCAATTACAATTTCTCATAGAGTTTTTTCTCAGTCACCCTTTAACCACAGATCAGGCAACGCCTTCTAAAGCCTTGCTTCAAAATTGAAAGGTTTGATGACATCATGCAGGCTTTTCCAGATCTTCAAGATATTTCTGTCAAAGCTAAAAATACAAACTCACTATGCTCACAGCATGACAAATGTTTTCAAAGTTTAAAGCATAACCATTTGCTCACTGGGGCTGTGTCCTGGAAGTCAGAGGAGGACATACAATATTGGGAATTTTACATGCAGGATTTGAATCTGTGCATGTAACTCAGGAAATTTTCTGCCAAACCCCTTCTCTTTGCCACTGCAAGGATGGGAAATGTTTGTCAGAACAAATTCAGTATTGCCCTTTTGCTGAAGGCAAAACAAACCCACATAGGCAGCCTTGTATTCCTGAAATCTAACAATAAGAGGCTGGGAGCTTACAATGGAGGGAAATAAATTTCCCATGGGAAGTGCAGTATAGCTTTGACAGTTTATTATAAATGGCACGTTGGGAAAAACTGATATTTTCAAAACAAGTAGTTAAAGAAAATAAAACTATTTTAGTTGATTAAATAGGGAAAGAAATCCCAATTGCATGAATTGGCATTCTTTGCTTGCAGCACAAGTTTCTGGAACCATCTGAGTGCCCAACACTGACTTGTCTTTTTAGGAAGCACGTTATTGTATATCTTGGATGTATCATTAAACCAGTCACTAGTGCTGACCCCCAGGGACCAGTATGGGGCCCAGTCCTGTTTAATATCTTTATTCATAATGTAAACTGTGCCAGGGTAGGTTTATGTTGCACATTTGGAAGAATTTCCTCAGAGAAAGGGTGATTAGACATTGGAACGGACTGGCTGGGGAGGTGCTGGTGTCACCATCCCTGGGGCTGTTTAAGGAAAGCCTGGATGGGTGACTCAGTGCCATGGTCTGGTTTACAGGGTGGTGTTGAGACATAAGCTGGGCTCAATGACTCAGAGATCTTTTCCAAGCTAAATGATTCTGTGATTCTGTGATTATGGTAAATTGGTGTTCCATCACCTGATTTAATTTGAAGTGATTCAGAAGGTTGAATGCTCTTCCCCAACTCCTGTATTGATTTAAGTGTTTAACAGAGAAAGGCAATTCCTTATTTCCACATCTTTCTACTCCTCATTCTCAAAAGAGACCAAACCAAATGACCTTCTGACAGATTACTTCTGCAAACTGTCCCTGAAAAAAATGTATCACCAAGTCAACCTTTTTCCACATCAATTCCAGTTCCTTCTTCAACCCAATCTTTCACACAGCTATCTGAACTGAGAATGAGAGGGTGGATGAAACAGGAGGAGGAAGAAGGAGGAAACATACTACACACAATGAAAGAGAAGAGTTTTTAATTATCCTATAAAAGAAAGATAAAGTTTTTTGGTTTCTTCCCGTCTCATCACCCTCAGAGCCCTACCTGTACTCTACTACTCTAAAGGATAAACCAGGGCCAGGTATAAGCTGAGGTCAGGCTTTTATCCCATCATTTTTTTTACCACATTTCAGTACTCAGGTAGCTCCAGCTGAATTCAGTCACAATTCCCGCTCACAGTACCCCAAGGGAATTGCACAATTATCTCAGAGCTTCATTGTTTAATACCCAGTTCACGGATAGCACATTGTGTCTCTTCATTTGCAGACTTTTTGGATAATTTTCAACTGTTACTCTTGGAAAACAAGCAATTACAACAGGGTGCAATCTCCCCAAAATAGGAATGAAACTCATGACAACCTTTAGAGAGATTTTTCTGCCCAGATAACATATGGCAAACTAAGGTCTAGCTAACAGCTAATTCACTTTTCACATTCTTTTGAAGTGACCTCTGATTCCTGACTTACTACCTGGCAGGCTTTCTGAACATGACAATTCCCAGATACTCCTGTCCCTGGGGATCTCCTCTAAATTGTGTTCTCCAAGCTAGTGATCCCTCCTCATGCAACACCCATTTACTGAGGAATTCCTTGCACCTCCCCCAGAACTTCCTTTGGAATTAGCTTTTGAGGAGCACTCCTCCAGTAAAACCTAAGGAGATGGATGTGTTTTGATATCCAAGTTCAAGATGGGGTTACACTTAGGCAAATAAGAACTGGTACATATTTAGTACTGTCCAATTTACTGTAACACAAAAGCATCCAAAAGAAATGGGGAAACTGGGCTGCAGACACCTTCCTGAAGAACAGTTATTTTTTGAAAGGAATTTTCTGACAGAAAACTCGTAAATCAGAAACTTCCTGCCCTGCCACAACTATTATTTTAAATACAGTTGCTGCTCTATCTCTATCACCCAGAAGTTAAGTTCCTAACAAAGCTTCTGTACCTCCAGAGAAGGATCTAACACAATTCATAAAGCAGCATTAAAATACCAGTCCTTATAAAGTAGGAAATAGCTGAGCAAATGGAGGCTACCTGAGTAATTTACCCATTTTTCTGAGTGAGGACATAAAGTGAGGACTAAAATTAATCCTAGAAAGTAATTCAAATTATGAAAATGCCTCAAAAACTGCAAGGATTCTTCAAAATAATAAATCATCTTGAAACAATCATACAAATTGCATATTCTTAGGCACAGTCTAATGGCTTTTGCCAGAAAGGAACTCTGCTTGGGTTTGCATAATTTCTTTGAACTTTTATCATGTCAGGAACGTTGATTTGCTTCTTTTCTTCTTAGAAGGGGGGATGGGGTAAAATTTTAGACCCACTCTATGCTGTATTAAGTCATAAATGCAGCTGCCCTGCAAGGTTATTACAATCAAATTCAGACTAAAGAAATGGAGAATTAAATAGTGACATTTAAAAAAAATAAAGGATTTCACTTAAAATTGGCATTTAAAGTTTTAATTAAATCAAAGTTAAAAATGTGATATGAAAACACAGGGAATAAACTTGATTTCCTTTTCCTATTTATAAGCAAAATTAGGGTATACAAGATGTGCCATTTTCAAAATTTTTAAGGTCACGGTGATCCAAAGTAAATAGTTTTATAAGCTGCAGACTCTTGAAAAATATAAATTCCAAAACTGAAATATATTTTTAATGCATTTATATTCTTCATTTGTCTAGAAAATTTCTGAAAGTAAAAAATATCCACAGATACTTTATGCATTCTAAATAAAATTTCAACTTTCATTCAAATAGAGTTTGACAACTCATTAGCAAAAATAGTTGTTAGGGAAAAATATAGATGCTAAATAATATGATGAATTTATGCAGAGCTATATTAGTTTAAGTAGATGTGTACAGATATGAAGTACCCTCATGTTTATCAATTAGTATTTTATAATTAAAACTCCAAATGTAATCCAAGGTTACAATCAGTCAGTCTAATCAAGGTTTCCTGGGTTATTGAACAAACCATGATTAAAATCAATGATTTAAATCATGGTGTTTGAAATCAATCAACAGTGATGTCCATAGTATAGGGAAAAAAAAAAATATATATAGGACTATGTGTGCCTCTTCTGTCAAGTTCCCCAAACCCTCAACTGAATCTCCAGTAGCTAAACCCAGGCTTGAATGGCACAGAGGTATGGGAGTGTTTCTGCTTATGTAAACAGACAAGCCAAGAATGAAATGAGAAAACTTTTGTATTACAGCACACAAAAAATATTAAATGCTTAAGGCTCAAAATTTTAAAAAAATTAAAATTTAAAAATGCATGTTCACGACCAAAACTGAGGTTGAGCCTCTCTAAGTTCCCCAGGGCACTCACTGAAGTTATGGATATTGTGGGTGAATATTCCTGAAGACAAACTGAGCTCAGTGTCTCACACGAGGCTCATCTCCATCTCTGCCAAGTACCTGTGTAGCTTTGACACAGTGTGAAATTGGAGAATATTTCCTAAGAATAAGCTCAAAATCATGTGTTGGATGTAGCTCAACACCTTTTAAAGCCAAAAAATCACTGCAGATATCTTGCTTAGCAACAGTCAGCCAACTTTTCCCTTCACTTAACTTCTCTATGGAACTGAAGGAGTTTTCAGAGGGCTCTAGAAAAAAATATTAAGAACAAAATAATAAAAAATTAGTCAAATGTGGCTGAACAGTTACAAATCCAAGCTGCAGACTTTTTCTAAGAACTTTGATTAAAAGGAATTTTGCATCCATTTTAGCTAATTTCTAATGGACAAGTTTGGAATGCTTATACATCAACTCTGACATTATTTCTGAATGCAGGCAGCAATCACCTATATTTTTATCTAATGAAAGGACAGTTATGTCATGACTATAGGACTGCATTAAGAATTAAAGAGCCTTTAATGGAGGACTGCAAAGTAAATTTGCTTCTCCATTTTGATGCTCTATTGTTTCAAATACAAGCTCACTTTCCTGCCACTTTCTGGGCAGTGAGGCAAGGATGACTTCTATTTTTTCCTTCCCACCTCCTCCTTCTTCAGCAGGTATGGTATATTGGCTCTGCTTTACTTTGGTATTACCAGAACCTTGTTGAAAGTTGCAGTTATTTACTGGGAACTTCACTGCCTGCATCTTTTTCAAAGAGATAATGCTACTGAATAATTAACAAAGATATCTTCTTTCCCACAAGTTCATTAAGCATTAATCTTATTATTTCTCTCACAATAGAGCAAAGATCCCCAGTTGTGAGGCAAAATCCAGCCCTGTTAGACTCTCTGTACTGATAGGCATGAAAGCGTTTGTCCAAAAGAGCTGACATCCTTTGAGCCAGAACATAATGTGCAAAACAGACGAGGACAAACACACCAAACATGATGTGAAATCTCCACGTGGACACTGGCTGGTTGGGGAACAGCTGCACCAAGGATTATTCATGCACATGGAACACTTTGTTAGTCACTTTGAAAACTCTGCTCCACATCTTGGCTCTTAACTCACAGGAGAGACTCTTACAAAAAAAAAGAGAGAAGTTGAAATATCTTCCCTCTGCTCCTTTCCAAACTGTATCACCACGGGGTACCTCAGGATTTATAGGGCACAAGTATATATTTCACCAAAAAGCAACAATGGTGAAAGTCTTTGTCACCATTTTGGAAGATGAATTTTTCAAAATATAAACTCCTGTCAGATGATTCTAATGCTTCAGTTTCTTTTGGATAGGGAGGTTTGTCCCAGAAAACACTTTTTTCACTTGAAATGCAACTTCTTAGCTAGTTCACGTACATCACTAAAATGATCCAACCTTTTAGCAAAAAGGGAAGGAAGAGGGACTAAACTATATTCAAAGACATGTAGTCTCTGGATTTCAAAGATGATCCCTGAGCCAGAAGAGTGCTGGCTCGAGTTCCACAGCCTGCTGGCACCACCTCCTGTGCCTGTCCCAAATGAGGGGATTTCTGTACAGCTGTTCAGCTCTCAGCTGGACTTTTCACAACATTCAGGAAAAAAATGGAAGCCAGTGTGGTACTTTTTGAAAATGAAGGTCTGACTAAACTGGAGACTTTTATTTTCAAAGTCTGCATCAGTTCATTTACCAGCTGCCTTGGGAGAATTCACTGATAAAATGCCTTAATGGAGGGCATTTTATGCAACTATGCAACTGCAAAGTTGCACTTTTGCCTAAAATTTAGAAATAACAGGTGCCTGCACAACTGGTGTTCTGAAGAGACAATGTGGACCTTAAACACAGTGTGTTACCATGCAGCCAGAATACAACAGAGAGTAGAAAGAACTAAAGACAGTGCAATCCAGGCAATCATGATACCAAATACAAAACCTGGACACTGTTTAAAACATAAATAGCAATTACTGGGATACATTATTGCATTACTCCTTTATTGGGCCCCAAAGAAAAAAAAACTTAATGTCTTTGACAGGATCTTGAAAACCCTGAACTATCCAAGGCATCAACACCTCACTTTTAGTCAGTGTTATCTACTTGTCCCCTGTTTCTGTGCTGCTCTACATCTGTCCCAGTCACTTTGCTTTATACTTCACATGCCATTTATCAAGCTGTCATGTGAAATAAAACAATAGCAAAACCAAACACCACTCATTTAATTTGTCTGCAAAGCTATTTACAGGTATTTGTTATTAGATTTCCTGCTGAATGAATGAAGATCCCAAAGTTAGTGCACTGTGTATTTCCTGCAGTAGCTGAGGAATAGGATTGATTAAATTATAAATTATGATTACAGCATCTCAATACTGAAGGTGACTTTTAAAAATTTAAAATAAAAATGGAGTCACTGAATTGGTTCTTCAAGAAAAAATATATATATGTTTATATATATAATAGAAATATATTACTAATATAAATAAGGTAAATAAGTACTATGGACCAACTAATACTAAAGAAAAAAAAAAAGGAAAATTAATTATTTTGTGTTCTTCCACCTGATTTTCACTGGTGTGCACCACAATAGAATGTAGCAATATTCAGGTTCATGTTATTCAATATGTTAACCCCTGTACTCAGATGCATTTGATTTTCCTTGAAATCATCCAAGCAAAGCTGTCAATAGGTCTTCATTTGTGTGAAGTAATAGACACTGGAAAATGGCATGTCAGCATTAATGCAGACATTCTAGGATAGAAAACTTCCTTTCACATTACACAAAGCAATCAAACCTGATATATCTGCAATCTACTGAATTCCCTCAAACTTTCTTTGTTTTAAGGAAAGTCTCCTCCAGTGACCTGCTTGAAAGTAATCAGGGGAAGCTGACAGCAATATAGGATATAAAACAGATGCATAGTGAGAATAAAGTCTCTCCTAAAAACCCTTGTATTTTAAAAGATCCTTTCCAAAAAATGGCAAAGCATTTAGGAAAAGAAAATTATGTGTGTATCTCCTCCTACCCAGCAGGAGAAACCTGGAAGTAATCTGAAATAATTTCCACTAATTAAAATTAACTTTTTAGTACCATCAAGATACTTCTCTGTATCTAAGTCAACTTTTGCACAAAGCTAAAGCAGTGACTGGCATATCTTTGAAGACCGAGGATGCTTCATTGATTTTTTTTTTTTTAACTTTAAATTTATTAGTTTTGAACTTACAACATAAGCTTTTCTAATTTTTATTGTCTGTTTTGGAGAGTTTTGCAGCAAAATGATCTGAAACTCTATACTACACATTTCTACAAGTCTTTGTTCATAAAAGAACAAGATGCACCACAGCAGGTGCCTACAGATTTCATAGTGCACTCTAAGCTGTTGAGGATAGTTCCTCTCTTGCTGCATGTACTGGCAAACCAGTTTGTCAGCAGGACAAAATTATGATTAAAAACCCCAATAAATCTAATCACAAGTCACACAAAATGTTATTTTATAATCCTTGCTACCTATAGCTTCAGTGTGGAAGGCAAGAAACAATTCCAGCAGAGACCATGGCTGTGGGGAAGTGACTACCCAGCTCTTTGGCTTGCTAAGGATCAGACAAGTTTAATTTGCCATTTTCTAGGGGGCATTCTGGCACCTGGAGTCAGGCAAGTGGCAAGTGCCACACTGCTGGACAGCTGTGCCACCTTTGGAGAGCCAGAGCCAAATTCTGCTATGCTCTGGCATGCTTAGAAAGAGAATGTCAGTACTGTCCAAGGTCCCTGGTCCTTTCCAATTATGCCTCCTAAATATCAATTTCCACATCATTCCTCTGTCTCAGAAGGAATCTCTGGGTGCCTGAAGTCCCTCATAAATTTTTATGTTGCTTTTAAAGTCTTGTGAACCTTTTTGAAGGTTCCTAAATTCTTCCTTAACTGATTAGGCCTGTGCATTTTCAGCTGCAAATCTACAATTATAGTGGGAAAGCACCACTTCCCAGACAGAGAGGTATGATAACAAAAAAAGTCTCTCATTTTCCCTTTGTCTAAGGGTTTGATTACATGTTCTCAGGCAAATCAGATAACCTGAGATTCACTTGACTCAGACACTGAGCACAAACATTTTCCATCTTTGTCTTTCCATAGCACTTTATAATTCCAGGATCTCAAAGCTAAGTACCAGGAGAAAATACACAGTTTCTCCCTGAAGGAAAACCACCCAGTGTCACAAGGAAAACTGTAGCTACTTTGATTTACAAAACTACACTGGGTGAGTGCTGAGAAAAATCCAGCAGTCAGAGAAAGAAAACCCCAAAGATTAAAAAAATTAACTACCAGAGGCAGAGATTAATATCAGTAATTTACAAATTACCTTTTGAAAGAGTTAAAACCCAACAGCAAGCCAACTCAACTTCCCTCTTAAATTTTCTTTATTCTCTGTCTTTGCCTTTAATTTGCTTTCCGTGTCTTTTATAATGGTTTCCTGAGGTTCTGATCACAGTATCATTGTGGCATCAGCCTACTGGAAGCATAATTCTGGAGATACTCCTTTTAAAGGATAATTTAATTGAATTCTTAAATAGGAGAAGAAAATTAATTTCCTCTGACTTCATCATCTTTTGAATACTTAAACTTGCACAATCATACATTATAGAAATAGGATCTATCGACTTTGAAACCTCAGGTTTATATTTAGATACTTTTCTGGTGCCTATCAAAGCAAAATTAAAAAAAAATTTAAAAATCTAGTCACTGGGGAAAAGTAATTTTCTCCACATTGAAATGTCTGTCTCTTCCCCTCTGTAGTAACAGGCACTTAATGAAGAGAAAAAAACTGACACAGAAATTCCCAGAGATAGCTCACTTTTTAAAATGCGAATAAAAATAAAAAACACCAAAAGATCGCATTATGTTAGTTTCAATCAAATGTTGATGAGCCTGGAAAAGTGAGAGGCTTCAGAAATGAGATGGCAACTTACTGCTTGAGGCTGACAGCTCTCTTGGGCTGGAGGACATTGGCTGAGCACACATCTGACAGAGACAGTCCCTCCCATTAAAGGTAACTCGATCTCCTGGTGGAAATGGACGCCTGGAAAGTTCAAGAGAAAAGTGGATTTTTGCAAAGGTTATGCCAGAATTTTTCCTCTGTTCCCCAAGCCGTGAGTTTTCTGCCTTCCTCCAGCACCATCAGTATTTTACAGAAACTCAGGCCAAATATTTTCTGCAATGTGGCCTTGGCAAAGCCAGGCACTGGAAGAAATCCAGTCCATGGATGCAAGCAGAGCAGAGGTTAGACTTGCCTTGTATTTTCATTTAAAGAAGATTATCAAACATGTTTTATCTGAATAGTAGAGACAGTGAAATCTGCTAAGACACAACAGCTACATTTATGATGGTCTCAGCGTGATGTTGTGGATAGCAAATGATACAGAAGAGAACTCAAAGAATCAGAACTGTTCTTGAGGCTGGTGAAGGAATGTGGAGCTAGTCACTCATAAATGTTAAGAATGTGTGTTAGGCAGAAGTTGACATTGCTGTTAATTCTTATTTGGTGCCTAAAGCAGAGGATGAGCAACATTTTACAACTCCAAATGTTTAATAAGGAGCATTAGCTGCTGAGTGCACACCCCTGCTACACCCCACCTCACTCCAAAACTGCTTAGCAAATGAACAACTGCTGATTTCAACAAATCAAAATGTTTCAGGCATTATTTCCTTTCCACTGCCATCTCTAAGTAGGCCAAAAATAAATCAGCAGCAATACTGAATTTCGTTAGTCTATTTCAGTGACTCATCTTTTGTTCATTCAGCATAAAAAGATTGATGCAAGTCAGTGTACAGAAAATTGATGTCATGTTTCATACTGTCCCTGGGAAATAAAACGGCAACATACACATTACATGATTACCAACAGGCAGTAAACTCACACACTATTTAAAAACAGAAAACAATCAAAATGCTTTCAGTAGAAAAGGGCTTGAAAAATGTACCAGGCTTAAGGACGAAGTACTTCAACTACACATATAGGAGTTTAAAATGCCACCTTTCTCCCACCCATGGAGACTTAGCCAACTCCTTTTTACTTGCTGTAGAACTGAAGACTGGTTCTCTTACTGGGGAGAAGAAAGAGTATTTAGGAAGAGGGGGAATCCCGGTAGTCCCAAAGCCACATGGTCTTACATGGTTGTTTGACTGTCCTCAGAGCTCAAATGTAGCATCCGGAATTTTGCTTCAATTTGTTTCTCCCACCAAGCTGGGCTGATCATCTGAACTCAACTCAACTATGTCCATCATCTCAGTGTGTAAGCCTAACACTTAATTCTTTTAGATATGAGAGTAACTTTCTGAGAACAGAATTACTACATGTAATACAAAAGCAATGTCCCCCAAAATAAATGAATGGCATTTTCAAGACTTTTCCAAGTCAGACCCGCAGCAGATCTTTTGTAACAAAATAAATGCATCCTCAAGAGAAAAATGTCTTGTGTTTTCCTTGAACTGGGTCCCGGCCGTGTTATTTGAAGGGGTGACTTACTTGCAGACAGTACAGGCAAAGCAGCTTGGATGGTAAGTTTTTCCCAGAGCCGTCACTACTTCGCCTTCCACGAAGTCCCCGCAGCCGTTGCAGCGGGTGCCGTACATGCGCTGGTAGTCCAAGGTGCAGAGGTATTCTCCATTCTTAATGAAAAAGCCTCCTTGTGCCAGGTCACAGCCACACACTGGAAGAGAAAAACAATCCACACAGATTAGGAAAAATATCACTGCTAAGGATGTTAGCTGCTCAATTGTATCAGTGAAAGGGTGAAGAGCCAGTCAAGGATTTCTGGGACTTGGCAGTTTTTCCACTGTAAAATGCCCATTCACTCAAACCAGAACACATCACAACCAGGTGCTTGTTTTGCTTTGAGAAAATATTCAGAGTCCTAGATTGGCATTTCTGGTCAACACAAAGACAGAAAGCAATCCTACCTCTAACAGCCAAAGCCTATGAAGAGAAAGTGCCATGGGAGACTGAATTTCACACTGTGCCTTTAGCTTGGATTGAACAAAGAACTTGAAACTACCTATTTAGTGTTCCCCTGTATCACCAAAAATTTATACTCAGCTGCTCCCAGGCACTTTGGTTTCTGGCACTCCTCCTGCTCCTCTCTATATTGCTGTATCTGTGTAATTCAGTCTTCACTGCAGTCGAGCATGTTAACTTAACTCTGCAAGGAATTCCATCTCATCCCCCTTCCTAAGATTCAAGTAATATTCAGATCAAATATCAGAAATATTGAATATCAGAAGTTCTGAGTATTAAGGGAAAATAAATAAGCAGGACACTAAGTCTTTGCAGTTACACAGTCCTTGAAAAATTAAAATATGAAATACAGAAAGATTATCAAGGGGACTGGGTTCAATTCCTCTTTCTGCCACAAATCCCAAGCACAATACTGTGCCCAACATTCATTTTCAGCCCTGTTATAATGGGCTAGTAACTTATTAGCTACCTGCCTTAAAAATTAAAATTGCAAGGCATTTGGGGCAGGGATTGCAAATTTCCTTTGTCTGTTGCCCAGCGTTGGAGGTCTAATGACTGTTATTGTAACAATAATTAATAGAACAACAATAAACAGCACTAAAATGCAGCTTAGAAGGAAAGCAGTATCAATACCAGCATTTTTCTAGTTTCACATTTCTGCATAGAACAGTGATAATATTTCATGTGCAAACAAATTACATTTCATGGTGGCATTAAATCCTCAAGCAGCCAAAACTCAATTATCAGTGGCTGAGGAGAATTACAAAGAACTACTGTTAAGGCTCTGCTAAAATGCTGCAAAATGTTCCAAGCTGGTTTTTAGGTACACCTCCAGAAAAAAAAAACACAACACTTTCAGTCCTTGTTTTCCTTCTACTGATCTCCATTTTGTTTAAAGTATTATTTTCAAACTAACAGTGAAATATTCTGTTAGGCAGAAAATACAGATGACCTCTACACCACAGCACCTTAGACCCTTCCTGGGTTGGGGACCACATAGTAATTTTCCACTGGAGGTCCAGAGGCGAAACCTCAGCCTACTCACAATAGGTTTGCTTCTCTAAGTTACTTTGGGCAGATCCTTACCATTAAATCATGTAGAAATTGAGAATTCTGCTGTAATGTTTAAGAGATGCTTTAAAAGCTGCTAAATTTCCTGAAATGCTATGGAGTACTCATGTGTCTGTGTGATAATTTAAATTGTAGTTTGCAATTTGCCTTGTAGCTTTAACATCCAAGTGCATCTATTTTTCAGCCTCATGCTGAAGGTGCTCAGTATGCTGCTGGGTCTGCCTCAGAAGCTGCATGTATGAACTCTCTGGCTCTCTACTATGATTCCCAGTTCTACCAAAGTCACTTTTTGAAGAACTCATTTGGTCATTGCGGCCCCCTTTATCTGCCTAGGCAAGGGTCTAATAAGCTGGGATGATCAAAACTCACTTTCAATGCCACCTCTGTTCTATCTTCTTCTGAAAACCAGCTTCAGCATTCATAAACAGGTGGCAGATCATTGCAAAAACGACTACAGACTTGGAAGGAAAGGGTTCATGCACTCACAGTTATTGGGCTCTATCCCCTTTGCATGCATGGCCACAGGGATTCAAGCCTATGGATGAAAATAGAGGCTAAATATTTCACAAGTCTTTTACAGACAGCAATTGCTATTATGAAAAAGACGCTCCTTCTACTGTCCTTTTCTTTATGAAGTCTTCTTTCTACCCAATTCCTAACTCATTTAACTCTCACAGTGGCAAGCCATGAATTCAGGCCCAAGTAGTTCTCACGATGAGAGCCCCCAGCAGATTCATCATCTTTGGCACACGTACATAGCAGGAAGCGCACACCAATCTGCAAGAATTAGAAACAAGCCCTGGCAGCCCCACATTACAATGGATTTTTGCAGTCAATTTAGCACGTGTGTTCCTATCACTAATCACAGCTTCAAGCTACATGGGAAACACAAGGGTCACCCAGACTGTTAACATCCATGGTAGGAAAAATGCTACTCCAGCCTGCTGCTCTCACTTTGAGTTAGAAATCAAATCAGCAAGGACAAACTGACTGTACCCACACTCAGTGTACAGTGTGGTGTGAAAACAGCAACATACCGCTCTTTTTTCTTCTTTTTCTGCTTTTTGCAACTGTGCAGAAGTCGTGGCTCTGACAATGTATCCCCTCAAACTGACACATATTGCCTTAGCACACATATTTATGACTACTGTAGAAAAACCACAAAACAAAAGTAGGGACAAACTGCGATTGTCTTTTATTAAAAAGAAAGACCATATGCCCACCACTGTTCATGCCTCAAGCAGCAGAGGCAGTGAAGAGAAATCAGCTGTGAACTCTACATATGTACAGTGCATTCTAATGGTGAGATCTAAGCAACTGCTGTGGTACCCATATCATGTCATCAACGAAAAATTTATACCTAAATGATGGCAGTTAATCGTAAACATGAAACTATTTTTTTTTTCCTATACTGGTGGGAAAAACGACTTTGAAAGGATTGCTTTGTGGAGCCAATAGTGATGCAAAAATCATGTTTGGGAAGGCAAAAAGCAAGAGGTACTCTGTAAACATCCATCACACAGAAATAATTCTACAGAAGAAAAACATTTCCCCAAGATCCTTCCTACTCAGTATGATGGGAGAAATTCTGTTTTACATGACCAAACCCCTCTGTCTGAAACAGAAGAAACTAGGGAGCATTTCTGTTCCCTAAGGTATCACAAACATAGAGACAAAAAAGCCAGCATTTTTCTTTATATGAAAAAAGAAACCATTATCTTCAAAAGCTCTTGCCTTTCTCTCAGAGTTTGTATATCAAAGAATTTCATATTCCAAAGCAACCATCCTGCCTCTCTTGTGAATGGAATAAGCTGGAATACAGATCTACCTCCCACTGTATGGAAAACACTGCTGGCTTTTTCTGTCTTTTACTCTCTGGAGCTGCTATTTTCTATCCTTGGAGCATAAAAAGATTGGACATATTGTCAGGGCTGCTGTCAGCTCCCAAAGGTACAGCATCTGTGTCTGGAAACCTGGGCTGCTCCAGAGCAATCCAGCTGCCTGTGGATCCAAGGGACCTGGACCATTCTTAAGCTGAATCACTTCCAAATTTTAATGGCGATGAGAAAAATTAAGAGATCAGAGTTTTTAAAAGAGAACAAAAGCATGATTTGATCCCACTGGGCATTATTTAGGATTTCCACAGCCTTATTGTCAGGGAGAGTTGAACTCCATTTTAACATCAAGTAAAAATTGTTTCAGAACTGAATTAAAAAACACACAAGGAGAGTCTGTGAATCTGGGCTCTCAGTCTGCAGAAGTGAATGCTGTTCATTAAGAAAATTCTAAAGATCTACTTTGTTACCATGCATTAAATAAGGTGCAAATTCAATTTCCTGTTGGAGTTTTATTTCTTTCTTGTATTTTTCAGCTTCCTAGGATAATGATGCTGTTTTCAAGCAGGGAAATAGTCATACAACAGTTATTCTTAGGACATAATGCATCTCTTGTTTGAAGGTAGAAAGGAATTTGGAAATGTTTCAGTTTATCACCTACATCCAAACAAATACACAGGGAAAATCTGTTTCTTTTTTTTTACATAAGAGTTTAACAAATCCCATATTGATGAAAGCAAGGTTCAAGTTCTTATTAAAGTTTCTGCATTTCAAATGAACCAAGTCTCCCTCTGCCTTTTACTCCTCTTACCAACACTTTTCTTGTTGGTGTAAGTAATTTAAAGAATGAATATACATCCAAGCATCATCAGAAGAGCACATAGGAACAGTAAATCTCAGAAGCTGTGCTGCAGCACTACCCTGGCAGGGAGATTACAAGGCACCAGTAAAAAATGCATCCAGCAGTTTGAAAAAGCTGTAACAGACATCCCAATGACCACTTGTCACACTCCTGTCACTGGAGATTTTTTTCTATCATACACTGATGAGAGGCATTTTGGTTGAAGCTATTTGGAACTGTGTCCAGCATTCCCAGTGGTTCTGGAATCTCTTCTCGTTTCAGCAGATTGACATTAGAAACAATGTTGGGAAGTCAAAGCACATAAACATGGAACACATAAACAGGTGACCTTAAAATCTGCTTTGATAACTTAAAATCAGGTAGAAGAAAAGTTTAGCAGCTAAACTCCTGAGCAAAAGACAATATTGTATTTCTCCCCTCTTCTCCTAGACTGGTCTGAGATCCCCCTTGGGAAGCATCCTCTAGCCTTCAGTCAGGCCTTTCACCTCTTCCCATGAAAACCCTGGCGCTCCACTCCAGGCATCCTGCCTGCACCGCTCCTGAGTGCTGCTGTCATTGTGACACAAGTAATTCTCAGTGGGGTACTTGAGTGAAACCCCTGGGCATTTATTGCAAGCATTCACTCAGCTGAAACCAAAAGTGAATTCTCAGTCTCACATGAGCTCAGTTTTAACTTGATCAACTTCCCAGTCTATGCCATGACCCTGCATTCAGTCCTCCAACACTGGAGACACAAATAATGCTGCACTGGGAGTTGTTCCTGTCTGCACCTGCACCTGACTTGCACAAATTTCAGTCTTTCTAGCAATCCAACAGCCAACAGCTCATACCTGAGCTCCAAAGCAAGCAAACAGCAGCTGTATGTAGTGTAGCAATGTGACAGCTTCCCCACTCCCCCACTGAAATATCAGTGGTTTGTGCACCAGCATGGAAACAATGGCAGGAACCATTCAACCATTTAAAACACCTTTCACATTAAACTAGGCACGAGGTAGAGATCAAAGTCATTTACAGGTCTGTGGGAAATGAACCTTGAAGAAAAGGCAATCAGTGGAAAAATGTCAAAGTTTAGCCTTGGATTGCTTGACTGTAACTAGAGGAAACATCTCTCTAAAAAGATTTTAAATAAGCAAACCAGGAATTTAAGGATAGAACAAACCCAGACCCATCCTTCATCCAAGCCAGGCAAATGAAGCATGCACTGATCACAAAGCCAAGAATCTTTCTGTGTTCTTGTAAGGATGCTCTGCCCCACTCACCAGGCACCTGTTAAGCATCCTGCTACTCCTCTACTTCCAAAGGGATCCACTAGCTTTTTTAAATCTGACATGGCATCTGTCAGCATTCATCAACATCAGCCAAATAGTGCAATTAATTTCATTTCCTGTCAAATGTTTGGTCCCTGAAGAGACCTCAAGCCCAACTAAACTAAGATTGGTATCAATCACTTATCATTAATACTACATTCTAACCCCAACAGAAAAGTAAAAATCCACTTCAGAGTGGGAAGAAATTGAACCTGAAATGCCAGTAGGAATCACTGCAAGAAGAACAGTCTTTAAGACACAGCAGTTAAAATATGTAAATGCAGAAATGGCAATTAGTCTCACAGCTGCAACTGAGGTTTGATTTCACATCAAGCTACCTGAATTCATGAATTCACATCTGAACTCCATTCCCTGGCATGGGAGAAATTTTAACCTCTATTAGCTTCTCAGAAACAATGGATTCCCATTTCTACCTGGATTTTGGTTCAGTGATTCAGAGGTTCAATTATATGTAATTTCATGATGCTCAGGAAGGAGCACATTCTACCTACATGTGTGTTATCACAGCCACACATCAGTTTCTGTTACAGAAGAATCTGTGAAAATGCAGAGGTCTTTTCAAACACTGCACTGGACATCTACTACAAGAATGGCAACATATTTAGACTTTCCATCCACTGACACTGAATTATTTATAGCACTACCCAGCAGCCTGTTTGCAGCCCCCCTCCTGCTGCCACTGAAGGAATCTGATGACAGATCAAAGGTCAAAGAACTAATGATTTAAAACACATTCCAACCTTTTGATATAGTGTCTGTTTACATGACCCTGACTTCTTTCCTTTTCTTCAAGGCAGGAAGATCCAGTTCAAAGTCAAAGGATTAATGAGCATCCCAAAATCTAAACTTAGGAAGCCTCCCCTTCCCTGTCAGGCTCGTTGAACTACAGATGATGTAGCCTTGAAAAATCATCACATAAAAAATCCAGACCTGTGCTTGGAACCTAAAAATACCACAGAGGATTCTGCAAGTTAACATCAAGAGACATCTTACCAAAGAGAGGAAAATTACCACATTTACTCCACAATTAAAAAAATGCTTTATGCTGATTTATAACAATGTTTTAATAAAAGCTTAATTTTTTTTTTTTTTTCCTGTGGAATGCTTCCTGGATGCCAAGACTTGGCTTTGCCTTATAACTAGCAAGATTATTAGTAGTTAATTGCCTTTTGATAGTTGATATCATTATAACATGTGAAACATTGCTACACAGTGAAACATTTTCACCTGACCTTTATGCCACATAATTGCAGACATCCCATTCCTGGAAGTGTTCAAGGCCAGGCTTTGAGCAACCTGACCTATTGATTTGGCAACCTGGCCCGTGGCAGAGGGGCTGGAACTATATGATTTTAAAGTCCCTTCCATCCCAAACCATTCCATGATTCTGTGACAGTGAGGACTAAAAAACTTAAGGACACCATCCATATTCATATGGCAGGATTGCTTATTTAAGAGACTACATTTTTATTTAGTCTACATTACTATAAAAGAAAACCTAAGAAAGTTTTCCAATTCATATTTGACATCACAAACAGGGACACTCTACTATTTGAAACACTCCTACCACAAACACTACACTCTCTTGCTAAAATTCAACCAATCTCTACATGTACCAAAATCAAGCTATGTAAACTTCATATTGTTACTATGAAAGCTTAAAGCTTTTTCTCTTAAGCAATATAGTGTATTGAAACCAGCTTTTCCCTCTAACCCATAAGATGAATCACAGGCTTAATAATAAAGCCTTATTATAGCAATTTTGCTAGCCTCAAAGTTTCCTCTGCTAGTACATGCAATAGGGTAAAATGAACTGTAATCAACTGACAATGGTAGAAAATTATCATTTCTATCAGATCACAATTTAAATTGAGATATTAAAATCTCTGCTCATGCACATTGTAATTTAGGGCCTGATCCCACACACATTTACATATGGAACAGCATGGCAGTGAGCAGTCTGTTTTTCCAGAAAAGTTATTCATGTACATAAATGCTTACAAGAAAAACTTTTACTTCTTCATAAGCCACTAATTATTCTTGTTCATGATAATGTTTATTTGAGACAAACCCAATGATGTCTCCAGCTCAACCTCCTCATTTAACCTTCCCTCCTCTCAGCCTGCTGTTTCCATTGCCTCATAAAGCTTAACAATTTGGTATGGTAAGAGTAGTGTGCTCCTGCTAAAACAGACCTTAATGCTTATTTATTACACCTGGAGGTAATGCAGATTTCTGTTAAATTTGCATTTGTAACACAAACCAGTGCAATTCCCTAGCAGGGTAAGGGACTTGGTTATGAAACACAACTGCTCTGAATGGCGTTCCTGGAGCTGCACTCCTAAATGTTTCTTATCCCTCCTCTGTCCATCATTCCCCTGTTAACTCCAGCTCCGAGTCAGCTGCTGCCTGCCTGAAATTCTTTGCCTATCGAGAGGGTGGCAGAGCTCACCTTCCTGGGGACAGCCACACCATTTTCAGCTTTTTGTGCTCTCCTATCAGCTCTTATCAGGAGCCACAAATAGAAGTGGCCAGCCCAGGCAGGCAGATAGGACACACCAGCTGGAGACACATGGCTCTCCAAGGCACAGCTCCATCTTATCATGGGGGCACGGGAACATGTCAGTCAGTGGAGGTTTTACTTGTCATCTTTGGCAGGGAGCAGTTCCTCTGTTCTTAGAAAGATTCCAGAGATGGACAGAGCACCAAACTCCTGGGGAGGGCGATCGTCTGATCACATTACATGAGGCATGAACATGTCCTGAGCTGGCTGATGCACATGGAGACATAAGTCACCATGCTCCTGCAGTGCCACAGCCACCACTGACATGCATGCCAAGCAGTCATGGAGTGCCTAAGAGCCTCTGACACAACCTAGGCAAGCAGGTCTACAAGCATATCAAGTACACTCAATGGTATGATGTAAACACGAAGTTGAGAGTGTGGATGGCAATAATAAAAAGGAATCTCATACAGAGCAAAGAAATGATCACACTGCTGTCACAGTGTGACAGCCTTATCAGGAAATACATTTTTCTCACATCTTCTAGGCCTATGGATAAGTTTAAACACTTTCAGCAGGTATAAAAACAGACAAGTGTGAGCTTGTTCAAGTCTTTCACACTGTAGATGTGAGCTGCAGTCTCAAAAGCAAAGTTTAGTACACAGAAAAGAAAAAGATAACCAAGCCACCTGTAGATGCCCCTGATACGTCCTGGTCCCAGTATCTGTTGGTTTTGCTGCCTAACAACATACTTTATTAACTGAGGGGGTCTAAATCCACCTCTTGTAGAGTTGCAGTCACATCAAATTAAAAACCCATCAGAGTAAGAGGGAAAAAAACCACTTAGTTGAACAGCTGTGTCCCACTTGAATAAACCATATGGTCAGACAACATGCAATGTGAGTAAATAACTGTGTGGCTTAAACAAAACTGCACTCAAATAACAGAGGGTAACAGTAAACAAGATCTGCAGCTCAGGTGGAAGATTCAAAACAGGACTTGGAGCAATCTCCTATACACACCCTTTTTTTCTCTCTGTGAAGACAAATGAACTCTAAAAAGATAACACTCACTTGCTGGCAAACCCAACAAGGCACAGACTGAATGAACAGCATGAGAAAAGTCTCTAACATTCAGCTCTGGCCCTCTCCATTCAAACTGGATTTACTTTCCTCCACTTCCTTAACAAGCTAATGGTACAAATCACAGTTTCATTTCCCCCAGCTATTTCTATAGCTCTCCCTTCTCTGGTGATCTTCATGCAAGCACTCATAAGGTCAATAATATTATAGAATCTTAAACTGTCATCAAGTTGGAAATATCTCCATAAACGGAAGCTAGAATAAGTTTAGGTATTCCTCTAGGGAAGGAAAGAACAAAACCCAAAAAAAGTATACTAGTAAATCCAGTCTTGCAACAGAATAGTCAAAGCACAAAAGCAGCTTATGAGTAAGTAACTAAAACACAAGTGAAAGAAGAAACTAGACCTCACCCCTCCTAAAAAAAGCAAGATTAATGTGGTGCATTCATCAGGACAACAATTCCAAAGCCCTGCTCCATCTGCCCCCTTCTTTATCAGGAGGTCCTAAGGACAGTGTTTGCTGCTTGGCCTGGATTCCATTCACCTTCATGACACAAATGGTCTCAGGTGGCCTGATGCTGAAAATATCCTAATCCAGTGTCTTCTGTAAATTGAGACCACTACTCACTATGGACAAGAACAAGAAAATAAACAAATAGTTGCTGGTTTTGAACGGCTCAGGGATTATATGATATCAAGTACTGCTTGAAATACAGCAGCTGTAACAGAGAGATGCATTTCCCCAAGCATTCCAGAAACAGGGCAGACAGCGTTCCATGCTGCCCTCTCGGGTGGGCTGATGCCACTCCAGATTGGTACAGATGAAATATGGTAATATCTAGGAGAAAAGTTAGCATTATTTTTAGTTATCTAGCTGTATTTAACTAAAACCCACAGGTAACAAACAGAATTTCTTAGATTCTAGACACTGATTTTTCAGCATACAAATAACTCAAGTGATCTTTTTAAAAAAGCCTTCAGTACCATAGGAAAACAACTATTTCTATTTTTTGCTATATTCCATATATTCAGGAAGCGGAAGAACAGAGCAAGCACACAACTATTCCACCCACATTTGGAACATGAAAAATATAACTGAAACTCAGGAACTGGGCTGGAGACACTTTTCAAAGTCTGAATCTGCACTATATATGCTAGATATGGACTTTCAGAAAGGATAACTTAGGTTTAATAGAAGTGAAAAACGATGTGGTATTGATTCCGCTGCTGTGTTTTAGTTGCCCGGTTACTCTGATTTATTCCAGCACCTTTCTCCATGTTTCCACCAGCTCTGCCAAGTTCACCTGGAGCCTGAATCCCTTTCTGTGCTGTATCTATCCTGTGCTAAGCTGGGGCTGCCTGTGGCAGACAGTGGTTGCCCACGGACCTGGGTATTTCTCCTTATTCTCACCTTTCATCCCACGCTTAGTGGTTACTCAATCCAACCAACTCTGCATTGCTGTTCATTAAACAGAAACTCTGTGAAGGAGCCAGGGTTGCCTCCTGCTCCACGACACCCATCTTCAAAGGCAATGAATTCACAAAGCATAGTTTTACAATTATTTAACGCTTCATTAAAACTCTGTTTTGTAAAAAAACACAGTGAGTCTTTGTTGTGGCCACAGAGGGCTCAGTGGCATGAGCTGGAGTTGCCAAGAGCCCTTCAGGTCCTCTCTCTGTGGAATGGGCAGCACTATCCCCATTCCCAAGGCAGCTCCATGCACAAAGCCTCAGAACACCTCTGCAGAACCTCTTTGGTGGGTTTTTTGAAAGCAGGTATTTTCAGCAGTCAATTGAGTACAAAGGACCTTAATTTTCATAACTACCCCAATGAAAGAGAGTCGTTGCTATCAAGAGTTTAAAGAAAAATTTCCAGACCCTTGAAAAAGCACTTAGACCAAAAACTACAAAAATATAGAATTTTCCTAAGTATCACCACCATTCTTTACCCTTCCCACCTTCAAAACCTTCAGGTACTGAGCAAAGAGAGTATTTGTAATGGGTTGATGGAAGGAAGCACAACCTCCCATCAGTGGTCCAGGGCACATTTGCACCAATGGAATCTTTTCTAAGAGATGAATGTCAAGGTTTTACCTTTGCAGGTGAAGCATTTGATGTGGAAGTGTCTGGCTTGAACACGGAGCACTTCACCTTTACAAGGCTCCCCACATTTGTGGCAGTGGATGACAGGCTTTTCAGAGGGGTGGTGGGGCTCCTGAGGATGGGCCACTGTAAGGCAAACAAACAAAAAATATTTCAACCCAAATAAAAAGAATATTTTCTCATATACAAAACTCTATGTTCTCGGACACTTTACATCATGATACAAATGTATCTGGTCACATTTTATGCTCATCTAAAAGGTTACCACCATTTTATTTAAATATAGTCTTTTCATAAACCAGTAGTTTCAGACATTTACATCAACTACTACTTCCTTCCACTGAGGCTGTTACAAAAAGATGAGGAAAAATTCCCTCCCCAGTGTCAGTGCCACAAAGTGTTTCAGAATGCCTGCCATTTTCTTTCCAAGGGCAGGAGTGTGTGCAAACCATTGGATGAGCACACAAGGAAACAAAATCTAAAATAATTTAATCCAAAAAAGAATATAATCCAAGCCAAAAGGATTGAAGGAAAGCAATTCCAAATCAAGTTCTGGGAAACCAGATGAACCAGATAGTCTGTGTGCAAATGACTACACTAAAAATAAACAACAAACATCTCTTTTTTGCTACAGTAGATACCTAATGAAGGGAAAGCACTCCTGAAGAGGAAAGAAGGCAGTATTATTTGTCTCTACTGCCATCAGTTCTAGCAGAAATTACTCTGCATGCAAATTAGAGATACTATGAGTAGGCAGAAACTACCCACGTATTTTCAATATTGTCAGGGAGACACAATTCCAGGTAGTGGTAACCAGCTACCCAACCACCCATAGCAGAGCTTGGATAGGAACAGGAAAAGTTTGTGGATTTCTCTGTTGTAATAAAAGTTTAATTGCTCCCCATTTGGCTTCTGTAAAACGTGTTTAACTTTCCCTTCAGATGTGGCAGCTTGGGGCTCTAACAGAAATGCATGGGTGTAAGCTGGAGCAAGATTTAATCTCAACTGAACTGTTTGAAGTGGAAAGTATTACCCAAAATGTTCCCAAACAAACCTATGCTCCTTCAATTCTCCCTCCCACATCCCATTCTAGCAGTAGAAAGCTTTCCTCCTTGTAATATTATTCTCAAACTAGTGGTGCTCATCAGAATATTTCAGAGAAAACATAGCTCTACCCACGCCTCTGTCTTTACACCATTCCTGTCCTACTTTTTCTGGCCTGCAAAGGACTGAGTGTTGATACGTCACTGTCTCTGTCACTGGGAAACATCCTCATTATTTTATCTCAGAGTTTTCTCAAGATCTTTTCTTTTCCTGATCAGTTCCTGGCATCACCCCAGCCAGGACTCTGCTGTTTTTCAGGTTACTGCTTATGCAGCAATATAACACATAGCTTGTTCATATTTACTGCACCAGATTCCTCCCCTTCTTCAATGGATTTCTAGGGGAAAAGCCCCATCACTCAATGAAGTCTTTTTATATTATTCTCCTTTATAAATGTCTTACTGAAGAAATGCTGCTATCATTTTGCATTACATAAATACAAGATTAGGGAAGTAACGACATCAAGAATAGAGAATAACAAATATTCTAAGTGATTTCTGTTATACACATCCAGCCAAACTAATAGGGCAACTGTTATTCTCTTCCTATCACCACTCAACATCCCCCACCCCAAACTTCAAAGAAAATGGCCAAATTCCTCTACTCAAGCTCAAAGTCTTTAATAACTCCTTTTTTGGTAGCCTCACTTAAACTATTTCCCCTGAGCATTTATTCAGCCCATCCTGGTGAACAGAATTCAGCTGGTAATGCCAACCAGTATTTCAATTAGCAGCTCCAGTGAAATAAAAGCTCACTGAATGCCTTACCTTGAGTGAACCTCATCTAATAATCTGCAGTGCAATACTATTTCTGGAGTGGAAGTTATTATTCTTACAAACAAAACTATTCACTGGCAATCAAGGAAATACATAGGAAAGAAGGAAAGAAAGAAGGAAAGTAAGAAGGAAAGTAAGAAGGAAAGAAAGAAACAATAAAAGACAAACACAGAGAAAACTGCTAACAAATTAAATTATGAGCAAAATTCCCTCTCAGATCCAGAGTCTGAGATGGGCCTGATGCAAGTTGAAGTTAATTAACAGTGTGGACTTTTAAAGTTGCTCACAAGAGGAAATGGATAAAGAATTTGGGAAAATGCTCCCTAAGGTTTATATGGTGCAATGTGAAATCTGTACCTCCAACATTCTGCTTATTTCAGCTCACATATGTAGGACACTCTGACATTCTGCACACCAGGTTCCAGATCTTCTGGTATTGATCTGAAACACAAGCCTCTGCTCTTTACAGGAGAGTAAATAACTGTTTTCAAGGCTGGTCCAATGATGCAGCTTCTTTCCACTTCTGCCTTTAAAGCCATTTAAATGAATACAAATACTGTTAGTTGCTATTTCCAGACTGATCTCTTAAGTGAAGCTAATTATGGTGCTTGTCTTATTGGCCTCCATTTGGCATTGTAGGTCAAAATGGAGTAATTGACTTTCACCCTCCTGTAAGGAATTGCTTGTAAGCTTTTTCCTTTGGATGTATGCAATACACACAAGGCTTTTCAGTAGCAGATGTGACCTCTCATAGTTACCAGTGAGGACAGAACAGGGAATTAAAGAAAAAGAAAGAGAAATACCTTTGCAAGCAGCTTATTGAAATGTTTCTGACTGAAGTCCAGCCAGCTCACTGGACATGTCAGGTTTAAGCTGCTCTGGGTCTGAAAAGGTCTGAGTCAGGATTCATCTCCTTGCAGAGCTTTCACACCTTGAGAGAGTCCATATTTCAGGCTCTGCCTGCACCAACCCTCCTCACATCAACTACAGGATATCTTCTCAGGCATCATGGACTGCACATGATGTAATAAGGCAACTCTAGATCATGTCTAAGACAATTACAGCAGACTCCAGACAGTATAATCAGTGACAGGACATTAATTTAGAATCTGGATAACCCAGATCCCAACCCCTGCTCCACAAGAGATATCTGGGCTCTTAGGATGATATCCCCAAACCCTAAAGGAATAAAGGCATATGGTTAAGTTCAGCTAAGTCACTGAGCCTGGCACCAGCCTAAAAATTAAGTTATATGAATGTTTCAGTTTCTCTGTGTTTTCAGTGTCTGGGACTGTAAACCAAGTACAACAGCACTGTTAACCTCAGCCTACTGTGAGAATAAACACCATGACAAGGTTCCCAGGGTCTGGGATGGGAAGAGTCACACTAAGACAGTCAGTGACATTCTTGGTTCAGTACCAGGGCTCACAATTGTCTTCACACCACAAAGTGCCCACCCACAGCCCGGGTGTGTAACACAAACACAGGTTAGTTATTGCCAGTTCCAATATAAGGGTGTGAAGTGACACATGTCTCCACACAAAGCCTGGCACATCCCAGTTTAGCCCAACCAGCATGACAAGGTGCATGGGTGCTTTTGTGTAAGACTGCTGGGCACTGCCTGAAGACTTTTTTTTTCTTAATTAATGAAAAGAATCTCTAGTCAGAGATATATAAAGAACTTTTCAAGACAAGCTAGGTTGAGTCTTCCACTCCTGCTCTCAAGACCAGCTTAAACAAATAATCAATGAATAATTAATGCTTTATTAAACTCATTTAGGTTTCAAATAAGACAAATCAATGTCCCATTAAATATCCAATTTGACCAGAGTAACACATACACTGACTGAGACAACTAGGAAGTCTGGATTACATAATTTAAAGTCAGGGAGAAATAAAAAGGATAGAAAAAAATCAATAGCACCTTCATCTGTGAGGAAAACAGTCTTTGTCACTGGAGTGTTGCTTTGTGCTTTTTTGTAACATCACTCTGCAGGTATCACCATTATTTTTGTCATTCCTTATGTTTCCTTGTGAAGCAAGCAATGTTGATTTCATTCCTTTTTGCAACTGCACAATATGGATGTAAATTCAAAGCAACTCTAACAGCTTGAAAGTACTTGTTACTGCATTTTATCTCGACATCTCAAAATAATCCCAGACCTGCAAAGAAATAATTAAAAACTAAAGGAGATAGAAAAGACCACAACCCAATGTTCGTATGAGAAACCAAAGGCATTTTCTGAGCAAAATTAAAGACTTAATTTGCTGTGCAAAGTTGAAAACTGTTCTGTCAGGGTGTTTTCTGTAGAGCACATCATTGTCTGAGGGTTTTAACACAATTTTTTTTTCATGCATCAGCTGGAAATTAGACCTCAGTATTTGTAAAAAACCTTTCTGAAATGGAAATTACATCAGCTACCTGAAGAGAATGCCGTTGAATAAAAAAAAATGAAGAAAACAGTGAAAATAAATACTGCAGCTTTTTTTTAAATTGATGGTTCTCTCCCTGAACATGGAACTGTTAGGAAATCAAAGACTCAAGCTAAGGGATTCTTAGCTGCAGATTCTTGCTGGCAAGACTCCATGTATCTGCTGCAAGCCAGGAAGTACCTTGGCTTTTAACTGGAAGTCAGAAGAGCTTCTGGGAAACACCTTGCTGTGGGAATGCTGCAAGGTGGAGATATGGCAAAGTATTTTTAGTTCAGTTCTACTCTAAACTGCAATAAAAAAAAAGAGCTTCCTTTAAATTTAAAGAAGATGATATGGCTCATGCTCTTTTAAAAGTGAATTTTTATGATTTTTCCGTTTGCATGGATACCTCTACAAATCAACCTGAAGCTATGCTCAGTCAACCCCACCCATGTTGTAGAATGAGTAATTTCAAGCTGTATGTCAGGATACAGAATCTCTGTCACTTGTAGCTCCACAGCCTCTGGGTTCTGGTGCCCAGCACTGAGAACAGGCTGTGCACACTGCACCATGGGCAAGGGGATCCTCAGAATGTCACAGCTTTGCCCTTTATATCTTAACAGTGGTCTGACACAGACAGCATGCTCTCTGAAATGCTGATTTTCAGCTGCTGTGTTTTCTTGGCTGAAGACTGAGCTATTAAGGAGGAAAAATAAAGCACAGATGTAATGGTGTGAAACGACTCCCAAGTTTTTTGCTAGCCTGTTTTAAAATTTCCTCACTCCTTTCTGCTTTCAGGACTAAAAGTAAAGGACTGTGCTTGAGATTGCCATGGCAGTAAATGCAACCAAAACTTTCTACAGACAACTCTCTCTCTGCCCTCCTTCTCTGTATTACCTGATACGGCCCTGGAGGCTGTGATTTCTTAAACTAATTTAAGGATTTGCAGTTCATAACTTGAAGGTTTAAAAATAAAATTCTTTCATTGTTTGATGCTGCCAAGCAGCTCCACTGTTAATGCAGCTGGGCAACCCCTAGGTTGGGACAGGACAGAGGGAGGCACGTGGGCGCTGTGCACAGGATGAAAAGCTGGGAAAAAATATGTTCTGAGCTAAAGGATGCTGGAGAGACACCAGAGAATCAAGTTCAAGAATGGAATATGCCTTATCACTTCTTCTCCATGCTCTATTACAAAGAGAGGAGAAGTAATTTTCTCCCATCCTTTGTGCTCCTTTCAGAGATAACTGTCTGTAACCCCAGGTTTGTAAAGCCTGTCTCTCTATAGCCCATACAGTCTCCAAGGAATTCCTCTTTTGTAAAAGACCAGCACAGTGGAGACTCGAGGAGGTTCTGAAATACCTATTTAAAAGAAGGGGTGAAAAATGCAGTGTCATTCTGCTTATCTGCAGATTCAGTTCTTGAATCTCAAATCTGTAAGAATCCTATCAGGTAAGGTGACCAAGCAGTGACTGAGAGGGAAATCAAACCTCCCAGCTGCCAGGGACTGATAAAGATATTACTGCAGCCATTAGCCACAGGTATCTGACAGGGATCTTCAGGAATTCCAGGAAATCCTGGAAGGAGGCACTCCCATGAAGAGATACTAGTGAGCTGCTTGCCTACACATGTATGAGAAAGCCTAAGGGAAAATCCTAGACTGTAGCTAGCTCATACTACTGCCATTCAAATCAGATCTGAAGAATCATTATAAAGCTCTTTCTTCCTGCAAATTTATCTCTATCACTCCTAAAGTGTGCCAATTTGTCTCAAAACTATTGGTGTTGTCTATAGATATCCAGAGTAGCTATTTTTAAAACAAGGCAGGGAAAAAAAAAATCTTAAACTTGGTAGCTTTTTGCCACAGTTTTGAAATGTTTTCTCACATTTTCCATAAAGGTATTATCATTTTCCCCTTACAATTCATCTGCTGCTGAAAACAGCAGATGCAAATGGGACCATGGCAGTGCAGCAGCTCTTTGTGCAGAAGTCAGTGCCCTGATCATGGTGAGGGTGGCACTCACACCCACCTGAGAGCACAATGGGCTGACCAGTGCACCCAGTGACAGCACAAGGCTCCAGACACTCCAAACATCCCATTTCACTTCACACTTCCTTTTTTTGGGGGTGTTGGTGGGATGGAAGTTACAGCTCAACGAGTAGGACAGCACAGGGAAGAAGGATTAGGAGAGAAAGTCGTGTAAAAAGGGACAGCACAGTCCAGGTCTGCTCTGGTTTAGATGCAGAAAGAATTACTGCCAATCCCCCAGTCCTCAGATCTGACTCTCTACTTGTTTAACAGAGGAAACCTAAGAAAAATTGATACTTTTCTTACATGTCCAATTCAATTCTGATCACAACCAATGCTGCTCAGCCTCAGTTCTTCAGCTACAATAAACAAAGTACACCAGAGCTATCTATCCTCAAAATAGCACCTCATGGCCAGATGTGGGGCTGACTACAGGACAGCAATGAACAGACTGGCATCCATTCCCTCCACCCCATCCTCCACACCTCTTGGCAGCTTCTGCAACAACGAAAAGATTTTCACAAAATGCTACACAAAAGATATGGCACATATCCAGGCTAGAAACCAGGTGCATTGCTTCCTCAAAAAATGGATTTTTTAAAAGGAAAAATAACCTATAAAGACATTTTTAACTAGATAAATTAGAATGATAAGTTAGGGTAGCTTGTGAAAAAAAAATAATTGAGAAAATGTTGTAAGCAAAGATATCAAACTTATTGAGTGAAAATAGGATGTAAAGGCCCCAATACCAGAAAGCAAATTTTAAAAATAGGAGATGAAACATACATTATTTTTGAGTAAGGAAATGAGTATTTAAATACTTTCATATTTTTAGGTATACATAACGCATGAACAGAGCTAATGCAGCTAAAAGAATGAAATACAAAGATTTAGAGCTATAAGTGCCAGGCAATAACCCAAAATATTAACTGCTGTAACTTGAAATCAATGAGAGATAACTCCTACGTTATTTACAAATGAAAATAAAAAGCTTTGTGCCACACACACAAATGTGTAAAGAAGTGAGGAAATAATGACCTTTAAAAATACAGCACAGAAAAAAAAAATCACACTTATTTCAAAGTTTCAGAACACCACTGCAAAGATGCTTATTTTCTCTCTATTTTTCCTGCTGTTTCCTATCCCCCTCCCATGCCTCTTCTGCTATCTCAAGCTTTGATACTGCAATTAATTCCCCACAGAACAGCATACAAGATCAGGGCCTAAGGCCTCAGCCCTATAAAGATTTATGCATATGAATGGTTCAGTATCAAGTGAAATATTTAACACCAGCACCTGCTTGATCCTATCTGAAAAAAAGATCACCTTCTACAACATACACAAAATAAAACAACGTAACTGTGATGGTTCTGCCGTTAAAAGGAATGTGTTTGGTGGATCCAGTTTTCCAAGCCTTTGATAGTGATTGAGAGATAAAGAAATTTTGCTTGTGTTTATGTAGGGATTATTATCCTTATCTGGACACTCTGGGCATTTCAGCACAGATTCTGACAGTCTCTATCTTTAGTGTACAATTTTCACAGTTTCTCAGTGACAAAGCATGAATGTGACTGGGTATGTCCTCGTGGCTGAACATGAACCTTGGGACATCCTACTCTTGCTTTGGACCCACCAGGAGCCTGAGTGCTTCCTCAGTTTGGCAGGTAGAAACACACTTCAGTGCTAACAAAACTCTGCAGTGGAACTGCAGCAGCCCTGCTGATGCTCTTCTCAACACAAAAGCATCAGGGCCTATTTAGAAGAGTTTGTCATTCCCTAAAACAGCAGCAAGGAGGAACTTCTGCTGTGTCTGTCCACACATGTTTGCCTTTGATCACTTGGCAGGTGAATAAAAGCACATTCTAGGGCATCATCTATACTTAGCAGGAAGAAAAGGACTTGACAAAATTATTACATTTATATTTGCTTAAGGAAAATTATAATCCTTTCAAAGAAGAGTGAAGAACAGTTTCTTTGCTGAGTATGGTCAGGAGTTGTTTTAAGCTCAAACAGAACAAGCAATAGGGAGTTTTAAAACTATTTTCAGTAATGAAAAGGCACTAATCTTGCAATGAAGTATGCAGCAAACTAAGACATGCTGAGAAACAGATGATGATCAAACAAATGTTGACTAAGCCAAGCCAGTCTTTGAATCAAAACCTGCATTCCTGCGTTACTCAACATGATTGTTAACAGACGGGTTGCTGATTAGTGGTTAGCAAGCCAAAGGGGAGAAGCACAAAGTGAATTTATTCTGCCATATTTCTACATTAGTACAGAGTAATTTTTCACAAGACAGATCACCATAAGAATTGGGTAATAAAGACAGTGAATCCAGAATCTCCTGATGTTCTGGGAATGCCCTTCTGGATCTTCACCACATCCTCAAAGGTTCTCTGCACTTGGTTCCACAACCAACTTACTGAGGGACAGTATTTCCAGATAATCAATGCACCCTTCGAAAATCCTTGAAGGGCTGAAAGATCACACTAAACATTTGCTCCTCACACCCAACATCTGCAAGACTCTAACATGTAGTCACTGTTATGAGCCTTGTAAGTGACAAAAAAATTGAGTTATGCCTTCAACACATCTGATATACACAAGAGGATCATTCACTCTTACAAAAGAGTGATTTTCTTCTAACATAGGACAGAGGTAATTAGAAATTCAAGAGCTCCTCAGCATAATCTGAGCAACCCTCTCATACACATCACTTGATGTCTCTACCTTAAAAAAGAATAGACAGAATAGTCTGAGATGGAAAGGACCCACAAGGATTATCGAGTCCAGTATCTAAACCTTACTCACAATGATGCATAAACAGAAGTGTCAAATTATTCAGTGCAAATCCTTAAGGATCCTCAAGGCTACATGAAAGAAAAATGCTGAAATTAGCAGAAAACACAATTGCTTTTTCCAGACAGCATGGAAATTCTGGCTTACTGATGAGTGGTGGTTACCCATAATAGCACTCAAATGTCTATCAGGCCTCTCAGCCACCCAAACATCATCCTACGTGGGGATCCTGGCAACAAACTCATCACAGTTCCCCTATGCATCCTTTTTAGAGGCTGCATGAGTATTCCATGCAGTAAAATGAATTAAATTTCCTTCTGACATAAGTCAATATAAAAATGCTAATTTTAATAATCAATTCTTCCACTGTTCACCCTGAGATTATCTGAGGTGGAACACTGATCTGTGTAAGCACTGACCAATATAGTGCCCCTGAACACAGCCTGTTCCTCTGGCTACCTTCACTGCTGGATAGCAGTGGACACCCTCAAGTCCATCAAATCCTGTTTTGAGGTGCCTTTGGAGAACAGCAAACACAAATGCAACTGCTTCTTTGAACAAACAAGTAATTCATTGACTCTTGTTCGATCCAGCAGTAATAAAAAATAACACTCAATGTTCTGCAAGGCTACATTTCTGTTTGGATCACTTCTTTAATTTGATATAATTTTAAGATACTGCTTCTGAACCAGATCCTGAGCTAAAACAAAGTTCCACAATACTGCCATGTAGATTATACTGACATATGTGATGCTGAAGTGGTATTAACAGCAGTGGGAACTGGGGAGTCACCCACCCTGCTGACAGTGTTTATAGAACCTTGCCTGTTATTCTCTTGTATAGCATAAGAGCAGCAACATTTCACTTCTGAACAGCTGGTATTAATAATAGACCATGTACACCATTGATTGATACAAGGTTTCTATCATTTCTGGGTTTATATCACTTTGTGATCAGCGCACAGAAAATCCAGAATTATTTCTCAGGTTGTCTCTTACAACACAAAATTACCACCATTAATAAAATACATGATTTTTTTTTTTTTTCAAAAATATCACACAATCTCTAAAAACTGGGTCCAGCTTTGGGGCAATACTGAAGCACTTACTTAGCTTTAATTCCCAGTGATTCAATTAGACTCAACAAGACACTGCTGAACAGAACAGGCTTAAGACAATGCCAAAGTGTTCTCCTTAGACAGATCCCTAGTGAGCCTGAAAGTTATCCAGGCTCAAAGAAGGCAAGGATTAATCATTCTTTTGGGGATACTGACTGTCCTCTAGGTGGAAAACCAACTTTGTTAAAAATAATCCTTTTTAAATTAGTTATAAATTGCCCCCAGAACAACATGGAAAAAAAAAAATCCTGTTCCCTGACTTCTCCTACCCAAAGGGCACAAGACATTTTGATTAGTGGAACTTGTCTTTTCCCCTGGTATCCATTAGTTTTTCTACAAAAATAATTGACTCTCCTACATTAGCAGGCCATATTATCCTCCTAACTTGCAAATTCTTTCCTACCAATATTCCTACCTCCCCTTTGGAAATTTTTTTTCTGCTCTAGCTTAATGTATTTTTAAACAATTTTACTATGCCAAGACTCTATCTATAGAAGTGTTGCCTTTTGAATTCTCATCCAAGGAAAGAAACCATATAAATTTTTATTGCACTCAGTTGTATGTATGTATTCACCATAACCAGCAGGGCTTTGGTAGTGATGGTGCTGCAGTGGTGACTTGTGTAGAAGGTGGGCAAGGACGGGATTGTGTTGGTCATTGTTGGTCCAACGAATTTAGCAGATGGCAAAACTGACCCACTGTACATCAAAACAGAACCAGAGGGCACAGAGAACCTCTGCAAAAACAGACACAGCAACAGGCAGTAAACATTGAAAGGGCAAAAAGCAGGAGGGATGAGACAGGGACCTGAGCATTTCACTGTGCACTGGCACAGATTACCCAGAGAAGTTGTGGAGTCTCTGTCACTGGAGATATTCAAGAACCATCCAGGCGCAATCCTGTGCCCTGTGCTCTGGGATGACTCTGCCTGAGCAGGGAGGTTGGACCAGAGGAGCCACTGTGGTGCCTCCCAACTCTGGGATTCTGTGAGATACAGGAGACAATGCCAGGACAGGGAGGACATCAAAGCACGAGGAAGAGAGAAACAAAAATGATCCCAAGGCAGGAGAAATGCTGGGGCAAAGCAGCTGCCCCAAGCATGGGCAAAGAGACTTGGGAGGAAGGACAGCTCCAAAAGGACTGCAGCCAGCAGAGGAACTCATGTGGAAATAACTGAGTAAGGAAAAAGGAGCAACACAATGAAAGGAGCAGCAATGGCCTGGTACCAGTGTCCTGCCCCACTCACACCCCACCAAAGGCACTGAGGATAATGAGTGGCATGGACTGGAGACCAGCAAGGTGAACGAGAACTGTCCAGAGAGAACATGAGGTGTGTGTTCTCTGAGCATGTGTTTGCTTGCTTTTATCTTCAAAACCAGAATCAGCAATTAGAACTTTGTTAGTTGTGAGGAAAATGAAATTGATTGAACCTCTCCTGCTCAAAACTGGGCGTTTTTTGGCTCACACTGTTTCACTTGGAGGAAGAGCTGCCTCTACCACCACCCGAACCCATGAACTCTGTGGTCTCAAATTTAATGACTAAACCCCCTAAGCCCTCCCCTCCAGTGAGACCAATAGCAAAAGTTCTCCCATTTCTCAGTATAAAGTATCTGCCATCACATCTTCAGAGAGCTGGCTCCTACACACAGCTGGGATGCAAGGAATGTATGGAATTCTACTACTGGGAAACATGGGAAGTGGTCAGGCATGGCAGTACTGCACACTGTGCTTGTCCAACTCTTTGGATATGAGTATTTGTACCCTCATGTGAACTAAGTGATATTTAAAAAAAAAATAAATTAAAGCCTCCAGTAAACATGCAGTGCCTGAGCTGGCATCTCCTTGGTTATTTTTGATTCTCTCAGTATTAGTGCTGCACACCAGAACTGCAATTTGAAACCTAATATTAAAAATAAATTTAGAAAGAGAAAGTACAGAAAAGCAATGCCATAAATGTGCCAATAGAAACATGATTCCTTTATAATTGCACTGCCTTTTAAAAGTAATAAGATGTTTATAACATAACCACATAGTGCTGGATATTCTTTATTTTCTTTTTGTACATGTAGAAGTAGTGAAATCCCAACACTAAGATTGCCCTGTCACAGCTGTGAAGCAAGGTAAAAGAAACTCTGCTCCAAAGATCTCTAATTCAAATAATCAAGGAAGACAAGGGGAATGTTCTTATCCTGATTTTACAGATTAACACAAGGAGAGATCAAATTACCTCCCCAAGGTCACCTTAAGAGCCTCTAACACAAAACTGTTCTATTGTTTAGTATTTTAACTACAAGTGTATTTTTAAACATCTACTTATATTTATAAAATGCCTATCCTGTGGTTTGTGCAAGGCAGCACATGCCCTTAATTTAAAAAAAAAAAAAAAAAAGCCTGAAAGCCCAGCCCCAAAAAGCAAACTGCCAAGCAGAACCAAATTTGAAACTAAGTAAACTGAAGTAAAAAGAAAATTAACTCCCCATTCCTCCCCCTGACAATGTGTGATTGCATAATCTTGTCATGTGCTCCAAAGGCAACAAACTTGGAGACGTTCCCAGGTCACCTCGGGTTAAAAAGTTCCAAAGTCATGAGTTCAAATCAAGACTGTATTTCATCCTCGACCGTGACACTGAGACAGTGTTAGAGCCCAAATCCCATTACTCAACATTTTCCTGATTAACACAGGGAATAAATGTTAAGCCTGCAAATACACAGAGCACTGGAGAGACAAAGTTCCCAAGAGAGAACACATTTAAATGAGCAGACAGGTAACATTTGCATATTCTTCAAGGAAAGTCCCATCTAAAGCAGTTACATCACAACTACAGAGAAAGACTAAAAGCTCCTTTTGGGTCTCACAGCTCTTGGGATTGGCAAATGGAAGAGAAGGTTGGAGCTACTGTAAGTATAAAACCAGTCCTCTTGGTCAAAGCATGAAGGGGTATTGCTATCATGCTTTATCAAAAGTATGAAGAAAAAACAACAGAGAACAAAATCTCTCTGCAAGACTGAACCAGACCATGGGCCAAACGATATAGGAAATATGGTTAACATTTTGGTGACCTTCTGTGAGGTTTCCTGGGAAAGCCAGCACCAGTGAACACTTACAGAGAAGCTGTGAGAACATGGACATGTGATCAAACTCGCTGCAACTCGGTACCCAGCAGGTGCCAGCACCTTCCCTTCAGCAGAATCAGTACATGAAGAACAGAGATCATTACACCTTTGTGCCTGCTTCTTTAATCCAAAACAATCTTCAGCCCTTCATATTTTCTCCTTTTATCCTTCCAAGCATGCAGAAGCATGGCATGAACAGGTATTAATCCACTTTCATAGGTTTGCCCATGGATGATCCTGCCCAAGATCTCATCAGGTACAAAGCTGATTACCAGTATGCTTTCACAGACCACCACCTGAATGCCAGGGCTGCCTTCTCATCAACTGCCCAAAAAATCAAGAATCAGGGCTAAATCCTCTGTTTAAGTGAACGAATGGGGGTAAAAATGAAGCTACAACACTTGTATCACACAGAAACCTGGCTAGCAGGCTCCCAACCCACACTCTGATTTCAACACAGAAGCAGCAAGAATGCAGATTATTCAATATGGGCTTTAAATTGCCAGAGAGAATTAACAAGACACACATATGCACATATAAACTTTCTGTTAAAGGATAAGAAGAGAGAAAGTTGCCCTTGGATGCAGCACAGTGATAATAATTTAGCTTAGTAACTAGATAATAAGGGCTCATAATTGGAAATAGATAAGTACACAGACATGAAAACGTGGTATCAGTCAGACATAATTTAGGAAGCGCCGTTTGGCGTCAGCAGAAAACACCCTGGCCTCAGGATTTTTTTTTTGTGTATGAACTAACCAGGCAGACACTGAAATCATCCTGCAATATGAGCATAATGAAGCATGCTAATTTGCTAAAAACTGTTACCAACCGTTTTGCAATTCAGTGAATTGGGGTTGCATTTTTCTAGCTGAAACCAGCCCCTTCCAGTGCTTAGTTAACACGTCTATGAAATGACACTGGACTGCATTTTCAGCCTGCTCAAACCACAGTTCCAGCAGTGGCTGGAAGGGAGGGTACCAGCTGTATTGTACTGACTGCATTTTGCAAGAGTATCACTGTAGAGAGTGGCATTTACAGCAATAAATCCTGTCCTGACTAAAGCAGAGGAGGAAAAAAAAAAAAAAAGAAAGAAAAAACAACCAAAACACCAAAGAAACAAACAAAGCGACCAAAAACTCCCACCAAAAAAACAGGAAAAAGAAAATTGAGGCAGAAACAGAAGAGTTAAAAAAAATGTTGGGGAAATTATTTGAAAGTAATAATGTATAAAATCAAAATATTTAACAGATACTATCCTTTTCCCTCTGCAGGCATGAGATACAAAATATCAGTAATTGCACTCCAAAATGAAAGAGAGCATTTAGTTTAGTCTATTATCTCTGTGAACAGGAAAATAATATTTATATCCAACATAAATATAAATAGCCATTTTTAATAATGATTTAACTTGGTGGGAGGGAGGGGGAAAGGAAGCAATTTAAACACAAGTATTTTTCAGATTTTCAACCATTTATTGTCAACTTCTCCTGCTATTCCATGAAGCTTTTTTCCTCCCATTTTTTCCTCCCCAAAAATGACAGGCTTGTTTTAATTTTTTTTTGCAGGTAAATGACAACTTTCATGGTGCAAGATGCTAAAACTGAATTTACAGAGTATTCCTCAGGTACAACCCCACGTAACACAGGGAATCCAACCAAGTGAACATCAGCTGGGGGAGGAGACAGAAACACAGAAAAGGACCAAACCTGAATGCTGCACATATTTTATGTACACTTCAAGAAAACCAGCAGCCCTGTCTTAAAATGCATCTTACAAAACAAGCAGCAGTTAGGATAAACTGAATGACAATGCACTTATTTTTGTGAAAAGGTGACTGATGTAGTTCATTCAAATGACTGTGAAACCTGAACTTTCCAGGATTTGGGGTGAAATTCCTATTTAAACCATCGGTGGTATGGCTCACTGATAGGAGAAGCAGGTCAACATTTCATGACTGACATTACAAAAGCAACCCTGTAAATCTGAAATAAGAGATCCCAAAGATACTAGGTAGCCAATAAAACTTATGCTGGGTCACTGCCTGTCATCAACAAAAATTATCAATAGCCTGGATAATGGTCATTACTATATTGATATGTATGACACACTGTGGCAGGCATTTGTCATATACCGGGCATTTGTCCTGCTCTCCTCAACCTAAGCATCTGTGGAGATAATTGCACTCACTTTTTATTTACAACATTTTAAAAAGTCTTAGCACGCTTGTTTAAAGATGCAAACCTGCTCACTCATACTCAACTTTACTCCTTATTTCTATTTCTTCCCTAGTTTGAATTTCCCCCACTTTGGTTTTTTGGTTTTTTGGTTTTTTTTTTTTTTTTTTTAACAGAGTCCTCTGAAGTAAAGAACACAGACTCTCCTTTTCACAGAAGAGACTGAGTCTGCATCTGTCTGGGATAATGTAATGCCCCCAAACCACATCCAGTACACTCAAATACAGCCCAGAGTGTATCTCACATCTTCATAACGCAACAAATGACACAGACCAGTATTATTGCAAGGAAACACCCCACAACCATTTCTAAATTCTTTAAACTAGAAAATTCTTCTGTAGGAGGCTTAAAATGAAAATGTTAACATTTTCATAGGTAACTGAAACTGCGATCTAATTTACTGCTGCAAAATTCAAGCATTTTGCAAAATCTCATATAATCCATTTATCCATTAAAATTTAAAATATACCCTCTCAAGTCCAGATTTGAATATATCAATGTTTATCTTTAAAATTTTAAACTAGCTGCTATAATGGTCAAAGCTACTTGTACTGTAGCAAATACAGGTAAAGAACTGTCAACTTGGGTTAAATCACAGAAAAAAAAAAAACAAAAAACACCCAAACAAAGGAGTACACACAGAAGGGACCCCACTGTGCTGACACACTAAATTAGATGTGTTCCAGATTCTATCCTTGTTAAAGCAGGTACAATGATAATCAATGCAATCCACTGCAGGGCTTCACATACCATTTCAATAGAAAGGAAAACAACAACTGCCAGTCTCAGCATGCTCATCATAAATGTGAAGGTTTAAACCTCAGGTGACTGTGGCTGGCACATCAGGTTTCAGCTCCAGTCTATCAATAAACATAATTACCTTTTTCTTTCACCATGGCAAATAGTTTTTCTTCGTAGTGGAAGCAGCAAGAATTAGCTGAAGTGATTTAAACACAATCTCTTTTCCAGCAGTATTTGGCTGAGGTGGATTTTTTTTAAAAAAAGAAAAAAAAAAAGGAAAAAAAAAAAAGAAAAAAGGCAGCTTATTCCTGATAATAATCTCCCCTGGTCAGATTTCCCTTTTCGAGGTCTGATCAGGTCCAGTTGCTCATCACTGTCTCTTTCTTCCTTGTTTCTCTTATCTTTTCCCACCGTGGTCTTTTCCTACGGCTGCTGGCAGCTCATCCCTGCCCGTGGATTGTGCCCCTTGTGTTGGCAGCACCAGCTCCAGCTGCCGCTGGGAACAAGTGCTGGATTCCAGCGTCCCTCATCTCCAGCCCCTGCCACCACCTTGCATTCCCCTGCCCTCGCACGGCCGAGCTGCCGCTCTCATTTGCTCCCGGATGACTGGCAGGAGGCTGCAAGGGAGATGGGAGGGAGAGCAGCAGAGCTGTTCCAATGCACACACAAGGCTAAAGCCGTATTTATGAATTTCCTATTATTTTATTTACTCAAATTGAGCCGGGATCAAGAGGGGAAACAAAGATGAGCGCAGGCAAGTGCTGAGGCAGGCTGCAGCACAGCGGCTTTTCTATGGTGAGCACTTTATCCACTCCTGGATTTAGCTTTAAGGCAATTACTATACCACAAAACATGCTAATAAGTGGTCTCTCAATGCCTACTGACCATAGAACAGATTAGAGTAACATCCAGCCTGTGCAAGATGGGAATACCTATCTATTCTCTTCTTCTAACAACAATAAAAATAATAAAAATGAGAACTGTCACTGCTCAGTGAGCACCTGGGTTCTGAAGCCAGGCAGCGCTATGCAAATGTTTGCTGTGGGTCAAAGTTAGTGCTAGATTCTGAAATACCAAATAATTGTAAATAATAACTCCTCCTAAGTTATTCCTTTGCACATGATAGCCACAGGTACTCATGGAACTGAGAAAAGAGAAGTGTATTGAAACAGCAGCACTGAGATGGGAATTTCACTCCCCAACACATCCCCAACAAGACAAAGCACCAGTGTAGAATCTGGGCATCAAACTGGCCTCCCAATTTCCAGGTTTTCCAGGCACTAAATGCTACTAAGAAAGGACTGATCAGTAAACTGATACTGAAAAACAAACAAACCAATGCTTTAGAATATTGTCAAGTCTCATCATCATATAGCAAGGTTCTGATTTCTATTAAAAGATGCAGGTCAGAGTCCAGGCAAACAAAGCTTTTCTTTTAGAAGCAAACTTTTATTCACAGATATGAAGAAAAGATTGGAAATATGACTAATCAAAATCATGAATACCTCTTAAAAGCCAGTTGTATTTTTAAACACATATATACTGTCAGCATCACGATTTTGGAGACCCTCTATCACTACAACTATTACTTAGCTCCTCATTTTACCTAGCTATCAGTGACTTCCCCAAAATAAATCTATGTCATTCATGCCTTTGCCCAGAGAGTAAATTGTGTATTTGTGGTTTAAAGGCAGAGAAAATAGCAAATGGAAATGAACTAACTTGTCAAGGGCACAGGTGATCTCAGTAGCAGAGAACTGGGTCAAATATAAAGATACTCTGAGCTAAATTATGGACAGATTCATTGAGCAAAAGCTTCAACTTGACCACAGCTCAGTGCAAAATGTGCTTTATGTTTTGTGATAGAAGTGAAATTGCATTCATACTGCACCCTACATTTACACTGCTCACACCTCCACAAGGGAATTCCTTCTCTATGCTACTCTGTGGAGAGAGAGAGAGAGATTAATGTAAAGAAACAAGCTGTAGGCATCAGCCAGACAGAGCAGCAGATGGCTGATACCTGCTGGAAAAAAATTAGACCACGCACACAGTGTTAAAAATATTTGCAGTAAATAAATTCTAGATGTTTTGCACAAATGCCACTGAGTACAATGGAAATAAATTAAACAAGCCAGTCTGCCTAATCCAGAAGGTATCTCTTATTCAGTGACATTCTTTAATAAATAAATCACTAAGAGAGAGAGAGAGAGAAAAAAAAGCCAGAGATACAGGCACATGCATGGGAAAAAAAAATAGTTATTCTATTCTAACAAATCTAGGCTGGCTTTCTATTGTTAGCAGCCCAACGTGTAAGAGCAGCACAGCACAGGCAGTCTGACATTCCTGCTTCTATGACTCAGTGTGTTACTATTTATAGCATCTGAGGCTCGAGTGGGGAGCTGGGCTGAACCCCACCAACATGAGGCATGAGCCATTATGTCACATTTCTGACACACCAGAGATGTCAGGCTGTAACTCAACCTGGCTGTGTTCTTTTTCAGGCTGTATTTTGTAAACAGTTAGGGGACAGCCTCCTGAAAGGGGCACATCTGACCTTCATTCATAAATATTTGATTTGATGTGCAGAGCACAGCCTATGGACACACACCCACGGATGCTGTTAACCCCTTCCTGGCATCCTCACACACCCTCAGTGGTAGACTATAGCAGCATGCACATAAAATGGAATTTTAAAATACAGCCTGCAGTAAATGATGCTGGAGATTTAAGAGTAAAATGTAATCTGCTCCAGAGTAAAGACATATAAAGACAAAGACATTTAGTATTGTAAATAAAATCTCTTTACACTAGGATGGTTTTTAGTTTTAATCTCATTGTTCTAAGTCAAGGCTAAAATTTTTACCCTGCTGTACATCTCAGAATCTACTCAGATATCCTAAACTGGAGATGAAAAAGGAATAGATAGCATTCTAGAGACAATCCCTTGGCACTTACTGTTATCTAGGAGTAGCTATTTTAAAAGAAAGCAAAATATCACCTTTTTTTTTTTTACCTTTTGCACTGTACAAACTAAATAAAGTCTTCCTTGAACACAGTGTGGGTGGAAGAGTCAGAGTGCACTACAGCTAAACAACATGCTCACGTTGCTGTTATTTTCTGGTGCAAAATATCTTGTGCATTCAGCGAGAGGCATGAGAGCGATACTGAGATCACTCTTCAAAGGGAAAGAGTTAAACCAGTTTGTTTTGCTATTTCTTCTACCTTGATAATATTGAAAAAGTAGGAGTAAGACACTAAGCAGTTCAGCTGTGATTTAAGGTTATGTTATTCTCATTTTAAAAGATGGTGTTCATACTTTTATCTTGCACTCATTCTTCACAGATGACATCATGGCTTAGAAGTATCAGCAGACAGTTTTTGTACAATTTCTTCAAAACTGAACTGATATTTCTTATTCATAAAGAAACGAGGGGGAAAAGGCAGGTAGAAAACAGAAGAAGAAAGGGGAGAAGTTATTCCACTAAATAATATCCAGGAAAATATCATCTGTTTAATGTACTTGCTTCCAGCAAAAGGCCTGGAACAAAGTTTTTACAAAAAAAAAAACCTGCTCCAGGCTTCCACAGCTTAACCACTGTCCAACCTAGGTCTATTGAGAGCCATCACTTCTATGAAGTCTCAGTTACAGCACTTTGCAAAATGCTCCCTTCTCCAGGAAGGAAATGCCACTCTCTCGTGATCTGCTCTAATTGTTATCCTGATTTACCTGTGCCTGCTCAGACAAAACCAATAATGAGAATTTGGGATTTCATGCCAAAGCCCTGTGACCCAGCAGTGGTCCCGGTGCCATAAGGAGCAAGCCTACAGTTTCAGAATTCTCAAAAGCAATAGATTAAGTGTTTCCTGGCTTCTGTTTCTCCTGACCACACCAGGTGTACCCCAAGTCTTCCAAGCCTGCAGGCATTGTTATTCTGAGTCATCCTTGAGCCTTTCCAAGCCTCCTCATGGTTTTTGCTCTATAACAACTTCATCCTGCAGCTCGTGCAATGGTCTGGAGCTGCCAAGCCCTCCTCACCCCACTGCCCTGTGTGGAACCAGCAGGATGTTCAGGAGCTGGGAAGGCCCCACAGATTGACCTCCCCACCACAGACCCTCTGTGTTGCCCTATCACCAGTTTTAAACACAAGAGCATACAGAGACCCACCAGGGAGGAATATGGTTCTTTCTCAGCACATACTATGCTCCTGCCATCCTACACCTTGGGATCACATTGTCCCTATTGATAAGATTGATCTTCAGGCAAATAATGCTTGAGGGTCTGGATTTTAACCACAACCCTTCTGCCCTGCTGGGCTTTTCCCTGTTCCTGTGTCATGCCATTTTCAACAAGATCAGTTTGATATATTGGTGTTTAAAATCACATGCCATCTTGCTTTCAGAGTAAACAAAATTAAAATTCAGCAAATACACCAATCACTTGATTCAGTTAAATGCATAGTGTAATCATTCTGATCTGTCAGGATTTGGGGGTTTAGTGCTTGTTTAGAAATAAAATAATTTCATATTCTTTCAAATTAGACTCCTAAGGAATAAAACATTTGTGAGGTTTTGAGCTATCAAGACATCTGGATCTCTTTTAAAAAAATCTGATTTTCTGAGATTCTTGAAAGCAAGACTTTTTTTAGTATGCTGTTATTCAGTAGGACAATAATAGTCTGCAAAAAAGACTAAAGTCTAATCTGTTGCAAAACAAAATAAGTAACAAGTACGCTTGGCTTTGTTCTAAATATTAAGAAGATTAACACCCATACTTATGTAAAAAAGCACCTGAAATGAGATAAGAAAAGATGGTTACATTTTACTGCTTTGCCAGTATATATAATATAATAAACTCCAAAAATATACAAACTCACTAATGGGTAAATCTTCTGGCTGCAGGTATGTACAAACATTTATCTCTGAACATACATTTACGTTACTGATGTAACAACTGGCTTGCAAACAGCTTATGCTATTGCTAATCCTTAGAAAGAAGATCATGCTTTCTTCACACCTGTGTGACCTTTACAGTATGCACACATAGCTGCCACTAAATTGAGATGTGGTACAGTAATATGAGTACAGACAGTGGTTTAAACTTTGTATTTTTTAAAAATTACCATATAAATCATCACTATTCACCTGCTATAAACTGAATTTATTGACCTAATTCATGAACAGAACAATACTGTCACTGATAAAAACATAATAACCTTTCCAGTCACCACAGTTAATGCTGAAAATAGCACGAAGGCAGGAATCCCCAACAGGAAAGCACACATGCAAGTGTCATCCTTTACTGTGCATGCCTAAGGTTAAGGAGATTTGATATTGAAAATCCACTTCAGAATTGGATTAACTGTGCAGAATAAACCCCACAGCCTGTCTTGGGAGTTTTTGGCTCAGTGAAATCAGCAGGAAATGCTGTAAAGACTCTTTGGTCTAAAGTACTTCTCCCTGAGAGGTCCATGCAACACCAGATTGAAGCAGCTTCCTGCCAATCCATTAATTTGCAGAGTAAAGCAACAAGTTCTTTGTTTTGCAGTGCTGAGAGATGTGACAGTCTCTCCACTAAGCACTAACCTTTAGTGTGTGCTTCAACAAAACAATATCCAGCAAAGTATTCCACAAGTCCATGGTTCCTGGAGATGAGGCAACCCACCATGTGGGCATTGGATACAAACCATCCCTAGATCAAGCTGAAGTATTTAATTGCCACTGTGCCAAATGACAAATTTCTCCTCTTCCGATTCCATACTAAACTATAAATAAGACTCTCAAAAGAGGCACCTAAATCTGTCCTGTAAATGTATCTCTCCCAACAAGAATTTGCCAGTCCAGTGTCCTATGAAACAAACCACAGAGCACCTCAAAAAATGCTAAAAAGATGCTTTATACAAATTGGCTATGTAGTGTAATATTAATATATTCAAACAAGATTTTAGAGCAAATAAATTTTTACCACCTTACTCCAGCTCCTGGAATTTTTCTATTTGTGCCTGCGATTTTATCTGCTAGCTAGGGCGGTCACTTATTTCAGCATGGAAAACCTTTAAATATTTGAACCTTTCTCTTAAATTATTTGCTGCCATTTCACTAGTAGGATCATCATAAAAGTATTAAGCAGACATACAACAAATTGAGAGTAGGACTGGCAAAAACTTAGTCACCCCTGCTGTCCTGCTGCAACCCTGCCCAGGAAGGGGACGGCATTTTTTGATTAAAATACCAAGGTTATGCAACTGCAGATGATGAACACAAGACAGGAAGTATCCATCAGATACAGAACAAAAGCAGGACTCCCTGTAAACAACACTGGGGGGAAGTAGCCAAAATGTGCCTTTCCAGGCAGGGCACCCATTGGCATTATGGAGTTACAGAGCAGGGGAGATCTTTGCCTCAATTTTGCTGAACAATCTTCACACTGCTGCTATTGCCTATTTATAGACCATAGAGGAAACCACAATATTTTCATTATTTCTTTGAATTTACAGCTGATTTAGCTCATCTTCCCTGCTGGTACCTACTAATGGTAGGAACTGCAATTTTGTTCTTGTTTATTGGATTACAGATAACAAAGAATTTAGGAGAAGGAGCAGTGAACCCTAGAGTGGAATTCAGTTGCTCTAAATGATGCTACCTTAATGCAGATTAATGCTAAACCACTGATTTACTACTAAACCAATTAGCTTAGATTGATCCAAACATTGACAACCACTTGCCAGAATTCTGAAACAGGAAGCCAAGGGCTACAAAACCATTAATTGTTCTAATATTTTAAGTAAAAATATGTCAGTGACTAAATTGCAGTAGAGATATTGAAAATGGGCAAAGGATGAAGAACTGATCCTAACTCATTACTTCTTCATTTCACACTTTATTAAAAACCAAAATATCAAGCTAACTCTTCATAATTTGAGACCTAAAGATTATTAAGAGCTAACACAGATAGAGTTTCAGCTATATTTCTTACTTAACACAAAACCACTACTCAGTATTTTTCACAAGGGTATTACTCTGTGCTTCTCAGGACAACGCATCTCCATTTGAGAATCCCTTACTCAGCTTAAAATTGTCTAAATCCCTCAATTATCACCACTCTCCTAGATTGAGCACACATAATTCCATTAATCTTTTCTCATAAATCTTTTTTTCCTAATGCAATTCCCACTGCCTTCCACTAATTTCCCTCACGATTTATCAGTATCTTTCAAAAATAAAATGTCCAAACCTAGAGACAGTATCCAGAAGAGTGCTCTTCAGTAACAGGAGGGGAGAAAAATTATCCAGCTGTTGTATGTATCTCCTGCTAACACATCCCAGAAAAAGAATGGCAGCAGTATTATACAGTCAATCTATATTTACCATACATTACACTTACATTAACTGTACAATACAGTTAATCTATATGATGGTATGTATCATTATTCTCCATGTGCTTTTCAGGATCAGTGCATATTAGTTCCCACTTCTTGTCTGTGCAAGTCCACTTGTTACACTTCTAGACACTGAAATTCAACTGCATAATTTCAAACCATATAGCTGATTTATCAGGACTATTCTGAATTATGACATTGTCCAGCAGAAGAGTGAAATAATGTTTCTAAACTTGGATTACCATAAATTTTAAAAGCATTCTCCCTATTCAATCATTAAAAAAATACATAGGGATTGGGGCCAGGAGAGGTTGCTCACTTGAAGGAGTCAATTTGAAAAGCTATCAAAAAGAAGATTTTCCTTATCTGAAGGACAGGAACAGTCTGATCAGCACCTCTCAACATCTAAGGAGTACCACCTACACTACAGTACAAACAGAATCTGGATTTTCCTCTCTCATATCACTGCTTGCCACTTGTTTAGAATTTGAGATTGGACACCTGACAGGTTCACACAGCATCATTGAAATCCAATGGCCATAGGTCACACCAAGTATCCATTCTGTGGGGAGCTGCTAAGAACACCACTAGCAGGAAAGACCCAAGATTAAAACAGGAATTCTTTTTTTTTTTTTTTTTCATTTTTCTTTCTTTCCAAGTAACAGCATGGATTGGTGTTAAACAAACTGCAGCCTTCAGGGTGATCTTGGGCACTCCTTGATACTAAGAATGGAAAATGACAGTGGGATATAAAGAGTTTGTTTCCCTAAATGGGGGCTCTACCTTTCTTGCCATAGCATAGCAAGAAAACCTTACTAATGCAAAGATGCTGATGTGTGGGAACTCAGATGTAAAACAGTGGGCAAAGGTTCAAGTGTTTTATGCTGCAGCTTGTATTTTATAACTGTGACTTTCATTTCAAATCTGCAAAGCCCATTCCTCTCAAGAACACTCTGTGTCTTCCCTCACATCACCATGTTGATCTCTTGGACTCCTCCTCTGCAAACATACACACAGAAAAATCAGACCTTCTTTCCCCAGAACTCCATTTCTCATAGAATAAAAGTGAATAGACTATTTCAGTTGGAAGGAACCTACAATTAATTCTCTAATTCAGCTGCCTGACTAACTCAGGGCTGACCAAGTTATCAAGGATACTGTCCATGTCTCAAACTCTGACAGGCTTTGGGGATCAACCACCTCCCTACGAAGAAGGTGACCATGCTCAAGTAAAGAAATTCTTCCTAGGTCTTCTCTAAACCTTCCCTGGCACAGCTTTGAACCATTTCCACACATTCTGTTGAACCCTATACCAGTGGCCTCAGCCCATCGATCCGGCCTGTCCAGACCCCTCTGCAGAGCCTTCCTGCCCTCCAGCAGGTCAACACTCCCACTCAACTTGGTTGTCAGTGGACTCATTGAGGGTGCACTCACTCCTCTCATCTAGACCATCAGTAAAGTTATTAAAAAGGACTGGACCCAGTACTGAGCCCCTGGGAACACCACTCGAGTCCATTCTCCACTGCTGGTTGGTCTCAGCCATCCAGCCAGTTCTTTTACATTGTGAAAACTAAATGGGAACTTGGTGCTTCATAAATTTTCCTCCACCAGTCCAATTTACTTCCTGTCTCATACCTAGACTGTTTTCATGCTCCCTACATTTCGCCCCACCCATTTCTCACCCTCTTAGATTGCTTCTGTCTCCCTTTACATCCAGCTGATGCAACAGAAGCAGCCATTCTCACCAGTGATGCTTTAAATACATATGGTTACATAAAGAGGCACTAACCTGATACCAGAGGTCTGTTAGGTAATGTGGTGTGGATCTCCTTCCCCTCAGGTGTGCACTGACACTGCCAGAGCAACCACTTTGCAAGGCTGCACAAGGTGTCATTGATACAAGTGACAGGTGACAGTATCTTATATGAGAAGCAACATCACACAGTTTCAAGAACACTTTCTCTTCAAAATTCCAGTGCTCTTTTGCAACTTTCAGGTTTTGCTAATCCTCAAAATGGGACATTTTCCCGCAGACTCCTTTGTATCAGGGTCTGGCCTCAGAGAATCAAAGCCATGTGCTGAATCAGGGTAAAACAGATTTTGTTGCAGCAAACCATGGCAATCTCTCTTACACCTCCCCTGGACACAGAAGGGAAGGTGGCTCATAATTCCTTGGCCAAATGTACTCAAGAGAAATGCAGAATGAAGGTCATTTCAGGGATTCAAAGCTACTTTTGAACTCCTTTTTTTTTTTCACGTTTTCTTCAACTTTTAGAGGGCTTTTAACTGTCAGTATGATGCCACCATTTAACTTTTTGAGACAAGGTTAATGTTCCACATTCTCATTATGAAGGGAATGGAATTTCAGGATGCAAATGCTAAGTAAAAACAAGTCATGGGTTAAATGGATGATACTCCAAAGGCTCACCTCCTGAATACTAAATAGCTCTGCACATGTTGATAATTCTTGACCTTCCAAAAACCTAAAATATAGGCCTTTCCTGATGTTTATGATTCAACTTATGATCAACAAGAAAAATAATTACTGAGTCTCGAAATGCTTTGAACAGTGTAATTTCTAATCTCTGTTTGCAATGCCAAATAGAGACAGCAAACTGTCCTTCAGCAGGGTTTATAAGCTGCTAAATCTTGTAGTACTTGAGGGACCATAATCCCCGAGCAGCACATGGTCTAAGAGACAGACTTACATGTTTTGCATCTTAAAGTCACAGACAGCATTTACCCCCAGGCTGTTTTCAAAAGGCATTCCACTGCTTTTATTTTAAGTGGGTGAGATTCTGATTCCAATTTAAGTAAAGCTGAGGCACCAGACACCTTTCAGCCTTTCAGTTAGCGTTACAAATGGCACTGGATAGCAGGACCACAAATCCCATCCTACTGAACACCCATACTGAAGGGTGAAAGGCAAAAATCCATAGTGGTTATTTGCATTATCTATTGCAGCATAATCCTAAACAGAACCTGTCCCACTATCTTTGTGATTGCTTCCACATGAGTGAAAAGCTGCAAAATTGCAGATTTCCAGCTTGATTTAGGCCCCATACAAATTAGAAGGCAGCTGCCAGCCTACTATGATGGCAAGAATTTCATTGGAGTCCTGCACAGATTGATCATATATCTGGCCACTGTTCATCCAAATAATTTTCAATTCTAAATTGTGTTTTATAAAAAATGCCGAATTCCTAGAAGATAAAATCTTTGAAATTTATCTGGAAAAGATTAATATTTATAGCCAATTTCTCATTCACAGACAGGAGTTTCCAGAAAACATTTGCTTTTGGTTTCTTTAAAATTTGTAATGGACTGTAACAAATCAGTTAAGCTGATGAATTCCAGATATAAGTTCTCATATCACTAGTAGTTCTACTAAGGAATAAGCTGATGTTCAATGTTAATTAAAACACAAACCAAATTTTAGAAACTACAGGGAGGAACAAAGACCATCGTTATGACTCTTTGCATATGCCCACATTATGCTACACGATGAACACAGTTTTATTCCCCAATTTTTCCAGAATTATGGAAAAATTACAAAAATAAAGGTAAAAGGATAATCAAAGGCATGGACTGGCTCCTGCACAAAGAGCATCTAAATAAGTTTTGACTTTTTCTCCAGAAAAAGGAGGCACCTGGATAAAAGGTACAACAGAACCCTAATAAGTTCACAAACGACAAGGAGGTGAGCACAGGAAGAAGTTTAATCACTTCTTCCAATTCAAGAATGAGGCAGTTTCAAATGATACTCCTTGGCAATAGGTTGGAAACAAGCAGAAGGGAATACAGTTTCACAAATCCCATAGGAAAGCTCTCAACACACTAGTTACAGGATGCTGTGCTTTCAAGAGGTACTTTTCTAGCTTGAATACTTCTGAAGATTAAGGTCCCCTTTGTCCCAGGAGGGACATACAGAGAGATCTGTACTTATATCCACCAACTACTTCCAGATTCTAACTTGGCGTTTTATTCTCCTTTCCCTCTGTCAGTGATAAACTATTTCTGCACACCTGAACACACTTTCTGTCATACATTATCTTGCTGTTACACGAAACATAAGGTAACTGTAAAGCAATTTAGCCTATTCGCCAACCAAAAATCAAGACCCGATGGCAGTCCTCACTTACCCAGATGCTCAGGAGTGTCATATAACTGCTCACACAGGTAGTAGTCATCTGGATTCAAGTAGGGCAGTTGCTTCAGCAAACTCTGCTTAGGAATGAGATACAAGACCTCTGCAATATTCCCATCCTCAATTACTGACATCCTTCTGACTGAATTTCGAAATTTCACTTTTTCCAGCACCAGTTCTTCACCTGAGCCACACAGCTTCCCAAAGCTGTTTAAAATGGGGAAAGATGGCATTTCTATTCAGAAGAAAGCAACCTGTAGTGCACGCAGTCAGTCTACTACTCACGGCATACTGCCCTTTCCAATCCTTCTCTTTTTCTCTTATCCAGCAAAGGAGATTAGGGAAGATATATTTTTAGTGATTATCTTCAAGAGATTAGAACAGTATGCTTGATCAGGTGATTGCCATCTAAAACTATTGTAATCAGTTGAAACTCATCCCAGCGAATGCAGAAATCAGAAACAAAACCAAAAAGAGTATCTGAAAATCAGATTAATATTCAGGACAAGAGAAAGAACGTAACTGAGTTATATAAGAGGATTAGTTTAAAATCAAAAAACCTTGCTGTGTCAAAAATCTTATTAGAGAATCATCATCATCATCATCATCATAAGCTACAAATGCACATCTGTGCATTTAATCTATCACAGCCCTCTTTCATGCCAGGTCTGTCTGTGTGCTATGGAGAAAAGGCTGTAGCAAAGGTAGAGCACGTTGGTCCTCCTTTTATAGGAATGTACAAGCACTGGCTAGCACTACTTCATAAGCAGATTTCTTTGGAGAAATCCTTTCTGCAGCTTTCACTGCCTATTGCAAACAAAAGCACTTAAGCTTTCCCCTAACCATTAAGGATTGGTTTGCCTCTGCTCTTTCTCTCCACCTTCCTGTGTAGCTGACAGCAGAGGCTTTGCAGATACTGTGCCAGCCCCTCCTGCTTCACCTACAAGAAGTATTTACATTAATCCAATTCCAGTGACCTGCTAATCTAATCATCTAATGAATATTTCTCCCTGGGTAAATGCAGAGTTAATCATCAACAGGGCACTGGAAAGTCACAGGAAATTCCAAAGTGAAAAAGACAAAAAACCCACCCCAATCTAACAACATTCATCATCTGTAAGGGAAAGTTACAGGTAGACCCCAGACCTGGATATGCTCAGAGGCAGCTTCAGACTCTCCACTCAGTGAGACACAGAGACAACTGTGAAATCAGTGTCTGGCCCTTAACTCAACTCCCCTTAACACAGAGAAGTTAGCTGCAGCGGCAAAATTACCTGGTGTAATTACTCATTGCACTGCTTCCAGTAAGGCTTTTTCTAAATTAGAAGGTGACAAAAATTCTACCAATAGGCTTACTGAGCCCAGTGAGAAACTGTTACTTAATTCTCCATCAAAACTCAGAGCCCAAGTACTAACGCCAGATGGGGATAGGCTTTGAAGAGAAGACTGCCTTATTTACTGTTTCAAAGAGAAAATACCATCTCATAAATCCAGACTTTGATCATCTATTGTTACACATCTCCTATGAGGTCAATTACTTTATGTTTTTCTAGTAGTATGACTTTTTTATTATCTTGAAAACAGTGTGCAATTACAGTTCTCCTTAAACAGTCATGCTCCTGGATTTTCTAATCAATAGGACAAGCCAGAATAAATCTGTACTGACTTGAATGGGGTGATGCTAATATGTATTTGAAGAAGAGCTGGCTCAGTAGATATAGCAACTCCAGTTTCACCTTAGAATATCTTGTATCAGGTCAGAGATCTCAGCAAAATGGTGTGTTTTAAGCATTCCTTCTATGAAGCTTTGCAGCAATTTTTCAATCTCTCACAGATTTCTCAACCTACTGACCTGCACTCCACAGCCCCTGAATGGAACAGGCAGCTCTGAAAATCCAAAAGCTTCTACCAGTGAGGGTGGATCTCCATTCAGAGCTTAAAGCAGAGGGATGAGTCACAGGAGAGGCTGGATGAGTCAACACAAGGATCTCTCAGTCTGAGAGTGCCATTTGTTGCTGGATGCTCGGTGGAGGATGCTGACATCTGCCAACAGCAGTGCCAGCCATCCAGCCCCACCGACACGTCAGGGTGGACTGTGCCCTCTGAGGTGAGGCAAACACACACATTGCCCAGACATGAACTCTGCTGCAGAAACCAATCCTCAGAGAGCAGAAAGATGAGCCCTGCAGAAACTGTTCCAACTGTGGCAACGTTTGCTAAAGCTTGGCTGCCGAATACCCAGAAGAAAAGTCTGTCCTCACACTGGAGTTTGAACACACTGGTTTAAGGCTGACTCCCCATTTTCTGCTGTGTCCATGCTGATTCCAACCTCTAGCTCTGTTCACCAAAACATTCATTACACCAGCTCTTGCAGTAAGAACTAAACCAGTATGACCTGTATATCCAATACACAAGCACTCAGCCTGTGACCACTGCAGAAGAGTCTGATGATCTCTCCAACAGTGCAGCAAAATCCAGTGTCCTTCCACCACCAAAGGACTGGTGGGGGACAATAGATCAGGATTTAATGACCCTAACATGTCACTGCAGAAACATCCTGCTTAATTAAAAATAAGATCCTACTTCCCCTGAGACAGACTCCTCTAATGCTGCCCCTTTCCAGCCCTGGCTCTTGCCGTCACTGTCTGAGAATTGCACCTTCAAAGACCCCATGCCAGCTGCCTCTTAATAACACAAAGCAATATCACTTTTGGATCGTTCATTTCTTTAAGCACAGTGCTTGTCTTCAAAAGCCTCAATCCTGTCAATCTGTAATATAAAGGGATAAAGAGTAGAAAGAAGCCAAACAAGACTAGGAAGCATCACAGTGGTTTCAGAGTCAGATAAAGGATTGTTTGTGGCACATCCTTGTGTCCAAGGCAAAGGACAAGGCCTGAGAAAGCCTTGTCCAACACACAGTTACTAAACACTGGGATTTAGCCTCAATCTGAATCAAAAAGACAATGGCAACCTCCTACCACTTAAGTCAAGCATTCAATTAAGTGGAATATGTTGATTTTTGATGTTCTTGCTGAAGAGAAAAGAAAAAGGCAGGAATCACAGGGGCACAATCCTGTCCTTGTGTTTTGTGAAAGAAAGTCTCAGGAATCCAGGGCACTCAACTCAGAACTAGCACTGAGAAAACATTCTCAGGATCTGCCAAGTAGCAAAACCTGTTTAAATCACTGCCAATTCAAAGCTGTGGCTAATCCAAGCAGTCAGTGCTGGGATCTCGAGCCTTCACAGAGCACAGTGTGAGATATGGGCACTTTCCAGACTGACAGTTTTCACAGGGGGCTGGCTGGATAGGAGACAGGAATTATGCAGAATAGCTACTTTAAATATTTTATCTCATTTCCAACTTTATAAATATTTTATTGATAAATATTTCCAGCCATCTCAAGACCATTTCTTATTCCATCTCCTCTGTATTCACCACACCAATTGGCTGCCTGGATGATAAAAATACATGCATGTTTCATATGCAACCAGGAATAGAAGCATCCCTTCAATGCTCCAAGAACAGAACAAAAAAAATTGACTGCAATCCACAAATAAATTAAAAAACAGAATAGCAAGCAGTGAATAATAGTAAAAACCAGACACCAAGGGCTAAATACATAGAAGAGGAAATATCCCTCCATATTTCAGAGAAACACTGAGGATTAGACCTGCCCTTCAGCAGAAACAGCACTAATGCTGTTTTAATTGCTTCTGCCATTAAACTTCTTGCAAATGCATTTCAGTGTGACTTTAGTTTTGCATTAAAAGCAACAAAAAGCTCAATCAGAAACCCAAGAAACTGAAGTCAGTCACACCAGTTCAGCAAAACCTAGCTGCAAAAAATAATCAAAACAAAAATACAGGAAACAAGGTAAAACAAAACAAAATTTTCCTTTTCCCTCACTGTGGCACTTCAGAAGGTAACACATCTATTACGCAGGTAGATAGCCCCAAATAACGTTTCATGCACCTGTCCAAGGCAACAGGATTACCAGGATTACCTTCTCCATGTAAGAATTCTCAAAGATATTGAGAGAGGAAAAAGGGGCCTTCATCTAAATGAAGAAAGAGCAAGCACTCTATCTACTTTTATGATGAAATAGAGTTATCCAAGCAATAAAATAACTAAACCAGCAAATGACAGCCAAAAAGAGAAAAAAAAATTCCAACATTCAAATACACACACAAAAAAAAGAATCAAAACTTTACTTGTGATAAAACTACTCTACACATTCAGCTTTTTCACTTTCGACACCCACTATTTACTTACTCAAGACTGCAGGCTGACATATAAACACTCAGCTATTTACTGTAAACTTGATGAAACCCTTCATCCACATAAATGAAGACCAAAAAAATCCACATGCACATCTTAATTTCTTTACCTAAATGTCCAAAACAGGCAGTCATCTTCTGGGCATAGTGGCAGAAGCTCTTCACCCCGTAGGGCTCCTCACCCAGGACCTGCTCACTCATGGCTTCAGCAGAAGCTGCCTCCCTCTGCAAAGTCAACCAACTACTGCTTGTTTAAGGCTGATAAGACAACAGATCTTCCTCTTCCAATTTATCTCCATTAATAATTCAGGTACTACATAAAATTTGCTGAGCTTTAAAAACCGGTAGTGCAAAGCTATTTTGTGGCTTTTGAAGTAATCATGTTTTAGTCCTTAAAAAGTACCTCAGCTATTATATTCCAATAGTTCACAGAAATTCTTTTCAAATGGAAACAAAATGCATTCCCTTGCTGCACTAGAGGAAATTTTGTGGGGATTATGCTCAGGTCAGAGAGACATTTAAATGTTTAATTGAAAGAATTACCACCACTACTAAAATGTGTCATTATGTACTGATTAGCGTTTTCACCAGTGACGTGGACAGTGGGATCAAGTGCACCAATAAGGTGAAACACAGGTTGCCCAGAGAGGTGGGATATCCCATGCCTGGAAACGTTCAAGGCCAAGTTAGATCGGGCTCTGAACAACCTGATCTAGTGGAAGATGTCCCTGCTCATTGCAGAAGGGTTTGACTAGAGGCTATTAATGGTTTCCCCCAACCCAAACCTATCCCATGGAATTCTATGATTCCATGATACTCCTGCAAGCAGGCATGTCCACTGCTATAAGAGCACCACTAGTTCATCACATACAATCATGCCCCACTTCTCAATGCCATACATTTTCTGGGCACTCAAAATCCCAACAGAGCCCAAGGTACAAACACCACTGTGTTTTCTGGTAACTTCCAGCACTCTACATTTCAGAAGAACTGAGGAATCACAGCCAGGAGCAACAGGAACATGGCATTTTCTCAGCTCACTCATTGGAGCATGAGGCCCATCTAATCTTCTTGTTATCCTGGCTGAGAAGAAAACACACAAGAGCTGACTGAGCAGTTCTGCTGCCAGACAGCTGCAGTGGCCACACACACCTGTCTGTGTTCTGCTCATCTACAGAAATCCAGTACCAATCACACTGATGTCAATGACACCTGCTCAACTAAATACTGCAGAATGGCTTTGGCTGTACTCTCTTGACTCAGGCGGTGATGACCAGTGAAGAACAGGTATTCCTCACAAGCAATTATGCTCCCTGTACACTACACCTGTTCTCTGTCCACTCACTTAACAGTTGCTGCTTCCTCACTGAGACCAGATCCACTCATGAAAAAAAATTCAGCAGAGTTCATATAAATTCTGCTGATGGCCATATAAAGCACTGGTACTACAAATAGAGACTCCAAAGAGAGATCTATGCTAGTACATCTGGATGCCAATTTTATTCACAACAGATTGTAAAGCCTAGTTACTAATATTTAATATTACTTCAACAGTTTACTGTCGAGAAAAGCATAAGATATAGTTAAGAAACAGCTATGAGGCTTAGGTATCATTTATTGTGATAAAGGCTATGGAGAATCTGCAGAGGTAGGAATTCTACAGTCCACAGGTCTCTACCAAGTTAATTTCCTGGTTTAAACCCACGCAAGGTTCTCGAAGGTAAGCTGTACTACTGCCTGTGTGGCAGGAGGAACAGAAAGACCATAAAGCCACAAGGCTTCTCTGTACTGGCAAAGGAAAAAAAAAAAAAAAAAAAAAAAAAGAATGACTAACTGAAAAGAGCTAACTCAGATTAAAGTGGTATCAAAGGTAAAAGGATCTTAGCTCAGCTGAGCAACACAATTAAGCATGAGTGTCCCATACAGGCTTCTTATCAAGCTGCCACATGATTTTTTTTTCCACTGCTTTTATTACTGACCTTTAAGTAATCATTAGCCAAACTCCACCAAATGCCTCTCTCTTTCTGCAGCACACACATGCAAATTGAAGAACTGCTACAAAGTCTGTCCAGTCCATGAAGTCTGTAAATGTCTGTGTGCAAGGACAATGTCAAGTTCAAGTCTGAATAGGGTGTAGATGCGTTTGTATCTCAAGAGCCAAACCTCTCCTCTTTGAAAAACCACCTGGGGATCTCTCCAGGTGGCACACTGAAAATCAGACCTGTTTTATACATCAACAGCCAGATCTGCGTGCACAAGCCATTCTGTTAAACTAACTTAGAAATAAGAAAGCAAATGTTGTTTTATATATTGGTTTCTTGGTATTCATTCCAAAACATACATGAAGCATCACTTTGCCCTTTACTCTCCTGTTACGATTTGTAACTGAGAAAAAATGCAAGAGAAAACACAACTGCATTTCTATCTCAGACCTAACTAAGACCACACTGTGACAATTTCCTTTCCCAACTGATGACATTTGCAAAATCTTTCAGCTGAATTAAAGCATTGTGCTCTGCTTCCTGTTATCAACTATGTATGATAACTTCCATGGCACATGAGCCTTTGGTAACAAAAGCCCAGCTTTGCAGTGCATTGTAACGCTGGACAGGCAGCATAACAAGCTCTTGGGAATGCTTTTCCCTTTGCTGCATGCTCAGAAACTGAATCTGACTCACTTCCCCAGTCCCCAACAACCACCAAGTTTATCCTTCAGAGAAGCAGAGAGCAGAAAGATTAAACAAACAGAAATATCTAAACAATATGCTTGCGATTACATCTAATGATCTTTTTCTTGGACAAAGGAGAGCAACATCAGCCATCTACCTTCACATGAAATTAGTAGCTGGGCTGAAACAGGACAAAGAAAAACAGTACATAGAAAAATCAATCACTAAATGAAATATTTAAATGGCATTTGGGAAAAAAAAAGTCCTAATAATGTCAGCTAGTAAAGTACTGTCTAGTATCTCTGGAAGCCTTAACATAGGATTTGGGAAATATGCTGTCTCTGCACTCCCACAGACTTGCTGTTCATCCCTGAGCCATTCCCTTAATCTCTTTCATTGTATTTCCCCCTATCACTTTCCCTCTCACAAGGGATTTGTAACAATAGGTACATTAAAGACTGAAGTTTTCAGATTCTGTGATAATGGAAACTATAGAAGTAGCACAGATAATAACACCAGGGACTAACTGGTCAGCATTAAAAAAGAGGTCATGTAAAGCATAGCTGAGTGCTTCTCCTTGATCATCATTACCTTCCAACTTCATTACCACATTTCTCAATGATTTTCCAATAGATTGTATCCCTTATTTAACACTAGAAGTGCTTGTTTTCCACAGAAAACCAAGTTATCAAGAAAGTCATCAAAAGAGTTAATTCTGTACATCTTCTCCCATCTGAAAATTCCATTTTTAGTTATTCTCCCCCAAACAAGCAGAATCACTGTTACTATGGTTGCTGTGAGTAGAAGAGTTAGGTTATGACAAAAGGCCTGACTCAACCAAATGATATTTACCTTACTTTATCCATTCCAGTGTTTTCAGAATAGTCATGGAAAAAATATCTCTATTTACATCTATTTTCAGACATAAAATAACAGTGTGTGCATTAATGGATCTGTCTATTGCATTATTAGAAGATGAGGTGGCTCAGCATTTTATTTCCTGGCAGCACAAGGCTAATCTATTGATCTATAATGTCAAGAACACTGCACTATGGATTCTTACAGCAAAGCCAATCCTTTTTACTTACACATAGAAAAAAAAGCCAAGTGTAATTGCTGACAACTGAAGCAGTTTCATAAACAAGATATAGTGAAAGCTATATGAAATATAAATACAAAAACTCCTGCACCCCCAAGACTCTGTATGATTGACTCGACAACACAATCCAAGTGCTTGCCAATCCCAAAGTTTATAAATAATCCCACGACATCTGTGGGGCTGAGCTTTATGCTTGAAGACAAAGAAGTGCCTTAATCCCCTCCAGGGAACAATTAGCCAAAGGGATCCTGGCAGAAGCTGGCAGTCCTTCAGATCTTCAGTAGGAAGCTTTTTTTCTACTCCTCAGCCATGTTTAGGCATCTTTTATTAAAACAGAGCAAAGACTTCCAAGTTAAATGTAATTCCTTTAATCATACTCTTTTCTTTACTTTTCCTTTCTTGAACTTTGACATTTTTCTTCCAGCTGAGAGAACAATCCTCTTCACAATGTGGACTTCATAGTAACTGAGACAGAAATATGTTGGGAAGCAAAGAGATCAAAGTTGAAACCTCAGAGATCCTTTCAGTCCTCAGTTTATTTCCTGTACCTTTGTAAAGAGTGACGTGTTACAAGCATGACATCAAAGAAAGCACCACTCCTCTGGTTATGTACTGAAATAAACTGGATATCATTATACTGTCTTCTGACATGTCACATGATTACAGAAACATGCACGGTAACTTTACTAAAATGCTGAATTTGAGTAAAGAATTACACCAGAAGAAAGTCTTCTCTAGATCACTGCAGGGCTTCCTGAACATGTTAGTTCAACTTTACCCATTGTCTCCTAACACTGCATCTTCTGCTATAGATGCAGCACCAGCACACATGATCAGATGAATTGTTTCTCTTGCTGCATCCAACTCCCAAATTCTCCAACACCACAGCCATTTTTGGAGCATGGCATACTCTAAAAGGAGAACTCCTGCCCTCTTGCAGCATCAGTGAAGCTCTAAAAGGGAATCCTTCTTTGTACTATAAAGACTAATTTAAGCCCCTAGCAGAAGCCAGTAGAAACTGTTTGTCAATGTCCATCACAACTAAGAATAGGAGGTTACCTTTCTATACAGTGGAAAGTATGGCACTGCTACAGGATGCCAGAAATGACATCAGATCAGTTCATCCACTGCCAGCATTCCTCATAAAAGCAGCTTTAAATATGCTGTGTTGGCTAACCTTTGTTTTCTAATTAAATAAATCCTACTGCACTGTTGAACCCTTCCTCTTGTGGTCAGCACTATCTTCTGGTGAAATCAGCTGCACACACACACAAGTGATCAAGAGCCCTGTTAAAAACTAAGAAACTGTCAATTAAGCAAAATTACCACTCTGTGAGCAGCTCAGTTCCCTCACAGGAATCACATTCTGTACAGGCAAAACTGAGGCAAGGACACATCTGAAAATACATTGACGGGACAGAAAAAACACTTGGATTTTGTTTCCATTTATTAATAGCAGGAAATTACATACAGCAAATGCCAACTATGCTATTTGATAAAGAGAAGTTTTAACCCCCTTGGGTATTTCAAATCTACACAAACAGTTTGCCTGTATTTTACTGATAGTTTAGTGGAATCTCCTCAAACAAGAGCTGTAATCTGGCACCATCAGGAAAAGCAGCAGTCAGAGAAGCACAGCAAAGTTCCAGAGCATTAAAAAGGAGAAATATGTTCCTGATTTGATGACAGGTACAGCTGGGTTTGTTCTTTACCAGTGCCACTCAACACAGGACAAGCCATATCTTGGGATATTTCCCTGGCATGTGCAATGTTGTGAAGCTGTGCCTATCAAATCCACTGAGAGTCATTCAAAGATAGCACTGCATCAAAAGTCTTGATCTTGCTGTGGAAGTGGAGGACACTCATAACCTAGCAAGCTACAATTTTGACAGAGGAAGTAGAAAATAAGGTCTTACAATAGTGGGAAAAATCATTCCAGTGGTACCAAAAATCACTGGAATGGTAAATGAGCCAAATGAAGCACCTACAGAGAATTTAAGACCACTGTTTTGACTGCTTGACTGATATTTACCATATTGTATTTGCAGCAATGATTTACAGCAAAATTTCTTCAGCAAGAATTTCTTCATGTTATCCTTCCACTGCATGACCAAATGCCATAAATTAAGGTGGGTTTTTTAAGGTCTTATGTGTCATGGGCTACTAAGAAAAGTAATTTTTCCAGCAGATGAACTTTAAACACAAGTGTAGGATTTCAATTAATTTTAAATTAATTGTAATTAGAACATAATGTAAAATTAAGATGGCCCTGGCCATCTTTGAGGAAAGATTTTGCTGCGTTCTTAGCCATCACCACAGTGTCTATATTTTTTAGTATTAAAAATACATTATATATTGTATCTAGACAGTTACTTCATGAGATGCCTGATTCTTCAGTTTCTGTAGAATGTAAACAACTATTAATAGTACATACTAGGAGGGTGGCTGGTTTGGGTTTTTTAAGAGTAAACACTACCTCAGCCTAGAGCAAAACTTAAATTTCCTTTTATTTGTGTTGACGTTACCACTGTGGTATTTGTTTAATACACAGATTTACCGCTGACACAAATCAATGACCAAAAAATAATTCCTTTTTCCATGCAGTTCAGTTTCAACATCCCTGCTGGTATTAACACTCTCTAGGCATCTTCAATTTTTTTAGTCAGAGTTTTGCCCTGGTTTGATTGAGAAATAGTTCTGCAATTAAGAACAGCTAAGCAACAACAAAAATAATTAAAGAAAGTAGGCAAGCCAGCCAACCTGTCAGGTTGTGGGAATAAAAACTGATTGATGAAATTCTTTAAGCAGCACTAAGCAGAATTTTCGATGAATCAGTCAAAGCAGGTGCTGATCACAACAGCATTTATCAGTAGAAAACCTTATGTTATAAACATATGTTGTGCATATTTTCAGATTGAAACTAGTTGGCAGCTCCCAGTTATTTCCTTTTTAACTATGAATGAATTAGAAGATAATGCACCATTTTGTAGTGGTTTTCTGATTGTTATTGAGTTTTCCCCCCAACATTTATGCTTTCTTTGAAATCCAGATCTTCACAGTACTGCTCCTGGAGACAATTAATTTATTCTGAACAAGTAAAAATCTTCAGTTCTCCTGCTGCCTACTGGGTTATCATCAGAATGAGGTCAAGCCTTCCACCTCAAAATAGACAGCTGACAAAGAGAATTAGGGGATCATTTTTCTAGAATGAGAAAAGCCAGCCCGTGAAACTGATTAAAAATGGAAGTCAAACTAAACAACTTGTTTTCATTACCAACTTTAATGAAATGACAAACAATTATCTCTATATGTATTAGGTTTCAAGACAGCTTGACTCCCCTACTAATGCTAGGGAAGGGAAAGTGCAAACACCTACAGAGCAGCAGGGAGAAGGATCAGTTGTCTCCCCTGTGCTTACTCAGTGTGGCAATCACAAGTTTATCTACCAGGACCCAGCAGAGAGAAGAGATTTCCATCCCCACCCAGGAGATCACCAGCACCAACCAAAGCAGGGAGAGGTACAAGCAAGGTTTTCCCAGTTCTCAATGTGTCTGGTCAGGAAGAGAGAACCAGAGACTGAGCCTGACCTCACTCTAATGAATCCCCACAGGACCAGGGGATCAAATATTCATTTGTTTAAATTCACATAATGATGTGGTGGTTTCCCACATCACAGCAATATCATAGAGTCAGAGAAATTCAGAATCATTTAGGTTGGAAAGGACCTTCAGGATCATGGAGTCCAGCTGTTAATCCAGCACTAACCATGTCCCCAAGTGCCACATCTATGAATATACAGAAACAGCTGATTTTAACCAAGTGCTCAATGCTAACCAAATGCATACTCTGCTGGGATTAATTTATATGAATATAATAAATATAAAATAGTATTTTAAAAGCAAAATAGAAAAGAAATAAGGAAGGAAAAATGAATTTTGCACAACCTAATTCCGCACACATTGAGAGAAAGAACAGAAATAAAACAACTGTATCTAAATCAACATCAGCTTAAGTGTTTAGCCTACAGTGACTAACTAGCAATGGAAGGAACTTTAATTTTTTTTTTGTTCTTATAAACAGTTGGTAGAAAACTTGGATTGGTTTTTTTCTGTTGTCAGGTTTTTCTAAGGTAAAGTGACACTTTTCACAGAGTGGTATACACAATTCTTCAGTATATCTACCTGTACATTTTTTAATCTCCAGACCCACAGAAGTAGATGATATCTGTTTTTAAGAGACAAATATTGGATTAGACAATGCAAAGAAGAAAACAGGACTTTACTTCTTCCACGTCTAACCCCTGAAACCAAGTGGGCACCCCAAGGGTTTATTTATCTGTCCAAGCACAACAGAGGAAGCAACTACCCACACTTGAGTTACCATGAGAGCTAAATATATCTTTTTATACTTAGGCCTTTCCCCCTACCTTTATCTAAGACTGTGGTATAAAAAAAATAGGAATGTTTACTAAGCAAACAGAGAGTTGCAGAGTTGTATTCACACTGTATCACTCAGCACCAAAACTGTGCTGAATGTGCTTTAGGTGTGTAGGAGCGAGGTGCCTTGAGTCTCACCTCGTCGCAGGCTGCTGCACATTGGCACCCAGTGCTGCACAGTCATACCTGAATTAGGGAAAGGCACCACACAGCAGCAGCAGGCACTGAACAGCCACCCCTCCTGTCTGCTGTGCAGGGACAGCAGCAGTGACAGGTGGCTGCAGGACAGACAAGAACTTGTAGGTGTGCTCAGTCAGTAACACACAGATTGCACAAGGCTTCCCGAGGTTAAACACCACAGAAACCTGCCCTCAAAAGCACCCTAACACTGACAGGTTAGCAGCTTTTCTTTCGAAGCATCAATTAGAAATACTCTGAACTCTTATGCCACCTGCCACTACAGAACTGTAAAACCTCTTTTTGCAGAACTCACCCCACAGCAACAGCATGCTGTCATCATCTTTATCTAGAAGATGGGAAACTTCAAAAGACAGCAGTGAATTATCTCTTGCAAAAATACAGAGAGAGTCAGAGCTGGATAAAAAGCCTGTTTAATTCCCCTGAGTGGTGCTCTGCTCTCTCTGCTCAGATATCCATTCCAGAGGAGCAGCACATGGGTACATGCACACACTGTTCAGCCAAGTAACAAAGTCCACTGTTCATAAAACACATCAGGCTGGGTAGGTGTTTAACTCTTAAACCAGTAAAGAAAAACAAACTGAAATAAAGAAACTGCTTTTCTTATCAGAAAGATTCCAATTTCTGTCCAACAGAAGTTCCTCAGCCTAATTTCCCTCTGTAAATCCAAGAACCAATGTCCTGTTGGATGGCTTAACCTGTCATTTATCATTAGAGATTTACATAGCAGAGCAATAATCCAGGACAAACCTTTGCCGTTTGCAGAGCTCTGATGTATTTCTAGTTCCATTTGTGCTCTCAGGCAGTATTGTTCCTGCACCTCAAAAGCTACAGCCTCGCAGAGAACGGATGGCAAGCTGGAGGAACAAGTGAGAGCCTTCAGAGGTGGCTCACTCTGTGGCTGCACTCCCACTATTTCCTGGGTTGAACATACAAAAGGGAGTGGCCCAAACAGAATAGGTGTGTCTGTGTTCCCAAACAGTTTAAAGGAAGAGTGAGTGTTTTCCTCTAGATATTATTCCATTACTAATCGAGACCTTGGCATGCTGCCTTTCAAACAATGACATATCTTAACGTTCTGACCATCTCAAATCAGCTGATATTATTGATAACTTTCTTTTTCATATAAAAGGATCCTAATCAGCATCCTTAAAGGCTGCGGGCAGAGTTGACTTTGTCCTGAGACTGTTTTCTGTCTGTTTACTCTGCATCTCATCTCCACTCCACTGCTGCTGTTTTATGGCTACACTGCACCTAAGCAAAGGAGGAAGAGCCTGTGAAAGAAACACTGTTACCCATTTTCACACACACTTAGAACAGGGAAAACTGAAGTCCCAGGCATCTTCTCTCTGTTCCCTCTCGGACAGAGGCAATTAGGCTGACTGTAAGTGCAGACTTCCAGGCATTTCCTTCTACGCAGTTGCACATACCCAGAGACAAACTGTTCCTTGAGCAGCTGAATTAATGAATCTTTTTGTTCTGATTGATTTGCGTCCAACATCCTCAACACCCGTCGGGTTTGCCCTACCTCCTTGTACCGTCCTCTTGGCAATACCACTCCCAGAATTACTTCCAGTTCCTTTCCATTTGTCTGCTTTCCCAGTTCCTTTCCATGTCCATTAAATCATTCACAGAGCCCTTAAGCTGTCTTCTTTAACCGCTCCAGATTCTTCCTGAATTTCTGCTCACACCTCCTGAGCTGCACATTCTCTTCTTTCGCTCTTTCTCCTCTGTACTAATGGTTTGTACCTTTAAGTTCTGTTCCCCTGGAAGGAGGAGAGAGGGAATACTGAAAGAGAAGATGTTTAATCCTCATCCTAGGAAATTTGACTGACAAGCAGCCAAGCAAAAGGTGCAGAAACTAATGACTTGCAACCTGAAGCCCTCTCTAGGACACATTTGCTCTCCTCTGTACATTATTAAGGACCGAGAGACACTGCTGAAACAAAAATCCCATTTTATCACTGAGATTTCACTTCAGATGACAAAAATTTATAAATTCTCCTCTAAACGTGAATGAAAATGTGCCAGAAACATAAAAACTTTTGGCTTCTTGATTGGGAACTGCCATATATGACCAAATTTTGGCCAAGTACTTTTATTCCCTCCTTCAAACATTAAATCCTGAATTTCCTGGACTCCTGAGTTCATTTTTCCCACAATGAATTGTCATCTTCTCAGCCAGCTTGTTAAAAATACAGTCATTCAGATGCACAGACAAATGTAAACACTGGCACAGAACCTGGTCTCTCTCTCTACCTTTATTCTCACCCTGACATTGTTTTCCTGTGGTTTTATAAATTTTGTTTGCTGCCAAATTAAGTGGAGTGCAGGACAGGGTGTTTATTCCATTTGGACTTTAACATGCCTGACTGAAAATGAGTAACTCATCAGAAACACTGCTTTCTTTCCATTCCCATTCTTATTTTTAATAATCAAAGCACTCCGCACTTTAATTACCATTACTAATCCTCTGACGTGGTAAGTAGATACAATTATTCTTGTTCTACAGATGAAAAAATTAAACTATTCTATTCACAGAAGTGTTGACCATTAGAATTTATTTATTTGCTCTGCTTCTAGGTACAACTGCATGTGGTGTTTCTGTCCCAGATAAAATGGTGAAAAGGATTTTCATGGGCCCAGAAAAAAGTTCTTCTGTCCTCGTTAGGAGACAAGTTCCTCAAGTTCACCAGTGTGGTTTCTTCTGTTAACCACATTTATGTATTTTTTGTTTAGGTGAAGAGGTGAAGAAAGATGAGAATGATTCAACACACATCTCCATTTTGTACAAGTCACCACATTCTCTGTAGCTGAGCATTATTAGTACCTGCAACATTAGACATTATATTCAAGACAAGTATAAACATAAGTCATCTATATGGCTATTTATGTACAAAACATCACCTCTCTAATACCTGTGATCATATATTCACTTTCATTCATGTCCAGTTAACTGATCACACCTTGTGGCTTTGCACACCATGATCACTTCTCGTTGTACAGTTTCTGAGTCCCATCTCAGGACCTTTTGTTTCCTAAAGCTGAAGGTCCAGTCTCCAGGAATTTCAGAGTATTTGAAATCTGCCAGTGTGCTGCCATAAACACTGTATGTTGTTCTCATGAAAAAAAAAAAAAGCCACGTAAACCTTGCCAAGTGACAAGATTTGGAAATACTGCAGTCTATTATGCTCAGCAGAGAGATGTTTTTGTTGGCTATTAAAGCTCAGCTGAGACTTTCTGGCCGTTAGTTCTCCAGCAATTTCATCGGATTTAGCTTATTCCATCCTGCACAGTTCTCAGGCTTATTGTAATTCCTACAAAGTGATTGAGAATAATCAATCCCTGTGCTGCAAGGCATACACAGAACTACACTGTTGCCAGAAAAACAAAAAGACAACAGCATTCTCCACAACTCCATCACACAAACCAACAATCTGACATTTTTTGAATTTAAAAGTTCATTTGTACAATTTTCCTTTTTTACTCACTCCTTTTTTTTCCCCTACAGTCTTTATATAACCCAAACAGAAGCTCCCACATTCATAAACGACCTACTATCAAAAAACCTATTAATCAAGAATGTTACCAGCCATTTCAAAAAAACACGGATCCATGATCCGGCGCATTCCCACAGCATCTAATGAGACAGGCAAGGCATCACAGCTTTTCCTTCAAGTTTCAAAATAATTTCTTTCTAGGTGACATTGGACCATCTTAGCTCAGCCTGCTCCATGGAAGATTTTATCCCTGTTGAGATACTCTTTCTATACTACAGATGAGGAAAACACTGGGCAAACTGAGTGATCTTTGTGCAAATCTCTGTGCCCAGCTTAGAAACTGAATTGAGGTCTTGTGAACCTAAAGGTCTCCCAACCTAAAGGTCTAGCCATCAAATCTCCTGTTTAAAGAAAACTATTTATTAAAAAAAAACAAACCCCAGAAGGAAAAAAAAAAAAAACCACCAAACCTCAGAGACTTTAAAGGATATCAATAAGCTCTTACCAAAGGAAATGAACTTTCCCTGCTCCCTCATAGTTTATCTTCTTATGTTTTCTCACTTCAAGCTCCATATAATGGAAAATGTCCCTGCACAGTCCCTGTAGGTGCCACAGCCTTTTCACCAGAGCTGGTTCATAAGTGACAGTGCCACAACCAACACATCACAGGAGCAAAATTAAAAGCAGACTCTTCCTCACTATTTCAGCGAACAATTTCCCTCACCTCCTAATATAGGCTGACACTCCTGATTGCTGGCAATTCTTCTCATTTCCAGGTTCCAGGGCTGATTCCTCCAGATTTTTTGCCCTGTTCCTTGAAATTATTACATCAGTGTCATTGTCTCTGCCTTGCAGCAGAAACAAATTTACAATAACTTCCTCAGAGCTGGCACACAGCAATTATATTCAAGTGTAACTGCTTAGAACAAATATTATGCCATGTCTCCTGTGCTCCAGAAAAATGAAACTTTATAGACATATCAAATGCAGCCAAGCAAAGACTCCTTTCTTGTGCGTTTCTAATTGCATCCTAATTATAACATTTTACATGCATTTATGTACCTTTCATCCTAGGGTATCCCAGAGCATTTTGTAAACTGTCACATGGTTTTAAAAGGAGGCCTATACTAACCCAGAGCTACTCACAGCAGACATCTCTAGAATCCAGTGCAGCAGCCTGTAGATAAATTCATTACGAGAGAGATTTGGGCCAACGGCAGAGCACTGAATCTCTGTAGTTAGATAAAGATCCTCCCTCCCCCTTCAGACATCATTTGAAATTCTTGCATATCCATTTCATTTGATGGTCTCAATGTTTTAAAAACATTAATTAACTTGTACAGTATTTTAATTAGTTAAGGCATAAACAAAGATCTAAAACCTGCAACAGGAAGTGCTTAAGGGAAAAAGCTTTAGAACCAGGGCAAATACTCAGAGATCCTTCTAGATTCTCACAGCAAAATTCAGCTTTAGACTACCTCCAGATCATTGTTAAATATCTACTAATGCACCTATTTTCCACATTTTTTCTAATTCCTTTTGGAATATGTCCCTGCTTTTTGTTATTCTACACTCTGAAGTAGTGAGCTCCATCCTGTATTCCAGCGCTGTATGAAGAAATGCTTCCAAAAGAGCTTTTGTTTTGATTTGATTAGGTTGAAGCCAGAATACTTATATCCTCAGGAAAAAGAAGAAAAAAACATTCTCTACATGCTTCTTCTGCACAAAGATCCTACAATATTTTATCATGTCTCTCAACACTGCTCAGTTTTACAGGTAAAAAAACATAGGAGCTCATTTTTTCCAGCAAAATAATCTGAAACAGGCTTCACATCTGCATGAATACAAGCTGTTTATTTTTAGATGCCTAATTTTAGGCAGCTCGTTTTAAAAATTCCACCCATACAGACGCCAAGTTATTTTTCCGAGGTCACACATTGAGGCAATGACAGCCCTGATGAAAAAGCCCAGGCATCCTTGTCCTCACAATCATTATCAAAAGGCAAAGAGAAGGGGTAAATTGCACACTCCCCAACATATCCATGCAGGAAGGAAGGAGACTGAGTCAATCCTGCTGGGATTTCAATCTACGCTTGTTAGAAACACAGATATTCCAGTTGGGATACACTGAGCTTTAAACAGTTTCTAGACTAAAATGGCAGCCTCCCATTGTTAACAATTTGTCTTTCCCTAAGCTAAGCTAAGTGTTTGTAGAGACACAAGAAGGTGTAACCTCCCCCTGCTTTTCCAAGGTAGCTTGCTGATACTGATTGCTTTTCCCTGACTTGGCTTTAATTCAGGTGCCGGGCAACGGATCACGAATGGATAACGTGAAGATAAAATATTTGGCAGACAACTGACTGTCACACGCTTTCTGTTGCCAAGAAACAAAACAGGATGTATTCGAATTATCTCATTAATTAACTTTTCTGTAATTCTGTTTTTCATTGGCATCTTGTTGGTTAAGCAAATGGTTTTTCTTTCAGGAGGAGAGTGTGCTAAGCCTAAACAGATACTTTTAATGCATCAAAGTTTGGCATTTAACAGATCTTTACAATAAATAACTTTGGGCCAGATCCTCTGCTAGTTAGAGTTGATTTTGCATCTTGATACAAAAAAACCCAACTCTTTCTTTTTGAAAGAGATTAGGTTAGTGGAGAGATCAGTTTACATCAGCTGACAATCTGAAATCCTGATTTTCTGCCATCTTTTCCTTCAGCTTCAGGGAGTTACTAAATGATTTACTACAGGACTGAAATCATGATTTGTTGTTTCACTAACTGCTTTTAAGAAGCTGAGTGCTTCTTTTTTCCCTAATTTTGACACGTCAGTTTCAATTGTGATCCACTTGCCAAACAATTCTCCTGGAAAAGAAAAATATCCAGATCCTGTCAGTAGCAAAATAATGTTTACATCCTTAATTTTTTTCTGAGAAGGGCTCAACTTTTCAAGGAGCCAGCTAAGACCTAAATGAAAGGCTTGGCTGAGGGATTAATTCACAATGAGTAATAGCTGTAATGATTGTCAGGCAACAAAAAATTGGTCTTTATTACATTAAAATAAAGCCTAGGTCTGTAAGCACTGCCCATGGAAAAATGATGCTTACTGATGCTCCCACAGGTGTTTTGAACATGTGAATGTTGGCTACAGCAAGCTAAACCAGACCAGAAATGCTGAAGACTACTTTCAGTGTACACCACTATGAGCACAATAGCATAGTTTTGAAAAAGATGATGGTTTAAACGGTGCCTCCACTGTTTTATTTAGGGTCAGTGAAAACTTTTCTTATGCCCTGAATATTGTTCAGAGTGAAGCGGGGTTCTGTTTATGCTCTGCAAAGAGATGCAGAAAAACAGGGAAGTAAACCCAATTTTCTCTGTAAATCCTGCATGAAAATGTAGATGTTTCTAGCCCACAGCATAAACAGCAATAGGCAAAAGTCAATATTGCAAATGTTCTTCTTCAGCCTTAACAAAAGCAGCACTGTCTAAGTCAGGATTTTTAGTACAACACATCACACAGGACTGTCAGCTCAGGAGCTCCTCAGGCTGTGACATGATACACCAGGATGTGGGCAATACTCAGTGTTACGGGTTCCTGAGACTGTGCCCACCCTCAGCAGCTGGCCTCCCACATGCCATGGTGGGAGTCTTTAAAATGGAAGTTTGTTGAATTTAACAGTGTCTCTGTGACATCACATCCTTTGCAAGAATGGAAAGAGTATGCTAATGTCATCTCTAAAGTGAAGAGTTCACTGCTCTTTTGTATAAGAAATTGAGGTGTGGGACTGAGTGGGCTAGTCCCCCTGAGAGACCCAGGGGGAAGAATGGATGCAACTTCCCAGTGTATCACATCTCCCACAACTCCCTACAGAACATGATGGAGCTCCAGCTCAACTTGATCAGGTTCTGTGAGATGTTGTGTAGTGAGGTGGGAACTGGACTCTTCTCCCAGGTGACAGACAACAGGACAAGAGAAAGTGGCCTCAAGTTGTGCCAGGGAAGGTTTCAACTGGATGTCAGGAAAAAGTTCCCCACTGACAGGGTTGTCAAGCACTGGAACAGGCTGCTCAGGAAGGGTGGAGTCACCAGCCCTGGAGGTATTTAACAGACCTGTGGATGTGGCACTTGGGGACATGGTTTAGTGGTGGATGTGCCACTGCTGGGTTAACAGTTGGACATGATGACCTTAAATGTCCTTTCCAACCTAAATGATTCTAAGATTCTATGTAATGTTCACAGGTTCCATGAGAGAGCTGGTGTAGGGATTAACTTTCCTTTAGCTCTTATACTGAATTTATTTATGGGATGTTCATAAACTTCTCTTGTCACAACTTCATCCATTATTGAAAATTGCTCTTTTTTTCTCCTTTCACAAGTATCATACACTTTTTGATGCATGCCCTGACAGGTACATTTCTCTTTGACTGAACTGAAGCAACACATCCCTGTTTAGAGAATTACCCAGCACCATCCTGTCATCAAACAAGGCATCAGCATTCTTCTCTGTCATTCACACCTCAGTAAACTCCAACTGTGTAGCAAAAATTCTTCTTTTTCTTAGTCCTCATGCACACAAAGGTCTCTTTCTAGGTAAAACTGAATTTCAACAAATTTCTAGAATCCACAAGACAGTTTTTGTTTGCTTTAAGTGCAGATGTGCCTGATGGGAATATTAAAAATGAGAACAAATGAACAGTGTAGCCCCCTCAGAAAAGAATTTGTTTCTTCAATAACTTAGAATTGCTTCAATAAATCACAAATATATCTAAAGACCAAGCCTCAAAAATCTGCTAGAAGGGAAATATCTCAAAAATTGCAGGTTTTATAGGCCTACATTTACTTTAAGTATTAAGCACTGTTGATAGATAAGAATACTGGAAGAATTCAAATGATGCTCTTGTTTCTTTCTTTGCTGCAAGGCAATTTTTATCTCAGCCTGTTGTATTATGCTGAAAATTCTTCCATTAAATTTTTTATCACCACTGGTATTTCTACATCTGAGATGTGACTCTAGACTAAGGAATTTCTTTCTTATCAGTGGGATTAAAGCAAGGTGATACATAAACCTAAACAAAAGCAGTTTTTTACAACCATAAATTTAACATGTCTCATTGATAGGCTCAATGGAAATATCAGGATATTAACCAGTCAAGAATTCGAGTAAATAATGTTGGGGGTGGTGGTTTTTTGTATTTTCCTAGAGTAAGCTGAGAAAACTGAAAGTGTTAATGTAACAGACCTCAGGAGCATCTGCACTCAGTTATTTAAGCAGTAAAGGAAGTTAAACCATTAGAAATACGCAGGATTAAAATTGACAGCAGGATTAAAATTTATAGCAGTTATTAAGGCAGAAGAAAGGAAGATTTATTCTTTTAATTCACATTCACATGGTTTTATACCTGCATATTTTCCTTAGAAGTAGGGCAATGGCAGTTGCTTCTAGTTGAAACGCACAAGGGACACCTCAAAGAATCAGTGGTTCTACTTATTTATTTATCACCTGTGTTTCAAAAGACAGAGAATGAGAACCATGGCCACTGTTACCTGCCATATCTAAGTGGCAGTTCCACATTGCTATTCCTTTTACTCACTGCTCCATGCATTATAAACCACACTTGGAGCACAGAGAGCTCATCTGAGTGCAACTCCTTATTCCATTCTGCCCAAATTTTCTGCTACAGCAAGCAGAAATCTGTCAAGGACTTACACGTGGGACAAAAGACCAAAAATATTGAAATTCACATGGACCATCACTCATATGTCAGGTCACTCACCACGAGGAGGACAAAGTTTAAAAGGAAGAGCCCTGACAAGCAAGAACAATGCTTGGGGGATGGAGGAGGAGATCATTGCTTATGTGAATGCTGAAACTCCTCTGATGTCAGATCCTACCTCATGGCCAGTGCTTGCTTTTATAAGCAGCCCACTGATAGCCTTACTGTCACTGAAGATATGAGTAAGGATGGTTAGATTTCAGCCTAAAAAAGTACAGCCTGTGCTTCTGAATGCAGACCACAGTGTGCAGGTCGAATTGCTGAAGGGCAGGAGCCCCTACATTCAGCAGTCTACTGCCATCAGATTCCCAGAACCTTAAAAGAGAATCACAGAGCAAATCCAGCTGGAAGGGACCTCTGGAGGTCTCTAGCTCAAGCTTCTGCCCAAAGCAGGGCTAGTTCCAAAATCTGATCAGGTTGCTCAAGGCCTTTTCCCATCAATGTCTGAAAATCTCCAGAGACCGCACAACTTTTCTGGGTAATCTTATCAAGGGTTTGGACACTTGCATTATGAAAAAAGAATTTCTTCTATTTAGTTGGATTTTCTCTTGGTGCACTTTGTTTTCCTTCCACTATGCACCAAGGAGAGTGTGGGAAGGGGTTTATACAGAAAACATGGATCCACTCAGGTAGTTGAAACCATCAATTGTACCTGCCCTTAGCATTCTCTTTCCCAGGCCTACACAAAGCCAGTGCCTTCAGATTTTCCATGTAGGTCCCAAGCTCCAGATCCCTAATCAGCACTCTGCTGCAGCTGCTCATTTGTCAGCATCTTTTTTGCACAGGAGGGTGAGTGTAAAACATGAAAAAAATTGGAAACCATTCCAGAGGAAGCCCTCAGTACCGAACATAGAAGAGCAATTACTTCCCCTATCTGCCAGCTATGTTCTGCCAAATCTTGTAAATCTTACTGTACTCTGCAGCAAGCTTTCAGTGTCACCAGGACACACTGCTGACTCATGCTCCTGCCCCTCAGGACCTGCCAGTCTTTTTCTGCAGAGGTGCCACCTGGCCAGCTGCTCCCAGAACGGCAACCCCACCCAATGTGCACGACTGTCACTGCCTTTGCCATCACACAGTCCTTGCTGGCCCATTCTTCCAGGATGCTCAAGTGCCTCTGAACGGCAGCCCTGTTCTCCCTGCAGTGCCCTGACTGTTTCTCCCAACCTGATGTCACATGCGAACGTGCTGAGGGGACATTCTGTCCCACTACCAAGGTCACTGATGAAGATGTTGGACAGAGCAGCTCCAGCATCAAGCCCTGAGGCACACTGCTTGGCACAGGCTGCTAGCTGGGCACTGATACTTTAAGCCTGAAGGTCTAGCCAGTTTTCCACAAACTGTAGTCCCCCCATTTGGTCCATAATCCCCAGTTTGACCACAATTATGCTACGTGAAATCAATTTCTTTGTGCAGTGGCTGGGAGAATAGTGAGCACACTTCTCAAAGCTGCGCACCCCTGCTACACACCCAAGTCCAGACTGAAATGGAAACAATCAACGCTTGTGTCACCAGCTGGGAATTCCTCCCTTGCCCCTGTATTACTACAATAACTTGCTCCTTCTGTCCATCTTTTTCCTATTATATTCACAGAAGGGATACAGCAAGGCCTTTTAACACCTCGTTCTCCTGTTATTAATTAATCTGCTCTCCTGCAAAGAACAGAAGCAGCTAAGATGTGGTTTGTTTCTCCTATTTAAAGAACGGGCTGTTACAGTCAGCCATCCATCCCAGATGAATCAGAAAACAATTCTAGCCTTCAGCCTCTGAGAACCCTTGGAACAATTTTAAGAACAAAAATTAATACAAGCAAATGAAATTTAGATGGCATTTAAGTGAGCATTTAGTCAGCAGTTTATGCACACTGGTGACACCCACACACCAATTCTACTAATTTTTACCATGAGTTTCATATTCACTCCATGACAAATTGAAAGTGAAAAAAACCCCACCCAACAAATAGCTGGCCTTTTAGCAGGCTGTCTACGTGCACTAAAGGGATTAGAAGCTGCACTCAAGGTCAGCTGTGCTGCCAAAGCAGGCAGTTCAAAACAAATTCCACCTGGCGTACCTGTCTGCCAGCAGCAATGGGAAAGGCTGAATAATACATTCCTTAAAGACACCTGCAATGGAAACATAAATCCTTTGTTCCACTCTGAGCAACTGTGCTTTTTATGTAGACACCTTTACATGGATCACATATTCTCGGAAGCTCAGTTTCCAGATAACTTTATTACAGTGTCACTGATTTTTCCAGCTCAGAATTATTTTCAGCTTCAGATGAAATGCTATTTTTAAACTTAAACCCTGGCAAGAAAATTATCCTGGTGGTGTCTGGACTAAATTTATGATTACTACTATTTTTTCATCAATCTAAAATACTAAAATTATAAGGATCTATGGTGTTATTCACCAATGAAAGAAAAAAAAAAAAACTAAAGAAATCAAAAAAATAAATGCTATATAGTCTTAGACCCCACATTTAAGAGAGGTCATTTTGTATCAAAGATAGGAGACTTTATTTTCCTCATCTCTAGGCCACCCATAACTTATTCCAAGAGGAACCAGAATATGTTATAGAACTGTCTTTTTAAAATCTTTCTCTGATCTGGCCATACTAAATCCTCCCCCCTCCCCTTTTCTAGTCATCTGTCTCAGCAAACACAGAAATACTCTTCATTATGATCATAAATTAATTTGCAAAACAAAAATTCCTGGAATTCTAGAATGAAATCCTTGTTTTCCAAAAAGTCACATTTAGAAAATTTGAGAGTACAAGCAGCTTCCAAAGTAAACAAATGAGCTGGGTCATCACAGAAGTCATTCTTACTGTTCTTCAATTATAACCACATAAGAAAACCAAAAATCTAATCCTGGAAATAACCAGCAGTACCTCCAGCCCAATATGCATTTTACACTGTCAGAAATTAAAAACTCTTCTATGCAAATGATGCTACTTTTGGGTAAAGATACATCAAAATCAGGAGAAAAAATAGCCTAAGTGTTTCTGTCCCGTTGAAGTTGTTTAAAAAAGAAAAAAAAAAGAAACTTCTAGCATATAATGCAATTAAAGCAGATGATAAATCCTGACTCTCTAGAAAGCATTGCTGCCTACTCAATTCTGCTGTACCAGAGCACATGCTCCTTTCCAACACAAACACACACCCAAATGTGAAGGCATCTTCTCATAAATTTAAATACACATTATGAATAAAACTACCGTAAGGCAAGCTGACAGGAGACAAGTTGGGAATACCTTGGAAATATTTTAAATAGCTCCAGTGCCTTGGAGAGGTAATTAACTGTCCTGTCCTAGAACTAAATAATACAGAGGCTGAAATACATATTTCAGAGCTGCCTGCAGTGAAACTCCTATTTGCAGCTCAGAATAAAGAAGTTCTATTTAAGGAAAAATCTACTTGAGGGGAGGATGGCTCCAAATCTTTCCTTAATTGAATTCTCACTTAAACTTCTTGTGTAAGCCCCATTACCCACTGGAGCAGTGAGGTCTCTGCAGACAAATACACACAGACTGACAAACAAACTTGCATTGTTGCCTGTCCAAGTGACCTCCAGGGTACGTCCCTGGTTGCCCCACTGGGGTTAGAACACAGCATTGTGTTCCTTGACGGTGCCATCTCCTCCAGAACTGGGGACAAGTGCCTCTGCCTGTCAAACACATGAGGAAAGGTCTGTGTGTCCTCAGAGCAGTATGAGAGCCACCTCCAGAAGCCCTGCCATGCTCCAGGAGAACTCTGGGAAGCGAGGGGCGTGAGCCAGGCTGGGACTCTGCTGGCACAGGGCAGCTGCTGCCAGCCAGCACAGCCAGGAACAGAACAGCTCCACAGCCTGCCCCAGCTCCAGCTCCTGGACAGCAGCCACACAGAGCTCTGCAAGGGCTCAGCCTTCAGCCTGGTGCAGCCATGGCTTCACAAGCATAAGGTACCAGAGCACTTGATGGCTTGGTGGTGCCTCTGACAATGGAGAGCAGCTCTTTAGCTGTGACCCTAACATGTCATCTCATCACAGCAGATCTCAGATCTCTCAGATCCATGGCAGTGCTATTGTGGAAACAATAAATTCAGTAGCAAGGGACTAACACTATTGGGAAGTCAATGCACTTAGCAACAGACAAGACAGAAAATTTTTAAAAAATCACCTCTGCATATTCCTCAGAACTACCCTACAAAAGCAGACACCTTTTCCAGGCAGCTCTGAGTATAAAAGAGATCTCCTGTGATGCTGAATTAGTGCCCGTGACCAGCAGAAACCTTTAAAAATACTCTATGACAGGGCTTTGAATTTGAAGAGATGTTCAAACTTCCTTCTTCAACCAGCAAGAAAGGAGCCTGTCAGAATATTCTCAATTTTTTCCACGTGGAAGAGTGGCACAGACACGACATAAGAATGATACTCAAGCTGTAATTTAGAGAGCAAACACAACAAATAGCTCAGAGCACTTCCCATGCACCCATCCTTTCCTCCTTTTTTTACAGCCTTCCTGAATTTAAAAGGGAGATACAGCTTTTTAAAAACAATCTTGGCTGAGTCACTAATAAGAACAACAGCAACAACAAAAAATTACACGCCAGGACTAACTGGCAAGATTTGGCAGTACAGGAGGCCCTCAAGGCACAGAGCCAGACAGCTGGAGCCCACTGGCCAGGTGGTACATTAGCTCCTTGGGGAACCTGCCATTAGTCTCACCCAGCAGCTGAACCACAGAATAATTCTGGCTTAAGTGTTGGAAAAAGTGCCTAAGACTTGCTCTCTCAGCTGTGGGTGAAGGTGGCAAACATCAGAGCCAGGGTAAAGCAAATGTAAATTACTGCACTGGGAGTAGGAGGTAGGCAAAATGTACCAGATTTAGAATGAGTCCTCAGTCCCTGATGCAGGCTTGAGGCAATGGTTTCCCACAGAGGAGAAACTTGGACACTGGGGACATGGCCCACTGGATACTGCAGTGGATCCCTCTACAATAATTACCTACTGTGGCACTGAGGATGTAGACAGGCAGAATTATTTCTGAATGCTGGCAGTCTTTACACACAGGCTGTAATGGGTTTTCTGCCTGCAGACATTTCAGAAAATTAATTCAGATTAACTTCTGAAATGGATTACAGAAACTACTTCAAAGCCTTTCACAGACACTCTCATTCATAAGTAAAAGTGACCTTTATCAATTTCAGTTAGCTCATTACAAGAATAAATTAGGATCAATCAGAGCCCCTTTAACCCTGAATTCCCTTCTTTATTTAGTTTGGATTAATTGTTCCTATGTCTCTTCATCAGACCGTGGCAAACTATGAGGCTGGAGAACAAATGGAAAGAAACAAACATTCCTGCAATATCTTCCTGGTCATTACACAAAGCTCCCTGTAACATAACATGTTCTCATGTAAGGCTGTTACAGTCTTGCTTCTAACACCAAAGTAACTGTGGCTGTAAAACTCGCTGTGTTGGATAAAGGGAAAATATCCCACTATTATCTGAAAGTGATACAGAGACACAGGATTGCCTGAACCACTTGCATTGTTTCATTCATATTTTAGCTTCTTCTCCAGGGCTGTAACATCCACAAAAGCTCTGAGCACGTTTAACTCACCCAAAAGGTCTCAGACCAATCACAGGAGTAGTGAAGAAGTGGTAAATCTGTCAAATTTAAAATTCTTCTGTCATGCCACTTCACTATTCCCTAAATCCAATTACCAGAGAACTGGTTTTGTATTGGTGACTATACAGCTGCACACAGGACAGCACAGCCAGGTACCACCTGCAATTACAGCATTACAGAAAAGTGCAGTATTTCCCACAAATATTTGGCAGCAAAAGCCTTGTGTACACCAGAAAAGCAACCCTTGGAATAGCTGGGGGCAGCCTTTCTCCCACCCCCAGTCCCCTGGGAAGGTTAGGTTAGGGCTGGAGGTCAGTGAGGGACAAGGAACACAAGGTGTCAGGAATGACAGGGTCCCACTCCCTCCCATCAGAAGCAGCAGCAGAAGCCAATGACGCATCTGTCGGGCCACGCTCCAAAGGCAATGGCAGCGGAATGCTGCGGATGCTGCCAACTGGGATCTGAGCTGCACTCGACAGCCCTCAGCTTCTCCTCAAGTGCAGATATGCACAGAGACTACTGCAGGAGCTGAAAGCAGTGAACCAAAACACCCTGCATTCTACACAAGAGCTGGAAATAGGCTCGAGGATCTGGTAGCAGTCGCTGAGCATTGAGGGTTTTCCTCATAACCAGGGTTGCCAGCTGCCTCACTTGTGGACAGGAATAACTTGTTTTGACAGATTTACTGCGCTTGCCATTTCCCCCCAGACCTTTAATGAAGTTTTTATGAACCATTTCCTTCAAACACCCTTTCACGAGTTGACAATGCAAGGAAGTTACATTTGCAGAGTGGAACAAAGTCAAACAGACAGATGGGAGGCAAAACAAGCTGAGAAGAAATTCACGCTGCTTGCCAAGCATCTTCCTAATATTTTCCACAACAAGCTGTAAGCAGTATTCCCCACTTTCTCAAATGTCATGTTTTCTCTAAGATCACGATTTTTAAGTCACCTTCTACTCTCTTACAGCATTACTAAATGAACAGAATTAGTCAGACAACCTTTTTGCCTCATTGGAGGAGTAGCTTTGTTATATGTGGCAAGAATTTGTATTTATCGCTCATGTAGGTAAAGTGATGAGCAGTGCAGGAACTGTGCAGCATTCCACTGATCCAGCCGGTGTGACAGTGAATTCCTAAGGAAAATCAGCCCACTGCCTGTGTGCTAACTGAAGGCTTCACCAGTTACTTTGAAATTCAGATGACTGTAAACCTTTGGAACTCCGGAGACTGAGCTGTACTGTCAGTGAAACCTGGAACAGTCGAAAGTGAGGCGAGTTTGTCTTTGTGCTGCCACCTATTTCAGTTACTATGGGTTTGCAGTATGCATGCACAAGGAGGTTGTGTGACAGGAGCGAGTTACCACGATTCTCTCTCCTTGTCTTTAGCCTTGCTCCCTGGGTGGTGTTGTGGAAGTGCCAACATTACCAGCATACAGCTGTGAGCAGAGAGGCAGAAGGAGTGAAGCAGGGAAGAGCAAGAAGGAGGCGGTAACAAAATGCCTGCAGTGCCATCCAAGACGTCTGAGCTCAAATCCCACCTGTGTCAGAATTCTTGAGGAATCTTGGGCATACCGTGATAAAATGTTAAAAAGAATGTGCACTGGAAAACAATGGCTGTTTCTACTTGCCTTACGTCTAACACTAAGACTGACAAAAACCTATAAGTACTTGAAGTGCTTTGCCTTCTTTAATTGTAGGTTTCCTGAAAGTTCTTATGTAACACTTGTGCAGGAGACGAAAGAGAAACAGACCAGACTTTAATCTGCCTTACAGAATGTGTGCCAACCATCCACACTGTCCTCTGAATTATACATATGGCACCATTTATCCCAAAGGATTCAAAGAACTCTACCTTTCGTGCACTATGAAGTAGGCTGACACAAAGTCCTGCTACACAGAACTCCCACTTTGGTGAGCAGGAGGGGTTTTACATTCAGAGGACCTGTTGGATAGGACTGGCCAATGCAGTGTTGCTTGGAGGCAAATCCAGACCCTGAGAGCACAGCAGATTGTCTGAAGCCTGTGAACTTCATACTGTGATTAAAATAATTATTTTTAACTCTGAACAACATTTTTGCTTTGTTTTACTGTCCATCTACATTTTGTAATAGAATGAAAAGAGGTCCAATATTGACTTTCAGAAACATATGGGTACCCCTTTCCTCTTCAAGAGAAAAAAAAACCCGAAGATATTCCAGGGAGGAACAGCAGAGATGAAGAGATGTGAGAACAAAGGCAACCTGTCACTTTGCTGAGTGTTCTACTTGCAATTCCACAGCCTAATGAAGACAGGCTGAAGGAAAGCAGCCTTGTGTGGGATGACATCTACCAGTAAAATTGTAACAACACAACAGGAAACAAACTGGTGAATGCAGTAACTCTATAAGCAAACTGTAACATTTACTAGAAGCTGTCTGTTACATGGCTTACAACTTCTTGTAACACTGAGACAACAAGTGGAAAGTACCATAATTAGGTAACCAGACCCTATTATCTCTATTTAGTAACTTACTGATACATCTAAAAATATAGCAAGCAGTTTAATGTGGATGAGGAAAACAAATAACAACTACAACATCAAAATTTGATCTCGGATCTCTGAAACTGTTTCAGGAACTTCAACGCAGTCAGAATCTTGATTTCACATGGTATCAACCAGCACCTTCACAAGGAGCTCACCGCTACACTGCAATGTATAATTGCCAAATATCCAATGTCAATATGGATAAGCCAAGAATCTGTCATATTCCTTCTTCACAGAAATTCCCTGATGAGAGCTAAAAACAAAAAGCTCAAACTAATATATTCTGTATAATGGTGTAATGGAATGAATCTTCTCTCTCCCTTTCCCTATCACATCTGTTTATTCCTGTACATAAGTGTGTGTTTCTAGAGTGTCACCGGGAAGGCAGACACTTGTTACAAGTGCTGCCTCCAGACTGACTGGCTTTGGTACACCAAAGTACTTTGCAATAACTTTCTCCTCTTGAAAAGACTAAACAAGGAAGGAAAGGAGCAAGCCTGGGGAATGTAAGATGCTATTTGTCATGATGGGGCCTCAACAGAAAACAGTAAGTTATATTTCCTTCTACTCTGTTGCATCAGTAATTTGCTAGAAGTCTCAATCTCTAAAAGATCTCCTAAGCACTGCTGCCTTTGCCAGTTTCAAAGTCAAAGTCCTTTACACCTATTGCCTTCAGTGGAAAAAAGGGAGGTAATGGGGTTCATCTGCATTAAGGCAAATACACGTGACAGCGATCCTCCTTTCACCTTATCAGCAGTCAGCAAGTGTTCATGTAAAGCTGATAAGGAACGCTGCTCGCAGGTACAGATTCATCTTAGGATATTTCTGAGAGACAGTTTCAGCCTAGACAGACTATTCAGTGAATAGGAATTATCTATTCAGATAAAAAAAGGCTGACAGGTCCAGATATATAGTCCATACTTTTTTAACATATTTGGTTTAAACTACTTTTTCTGTAAATGAATCTTTATACAGGACTGGATGAGAAGTGTGCCCAGAAAGCTCACCAAATAAAACACCATACTCACATTTCTGAGGCTGTTCCTGTAACTGCTTAAAACACAATGCAGTGTGGTAAAGGAACAAGACAGGGATGGCAACAGAAATGGGAAAGAGAATTACCAGGCAAATAACTGAATGTCTTGCTCTATCTGATTAAAGATGGCCTGTGTGTAACCTCTCAAAAATCAAATTCTATCTAAAATTTGCATCCAAAAAACCGTATAGTACTTGAATTTACTAGGTATCTTAAAAAAATTAGCCAAATATTTTTCAAAGTCTTTTTTAAGAAACAGAAAAGACCCACCCTGATCATTCCATTTCTGTTAAATCAACACTCAAGATAAAATCCTCACAGGTGGACACAAAAATAATTAGAGAGTATTTACTTTAAAACTTTAGTACTCCATATTTTTCATTTGCAAAATGCCACTCTACTCCCTCACAACTTCATATAGTACTGTCACTGAAGAATCCAATTACCAGAGTACCCAAATTTGTTTAAAGCAGCTTTCAGCAGTAAAATCTAAATCCCAAAAAATATCCTAAATCTTTGGAGAAAACAGACACAGGCTTATCCATATTTTCCCAGCCCCATGCTGTGTTATTAGGCACATATCAGAGCCACACACTTGATGGCAGCTACATGCTTCAGTAGCAGTGGATTAAAGGAAGTTGCATTTTTTTGTAATTAAAATACACCATTTTTAAAATGAGAGAGAAGTCAGAGTCATCAACAATGGCAAGTCAGTGGTTCTGAATTGAAGAAAAGGGATGCTGACATCCATCTAATCCTCCTCCCTGTTACAGGCATCCTGGGAACTCTGTGGGTCAACAACAAGGGAACTATAACAGCTGAAAGTAAAGCCTTATAAATCTGGCATTAAACTTGTACATCTTCACTCATCAGGTGAATTTTCCAGACAAGATAAAATAACATTAGGAACTGCACACACAAAGCCTCCTAAGGAGTATCTGCCCAATTTAACCACACAGCCAAGAGCAGGGGAATACTCCTAAATCCTTCTGCTTTTCTGTTCCTTAGCTGACCCCATCAATTTGCCTGTTTCTCCTATACAAATTGTAAGGTTTTACCTTGGCTTCTTCTGTCACTTCTTAAAACTTCATTGTGTAGCAAAATGTAGATGCCTACTCTTTCTGTTTGATTTTTAAATGGCAATAACACTTTATAGCTTTCAAAACAAAAAGACAATTATTAAACACGTCATTTTTGTAACTCTCAGGCTTTTGAATTTTCAAAATGGAAAAAAGATTTGCTGCAGTGAATCTCCTTAAAAATATTGCATGAAGATTATTCTCTTTTAAATAAGAAAATGGGTTTTTTAGTTGTATAGGATATGGAATCCATACTGTAAGGAATCCAGAAAAGTTTAGGCCTCTTTCATGTATGACTTTGATGGTTACTCAGAAGCATAAAATGAAGAGGGCATAAGCAATGCAACAAAAAACACTTTCAAAAGATAAAATATCTTCCAAATGTCAGTCTCATCTACCAACTAACCATGCAGCTTCTGTAGTCTGCCTTTTGCCAAATCCCCTTTATAACCAGAAAAGAAAACACTATTCATTTGCATGCAGCTGCAAAAATAAAGAAGGTAAGCTTCTTACACTCATTTGAATATGAAATATAACACAATGGCTTAAGAAAAAGGAATCTCAATATTTTTTAAAGTAGGAACACATTAGATATTATCGATTACCTAATGTACTGCACAGTTTAGAGAAGTGCAGCTACTTATAATGAGGTGTGTCTATCATGGTCCCAGGTCTCATGAGCTTCTACTCTGCTGCAAAGTGAGGAACAGACTACCATGAGATGAAACAGATGCAATGTAATGTTTATACTCTTCCACTCCAGTGAATCCCAGAGAGCATTGCAAACTTCCCTAATTATTTGTAAAGTGTCCCAAATCTTACAAATATTTTGCTAGCAGTGAAGTCATCTTTTGGCAAAGATGCTACTGCTACTGAAGGCAGCTCTCCCTGAGCTAGAACAGTATGGCAAGCTAACTGTACTTACAGTTTATGCATAAGTAAATAAAACAAACAAAAAAAGTCAACCAGAACACTGGACAGTGTTTAGGGAAGAGGTTTGAAAAGAATATATAAACAGTTCTGCATCAGAAAAAACCACTCTTTTTCCCTTTTATCAGACAAAGGTCAATAAGAGGTTATGAAAAACGTATGCTCACTTTATATGCCTGTTATTTGAGGCCCTTAGTTAAATAGTAATAAATGGTAGTAATAAAAGAATAATAGTATTAATTAAATTGTAGGAATTAAAATTACTTTGAAAATCAAAGGTAAGTCAACACTGTTGACATTGTTGCCTGTTCACTTCTTGTATTGGCAACATCAATTATTCGACACAGATATCCTATGTACAGATCAGTAGCTAAAGCAGGTTTCCAAAATTGTTTCACACAAGAGAATTCCATGAAGATTTAACCTCTAGAAGAACATATTAGTAAATAAAATACACTTTGCACTTTTCTCTTCTCACAGTTCATCTTCATGACATTTGGAAGCTTAGAAACCTTACATAGAAAACTTTTAAATGCTACTAATAGAGCTCTGGCAATACAAGTTAAAGGTCTCAGGTAGCCCAGAACACACTTTCCCCATGGCACTGAAACAGAAATGACAGACAGGAGAGGACTGAAGAATTCACCAACTACCAAGACCCTTCAGACCTCCAGCAAGTGCCCCGTGCATCCCCTTTCTGGGCAGTTTCTGGGTTATCCCCCTGGCAGCCCCTGCACCCTGGGCAGTGGCAGCTGCCCATGCAGTGCTGTACAGGGCAGCCACAGCACGTTCAGCCCCTCAGGGCCTCATGCCAGGGATGCCACGTTCATGTCCACCCACATGTGCACATGTCCACGACATGTCTGTGCCCTGCAAACACAAGTCTCTTTTCCACAGGCTTAAGGGGGAATGTACTTGGCAGGTGGTAAGAAAATTAATGCTGCTATTCCTGAGCAATGTGTTCTAGAGGTGATTAACTTGCTTGCCATCATCTGATTTTACTGTATACCACAGGGTTGGGGTTTTTTTTTGCCAAGACTTCCACAAAATATGGCTTATTCTAGTGAATTTAGAGGGTTGGCAAATGAGAGGATTATAGGATGCCTACCAGTGAACCGGATTTGTGTTCAGAATGCACACCTGTGAAAAGTATAAGATACCTTAAAAGATGTGTTGTAAGGCAAAAATTTTGTAAGAGACATTTCCAAACCATATACACCAATTTCGTCTTGAGGGAACAATAAGAGAAGAAAAACGCTGTTTTATACATGTAAATACTATATAAATACAGATATATAGCCTTTCTGGACTTTATAGTAAGTTCTTACAATGAAAAGGAAAACCTTCAACTTTAAGAAGAAAAGCAAGGGATGTACAAATCTTTTTTAGACCAAAAAACCACTGCACTGATGTTAATATTCTCCAATGATAATGCTTTTAATTTTTAATAGAACACCAGAAGTGTTTCTGCAGAAAAAGCAAACTTGTAGGACAGCATTCCTGGCAACGCAGATGGTTACACAGTTTGCAGGGCTCCACAAAGTTAAAAAAACCAGTGAAATACCACATATAGGTACAGCACCTTCCCTCAGTCTTACAGTGGTCTTAAGACAGTAAACAACCTCTCACCTTATACATGGGACATCAGAACCAATCGTTTTCTAATTTCACTAAAACTAGGAGTTTGGATAGACTAGTGTCACAGACTCAATTTCTTCATTTATTTCATTAATTTAGTGATTTCATCAAAAGTCTGTTGCAAGGATTTTGAAAGTCTAACCAAGCACTCTTATTTTCCCTTTTACAGGTTTCCCATGATTTGTATTTAACTGAGCACCCTGATATTTTTAAGAGGAAAAAAATAGATGTTCCTTATCTATCTCATCTATGCCATTTATAATTTTAGCAACTGATATGACACAGAAAGAGGATGAAGAATGGTGCCTAAGACAATAATCCCAGGAGGTTTAATCTTTCATCATGGGTTTCCAGCATAGATCATGTTAACCTCTCTTTTCTGAACTCTCTGGTTTGAGTCAAAGGGATTGGAACTGCAAAATATTCCAGAAAAACATGTACCACCAACCAATAGAAACAAACAGTATTTTTTATATTCCACATTTCCTATTTCCTTTCACCTGGCACTTTGGTCCTTCTAAGCAGCCTAGAAAGCAAGGACTTGAAAGATATTAATCTGAACACAGAGTATTCATGATGAATATTTAAGAGAAAAAAAAGAATCCTAGTTTTTTATATTTTCTGCTTCTACTGTACCGCCTAGGCAATAGTAAACTATTTCTAGTAACAGCTGCTAAGAACTTTGAAGAGTATTTTTAGGATGTAACCAAGCACAGGGTATTTTTAATCTATGATTATACATTGTCTAAGTCAGATCAGCATCAGTTAGGAGGTTTAGCCAGACTCTCTTCTTGTTGTTATACCCTCATATAACCTGAGATTACTTCAAACCAAATCTTTATGACAGGCCTCTTTAGAAAGTGTTTAACAGAGAAAATTAAGCAGTCCTGCAATTTCTTGGGCAGGGAACAACTTCAGGAGAGTTTAATCCCTTTTACACTGCAATAATAACAGTAAGACAATAGCAACTGCAGGTAGACAGACTGATGTCTTCCTAACTTCCACAAACCCTAACACTGCTATTTTTGCCATACTGGAAAAATTCATTAGTTTCACAAGGCTATGTCAAATTTTCTCCAGTGCAGCACGAGATGAGAATGTGGCTGGTCTGATGAAAAATGCAGAATTCTGCAGCCTCCAGGAGGGGCACTGGGTATTTTCTCACTTGTTTCTTTCCTCACTCTTTCCAAACATCAAGCAGCTGAGATGACAGAATAACGTAGCTTCAACCTTTTGCTGGTATTGCCAGGTTCTGGTAAAGATTAGAGACAATTTTACTTTTTTTTTTTCTTTTCTTCTTGTTGGTATCCTGACAGAGCATCTCATGGAAATGAAGAGGTAGGAGGTAACTATCTTTGTCAGAAAGGCAACCCAGCTTTGCACTGAGTAGTAAGAGTATTTTTTCCACCTCCACATTAATTACTTTTCACTTTGCGCAGTATTATGTAACATATTGCTGTGAAACTGTCTTGCAGTTTAAATTTCCCTACCCAAAACAAAAAGGGACCTGCTCCCTTACAGCCTCTGAAATTGTGCACTGGCAGGAAAATAGAACAAATCAGTTGGAGGTTTCCAGACTGCACTGCTGAGAGGAATGAGAGAACAATTTACTGTTAAATGGCTGCATGACAGAGCAAAGGGATACCATCCATGCCAGTGTGTTTAACCAAACCAAGAGATCCAAAAAAATACTGCTCGCTCCTCTCCTGTTAACACAGAACTGAGGGCACAGGAAGAAGGATCTCAGCAGGCCACCGACTCACACTGACAACAGGAAAAGCAATATAAGTGATTTTAACCAGCCGCCTCGCACTGTTCTCCACCACAAGCATAGAAACAGGATGCACTTAGATCCAAAAAACCCCGTAACTGTTATAAATTATTTATTGAAATGCTGATTTTTTTTCCTCTTCTACTTTTATTACACCAAAGAATGGTAACAGGAAAAAGGAAATATAATAAGGAAAAAAAAATGCCACTGTAGCAACAGAGACACAAGTACTTTGATACCTCCCCATCCTATTGCTTCAGTATGACACTGTCTGGTATCTCTGAACAATTTCAGCAAAGGAAAGCCTAACTCAATGGGTAAAGAACAGGGAAGTCCAACAAAGTGTCAGTGTTTCATTTCCATTACAGCTTCCTTACTCTCTCTCCCTGGAATCATGAGCAATTTCATAACAGAGGGGAAGGGTGAGGGCACTAGCCCAGGAGACACTCACCCCTGACACCTGGGTGTCAACTGGGAAGAAACACAGATGCTGCAGAAAATTACTCCTACCCTGGGACACTGACCCTCTTCACCAAGGGAAAGGAAAAGGGATTAAATGAGTTGGGAGAGTCAAAGAAAAGCACAGCGCTGAAACAATAGCTGGGATGTGGATTCCTCACTCCAAGACTACACTGAATTTGTGAAAAACTGTGCAGAAATCTGTAGATTATATCTAGTACACTGTGAAATAAAATAAGTCCATTGCTAGAAGAACTGACCTGCCTGTTTCATGGGTGAAGCCTGTAATTCCAGAGTCATCAGCTGGAGGAACATAGGTGTGCAAAGGAGCTCACACAGTGCAATTAAAATCCTGTGATGTCTGGAGTCAAAAAAGACCAAAGCTCACCTGCTCCAGGGCTAGGCCACTTGTAGATACAGCTCCAAAAGACTTCAGAAACGGAATCACAGGCATCAAGCTCCTCTGGACACAATAATGTGTGACAGTGGCCACAAGTCACTTCGCCTTTGGATCATTCAAACCCATTTTATAGCTAGGAATGTAAAACTAGCAGGAGTTTGGGGATGGCTACTGCCAATCCTATCAGTACTTACAAACAAGCCAGAAAACAGTCACTTCTTACGAAGGGGTGCACTGATTACACACAAGAACAGCATGAAAGCAGAGTGATTAAACTGAGTGGAAACGCAACCATAGGACTGCAACTATTTAGTGACACAAGTTCAAAACTGGTGAACTACTACTCACAGATGTCTAGAGATCCAAAAGCCTTTCAGATTGGCACAGAGGAGGCTGAGATTCAATGCAAAAGCTCTCTTGAATGATGTGGGCAGGCTCCACATTTACCCAGGTAAACACTTTCTTAACAGAAAACAGAGATCCAAACAATTCTAAAGCAGGCTTCGGATCTAAATGCAGAATCTTTTTGAAAAAGGTTTATAAAAAACAGACTGCAGCCCTGTATCATTCTGGATAATCAATTTTAGGTGAGGAAAATTCAGTACATTTAGTTTATGAATAACATTTTATCTGATGCCACAAAAGAAACTATGAGTGTATTTGGAGATGATGGGAAAATAATAGGTGAACAAGGAATGGAAGAGAAGAACAAGACATTCTGCCCAAGAGAGATGTGCGAGATGAACGGCAACAAAAACCCTTCTGGCCGCAATTTTGGGTGCAGAGAACACGAGCGGCGATGGCTGAAGGGGAGCGCCGGGGATGCTGAACCTCCCCTGCCCGTTTCCCAGGCAGGGC
>VZSR01000514.1:6510338-6818208 GCA_013398615.1 Brachypodius melanocephalos
GACTGCGAGATGGGCTGGAGCCTGAGGAGCAGCAGAGAGGGAGCTGGAGGTGCTGAGCATGGAGACAACGAGGTGCAGGAGGGACCTGATGGCTCTCTGCAACTCCCCGACAGGAGGGTGCAGCCAGGTGGGGGTCGGGCTCTTCTACCCAGTAACAATTCACAGACCACAGGACAGAGGAATGGCCTCAAGCGGCAGCGGTGGAGGTTTAAATGGGATATTAGGGACAATTCCCGCACTGAAAGGGTTGTCAAGCACTTCAACAGGGTGCTCAGGACAGTGGTGCAGTCACCATCCCTGGAGGGATTTAAAATCCTTGTGGAAGTGGCACTTGAGGACACATCTTAGTGATAGGCTTGGCAGTGCCGGGTTGATGATCTTAGAGGTAATTCCCAGCCTCACATTCCATGGTTCTATGAATGCCAGTGTGACTTTTGCCCCAGGTCCATCAGCAGTTGTGCCTGAGGACGAGGAGAGTGGGTTTGTGGTACACTGTTCAGATGTACCTGCCTCGACCCGTTCTGCCAGTGGCTAAGTCGTATTTAAGATCTGACAGACGCAGTACTTACACCCAGAATTGACCTGAATTCATGGCCACCATCTGAGGATGGCAAATGGCCTCCATACATCAGTTTCTACTTTCAGTTTTTGAGGAAAAAACTGAATTGATAGATAGATTTATAGACTGATATCAATAGATTGATCGATACCGATGGTCTATGTGATTCTGGATGTTTCGCTCAAGATCAGCAGGAACATTAGACCTACAATCAGGCAAAGTGCAGTTTTATTTCAACATTGTGATCTGAATAAACCAAAGAAATTTATTTAAAATGCTGAGTTTACATGGATTCTCTATGTATCAGGCTCCAATATCAAGGCAGCAAAATTAAAAACTTGGCAGACATATTAAGGTGTATCTCACAACACTCCTAGTGTAGCACAGCACCAGCACATACCTCTGATTAAAAGCACTCCCTGCAATATGCACAGCTCCATTCAGCTGCAACAAAGAGCCAACTACGATGCAAAGTGAATTTTATTAACTTGATTCAGAGTCTGTCACTCACTTTCCAACATCTTACATGTACCTATAATATATGTCATGGTTAATCCATTTGATGGACTGTGTTTGTGCTTCTCTGATGAACTCTTGGCAATTTGCCTGCCAGTACACATCCTTTACAACAACCTCTTGGAGCACAAATTAGCAAAAAGGCTTTATATAGCTTGATGTATTAATAAATAAGTTAAAAAAAAAAAAGGCTACAAACTGTTTCACTGTTTCTGCTGTCTATTTAGGTTAGCAAGGCTGCAGGCACCGATCTTTCAGTGTGTAAATGGTGCTTGTTACAATACCAATCATTCACCTCAGTCTTGCTGGGCTTCCCAGTGCAGATCTAATAATATAAAGGCCTTTTTAAGAGCAAGATTCACACTATCTGTCAGTAGTTGCACAAAAGATAAGTATCTCCTCCACACTAAATCATCAAAGCTTTCTCTCCAGTTAACATTAAAAGCTACCCATAGACAATTTGTCAGCCTTGTAATATATCTTTAAGGGTAAATGAAACTTTTTATCACATTTTTTCTTCCTTAAAAATGAAATCCTACAACACTACCAAAGAGGTTTTATTCTTCCCCAATTTTCTGTAACAAGTTCTTAAATTCACACAGCAAACTTTTCATGTTAAGTGTATTTCTGATAATCAAAATCCAGATCTTTAACAAAGCCTGCAATTTTAAGTTTCATGACTAAAACTATTTCTCCCTTCAGCAACTGACACTTTCAAACTTTAATGCAGGGAATAAGAACATACCATGAAGCAGTCTACAGTAAAATATTAAAACAAGGAGCAAAGGGAAAAGCATTTATGTTTAATTCTCACTAATACGCTACAGGAAGTGGAAAAAAAAAAAACAAACAATTGTAGGAATTAAGGAGGGTTGGCAGCACATTTTTGGCCATGGCCAGTGGTCCCACACTCTGCTTGGACAAAGCACTACCACAGAGCACAGGCTCTTGAGGTGGTCTGGCTGCAGAGGAAGTATCTGGGCAGCATTTTCACACTGTGTGAATCTTCAGTGTCTTCACCTGCTGGGCAAATGCTCTCTCACGTATTGCTGTCAAAGTCCTCATGACCTTATGAGTCAGGTTTCCTTCAGGCATAAAGTACAATTTCACTGCATGGGGCCTAAGCTGGATGCAACCAAACAAGCCAAAAAGTGCACTGCTGAGAAAATCACTGCCTCCATGGATCAGATTAGTGTCAAAGAAGGGACAACGATTTGGATTTTTTTTTTTAAATCTCTTGACTTTGATAATTTTCATATTAATAAAGTGAAATTACTTTTTAGAAGGAAAGACATATCTAAAGCAATACAGCTGCAAATGAAGATAGCTCTGGATTATGAGAGGCTCAGGAAATGCAGCATCAGTTTTCTCCAATATCTTTTTGGAAGACTGGTTTTACTGGGTTTGCAACAACAGACACCAGGGCCCTTTCAGCAGATATCAAAGCACCTACAAGTCAGGAGGCCAGGTCACTTTTATTTTTATTATTCACTTCAAATGCAGGTCATCTGCAGCATGATTAAGTACATCTTGGGGAATATTCCAAGCACAGGGCACTGAAAGAGCTTTTCCCAGCTCAGACCAGGAAGGTCATTCCAGACTCAGGTGTGCTCCCAGACAATGCAGACAGCTATTTTAGCCACAAGCCTGTCATGAAAAATCACTGGGCACAAACCAAATTCTGCAGTGCCATACTAATAAAATCACAGCTCTCCCCTCTCCACAAGAATTCCATGGAAATCAGTTAATTAACAAATGAGAACATAATTACAAGATTGTAGGGTATCCTTATCCTTACATATGTCAGCATATTTATCACTGTTTCCTGTCACCACATACAAAGAATATGTCTTTGTGCAGTTAGTTTAATTTACAAGCTCAAAAATAATAACTTCTCACCCCTATTGACATTTCTAGGAGTTATTTTTGCCTTAAAACGTCACCATGTAGATCTGTGAGGCACATTACACATAACAGCTTGAGGCTTTTATCGGCCTAAACAACCAAATAATGGTGCTAGAAAAGTGTCTTTTCTGCTCTCAAGCATGTTCAGAAGCAAATTACACAAAGAAAAAGAGTGACCCAGTTCAGCAATGTAAATACAAGTCACCTCACTGGCTTTCAAAGTGTGGCTGAAATAACGTTCAGCTGCTGCAGCCTGCACTTCAGACAGCAAAGTCCATAAATATTCCCTGTGATTAACAGGACCAGATAAAGAGACTGTGCTGGTTTTGGCTGGGTAGAGTTTTGACAGTCAGATCACTGCAGGGGTGAACTGACAGAGGTCACTCCCAAGGCCACGTTCCTATAGCTGCAGCTTTGCTAGGGAATCCTATGAGCTGCATTTCAGATGTCTGCATGGCTTCAAGCAGCAGGTCAGCAAGGGGCACTAAGGAAAGACTAACAACCTACAGTGAAATCAGCACCACCAGAGTGTGCAAACTAGTCCCAAAACCAGCCCAGAAATAATCCCTCTATGTTTGTCTAAGAAAGCCACTCTGGGTATCTTCAGTTTATTCCTAAAAGAGTCTGTCTGCTTCACCTGTGCAAGTTCTTTTAAAAGGTTATTAAAGTTGTATTAATTTAATTCATAAGGCCTTTTCCTGTAGCTGTACTGATGAGACAAAGATGACCTGCTTTTGCAGAGTTTGATGTTTCATGTTTCTTTTTTGGGAACAAGCGCCACAATGCCTTTGAAAACATGGTCACATAAGACCTGCACATTAGTCTGAGGATCCAGCAGCCATCACACTGTGAAACAGCTGGAAAGGACTTTTCAGTCCTCAAAACCTTTCCATTTCTCTACAGCTGTTTATAATGAGAGTAAAGGAACACATCTTTCCAATCCAGCCTGGCTGATTAATTAACTGATGCAACAGCAATGCTGCAGCTGCATTTGCCAAGTTATCATCCTCAGGACCATAATTAACACAGAGGAAGTTCCAATGGGAATCAGGCTTGAACGACATCAGTGGTAACAATTAAAAGCTTCTGAAGCTTTTATGGCACATCAGAACAGCTTCCTCTTCTCTGAGCAACCCTTCAGTTCTGCCAAATGCCTCTTGGAGGCAGCTAAGGCTCAATTTGTTTCCACTCGACTCCAAGATCACTCTGGCCAGCAGAAACCTCTGACCTAAGGTTTTGCTTCTAAAGTAACAGTGCCTTGATTATACTTCCCCTTTATCCCCATTTCTTTCATGTAACCAGTGAAAGCACAAGAGGAAAGTGCACAACGGAAACAGGAATTGGGGCAGGTTTCTTCCTTTAGCCTGCATGGGTTTGGACTTGCTGGTGCAGGAGGCAAGAAGCCATAAAGCTGCCTGACTATACTTAGCTTTACCCCAGTGGAGTTTTGGCTTTCTTCTGCCCCTCTCTAAACCCTCATGGCTCTTAGCTGTGGATATTCACACCTCATGGCATAAAACCCAAGCACCAGACTGAAGCACTCATAATAAAATAGTGGATTTTAATTTTTTTTGTCTTATCTAGTGGAAATACTCCCATTTCCATCCTTGATGCACTGACCCAGTGTGCAAGATTTCCCAATTCCTCCCAGAGACATCAGTCTACCCACAGCCAGCAGCTCCTAATGAGGCAACACAGTTCTCTCTCCTCTGAAATAAATGCAAAGAGAGGACATTCTTGGTCTTTTATTGCCTAAGTGTTTCTGGTGCAATGATCTGCTTGCAGCTGACATTTGAAACTTGAAGCTGCAGATGGGATTTGAAGGTCATCCAAACACAGCTTTAAACCTGCTCTATTTTGCTCCCTAACATAGCCTCCATACAAATCTCTGGTTGTAAGTTATCCTTAGTAGGTTCTTTTCCTCCAAGATGATCATCTGTTATATCAATTTGTGACTGGGGGGATAAAAGCAAAAATACTTTCACAGAGATTTTCCTAATTATGTCTCCATTTAAAGCAGTAAATGTGGAAAACTCAATTTTGTCTTTTGACTTATGCTGTTCAAAGAAAAAATAAAATTTCTTTTTCCCTATAACCACATGACACTTTGATATAAATAGACTTACATCATGAAATGTTGTGGCTAAATATCTGTTATATCTTTTATGGATAGTTTGTTAGAGATACTGTCACATTCCCTAGACTACTAAGTGGACTAAATTTGTATTTCTAATTCAGAAGTGTAGGTTTTTATACCTATCTACATTTGAGCAAAAAGGCTACCTATGTGTTTGGATAAAAAACTGACTACAGTCCCAAGCAAAGGATCAGCCCACATCTGTATGACACTTCAATCCTACTTAAGCCTGTTCAAAATATCATTAACATTCTTCTGACACAAATAAGTCAACACTACTCTGGATTAGGTAATGGGAGACATGTTTCGTGTGCTGGACTAAAGAGAAGGAACAGCGTAGCATTACTAGGTTATGCTATCACCTGTGCTTTCTACCCCCCTTAGATGCACCAGCCTTCTCTTATATAACCTCTCCCACATCATGGCCTGCACCTGCCCTCATAGATCATGCTAACCATTGGAATCTGGAATGCTGAACCCCAGAGCAGGGGACAAGCTGGAGCATTGAGGAAAGGCTGACTTGAACTGTACTTAGCAGTGGAGCATCACAGAACTAGGGGCAGCTCTGACTGGCATCAGTGCCAACACAGACAAAACTTCCTAACTGTGGTGCTCTGAATCCTGTTAAACATCCTCTCAATGACTTGCTATAAAGACTGAACTATTTTAACTTACAGACTTGGTTAATAAAACACAAATTCAGGCTCACTTATTCCAAAAATCCAGTGATGCAAGCCACTTCACAAAGCAAATTCCAGTATCAATTTAAACCATGTTGCCAGACAAGGCCTTGAGCCATCTCATTTGTGCCACATCCTCAGCAGGCAATTCTGTTCACTTGACACTTCACACTCAAAGGAAAAGGCCAATGTACAGGGGACAACAGATGGCCATGATGGGGAGAGGCCACGCTCAAAATGTGTTCCATGACTGCTGTCTAAATTATTTTCATTCCCCAACTTACTGATTTCAAGGCATTTACCATTACCAGTCTGACAATACCATTTGTGATGGTACATGTAAGTCTCAAGAAATGCTTGATGACCAGATACTTTACATTGGATTTCTCTAACAGTAGTACAAGTGTCACCATATTTTCTCACTGGTTTTGTATGTGGATTCTTCACCTCCCATAATTTGCACTTCTTAACATTTTTCCTACAGCAAGTCTGAAAATCTTGGAAGTACCAGGGAGGTGATTTTACAGAGCAGCTTCTGCGATGTCCCTGAACACTTCTCAGAACAGCTGAAAATGAAAGTTGTTCCACAGCTCCTGACCTCACCATATGGCAGTGGTTAAACTCAGCCCTCAGATCATCTGAACAGCAATAGAAGCACCTGTGTCAAGTCAAGAATGGTTCTTTTGGTCATCAGGAAAGGCAGAAAACCACTATGAGCAATAATTTTAATTATTAAAGAGCCTGGTCACCAAATGAGAGAACACTGATTTAACAAAGTTCCTCTACTGTATTGTGCATTAAAATCATTAATCCTCAAGGCTCTGTAAAGTGGACCAACACAGCTGTTTGTGAGCAGCTGTCTTCAGCAGGGAAACCAAAAGGCCAAGAGGAAAGAAAGTCACCAGGTGTTAGCTAAACTACATGTTAACAAAATCGAGGTAACACCTGACACTATGCACATTTATAATCCTGCTGGTTTTCATTCTGTACAGCTATGCCACACATGGAGAAAATGTTCAATGACAGGCTGGACAGCACACTGGGAAGCAATTTGCAAGAATGCAACCAAGAAGGATAGAGGAATTCTGAAATGAATCTCAGGGGCTTGTCTAAAACCATATCAAAGACACAACCATGGCAGCAGTAGCCATACCCAAGCTCCTATGGAGGCTGGGAAATAACAGCAGTTCAGTCATAGGGATTGGGGTTTCAGCTCAGTCTGATTTCACCAAATCACACAGGTTCTTTGCTGGCAGTCGAGCCACTGTGACTTCCCTTGTACTGTTCCCCAAACTATCCCAATTAAAGATGTTATGCCATGTGATATATGGCAAGTTACAGTCACATCCCTGATGTGTAGACAGCAGCAACAGAAGGCTTTGATTCCTGCATACCTGGACTTCAGCAACAGAAATGGAGTTCACACTCCTGTAAATGGCACCATTCCCAGTCTCCTAATCAGACTCTGTCTTCAAGAAACCCCAACAGTCTCTTTCTGGTTCTATCAAAACACTCATGGAGACAACTTAGAGGAGGTAAAGCACTGTGGCAGTAACATATTTGCACGTTCTGCCTTACATGGAGATACAACTGAAACACAGCATCAAGCTCAAATGGTTCAGCCCAACCCAAGATGGAGAAGTATACAAGATTCTCTAGAGCCAGCAGATTGCAGACACAAGCCCATCACTGCCCTGTTCCAGGAGGTACAAAAAGCACTTCTGGGCTGTTCACGTGACCCAGAGAAAAGCTGGACATCACAGTCATGGAAGGAGGAAATCTCGCCAATAATAATGTTGTGGAATACAACTTTCGTCCAGAAGTATGTTGACATTTCAAGGAAAAAAATGTACTGTTACACAAGGAAACTTGTCCACTGTATCTGTGCCCAGTACTCAGGAAAAAAGTCAACTCATAAGTCAACAGTGAATCAATCAACCACCTGTACTCATTAACTTTTGATTTTGGAGCCACCCCTTCTGAAAAAGCTGGGGCAGAGAGCTACAGGAACACAGTGCTTGGGGAGATACCTAGGGAATAACACACACCCTAAATGCAGCCTGAAAGTATAGGCTCTGCCAGCACTAGCTCTGGGCCATTTGCAGGTCCCAAGTGCCCTAAAGAGCATTACCAAGAGAGAAATACTTATTATTTGGTTCAACCAGGATAGAAACAAAACTGGAAATCCTTTGACTGGTGTGCAGCAATGTAACCCAGGCACCCCAGGCATCTCCACACCAACCTCCTCCAGTGCTGAGAAAACACTAAGGCATTTCCAGTAACCTACATAGCAAACAGCCCCCTGATTGACCCAGTGCAACCCTAATGTAACTTTGCTAATTCCACTGTTCTGACTTTCGAGCTGAATCTGTCCCCTAGATGCTACATTGCTCCACACAGCTAACGTGTGTGACTAAAGCTCTGCTCAGCTCCAGATGGCCAAACGTGAAAGAAATTGAAAAATAGTGATTGCCAAATCTCTGCTGGAAAAAAAAAATTTATATATATATATACAGAAGAAATCAAAGAGAGATCATGAATTCAACATCAGAAAACATAATGCAATGTGCTGTCCTCTGTTCTGTAGCTCAAGGTATTTACTTTGTAAAAGGTAATGAAAAGATGCAAAGGTCATGAAAACCTGCAATAAATCCCTACTCCTGGCTACTGCACAGCATCTCAGCTCTCCTCATCCTGCTGACAGGGTTTATGTCCTCCAGGACAAAAAGCCACCATGCTCTAGATTAGGAGTAAGACCTCCATGCCCCTACTGGCATATGAACAATTCCAAAGTATTAAACCTAAATAACAACTATATTCAGATACTCCATGTTCTTTAAAGAAGACAAGGCATGACTACAAAGCAAACTATGCACTACACAAAAAAGGGGTTGCCCATGGTTTAGTCAACCAGATAAAAGCATCTCTATACAATTTGGGGAGTTCCTCATGGTTTTAGCAGTTTTCCAGTATTCCAGGATGGCAAGAGAATTCATTAGAGCTACTCGGTTCAGTGCAGTGTTTAGCCTGCAGTGAAGAAAGGAGAGAGGGAGGAAGGGACAGCAATATTTTGATTAATATGCAGAAATGGAACTCATTAAGAGTAGGATCAATTTCCAAGTTTTATACAACTTCTCTTCTCTGCACTAACCTACATCTGACATCAGTCATAACACTCCAGAAACAGCTTAAAGTAATTTTCACACCTTACTTCTAGGACATCATGTCCTAGATCAGATAAAGCAGATTCTAGATGAAATATAGATTTTACCTAGACTCCTGTAACTGACAGGATGAATGATTCCCCAAAGATCACAATGCCCACTGTCGTTCTTTCAAATAGGAGAATGCTTATTCAGCTTCATGTAGCTTATGAATCACTGTATACAATTAACATTATTTTAAACATGCCAAAGTATAACTACCTTCATTATCAGCTGAATTTTGTAAGAACTACATAATCATGAGGCTTTCTGTTCTGCTCATAAATATAACAAACGTGCAAAGCCCCCTTGTTTTCAAGTCTCCAAAACAGGGGATCAGACTAAACACATCTGAACAAAACTGTTTTTCCCTTAGCACAGAACCCTGTGTAGTATCAGGGTACTGGGTTTGGCTGGGTAAAGTTCATTTCTTCGTGGTATCTAGTAGGAGACTACGCTTTGGATTTGGTCTGGAAGCAGTGTTGATAACAGAGTAATGTTTTCTTTATTGCTGAACACAGCCTGCAGAGTCAAGGCCTTTGCTGCTGCTCACCCCACTCCACCAGTGAGCAGCCTGGGGTGCACAAGGAGCTGGGAGGGGACACAGCCAGGACAGCTGACCCCAACACAGGGACAGGCCAGCCCATGCAGCATCATGTTCAGTATAGGAAACCGAGGGAAGAAGAAGGGAGGGGCAGACGTTTGGAGTGGTGGTGGGATGCCTTCCCAAGTCACCACTGGGCATGATAGAGCCCTGCTCCCCTGGGGATGGCTGAACACCTGCCTGTCCAGGGGAAACACTGAATAATTCCTTGATTTGCTTCACTTGTGTGTGTGGTGTGTGTGTGGCTTTTGCTTTCCCTATTAAACTGTCTTTATCTCAACCCACGAGTTTTCTCACTTTCACTCTTCCGACTCTCTCCCCATCCCACTCGGAAGGCAGTGAGTGAGTGGCTGAGTGGGGATGAGCTGGGGTTAAACCACAGCAATTACAAACTGCTAACAATGAAACTGCCTAAAGAAGCCTGTGTGTCTCGACCTGCCTCCTGCTGTCCCTACAACCAGTCCTATACTCAATATCTTCCTCTGCTGCATACCACATCAATAATCTGACCAGTTCCTCTCTCTGACTGGCACAAATTTGGAATTACTCTGCTGGCCTTCACAGTTATTCCAGATTTACACAACCAAAGAGAATACATCTTGTCTTCCAAGAGCTCCACTACCCAAAATTACTTTTTTTGCCAATATATTCTTTACCCATAAAATAAGCATTGCAGTTTCTAAACAGTCGTTCAGGCAAGAAACAAATCAGAAATAAAAAAACATGCTGATTATTTTTTGTAACACTCAGGAAAGATCAAATTGCTGTGCCTGCCTCACCCTCTGATACTGCAGAATATGCTCAAGTGTAAGCACAGTACTGCTGGACATTTCCAGAACAGGAAAATAACCACTTTAGAAAGGATTTTAACTTCCAGTTTCTAGTGGAAAATTAACTTGATACTAAACATTTGTGGTCCCAAGACCAACTCTTAAGAACAGAATGTTGCAAAAACCATAAATACTGGTGGTAAATAACATTGGACAGAATGAAAAGATGAATCAAAGATTTCCTACTGGATTATTTTGCATTACAGAAATCAAGGAGGGTGGGGCAGAAAATTAAACTTAATTGAGCCCAAAACCTATTTCAGTCCACGATGAGTATTGTTTTTGGAATTCAATCTGGGAAAGAAACATCAATTTATGTTTTACTAAGGACTCCACACTTTAAAGAAATTCTGAGTAGGCAGAGTAACATGAAGTATAAATGCAGCAATGCTCTCCTATCATGGTGTCAAAACATTATTTTTTATCCTAGAATTTGGAAAAATCTCAGACAAACAACATTTGTTGCTGGAAATCAGCAAATGAGAACACACCAAGTAAACTGAGCTTTCCAGCCAGCATGAACAGCGACAGATTACATCTAAAACTGTTAAATTTGGAACTGTTAATAACATTCCTGGTGTTTAGGCAGCAGCAGTGATTCCTGTGGACTTTATTTTCTCTTCCTGCTATTTTTTCTGTCTCCTCAATTTCATTTGCATGAAGTGTATTTTGTAAACAGGAAAACTACCATTACACTCATGGAAACACTTTTGATCAATTTTGCCTGCACATGTGGGTGCCTTTAGACAAGTCAAAAATCAGAAGTACATAGCAATTAACCCATTCCCAATGTGTTAACACAGGACTTCTGTTGGCATATTTTCTAGTTTCTTTACACGCCCCAGCTGATGGAATGTCCTCATTGCCCTAGGAAAACTCTCAATACTTCTGTCTGAAACAGCAACTTGCAGTGCAATGAAAGCATTAGTAGAAAAAAAAAATTAAATATGTATTCAAGGAAAGCAGCAGGTCCTACTTTAAGTAGATCATGTAATTCAGGAGGCTAGAAACACACCAGGGCTGGAGCTGTTGAGTCTCACTGAAGATCAGACCTTTGATAGGAAACATGGCACCTAACTCTTATATTTTTCCCCAAAAAGGTGATATGCTTGCACACATATTCCCCACTCCCTTTCCAGGCCCAACACTTGGGTGATACTGCTAGAGAAGCATAACTTCATAAACCTAATTGCTTAAAAATAGGATCTGGCAGAGCACCAGCTCCTAGATCAGTCTGTGAAGCGTTCAGAGGTTTTAGGCAGCAAAGAGTTTTTCCTCAGGCTATAACATTCCAATACTTCCCTCCACTCCCTTCAGAAAATCACAAAAATATCTGCAGCAATTCCAAGGACAGTTGTTCCAGCACACACTCCCCTTGACAGGATGCTAGGCTATTTGGGGGGCCCAAAAAATAAAGAAATAAAAACAAAAAGCTTTTTGACACTAGAGCACTTACAACTCCTTTCTGTAACTTTCTACATGTTGTCTATTCCCATTTCCTTTAATCCTTTTTAGATTCAGGGCCATTCTGACTGTGTCAGTTCTGCTTCTGTAACAGCTTGAAGAAGGATTTCCACACACTCTCTTGCTTTAAATATGTGTATTTTGCTCACCATTCTCAGGTGAGATCTTCCACTCCCCACAGCTCATGAGATCTCCTTCACTCACTGCACTCATGGCTTCTCAGCCTCCAGAGGAAAGGGTAGGAAACAAATTTAGTAAGGGTAGAAGGCTCAATCTTGACCTGCTTCCTTGGAAAACTGAGTCATAATCTAATAGCAACATACAAATCTCGCTGGATCTGTAAATTTGGAGGAAAGGTTCAGCTATGGAAGCTGAGTATCACAGAAAAAAAACATTTCATGTAACCCCACTAATCTTTCAAGAAGAGAAATTGTGTGGAACAGAGCATGAACTAAACCCCTCCCCTCCTTCAAATGGCTCACAGGTGGTTCCAGTTTCCATAGCTGCTCTCAACACAGACTCCCAATGTGTCTGTGTGTACACATCCACATCCCTGCTCATGTACACAGCCACCAAAGGGATCTCTGCTGGGGTCACCCCTTCCCTGCACTTCCAGCCACTGGACCCATTAGTTCTGGCTGGCTGCTCCTGACCTACCCTCTCCCAGCCATTCCCTCGGGCAGCAGCACCAACAACCTTTACTAAAAATACCTCCTGAGCATCATAAATAGCAAGATGGTAGGATTCTTAATCCCCCTTCAGGCACGTAGTCTTTTTGCTTTTGATAAATACGGAGTGGCAACAATGGACAGAGAATAAAATGTATCTTACAGTACTGGGCTGCTTGGCCTGTGCCTTGCAGAAAGGAAAAATGAGGACTCCCGGTATCCACAAATGCTGTCAGCAGAGGACAAGAGAAAGAGGGGAAGATTGCTATTGCAAGAAGTCACAAAGTCTCCCAAACCTAAATTTTGAACATTTTTAACTCAATAGGATTTATTGGCCAAACCACAAGACCAGTGTTCCTAAAGAAAACCTCAGATCTGCAGAGTACCTACATCAAGCAGGGAGCCAGTCAGCAGGAAAACTCAAAGAAAGGGAAAGGTTGGCTCTTGCCCTGCTGAACTTTTGTACCACCACAAGCTGTACAAAACAACCCAAATGCACAGTGCCAGGCCAGCCTGGCAGAGGGCAGGGCAAGATACAGCCCTTTCATGCCACTTGACTCTTGAAACACTCAGGCAAACAATACATGAACCTCTCTACACCCCTGCCACACAGATTTGTAAAGTCCCTGCACTACCTAAGGACTGAGGTCATGCTGTATCCAGAAATAAAAAATATGTTAAAGAACCTAAAATCAAGTGCCATTTGAGTTTAAGTTTTCAGTCATTTTCCTTAATGAATCTACTGGGGTAGAAATTAAGAAGTTCCAAACAAAGTCCAGTAGTCTGCAAGCTTTGTTGACATCTGTAATTCCAAATATTCCAAAATCCCAATATACTATAAAAAATGCTAGATGGCTTTTTGGTTTTTCTACATTCTCCTAGAAGTTTTATAATAACAAAGCTAGAAAATTTTTCTCTGTCCAGCTGCAGCTCTAAAGCAAGGGCATCACAAGTGCTGTTTCCTGCATAAACATGTAGGGAAATATTTACTATGTTGCAAACATGAAAAAAATGCATTATCACTGTTTTAATTTTCAGAAACATAGAAATAAAGACAATAGTACTGGAATTTTTGTTGCAATTTATATATGAACATAATTTGTTAAGCAGAATCTTTTTCTTTGAAATATAAGTCTCCAAATGTGCACTGCACATCTAAGTACACAAAACATTTTTGTCATTCATCCCAAATATCAAAACATCTGGCAAAAGAAAATAGGAAAAAGTATTTATAGACATTTTTGGACAGAGATTACTTCAGGTCAAGTCCGAAAGCATCCTTAAGCTGTAATCATCAAAATCTTTTATCAGTGATTTTGGATTTAGCTAGTGTTACTAAGAGAGAAATATAACATAGGCTTTTTATAGCAGCTGCCAATTCAACAATGATCAAAGTTTTATTATTCTTCCTTAGATCAAAGTCTGGACTGAATAATTTTGGGATTATCTCCAGCACATAAAGTAGAATAAACAGTTTTGGATAACCACATTATTATATAACAATACAGTCTTCTTGCAATAAGTTTTGCTCTTATTTACATATGCCATAACTTTTTAATGGATTGGATTATCATTTAATTATTTTATTGGCTTATGAGGATAATAAAAGAGAAGTTCATTCAGCAGCAGCAGAAGGCCTTAGAAAAACATTCAAATGGTGTCGTGTGCATCTACATTCATATGCAGAGGACATTCATGAGAAGAGGTGAAACCAAGATTAGGAAAGGATGACTGGGCATTCTTCCCGTGAGAGGTAATGGGTTTTTACATCTCTGCTCATTATAAACCACATCTGGAGATCTCCTCTTGTGGGGCAGAGGCATCCACACACACCTTGGCACAGCCTGCCCACACCTGTCCACACCCTTCCAACTGGGATAAGGAACATCCTCGGTAGAGAAAATCAGGATACATTGTGTTGGCTTTCATTAGCAGGCATAAAAAATCGCTACATGGATAACACTCAGCACAATTCTTTTTGCAACTAAACTTAATCACAAAGGTGTTTAGATTTTAGTTTCACTCAGGTGTGCTTTCAGTCAAGAAAAATAATGTTTTTCTCCTTTTGGTTTTCATTCTGAGAAAACCAATGATTTCTACATTCTGTTGACCACAGGCTCAACCATGTTCCTGTTCTACTCCACAAGGTGTTTACTGTTCTCTTCAGTGACATGGCGAGTCCTAAATTCATCTCTTCTTTTACACCCTAATTCTATGAAATGCATTCATCTTTCACAGTCTTTCTGGAAGTCATCTCTCTCACAAATGTTGATTAAGAGAAGTGGCATCCCAGGAGACCACAGAAAGCCATTACTCTGGCATAAACTGTTTTACATGTTCTGTAAGCAGGTCCAAGAGTTAGAGCTGGAACATCTTTTTCAGACTTCTTGTTATTACAGGCTCTTAGCTATGTTTCTTTATCATTAACTAGGTTTCAGCTCTTATATAACCTGGTTGTCTCCCAGACTTTCTAATGCCAAAAATAAACTGAAAGCTTTCATCACGAGTTAAAAGGAAACTGTAATTTGAACAGCAGTTTTGCTGACTTCTCTGTTGATCAAAGATGCCTCATACAAGCCTGATGTAATAGAAACAAAATCAAATTTATAATAACAGTAATTAAAGCAGAATCCTTTTGTTGAATGAAATCTCACAGTCCTTGTATAAGACTTATACTGGAGGAATAGCTAAAATGAGAGCCCATTTATTAAGTTGAGGTAGCAGTTACAGCAAAGGGAATGACAAGTACTAAAAAAAGGTTGCAAAAAACTGCTTCGGCTTCACACTTTTTATTAAAATGTGTCCATCTCTATGAAGATACATGACATGTTTTGCCATTCCAGAAACAGAATAAAATATATTTGTTAGTAAGAAAACAGTAAACCAAAACATCTTATCATGCCCTTCCTGTAGAGCCCTCTGTGCTAAGATCACCCCTCTGACTGACCTCCAAAAGGAAAATTTCTTAGTGCCATAGCAATAAGTTACCAGGAAAAAAAAGTCTGTAAGAAATAGAAAAAAACCTTGTTGGCTTCACCAATGAACAGTAACACGTACTGCAGTCTTCAGCACGCTCCAGAGAGAGCTGAGCACAGGTCTAAAGGCTTCAGGAACTCTGAACCTCACGATTTGCTGGCTGGCTTGGACTGGTTTTCTTGTATCACCCTCTTAGATGAAACTGCAAATACACCACAGGGGATAAAAGAACCTTTTGCCTCACCTTCGAGAACATCATCTTCTTGATGTTTCCTATTTCACACTTGTGTTCAGAGTGCCCTCAGTCACAGCTGCACAGAGCAGGCATTTCTCCCATGGACTTATCCCTGCAATCCTACCAGCACAGCAGGAAAATGCCAGCAAACTCCTCCCTGGAGGCAGAGGGCATACTGGTGCCACCAAACACTCTGCCTCATCACACTTTTTCACACACCAATCTTTTTACAATGAGGACACCAGATCCTCCTTCCACTTCAAAGTGTGGCAGTCAGAGGAGCAGAGTAAGAGTCTCCAACAAACATGAAGGGCATACAATCTTTTCTGTCCATGAAGAAGTAACTCCAAGGATATGTAAGCTGGCCACAAAAAATTTTGCAGCCGGACAGAAACCAACACAGGCTGCAGAACCCACACAAGAACTTGGGCAGGAAGTCAGAGGTAGCTCCTATTCAGCTCTCACTAAAGCTCTGCATTTTAACTCAAATATGTTAACTCAGACATGAACAGCAAGCACTGCAGCGTGGATGTGGCTGCATTTCATCATTTACATGGAGCAAAATGATTCACCAAAGCCCTAACTCTGGATTAAATTCTAGAATTGCAAATAGAAAAAGAAGGACATAAAAAAACCCCATCACACAGGTGTACCTTGTTGAAGCCTGTCTGGCCCAACCTTGTTTACAAACTAAGGATTTTCCCCCACAACATATGGGACTCTTATTTGGGTGTGAGCTTCCAAAAATTTCTTTCTTTCTGAAAACATGACATAATAAAGGCTGAGCACTTAAAAAAAATGCATGTCTCAGTTTTTCTCTGGTATTGCTGTATAACGTTTATGTTTTAATGTTTAGGTTTTAATGAAGAACAACACCTAATTATAAAGATACTTTTGCCTAAACTGTATGTAGTAAAAAAATTTAAGGCTACTTGCTGGTATCAGAACTCACAGGCAGAAGTCTGCTTTCCACAGTGTGATTCTGCCTTAGCACTGCAAAACTAAGAAATACTACACCAGTCACATGAACTAACCATGTGTGGTTTTCATCTTCAATTACTACCAGATTAGATTAAAAAATAATTTGAAATATTCAATTCAAACCTATTAAAGAAAAAATAGAAATCCCCAAAAGATTGTTTCCAGAGACTGTGAAACACATGATGTTCTGGTGCTCTTCACTAAAACAAATTTTACTGCTTTTCCTTCCATATGCTGATGCTTATTTTCCTTCTTTGCAATTCCTTTCAAAACCATGCATCTAAAATAGACTCTACCTCATTGTCCCAGTTTCCTCTTGTTGTTGCCATTAGTCTATGCAACTTTTCCATGCATTCAGGACTAATTTTCATTAATCTCAAAGGTTAAACAACACAGACTAAGTTTTGTTGAGGGGGAAAAAATATGGGACAAGGCATCAAACCTTAAAAAGGACGAGCTTAAAAGAGATACTGCCGTTTAAATCAGATACCTCTGTAAAATACTCTTCTTTCCCACTGAAACAAAAGCTCTACCAGGCTTAAAGATTCGGGTGCAGCTACTGGTTCTCATGTACAGACATGTACTGCTTTCAGTGATTTGATGATCCAGGTGCTGATTCTGAGCTGCTTAAGCCATTAAATTGAGGTTAAAACCCTAAAATGAGTAGTGAAAAAAGCATAAATCATTACATGTATTTAAGAAGAAATAAACAGAAAGTACAGACAGGATTAAATAACAGTACGAAATTGGTACAGAAGAAATTCAGGGCAAAAGCTGAGGCGAGAAAAGCTCTCAGAGCCAGTTCCAAATGCTGCCCTGCATAGGTATTGAGTGGGAAACAGCTGTGTCGGCATGGCTGCACACACAGCCTGCCTCAGGTAGTGCTGCAGAGCCCCAGACTGCCAAGAACACAGAGTTCCTTCAGGCTATGGAGGCTTGTAGCAAGGAAAATGGGGAAAAGCACTAGGACTGGAAGCATTGAAACTACAATACTTAACTACCATAAACATGCTGAAATTCTCAACTTCTAAAACAAAGGAAATGTCCAGCCAGCTCACACTGCCCCACTCCTCAAGTCTACTCAGCCTGAGAGTGTTTTGCAACAGCCATGAAATTGTCACATCACGAATTAGGGACATCATGACAAGCCTGAAAGAAATACCTCTGACAACAAGTAGAAAAACACAGCACTAGATTTCAGAAAAGGATACAGCAGCCACCTCTTAAGTGGCTAGTTTCTTTAGATAAGAGCAATATTACCCTGAAAATCACAGACCATAACAAAACATTGACAAGAATCCCCCAGCAGCAAGTTTTGAAATCACTCAGCACAGACTTCAATCATAACCATTGCTGCCAGCAACAGCAGCCATGTCTACAGCTACCTGAGGAGAATGAGAAGATTTGGAAAAGAAAGTGGTTAGTGGTAGGAACTCAAGACTTGAGTGTAAATTTCTCATTGAAAAACTGATTATTTCTTCACACAAAAGTTCCCAACTGTGAGATAGATCCACCAAGAAACATGCAGGGTCCAGGAAGAAAGAATTGCTACCAGAGCACAACATAATGAGTTGAAGTTTATCATCTGCTGTTAGAACTCTATTATTAACTTGTGTAAGAACAAATGAGGAGCCTGAGAAGAGGCCCAGAAGGCAGAAATTGCCCTATTCTGACCTGACCCTCAGACTCAGGGGGAAAAAAAAAGTCCAGGACTTGTCTCACCTGTAAACAAGGACAAAGCTTCTCTCTCACTATTGTCATTTGCCTGAAATTAGAAGTGTTTGATCTACATTTGTTAAAAAAATCACATATGAAAAGACAAGGATTGTAGTATCAAATAAATCCTTGAGCTAAGCAACTCTACTACTTTGACTATTGAGCAGGCTAAAAACTGCACCTGCCTTCTCCACAATGCCCACATTAGCAACATCAGAGTGGCACACTACAACTTGTTAATACTGGACAGCAATAACATTTCTTCAACACTAGCTTCTGTCAAAATTCAGTGACTTTTTCACAAAAATACCACACCAGACTTGATAAACCTCCTATTTCACACATCTTCGTTTTCCTGAAGTAGTTGCTACTGGACTAAATACAGCTCATGCTAATTCTTTCAACATTTAGGGGAAAAAAATTAGCAAAGATCTTTGTATTTGATCACACCAAACACTCCCATTTGTGCCTGTTTGCTCTAGCATAACTGAAGATTATAATAGTTAAAAATAGCCATTTTTCCATTAACTTAGACCTTCATGATAACAAGTAGTTTTGACAGTTTTTAAGCAGTGTGAGATAACATGCACAAGTAGGTCACAGTTATACTCGGCTTTAGAAAAATGTCTTTCATCCAGGGAATTTACAGCTCTTTGCAAACAAGCCCTTAGGTAAGCAGCAATCTATAAGGCTTACTCCAACACCCAAACTCACTCATGTATGAGTCCTAACAGCAAGTACTTAACAACAGCTGAAAGTAGAATATTAAGCCTTTTGCAAACTGCAAAACTAAAAAGCCTGACTGACGTCAATGGCAGCTCTCCACTGATCCCAACAGGCTGTAGAGCAGGACATGAAAGTGCCCTGGGAAGGACTCCAACTTGACAGGGAAAAGAAAAGTGATTTTTCAAAGTTTGTTTCAGCTCCTAGTTCAGTCACCAGATTTCCAAAACGATTATTTTTTCAAGCTTCTGAGAATACTTGTCTGTGCTTCTTCATCTGGCATTTGGTCAACACATCTGCTAAAGCCATACTACAAGGAAAGTAGTGGCAGAATGTTAGAGACCTTCCATTTACATAACAACAGGAGGTGAGAAACAGGTGTGAAGGACTGCAACAACAAGGTCTGTGAAGAGTGGAAGGAAAAAACTAAAGCTTCAGAAAATTCATCTTAAGGCACAGGTGAGACATTAGTCCTCACAGCAGCCGCTCTGAAAAACTTGTACAATGGTTTTATTTCCATTGTACAAGTAGAGAAGCATAAAACTCCTTAATCCAGAGTTTTATTTACGGCAAAATCACATGAATTTATGTTATTAGTTATAATTTATTTATACTTTGTCATAATTTCAGTGACTATATGGGTAGTTTTGATTAAATAACAACAGAGAACTAGAGCAGGAGAGTTAAAAGGAGGGGTCCAAAAGCCGAGAGGTGCTGCTGGATTTCAGAATTTTCTTCTGTCATCTGTTGCAGTCAGTTCACTACACCATGCTGCCTCCTGGAGCAAAAGAGATGAATAGAGAGCTGCACAGATTGAACACCAATAATACGGTGATGGTTTTTACTAGCCCTTGAATATCCTCTGCAGTTTAGTAAGAAAAATGTCACGGGTGAATGTTTAACCCTTTTGCTATGCTAGTTATGCTTGGTACATAATCAACAAGCAGACAGCTCCAAGTGCTTGACACATTCAGAATAATAATGATCACCTTTGGACATCTAACACCACATAAAATATTAACAATCAATATTCGCTGAGCTTGCAGACCATAATGATACCATGGTTTTAATAAGGCTGCATATACATGAGGTAATCTGCCCTCATGAAGCACAGGGTCTCTATCTGGCATTTGAACAAAGCCCTAAAGACTCACTTCTTACTTGTGCTACATTCTCATGACTAACCTCATTAAACCTGTCATATCACTTAAATGTGTAAAAAGTAAGTTTCTATGTTGACTTTTAACAGCAGTAGTGTTTAAAATGATTGATAATGACAATGGTCTATAATGTTCTACACACAAACAGCCTTTGGTCAGCACTGAATAAATCTATTTATTTGCCCAGACTCACATATTTTCTGCATAAATCTACTTGCTAAACTTTCAAAGGACATATTGATAGAAATTGATATCTTCATCTGTTTCATGAATCTTATTCACTATCTCCCTAAAGTCCTATGGACTGTCTTTCTCTCTCTCTCGAATTAATTACTCTGAAAAAACTAGATGGCACGAGAGGCACTGAGAAAGAATTCACTTTCCTTCTCCAGGCAGCTCTCCAGCAGAATTAAGCAGGCATCAAACATCATGTGTTGGGCAGATGAATGCGAAAGAGGGACAGTGGGGGGAGGAAAGGGAAATACGGCCAGTGGAAATGTTCCTTGGCTTCCCATTCTGTACATTTCAGTTTTCGTGAGTCATTTGCGAAGCCAAAATTGCAGTTTTTATGTCACTTTTACAAATCCAGGTATTCCTTCAATAACAACAAATCTGCTCCAGGTTATAGAGCTTTGCTGGGTGTTCCCCACAAGTACTAATGCAGCCTTAGCACAGCACTGATGCTCATATACTTAGTGTTCTTCCAGAAATGGATTCTGTGGAGACCAATATAGTCCATTTCTCCCTAAAGCAAGAAATCTACTGTTCCATGAAGAATTATGCCACTCTAACAGCATTTATTATTTATATCTAAAATGGGTGTGATGCTTTAGGAGTATGGTCATAGCCACAAAATGTCGACAACCTTTTAGGAGTCACAGGATGTCTTCAATGTGCATGAAGCTCCTATGGATGTCAACAGAAATCCAAGCAGATGAAAGAGCTGGTCCATGCTTAGCAGTATTCAATATATGAAGATGCAGAGAGATCAAAGGATGAACAAGTAAGATACATCCTTACATTCAGGGGTTTGTTAATTTGTAATATATAATTTTTACAAAGTATTTGTTTCAAGTCAGAGATAGCCAGGGAGTGGTTTTACTTGTCGTTATTGTGCAGATAATTGTCTGTCTTCAGGAGATGCTTACTAGTATTTCTGCTTTGTTATGACAACACACAGAAAATGCTTAACTTTATGTCTCCGCTCCTTTAATTTGTACTAACTATAATAAAAACCCTAAAGTATCACTCATTGTGCCACACCTGTGCCAGTTTCCCATATTGGAAGCAGAACTTTGGGAGAAGATGAGATCTGCAATCAATGAGACTGATCAGTTAATCTCCAGCCCAGGATGGTCACACACAGCCGGAGTTTACACACAAATGCATGCAAAAGACAAAGGCTATTCAAGTTTAGGCCATAATTTTTTTAAAATGCAAATCTGAAGTAAAACTCAAAACGTTAATTTCAAGCCAGATGCAAATGTCCATCAGAGGTACAAACCGACGGTTGGATTTACTACCACACCCTACCAGGAGCACTTGCGTTACCGATGACAGGACAGGAAGGATGCCTCCCTGCGCTCATCAGACACCCAGTTCCAATCCGTTACCATTCCCTGAGCAGCACCACCCGCCGAAGTCTGACCCTACGCCTACTCTTACCACCATGTTCCTTTCTCTGCATACATCCATACATTCCCACCGTCACTTAATGCGTACCGAGCCGCCGCACTTCCCCGTGCCCCTACAGCCGGCCCCCGGGCGCCGGGGAAGGCGGACCGGGATCCCCCGCTCCCCCGGCAGGTGCGGCGGGTGCCCGGTCCCGGAGGATGCTCTGCGGCGTCCAGCCCCCCGCACGGCCCAGCTGCAGAACGCTACCGGGCAGGTGACGGCCGGCGGGGGGTCATCCCTCGACCTCCCCCTGCCCCGAAATCGCCGGCGCACCCTCGGGGCGAGGGGTACCGCAGCGCGGCCGGGCAGCAAGGTCAGCGCGGCTCTGCCGCCCGCGCCCCGGCCGCCCGCGGGGACGCGAGCCCGGCGCTGCCCCGGCGCGGCGGAGAACCCACCTCTGGCAGACATGGCTCAGGCTGGGGCTCGGCAGCCGCGGAGCTGCTGCTGCTGCTGCTGTTGCTGGTGCGGCGGCGGCGGCAGCTCACGGCCCCCACCGCCCTGCGCCCTCCGCGCCGCGGCGGCCGATGCGGGGGGCGGCGGCCGATGCTGGGCCGGGCCGGGCGGGCGGGTCCGCGCCGCCGCCGCGCTCCGTCCCTGCCCTGCCCTGCCCCGCTCTGCCCTGCCCTGCCCGCCGCGGTGCGGTGCGGGAGCGCGGTTGTCTGCGCGGTGTGTGCGGGCTGTGTGTGTGTGCGGCTCTGGGTGTTCGTGTGCCGGCGCGGAGCGGCTGCGGGGCGGGGCAGCGCCGGCGGAGCCACCGCGGCCGCAGCCGCTCCCGGGCGCGGTGACTGCGCGGGGAGCGGCGCCCGGCGGCGCTCGGGTGCGGCGGGGCCGGGGGCGCACGGCGGAGTGCGGGGCGCGGTGCCGCAGAGGGCGACAGCCGGGGACAGCCGCGCCGCTGGCAAAAGCCACGAACGCCAAGGAGAGCAGCGCGGCAGAGCTCCAGCTCCTTGGAGTGCTGGATAGGCGTGTCTGCTCCCGGAGTCAATGACAGCGCCGTGCGACAGCAGCTCTGCCCGTTCGGGACCTGGCGCTGAAGTCTGTGCCACAACTTGAAATTCACGCATCGAACAGCAAAGATATACCTGTATGTAAATTGTATATACACGCAGAATTTCTACCAGTGTTGTCTGCAAAGCAATCTTGGCGTTAACACACAGAAAAGAGTGCTCAGCTTCCTCCTGGCACCTTAATAAAAGTACCAAGCGAGCAAATGCAACGCACCAGAAAAACAAGATCAGTATCTGGTGGACACCTTTACCCATGGCAGCCCAGCCTCCAGCCTAGTGAAGCCAAATATTCCCATGCCACGCTAAAAAGAAAACCCCTACGCCACCAGATTATTAGATGGTGGCAAGAGTTAAGCAAATCAACAATCTAGTTTGTGAAGAATAACAGGTTAGAAGAGCACATCAGAATAGTGCAGTTAAAACATTAGAGCAGACTTTTATCAATGTCAGAATGGGCAACTATGAACTAAAAAACAGAAAGCCCAATCTGTGATGTTCAGCAAAGGAGCCAACATGCAAACTGAATGACGGGAGGGACTGAATCACACTCCTCCACTCTGATCTACCATGCACTATACATCTTCATACTAGCAAAAAGCCTACACAATTTTTTTTATCAAAAAACGCCACAATTACCAGAATCTTATCTAAGAGAGGTGGTAAAGATTGCATTATCATGTGGCCACAGGAAAGGAATGATGGTAGTAAAAGATGTATCATGGATTCTCACTACTGTCTGCAAGTGCAACCCAGCCAGTGCCTCTGCTCTGTCAGATCCAGCCTCTGGCACAGCTCACCTTCCCCCTCATGCCAGCTGAGCAGGGAGGGCATTGGTGAAGGGATGGATGGAAGCAGCAGCAGGATGGGCAGCACTCACATACCCCCTCATCAGGGGATACAGACACAAAAAATGAACTGGCACATCTGTTTGCCCGAATGTGTGCTCATGCTCACACACTGCAAAGACTTCTAGTCACATCCAGCTCTCTTTGCCATGGATTACCCCAGTGTTACCTACACTTCAATTCAATCATATTCCTTATGTCATTCTGTTTTCTTCATTCTTGCAAATGTATCTGAATCTGGCAGCAGGAATAAAACAAATCAAGCTTTTCTTCTCTCTCTAAACTCCTATGGCATTATCCTTAGCTGGTGATCTGACATCCCTTGAAAAACTGTTCTTTTCCCTGCTTCTTTTCTGAAAATAAAAGAATTTTCCACTTGCAAACAACTCCAATTTTCTTTCTTGTCTGAAAGAGCCAAAGTTTTCCTCAGTCAATGTAGTCTGACAGCATTTTGTATTTTTAATTAAGTCATTTCCTATGCACTTCCTCAGTGAGTTTCTGCTAGCACTACCACAGGTTCTCCCATGTGGTACTTAATAGATGGCTTTAAAAAGAAAGTTCAGGAACATGCAGAAATTAGCTTTTTAATTAAGAATTTCCTTTCTTTATACTGCTAGGAAATAGGAAGGGAAAGGCATTTGCACCTTGAGATTCTATAGAATACAAAGAGTTTATTCCATTAATTGTGTAAACTCTCTATGGCAGAGAAGTTGAACAGACATGTTGGTCAGAGAATACTAAAATGGGTCAGACACAGCACTCATTTACTAAAGTGAGCTTTTTAGCTCGGTTTCTTGGGCACCTGAGGCTGGTGGAGTTTTATTTTCCTGTCTGTCCCCTCCATTAAGTTGCCTGCAAGAGTTTTCAGATTTGGATATGGAGAATTTCAATTCAGGTTGACTAAAAGGTATAATTCAGAACAAGTTCTACATCCCTACAAGTTTTGTAGTAATTAGCACTTAAGAAGAAAAACTAAAATAAAGGAAAAAAGCTGCAGTGGAGACAGTAACCAGTTCTGGAGGCAATGTCTTCATTAGCCACAAGTACCAGTCAGGCAATCTGCATGTGAGCAACTAAATCAGCTCCTGTAGTTGCTGCCTGAGATCTTGTTAGTGTCTAGGGAATGTGGAAGGAAGCTGAAGAGGGTGGAAAAGGAAGGTACAGAGAAGTGAGGCACCATTATCATTATTTTACAGGTGAAGCTGAATCAGAGAAGAAGGACAAGCCAATCCAAGTCCTGCTCACTCTCCTATGCACTCCCTCTTCTCGTAGTCCAACCCATGTGCTTCTGCTTCCCTCACTGCAGCACTGGTTATGATCCTCATGGAACTACTTTAGCTCATTAATTAACAAAGGGTTGCTCACTTTCTGTATCCAAATTCCCTACATTTGCTGTCTGAACCAAAGGCTCAGATAAACACTGGAACATGACTGAAGGCGAGTGCAGAACTGCACAGCCAGGAAGAGTAAGGAACCATTAGAGGCAACAGAGAGGATTCTTTTTAGCAGCAGCAGCTGTTGAGCTGTTTGATTGAGCCATTTCCTGACTACTTTAGAAGTCCATTAAGGAGCAGTGATTGACATTGTTTTATTTCAGGCATCTACCTGAGGCTTCTGAATTAGTCAGCTGGGAAGTAGGATCCTATCTCCTGCATTTTGCTATTGACTGTACAGACTAAGCTTCTAACTCATAGTGTAAAAAGATCCATTAAGGTAATTTTTAAAGGTATTCAGTCTTCAAGAGATCCAAAAAGGCACCTCGAGATTTTTCAGAGATGCCCAAATCTTAATGTATTTTACCAAACAATAGGTGTTTCCAAGCCCTGTCTCAATGGCCTTGAGGAGCTAAGTGTGTTGTCCAAGGTCACAAAGAAAATCTATGTCAGAGGAAAGCACACAACTTGCATCTTCAAAGAAAAGTATCCCAAATACTGGACTGTGTTCTCTGTGCAACATACCTTGCTGTCACTTAGCCATTGTGTGAATATAAAACAGAAAGTTCTCTTTTCATCACTTCTGAACCAGCTTGTCTCATATAAAGTAGGATAGTAGTTTTGAAAGTAATTAAGATCCCATCAGTCGTATGTAAATCTATTTTTTCTCCATGAAAATCAGCATAGAATGACACAGGGATTAAAAAGCAGGTAAAAGTCAGCATTGCGTCTTTGTCTGGTGCAGATGACTCATCAGTCAGAATATACCTATTTTTGCACAATGCAGGATCTTTCCTCTTGAAAATCATTGTGAGAAAAATTGGAATTTTTTGGACCAACAGACAAATTCTTACAGAAGTAGGTTTCCAAGAACAACTCCTGTGGGCAAGACAAATGGCAAGGATGGCCAGGATTGGTCTGAATAATGATGGGAATTTGGATTTTTCCACAGATTTTCCCCATATGTTCCACCATAATTCCACTGGCTTCTTTTTTAGGGAAATCAGACCTATAGCAGTTATACTAGAAAGGAACAAAATCTAGAGCATTACTAAGCCTGATAATTTAATCAGAATTTTAATAAGCTCAGAATAGTTCTCTGTGACATGAATGACAAGAAAGCAAGACAGCTCTTTTTCAATCTAAGACTCTTAGTAGAATTTGCAATTAGTCAGAAATGGACAAGATACTCAAATAAATACAAGGCCTTTTACTGATTATACTGAGCTTCCAGGGAAGTTCCAACTAATCTTTTTGGATAAAAGTTCCCTTTTATATATTTCAAAGGAGAACTGAGCTTCAAATTACTCATACCAAATATTAATAAAAATCCTTGCTTAAGGTTTGGGGTTTTTTGTTGTTGTGGGGTTTTTTTGTTGGTGGTGGTGGGTTTTTGGGTGGGGTTTTTTTTTTCCAAATATCCCACATATCTATATAAAGAACCTTAACCATTAAAAAAATACAAAAAAATTCAAAAAGATAGGAAGTTCTCCTGGGTGAGACATCCCAGAGTCATCTTCCAGGTTTTTTCTTATTCTAGTTTTCTTTAAAAACTCCTTTCTTCTACATGTTATTCCACCCTCCATATTGTTCTGTGGAATATGCACTTTTACAACAAAAGTTTCAATATTGAATTTACGTTATGTAAGATCATGCTGTCATGCTGTAGGTTTTATATAAGCCAGAAATGCTGGCAATCCTGGAAAACTAAGGAAAAGCCCTCAGCTAAGCCTGTTAATACCGACTGTATATTACTCTTCCATCAAAATGACTGCTGTACCTGTGGGAACTTAGAACACAAAGGCCAAAATGACAAATTCTTTTCTGAGAGTCATCTTTGGAAACATCGTCTAAATGTTGGGCAGCATTTACTGCTGAAGAACTTCAGCATCACCCCTATGTGTGAACCTCACCAGGAAGACGCCAATAAAACTTAACCAGGTTTTGCACCAGGTTCTCTCAAGGTCATGTATGAAGTATGTCCTGTGAATAAGAGCTGTGAACACAAGTCTGGGAGGCGATGAGATGCATCCCAGAGTCCTGAGGGAATTGGCTGATGTTGTTGCCAGGCCATTCTTGATGATATTTGAAAAGTCATGGAAGTCAAGTGAAGTCCCTGGTGACCGGAAAAAGGGAAACATTGCTCCTATTTTTAAAAAGGCTGGAAATGAGGAGCCTGGGAAGCACTGAGCCATCAGCCTCACCTTTGTGCCTGGGAACAGATCATCCTAGATGCTCGGCTAAAGCACAGGGAGGACAGGGAGGTGACTTCAGAAAGACGTGGCTTCACCAAGCGCAGGTCCTGCCTGACCAACCAAGTGACCTTCTACAGTGGAGAACCTGCATCAGTGGTTGCCTTCAGGAGAGACAGAGACAATCCCCCAAACTGCCTTTTCAGAGTTGCATCAAGTAAGGGCATTATCTTGCTGTGTGCCCTGCTTTACCCTTCACTCTGAATTAAATTATGCAGTTAGAATTGGTTAAATGTGCATTTTCCCATAGAGTAATTTTTACATCATGTAAAACATGGAAGGCATTTCTTTGGTCAAAGTTCACTTTAGCAAAGATGTTTATGAATAACATGGCAAGAATAGCAAAGAATATTCTGAATGAGTTAGAGTCAAAATCTCTCAGCACTGCTATACACAGTGAAAGTTTGGTGAATCAGAAGGGAAAATACACCTGTGGTTGCAATTACAATGAGCCAAACTTTGAGAAATGTATATATTTCATTCTGCTGTGAACAGCCAGGCTTGTGTGGGGTAGAAAGTCTGGGGCCAAAAAAAATAATTCTCTAAATTGTCATGAAAGTACCTCAGTGCGTAATTTGATGTCTAATCATAAGAGATACTTAGGTTTCTCCCTGTTCTCCTGGAATCCACACATTACTGTCTTAATTTCTCACATGCTATTTTCCTTATATGCATTTTCTATCCTGAGCTCTGTATTGCAGGGCCCTCTGGCTGAGAAGTATAGAATTGGACAGGCCTCCCTTCAGAGCATATAAAAATCATTCCTTAATTAGCTGGTGGATGCAATTTGATTTGAGAGCACAAAGTACTGGCTCTTTTTCAGGACCTGAATGCCTTGTTCCTTGTCATACTAACTCAAAATATCAGCCCCTGGTACCTGACCTGGCACTGATCAGTTTTATAGCCAAGGCAAATGCCTGCATGTAGACACACCCTCCTAGACAAAAATCTCCTGGAAATTGTGATGGCTGCTTCACAAGTACTCAGGACACTTGGGAAAGAACATGGGCCAACCCGCCAAAAGCACAATCCTAGAGTCATGGCAACAATAAACTCAAATCCTGAAAGATTCCTGAAAGTATTTGAAAAAAAAGAAAAACACTTTTCCTGTTAGTCTTGCCCAATGCGTTGATGTACACAGGTTCTGGGTATTTTCTTTATTTTGCCTATTGACATATACCAATAAATCTATCTGTTACACACGTAATGCATTTAAAGCTCTGATCCAGATGACTTTTCTCATGCAATACTTTTCTTTCAATGTGTTAAAAAAAACCCCAAGAAAACCAGAAGGTTTAATTCAGTCACGCTTTTTTTTTTTTTTAAGTTCACTTTTGAATCTGTTTGAGCTTAAAACTGATGCCAATTCTCCACAACATTCAGTTGTTTATTCCACAGCAAGTCACGCCGATAGAGATGCCAGCAGATGACTGAATTCCCAAGTTAAGCACATCACTGGAGTAAAACACGGGGTCAGGCTGCCCTCTGCGGGCTGGGATCTGGATCTGGGACAAATTATTTTGCAACACCACAGAGAAATGGATTATTGTGAGTACAGGATTTCTACATCAGAATTTTGATTTATGATGTAATGCCAATGCCAATATAGCAATTGGCTCTCTGCTGCCTGGTTGCTGCTGCTGGGGAGGAAGAAGGAAATGCGGAGTGCGGGTGTCTGATGCAGCAGTCAAGCACTCCAGGTACAAATAACAGCTCAATCTACACCACCTGGGAATTCCTGGGAGAGCCAGAGGATAATAGCTTCTGAACACAAAACCAGAGAAACCAAATGCCTGGAAATACTTCACTTGGCACATGAGCTGCTAGGCAGGAATCAAGTACAGCATATTACAGCACCACTCCAAGATCTAATCAGGAACCGGTTCCTTTATATTAGCTGTATTACAGACACAAGTCTGCTTACTTCAGCATTTCACAACATGAGGCCTGAATGTCAAACTAGTCCAAAGCAGCCTGAGGCAAGAGAATAGGGATGAGCAACAGAAATATTCTACATGATGCTGGGTCTACTACAGACTCCATTTTCTTTGCTCATTGTCAGTTGTGCCTCCAGCTCAGTTCCTTAAAGTCTTCATCCAAGTACAGACGCTCGTTCCTACAGGGCTGATGACTCAGAAAGAAATTACAAAGGATTCAGCTGTACAGACCTTTTCTGGAAATGGAGTTTGGCTCAGAGTACAGCTTCTGAACATGAAATTCTAACAGGAAGTGTTCAGGTTCTTCCTCTACCCCCACTCACAGGTAAAATAATGCAATGGTGATATTGACGGTCACTCTACCATCTGTGGGAACCACAGGAGAATTCAGTTGTCAAAAAGGGCCAATCTTTAAATACAGGACCCTTTTTAAATTCATTGAGATTTAGTTGTAATAAAGATGACGCAAATATCACGTGGGATGCGAGAACTTCAGGGGTTAGTCAATGTCTTTGTCAACTCAAACCTGTCCTGTAGCTTCAAATAACATTATCTGAGAGCCAAGCAGGACAAGAGAACTGCTAAGACAATGGGCCGTCAGGTGTAGCAAACAAAGCATTTACAAGCCAAGTAATACGCAGCAGTTAATCCCAGAGGTAGCACTACTAGCTGGCATACCTTCCAGCCATAATTCCTTCTCTGCGGGTCACACAGGGATTATTTTTTCCCGAAAAATGTTACTGAGAGGGATTGGCGCTGAATCCCTTTCGTCCCAGAGGTGCGGCCGGTCAGCTGCGCCCTCTGCTGTCGAGAGCTGGAACTGGCGGGAGGCAGTTCCCGGTGTAACACCTGGGGAACATCCCTGGAATTCTCTCCTGAAACTCCATGGATGGAGAACGCTGGAGCGCGTTGTGGCACTAGAGTTTGGGTCTGCCTGGATAATTGTGCTATCAATAATTTAAAATTAATCGCGAAGCCACTACCGAGTAGATCATAAATATTTCAGACGCTGGCTTCAAAATTAAGATGTTTTACAGTGTCAAAATTTAATGTCAGGCTCCACGAGAGATTTCAAATATACCCCAGGACAAAGATATGCGAATTTACAGTCTGACGAAAACCTACTTTTAATTGCGGACTAATGAGAAAGAAAGCTCTGCTGAAAGCTTCTATACTTGCATTGTAATAATGTGCCTGATTTAATTTGCGTAACTCATATGGACTATCAAGATCAGCTTTTGCTTATGATTAAACAGATTATCTGATAACATTTTAGGGATCAACAGATTATAGTCCTTTATCCAAAGACGAAAGTAACAATGAAATCTTATTATGCATTAGAAACAAACAATGCAGTCAGAGCTGATCTGAAAATGACTCAGAAATCTCTTAGTAGGGTCAAGGCTAAGCACCTAAATTCTCCCCAGAAATACACATGGATTCTGGTTTCCAGACTTCCCTCTCTGCAAGTACTCAGATGAAATACTGAGGGAACCAATTTATGTCAGGTAGACTACTCAATTTCTTTCCCAGTATTTTAGGGCAAAATCCAGTTTTATTTATAGCACATTCAGACCCTTGCATTCATTACAATATAGCACAAACCCAGTAGTTTATATTTAATCTCCTTGCTTCAGCTTCCACTACCCCAAGAAAAAGTATTCTTGTGCTCCTGCCAGCCTGCAGACTGCAGTAAAATTGGCTAAACTCTCACTGATCACATCTGAGTGCATTTTATCTGCTTTCAATAATTTATGATATGCTAGCACTTGCAGATACTGTATGGCAGAACATCCATATATTTACTTATAGAGGAAAGTCTGGATTTTTATGCTTCCAGGGGAACAGGAATATTTGAAGAAAACATGATGTGACTGGAAAAGAAATGTCTCATTTTACTGACAACATGTACTTCTGACCTCCTTGTGGTCTCCTTTACAAAGCCATTACATAAGGTAAAGCAGGGTGGTGTAACTGAAGCACAAACAGAGAAGAGCTGCTGGGCAGGCAATATTTGCCCAGTGATGTGTCCTCCACAGTAGCAACGAGTGCTGGTGTCAGGAGGCTCTTGCAGGTGTGACAGGTAAGCACTCAGACAATAAATGAATGATTGGGAAGTTTGTAACCCAGCAGAAGACAAATCGATGTCTGCCCAGAAAGAGCAGATGTGCAGATGTGGAACAGAATGCACAGGCCAGGAAGCGCCTGAAAATGGGATTCATGAAATACTGCATGAGCTGATTACATGGAGCTGCTGGCCAATCAGCAAGGAGGGAGGTGATGTACGCAGCTGAGAGCACAGAACCAGAAAATTCATGACAGAAAATTACTTCAATTCCACTGCATGCTCTTCAGTGTGTGATGTGCAGCATGCTTGCTTCCTGTAGTAAAGCCCAGCATCAGAAAGGTCTGAAAATTATGCTAAATATCTCCTTAGCCCTCCTCAAAAGCAGACATCATGCTGAACCACTAAAACTTTATTCTTTATTTCATCCAAGTAGTCACTGAAAACATAGATGTCAATTTGATTATTACAAACACAATAAAATCCTGCACAGAGTATCAACAGATATTTGGCATAGGAACTAATAGGAAATTTTTCATCTAGGATAAAAAAATCACCCAATCTTCAGGCTCTCTAAAGCAAAAGTCCAGACTGCAGAAACTTCTTCTGTAATGTAGACAAATGCATCCATTAGACACTGGCCTGGTGCCATCAATCCAAATAGCACAGAGATCTTTAGATAGAAAGGCCAGCACATTATCTCATGGTCACACACCATCTAAATTGATTTAATCTAGACAATTTCATTAATTTGTAAGAAAGAAGAAAGTTCTCAAAAGCTCTATCAATTAGAACAGTCTCACTTTCACACTCTCACTTCTCACATTCAAGCAAAACACTAAGTCACTGCATGTACTTATCCGAAAACAAAACTACCTTGCCAAAAAAACCCCACCCAACCCCAGCCAGCAGAGCTGTGCTCTCAAGTGTGCTTAAACAGGTTGTAATACTTGTGTTTATTTCAGTGGAAGCAACATCAAGAATGAGCAGGTGAAGATGTATTGTTGCACATGACATGACATTGGTAGCCCATCCATAACTGCATCATCTCCAATTGAATCATCCCTAATGAGAACAAGAAGAATTCAAACAAAATGTAACCTCAGCTGAGTTCTTCTGCACTGACACTGGTGAAATATTTTTTCCATTAGTTTCCAGTGATTTGCATTACTACTGGTTTGCCAGTATTTATCCAATATTCCCAGCAGTGAGACATACATACATATGGTTGAGAAATTAGAGACTATTTTAAAAGATCGTTTAAAAATATATATCTACAATTTGCAAGACATATAAGCACCAAAGACTGGATTCTGCACTATGGCTACAAATTCATGCCTCATCTATTGGTTGGTAAATGCAGAGTTATATACAGAGATTCAATTTGTTTAGTAGGCTTAGGAAAAATAATTTACATGTAATATTTTCTCTTTTTTTTTTTTTACTGCAAGGCATTTCACATTAAGGAGTCTTAATAAGAAGTCACTTTTACAACGAAAATCTTAATTTCAATGACAATGAACTGTTCTGTTTAAATAATAATGCATTTATACATATCAGTCACTCTTAGAATAATAAGAGGCCCTTAAACATTACAAAAGCTTTACCTCACCATCTGTGATTCTGTGATTTATGATTTCATAAATTGTTAAGTACGATTAGGAATACTCTCACAGTTATAAAACTGTCTCCTTTTATATCTTCATGATATCTTACTGTCTCTTTATTCATTCTGCTGCTTGAAGATGGGAAAGCCCAAGCACATTTAAAAGACATTTTTTGCAGGAAAAAACAGATTGCAAAAGCATCTTAAATGACCACATTCTCTTAGACACAGATATGCAAGCACCTTGCAAATGCAGCACCTGTCTAGTTAATAATCACCTAAACACAGAGATGTTTCATCATATGGCTACCCACATAAAGAATTTACATTTCCTATGAACAACTAGAGAAAATAAGTTGACAATTGGAGAATAAGCAGATTTTTAAAAACCCAACATAATTACCTTTTAAATTGATATTGACATATCGGGACTTCTGGATTTTGAGAAGGAAAGAGCTCTGCTGTTTAACAACTGCAACAAAGGTGTCCACGTACAACTAGTATTTACTTCCATAGAGTATTTGAGCTGTAGCTCTCCATGCCTGCAAAGCACAGGGGTGTTAATAGCGATCAGTACAGCAGAATCACTAGTAAGACTTCATCACAGCATCCTCATAGACTTCCCAGATGACACAATTTAAAGAACAGCAGTTAAATAGTAGTTTTGTCCTGTCTTTTGATTCATCTCTCTCTGCATGCTCCTAGCATATGAGGAAGCTGGTGCTGAGTCCTCTCCAAAAATTAACGTGAAGCTTATCTTCATTTGGTACTACAGGGTCTCCTCACTTTCCCATATTGGTCTATCACTGTCCCAACATTTCATTCTGTTACCCAGTGCCAAAATCCTGTTCTCCTATGTAAATGTGACAAGCGTCCAAACATTTTCCCAAAACATCATGCTGCTTGCCAGCTACATCTATAACTTCTGCTCAGTCCACCTTACCTCTGCTTTTCCTGTGGCACTGCAAAATATGAGGGATGATCATTCTCCCTGAAGATTTGGTTCAGAGGTGAAATAAAGCCCTCTTTGTCTCCTCTCTGTGGGGGAAAAAAACCCCAACAAACAAACAGTGAAATGGGCAACATGCACATTGCCCCGAGCCCTCTCATCTGTGGTACCCTGCAAGGACCATACCACCCATACCACCAGCCTCTCACCCAGCAGCAACAAGACAGGATCACTTACATCTGGAAAAGACCTCCCAGATTGTCAAGTCCAAACTTTGACCTAATGCCACCATGCCCACTAAACCATACTGTGGATGATGACAGACCCAAAATGTCCCAGCAGACAGCAAGCTGGACCTTTTGCCATACATGCCAGGGTTACTCCGTATCCATGCCCTGCCAGCAGGAAGGTGGAGGCAGCCATCTCCACACCCTTGCAATTCTAAGGACGCCAGAGACCTTTGTGGGAGTCTGATGGCAGCCTCTGGGCACAGGGACTGCAGACGTGGGTACCCCTTCCCATAATCTGAGACAGTGTGGGCAGCAAGGCCAGTGGCATCCTGGCCTATCTCAGGAATAGTGTGGCCAGCAGGACCAGGGCATCCTTCTGCACTGAGCACTAGTGAGGCCATACCTCCAGTGGCCTGTCCAGTTCTGGGCTCCTCAATTCAGGAAGGACATTGAGGCGCTGGAATTAGTCCAGAGAAGGGCAAAGAAACTGGGTAAGGCTCTGGAGCACTTGTCAAGTCAGGAGTGGCTTGAGGGCACGGGAGCTGTTTAGTCTGTAGAAAAGGAGGCTTACGGAGGACCTTACCGTTCCCTGTAACTCCCTGGCAGAAGGTTGTAGCCAGGTGGGGGTCAGACTCTGCTCACCGGCAACCAGCGGCAGAAGAGCACACAATTTTAAGCTGTGCTAGGGGAGGTTTGGGTTAGTCATTAGGAAGAATTTCTTCACATAGTGGGTGATTAGACATTGGAATGGACTGCCCAGGGAGGAGGTGGAGTCAGCATCCTGGAGGCGTTTAAGGAAAAACTGGACATGGCACTCAGTGCCACGGTCTGGTTGACATGGTGGTGTACGGTCGTAGGTTGGACTCGATGATCTCAGAGGTCTTTCCAATCTAAGTGATTCTGTGCTGTGATTCACTTCCCTGCCCGGGAGTTGCCCACTGTAGCGGGGGCTGGCTCGGGGCACAGCAGTTGCTCGCTCGTAGCCCGGCAGTGTCGCACACTACCCGTGTCCCGCCCCGCCCGCATCCCGGGGACAGCACAAGCGGCCGGGCCGGGCAGGAACGCGGCGCTCTCGTCTGGCAGCGCCCGGGGCCGGGCGGAGCGGAGCGGGGCGGGCAGAGCCGGGCCGAGCTGTGTGCAGGGGGTGGCGGCCCCTGCAGGACACCCGGAGCCTCGGCAGCCGCCGCCGCGCAGCCGGCGGTGTCAGTGCCACGGTGTCCGCCGGGGAGCGAGAGGCAGCGCCGGCGCCCGCCCGCCCGATCCCCGCGGCCAGGCCCCCGTATGCAGCCCTCACCCTGGAGCGGCGGCGGCGGCGGATCGAGGAGCTCTCGAGGTCCTCCCGGCAGCGGCTGCTGCAGTCGCGGGACAGGATGTTCTCCAAGTTCACCTCCATCCTGCAGCACGCCGTGGAGGCGGTAAGGCCGCCGGCGGGCCCGGCCACGCCGCGCCGGGGATGCGATCCGGGCCTAGCGCCGAGCGCGGGGTGGGGGATCGGACCGGGCCCGGCGCCCCTTCCCCGCTGCTCCCCCGCGCTGCTGCCGGCGGGGCCCCGCAGGGCGCGCATCCGCTCCCGGCTCGGCCCTGCCGCGGGCGGGAGAGGCGGAGGCCGAGCTGCCCGGGCGGGCCCCGGAGGGAGCACGGGAAGGGAACGAATCGCCCCAGCGCGGCCCTGGGGAGCCGGAGGTGCCAGGAGAGGAGGGAGCGGACGCAGCCCGGGAGGCCCCAGCACAACCTCCGGCTGTCACCGCAGGGCACTGCCGGGCCTGAGGGCAGCCCTGGCCCAGCCCTCACCCGGCCGTTGCTCGGCTGTTTCAGCGAGACAAACAATAAAGGAGAGAAATCAGGAAACTCCCCAGGATTTCCATCTCGTTGTGACCACCAGACAATAGTCGCCGTCCCCGGTGCTTCTGCGGGATGTTGTCAGTTTCAAAGCGACGCTTTCCATCCCTGGTTTATTTCGTGATTGTGTGCGGGGTTGGCCGGGGACGCGGGGCTGTGTGTGCAGCGAGGTTCCCTTCCCTGACGGGGACTCGCTCAGCTGTGCTGGGCAGAGCAATCGGGGCCTGTTCTCGAGCTGCCATTGCTTCAGGCCGCGTTCGGCACTGCCTGGCCACACCATTTATTTTTTACTTTTCAATGAGGCGGGGTCTTGGTAGTAATTCCCTGCCTTTCAGCACCTCTCCCAGTAAGCCAGGACATCCAGGAGACTTGAGTATGAAGAGAGGATGAAAATTGGCAGTGAAATACTGAAGTGAAGGTGGAAAGTGTTGAAGAAAAAATGTTCAAATGGTTGAAGAAAAGAGCTTGCAGGCCAAATCCAAAGGATTGAGATAAGAGCCTGCATGCCAAATCCTGTCTCATCTGAGGGGCAGCCTTTGTGCATTAGTGTATGCTTTGATGCTGCACTTGAGCATGTGCCTGTCTTTATATGAGCCTACAGTTCTGCAGTATTCAGGTTTAAAAGTTAGGCATGTATTCATTAATTGCAGGTTCCTAGTTTGCTTTTTTAATGGTGTAGTGGCATTTGGAAAGAAATGTTTTAAATAATTTAAATAATGAAGTGTTTTATTTGAAAACATTCTGACCACATGTGAATGCCTTTGATTGGAGAGGAAACAGAAATTAGTGCCTTCCTGACTAAAGAAAGTTTGTTGTGGTGAGCTGTGCCACATTTTGAATAACAGAAATAAGAGTGGGTGATTGAGAGATGCAGGAGTGGAGGAGAAGGTATTCTTTCAGACCTACCAATTTGAGAGATTTAATAGAAGTTATTATTAGGAGAGTGTTTACATTATTGATGTGTGCAAAAAAAAAAACCCCGAAAAAAACAAAACTGCATTTATTTGAGATCCAGTAATAAATAGGGAAAAAAAGGAGCTGAATGGAGCAGGAGAAAAGTAGAGATAGTAGGGACTAGATGCTCTTTTTTGATGAAAGAAATCCAAACAAAAATACAGAAACATTGATACCATCATTATGCAAGTGAGTACTGTCCAACAACATGCTGCTTGTCCTTGCTCAACTCTGGTGTCCCTTTTAGAATTGCCTCATCCTGCTACCACCACCGTGGTGGATCTCATAAATACAGCACTATTGCATTTACAGGATTGTGACAAATACCAAGCACCATATCCTAGGAGTGAAACATGGAACTGCAGAAGCAGGAAGATACTAAGAATGTTTCTTACTTTATAAGTTTGACCCACTAATACAAAGACAGAACTGAGAAATATAAATTTTTAACCACTTTGGGGCTTTATGTGGCTTTGTTTTGTTCTACCTGTAGTAAAAATATGTGGTCTGCTTAGCTTTGCTATGGGGAAATGAAAACTGTTGTAAATGCTAGATATTAGCTCAGTCCACTTTGATGCTGCTTGCTGTTGTCAAAACCAAGAGAATTTGGAACATCATTTTTGCTTGCTGTTTTTGCTGGGGAGCAGGTATAACGTGGGCAGATTCAGCTGAATTCTTAACCCTGAATATCTGCAATAAAACTAGTAATTAAGGTATCAATTCTCAAAAGTTTTGGGTGCCTTCCCCAAAATAGGTAGAGTTGCAACTGTACAGTTTTCTGCTGAGCTAGACACTTAAATACACTTGAAGAGCTTGGGTTTAGCTTTCACGGGTGGGACCTTAAATCAGAATGGTTTGGGTAGCCCTTCTGCCCTGTCCTTTCTCCTGCACATCACTTATATAATGCTCCTGCCCTGCCCACAGGCCTGCAGTCTTTAGAGAGCTGCGTTTAAACAGTAAGGGTTCCCATGCTATTAGATCATCATTGTTATCTTACCCTCAATACGCCATCCCTCTGAACTCTGACGAGGAGTTCCAAAGGTTGACAGTCTGATAGACATGACAGTATTTGCCTTTTACTTGTTGTCAGTGTATCACTCTTGAACTGACTGCCCTTGTGATGAGACTGTGCTTGAGGCAAACATTAGGGAACAGTTGCTTTTTACTAAGGTTTTTTCTTACCAAGAGTTTTTGGTTTTTGTTTTTTGGGTTTTGTTTTGTTGTTTTTTTTTCCCCGAGAGGTTGTGGTGTTGTTCAAGACTAGCCTGGATGGGGCTTAAAACAACATGACCTCGTAGAAAATGTCCTGCCCATGGCAGTGGGATTGAAACTAGGTGGTCTTTTAAGGACCCTTCCAACCCAAACCTGTCTGTGATCCTATGATTCTGCTTGAATAATTCAAAACTTTCAGTCTTTTCTGACTAGATTTCCCAAGTGTTTAAAACCATATTCCTGATTTTCATTACCATTGAATTCTAGTTTTTTGCCACCTCTTATGTCAATCCTGCCAATATTTTAGATGCTTTTGTGATTTCTCTGCAGCATCCAGATGAGCAAGCACCGCTGTGTTACCCTGCCAACAGAGCATCCTTAAATTGAGTTGGACGTGTTGGATATGTTACTGAGAATGGTGGATAGGACTGCTGTCTTTGTTCTGTTACTTCAGGGCAGAATAGAAATGCTGTTGCTTCGTGGGGTTCATATTATTAAATCTGTGACAGTTTATATATGGCTTGTCCTGAAGATGTTTTCTCTTTGCTATGCATTTCTGATGCACTTTCATCCCAAAGGGCTATCCATGAGCACTACATTGTCAGCAACAACAAAATGTAGTGTACAATAACAAAGCAGCAAGTTAGACTTATTTTTCTCTTATCTTATGCTTTTCACTCATGTTTCCCTAGACAAAATATCTTGTCTGTGAAGTGGCCACTCAGTGCTCAAAGGACTTTAGTTTGTGTTTCATTTGGGCTTTTGGATGTTTCACCTTAATAGTCAGTTCTAAGGGATTTTTTTGAGCTGTGTACCTTGCAGGAAAAATAAAATTTTGATTGGCTTGAATTTTGCAATTTGCTGTCAAACAGGAATATTTGTACCATGCAATTGAATGAATGAGGATTTTGGTGCCTGCTGCACATTCTTGAGAGCCCCTCTCTACCAGTCTGTTATTCCACTGTATCTCTAACGCTGGTATATTACAGTACTTTCAAGTAGCTTATGTTTATATTTTGAAGGAAAACTCAGCTTTGAAAGAAACCAAGTCACTTGGTACAGGCAGTGCTCCAAAATCATGAACTACATAACTGATTAGAACAGAATTTATTCCTCTTGAACCCACTTTATTTGATGTAATGACCTTACATTATTTGTTGTTTTAATGTTGTACTGGTATTAACAAATTAGATGACAAAATTTAATGCATGACTTGCAAGCATGTGAAGTCTTAATTTTATATGTGAGAGCAGTGGCCATTATAAACTCCATGCATTCATCAGCTGAAGATCAAGTAAACCTTCAAGCATTAATCCTTTTTCTCTCAGACCATTCACACGGGTACAGTAGTAAGACTGAAGAAAAACATCAAGTGACTGTGTCAGTCAGGGCAGTGTGCATGCACTTCCCCTTCCTTTCTCTTTGACCCAGTTTCTGCTCTCTTTTTTTTACTCTGGCATCTGACCAGATAGTACCTGTTATTTTTTTGTACAGTGTTCTCTTTCCTTTGTGAATTTGTCCTAAAGGTATTGAGGCATATCACCACCTTCTGATATTTCCATCCTTTCCAGTATTGAATTGCACTTCTGAAAAGCATACGTGAAAAATATGACAATGAATTTTACATGCACAAAAGAACTTCTGTTAAATACTGCATGTATTTAAGTTTCTTTGCTCTTTATGTTATTTTTCTCCTGCTTAAACACAAATTCTATATGCTTTGGAAAACGACATGGAATTATATTTTGGACAGGTTTTGTTATGAGCAGACTGTAGTTCTGGTCAAAGATCTGTCGCTCTCCTGACAACTTTCCCTGAAAGGAGTGGGCTTTGATTATTTGTTCCATATTGTCAGCAGAAGGATAAGGCAGCGTGTGTTAAGTTCAGCTCACTGCCAGGGAGCCCAACTGCTGGAGCTGGGCACCAGATGGAAGATCTTGCTGATCAATGGCTGCTCCAATGGGCTGCAGTTCAGTGCATTTCAGCTATTTCATATACCAACACCTGCACTGCAGGCTTGAAGATCATGGTTGGGTGGTTTTTTCCCCCCAGAGGAGGAGAACTTCACTTTGAGATTAGGAATCACTAAGAACATATTTAATTACATGAGGATTAATTAGAGAATCACAGAATATTCTGTTGGAAGGGACCCACAGGGACCATCAGGTCCAATTCTAAAATGAATGGTCCATACAGGGATCAAACCCACAACCTTGTTGTTATTAGCACCATGCCCTAACCAGCTCATGTAATGATGAGAAATAACTGCATTTTTAAGGTAACTCCTTCAAATTAGACAAGTAGCAGGAATTAATGGCCTTCACGAGGAATTCTGGTTTGCTTCAGAATCTCCATACAAGTATAGATACTTACACAATAGAGTGGTTATTCAGGCTGGCAGCTGTAACATATATTTTATCTCAGCTGATAGGTAATAATTCATCCTAAAATAGAAACTATAACCTCATATTAGCACTACCTGTCCTAGTAGGGTTAAAGCATGTCAGCCAAGTATTACAGTTTCCTAGTTCTTTCCAGTGCTTGGCTTTGTATACCTATAAGCTGGTGTCTTGGTCTTTACCTTGAATTCGTCTCTGAATAACTAAATTAAGAGGATTGGCTTGGGGGTTGGATTTTGGCTGTATTTTTGTTTGTTTGCTTGCTTGTTTTCTTGTAGGTTTTTGTTGGGTTTTTTAATCAGTAAACACTTATCTCAAAATAATCTTGCTGGGGTTACATCTCCAGTTTGTGGCAATGCTTGATGGTGTGTTCCCAATAGGCTGCACTGCTCGCGTGTACACACATGCTGATGTTATCTCTGCTATGTCTGGGTTGCAGTCCTGATCAGAGAAGACTCTGAAATCACTGGTATTTTAATTTGAAAGGGCAGGACCTGTCCGTGAATTATTTTTTCACCTCTGAGAAGAGTCTCTAGAGGCGTTTGTTGGGAGGGAGAGTGTCTATATCCACAGTTCTCTCCCATGGCAGATAAATTATTGACAGTGCTGAGAAGTGAAATCCTTTTCCTGGCACTGCTCAGAGGCACTAAATTCATCTTGAGGCAGATGAGACGAGAACAAGTGGAGAGGAAAATCACATCAGCCAAGGATAAATCTTTAATGTTATCTATCATGTGTTACTTTGGGAATAGAGTGGTCTGAGAGGCCTGTATTCCTCAAAAGTTGTCTCTGGGTTATTCATCAGCTGGTGTTGAGGTTTTAATATGGCTTTTTTTAACAGAAATTATCATTACATTGCTTGAAATACACATCTAGAGCAGCTAGTGTGACATACAGAGCACGATACACAATATCATGTGCTCAGTCTTCAGTTTGTTTGGTTATTCTTCTGAATTTCAATTACCTACTAAATGTCACAGTAAAATAAACTGGTTTGGTGCAATGTGGGGTGTTCAGATACTCTGTGGTAGCTGCTGTGCTGATGTGCTGCTCTGAGTGCACAGCCTGTCAGGGAGAGGATAAGCACTGTCAGTTTGATTTCCTGGTTGTCATTTCCAAGGACACATTTCCACCCAGGATGCAAGCAGAGATAGTTGCCAAGCACCACTACTTTTCCAGAGTCTTACATTTCAAAGTCCTGTGTGCAAAGGATCATTAACAATTAGCATTGCACTTACCTTGGCATGGCATGCTGGTCATATACTGGGCTTTACAACTTTACCAAGATAAATTAAAGTCTCATTAAATTCAAGGCAAAGGAAAGACTGATGTGAAAAACATCCAGGGCTTTTTCAAAGAAACCAACACCACCCAGTAAAGATCATATGAGTCTATACTGTACTAGAATGTATATGAGCCTTGTGCCTCTGAGCCCTTGTTTGCCCAAGAACTGAGACAGCACAGCACATTTTAGACCCTGCAGGGGGCAACAGAGGAGTTCAGAGTTATTAGTCTCAAATGTGGTATCTGTAGCTCCTGGGGAGAAAACTTCCTTCTGTTAACCTTTCTCTGTGAGGTTAACTGACCCCTGGCACAGGTTCCTGGAAAGGCTGTGGAGTCTCCATCCTTGGATATATTCGAAAGCCATCTGGACATGCTCCTGAGCAGCCAGCTCTAGGTGACTGTGCTGTAGCAGGGAGCTAAACTGACTGATCTCCAGAGGCCCTTTCCAGCTTCAGCCCCTCTGAGATTCTGTGAAGGACTGGACTCCATATCCTGTCAGGATGGTTCAACTCCTTATCCTTCCAAAACAGACACACCAGTTTATACCTAGGATTCTTTCTGTTTGCCCACAGGGCTCATTGCTGCCATCCGGTCAAGTGATAATCCCCTGTTTCAGGATGGCCTTGATAGTACAAAAAAAAAAAAAAAAAAAAAAAAAAAAAAAAAAAAAAAAAAAAAAGCCTCAAGCAAGTAGGATTAGATCCTCATGTGACCTATTGAATGGTTGGAGTTTTCCCTATACGATTCCTGATTTGACCAGCTCAAGACATTAATGGGCACCAATTCAGTGTTTGTCTCAGCTCTCACTTGGGAGAGCAGAGTGGTGAAATGATTGTGGTCCTTTTTCACAGGCTGCCTGTGGTGTAATGGGCCACAGGCCACCTGTGTCTCAGTGGGGAAGGAGCAGTGCTGATGGTGACTGCGTGGGGGGGCTGCATTTCCTTCTTGCACGATGTTATTCCTGGATGCTGCTCACGCCCAGCCAGTCATCCCAAACTCCTCCAGGGAAGAAGAAACTTTCTTTTTTTGCAGCCATGAAATAAGAGACATATTTGTTTAAAAAAAAGAACAACCCGCCAAGCTCTGGGTATGGGCCTAAAAAAACCAAACCAAAAATATGGAAAAAAACCAAAACAAAACAAAAAAACCCCAAAACCAAAACACCAAGCCCGACCTAAAAACTGAACAAAGATATTTTAAAAGAAGTTGTGGCTAACAGGAAAAAAGGCATGGCAAAAAGTGGATGAAGCAACTAATTGGTATTTTAAGGAAGCAGGCAGAGAGAACAGAGTGTACAGAAAAAGAAGAAGGCATCCAGAGCAGATGTAAAAGAACATGATTTTTTTTAACAGAACGAAACTGTGGTCTAAACAATACAAACATACATTTCTAGTGTTGCTTTGCTGTAGGAGCAATTGCTTTTGTTGCTTCAAATAGATTGTCTGGTGATAGAGACATCACAGAGATTATTACTGATATTTACAAGTCAGGCAGTGTGGCATGGGGCACAGCCATGAATAATGAATGTAGTCCATGTTAAAGGTAAAAGAGCAGAGAGTAGCAATTGTAGCACTATCTACAGCACTTCCAAGTATAAGATAGAACTGAATTTAATCTCTGAGCAAGTATGTTCATTCCATTTCTAACTAGTTTTTGTTTGTTGTGTTTTTTTTTTTCCATAGCTCGCACCTTCCCTTCCATTACAAGAAGATTTTGTTTACCACTGGAAAGCAATCACCCATTACTACATAGAGACATCAGGTAAAAGATCAAAGCACTCTGGGTTTGTCTTTTTATTGTGGAGACTAGAACTCACAATTTCAGTGTTTTTAAAAAGTAAAGATTAAGAAATACTAAAATGAGTTATATCTTTAATCAAAATACCGACAATAATAACTAGTAATTTAAAATATCATGTACTTTGACCCGTAAAAGTAGGCATGAAAAATGGCTGAAGTCTTGTTTCCTGAATACAGTGTAGAGAACTGCACCTTTTTACATCTGACCCAGTTTCTGCCTTCACATACTCTCTTTAATCTAAACAGACAGCTGCAGAAATGCAGTCCCTGCTGTTAACATTTTCGTTGCTTTGCATCAGGGATTTTCTTTTTCTTTGCAAGATTTTAACAAAAGTAATTTTGTGGTCATAGATTTTACCAGACACAGATGGATTCCATGTGCTCAGTATTGTTAAACCTTACTCAGATGTTACACCGCCCATCTTAAAATGGATATTATGATGAAATATGACTGTAGTTGCTTTTTTTTAAACTCTTCCCTGGTTTGGGGTTTTTTTTCAACAATTATGCAGCATGTAAATTTTTAATTTTGGATGTAGTTATGAAACAATTATGTTTTAAAAGTGAATGTTGCCACGCTTTCCTCAAGCATATTAATTCTGACCTTCTGCTGCAGGTGTTGTTGAATCTGTGTTTGTGTCTGATGATCTTGTTTATATCAATATTTACTGGGAAAACTGCAACATGACCCTTGGTTCCAAATACCCATCTTTTGGAACACTATGTGATGTTTCCAAAGGTGGAAATGACAGGGTGGCAGGGAAAACTGACACCTGCAGTGACGTGGTGCAGAATAAAAGCTGACCTCTCTCCCAGAGTTTCAGAAGTCTTTTGAAAAACAAGTTTCCACTGGATGGATATATTTCTGTCCTCTGCAGTAGGAGCAGAATTATTTGTAGGAAATTCAAGCAAAACACTCCAGGCTAACTGGAGATTGTGGCAGAGACCAAAATCACTCTGACATGGCAGTGTGTGATCTTGTTGCCAGTTGCATGCAAGTGACAAGTTATTTTTAGATTATTGCGTAAACAGTAGTAACCATTTCCCTAGGATAGTTGTTCCAGTAGAATTCAGCTGAAAAATATAAAAGAGGAAAATCTTCATGTGTGGATATGTTCTACAATATGTTAATGCCAGTGGCATAAATTCACTGCAATTTCATGACTTTAATAAAATAAAATCAACACCTTACCTTTCCTTCATAAAGTTTGACAGAATTCTATTTCAACGCAGAAAGTACCAAAGAGAAATTTAAAAGCTTGAGGACAATGAACAGCATAGAGTTTGAATTTTCTTTGTTGTTATCAGCAGAAAAGCCATTTATTTAGTTATCTAGTTTATAAAGGAACTGATCAGCTGCAAATTAAGCTGATGTTAGAGGCCATTCACAGATTCGAGAATACTGTGTAAAGGGTCAAAGAGGAAGTTATCAAGATTTAGTGCATACTAAACAGAAGATTGAGAGTTGTACCTTTTTCTCCCTTGGCTTCCTCTCTGGCAGTAGAAATTTTCTTTTTTGATCGTGTAATTAATGCATGTTTTGAATTTTGGCACTTCACTTTTTCCCCATTGCAAGGTCAGATATCTGCCCAATGCATATTCCAGTGTACATCTTCCATTCTGAAAGTTTTCTAAAGGCATGTTAAAAACTTGCACTGTATATAAAGCTCTTTAAATGGATGTCATCTTTATAAGTCTTAAATGTGGAACTGAACTTAAATATGAGGCCATTTTTAAATCACTCTTAATTGCCTATTTTTTTATTTAGATGACAAAGCTCCTGTGACTGATACCAACATTCCCTCTCACCTGGAACAGATGTTGGATATTCTAGTTCAAGAAGAAAATGAGAGGGAATCAGGTGAAACAGGACCATGTATGGAATATTTGCTACATCACAAGGTTTTGGAGACACTCTACACGCTAGGAAAAGCTGATGTATGTATCTCCAAGCAGAACAGATTATCTTGTGTGAGCTCCTAGTTGTGATAGAGACTGAAGTTCTACAGTAGGTGGTAGTGTGGGACACTGAACTCTAGCAAAGAGCTGCTTGCTTATATTAGACATATACCAATGTATGTTACCAGCAAATTACAAATAACAGCCTTTTACAGGTGTGATCAGGGTGAGACAACCCCTGAGGTGCTGGCTGAGACAGAACCCTGAGACTCACCACTCTGATAATGCTGATGATGAAACTAGAAGTAGGAGAAATGTGTTTCTTCAGTCTGGAGTTTTTCTGACTACTACAAGACAATATTATCCCTCTCTGTTCTTTGTTAAATGTTGGGGGATTCTTGGGTGAAAAGCTCTGTGTTAAACAGAAATTTTCGATTAACTTTCCTGAGTGTGTTGAGCTGTCACTCAAGAAAGACTTTGATATCAGAAATATTGAGTTGATCCCCAGACAGACTTCATATTTTGGCAGTGTTGTCTGGTTTTTCATGTCTGCTTTGAGGCACACACCTTTGTGGTCTTGGTCCATCCTTGTTGCTGTCTTTCTTGGCATATCTCTGAGCTAATTGGGTGGATCATGGGTGAATTAGTTTGGCAGCCCTTGTGGCAGAACATTCTGTATCACAGTGCACATGCAGTTAGGGAGGCATTTATCCTGTTCCAAGGGTAAATGGAGCTCTCCAGGGTTTCCTTCTCAGTCAATCTTTTACACATTTTCATGAGTTTTTAATCGATTTTACATAAATAGGGAACACAGGACAGTGGCTGTCTGAGCCTGGGATGTTCGTTGCTCTGGAAGGGGCAGAGATCTGCAGTACCTGTTACTGTACCAGCTGTGCTAGAGTTAGGCTAATATATGTGCTCCAGCTGGGCTTAAAACCACAACACTGCTGTATTAAAGATACTCGCTCAGAGATACAGCTCGTTCAGTAATCTCTAAATGTTGTCAAGAAACCAAGATGAAATGGTGACATATGTGAAGCGGGTAATTAGTAGTGTGTTTCTAAGAGTTGAGAGAAGTCACTCTGTACTCATACAAATATGTCTATACAGGCGTTCTTGTACAGCCTGTCTTTACACTTTGCCACTTGTGAGTTGATACATCTGAAGTAAACACACAGTTCAGTGCTTGCAAGATGTTGCAAAGATCTGGTGCAAAATGAAAAGTTCCCTTTCCCAGCAGTCAGTTAAACATACTGTGGATGTGCCCTCATGGTACATATCTTGCCATTCTGTTCAGAGAATTGCTTGACAATTCAGCAATGATTAGAGACTAAAAATAGAGATAATTACTTAGGAAGGAGAGCCAGGTTAGGCTGTTGCCACCTCAGCTGCATTCAGACATGCAGTGAACCAGATGAGGGAAATTATGTGGGTTAAAATTAACGGCATTTATTAACGTGGTAGAACACATTTGTTTGGGGGAATTTAGCTGGAAACAAAGATACATAAAGGCCCACAAGCCATCAGATCTTCTGGAGACAGGAAAGTTCTTTCATGTGATGTGGTGCATTAGGGACAGTAGAACAAGGGTCTGCATGTTCCACAGATATTTGTGATTTATATTCTGCTCAGGGAGAGCAACAGCTTTCTCTTGTCCTGGGCCATCTGTGCATTTATAAACACTTTAGCTGGCTAAGGTTAATTGCTCATGACTTTAAGAAACCTTCTGTAAGTATTAAGGTTTTTATAGTTTATCATTCTGTATTTGTATGTACTGACTCACTGAATTGCTGGATTTTGTGGCACAGTACCTTAGAAGACATCTGACCTGTAGCAAATTAATTCCAAGTTAATTTCCCCTTATCACTGTAATGATACGGAATATTTTCTGGAAAGATTGGTGGAAGTTTGCCCTAGAGCAATTAACTGAAAGTATGAATAATTTGAAAGGGAAAACAGTAATGAGATGCAACATTTTTTATTGATCTCTGTTAATATTGATAAAAATAATATGTTAACAGATGATGACTTTGTGAAAAGTACTTCTGGTTAAATTATTGCTGTTTAATTAGCCATTCAGAGTGAAAAATTTACATCTGTATTTTTCTCCACATTTATTGCATTTTTGCTGTTGTTCATCTGGTTTTGTTTCAGTGTCCTCCAGGAATGAAACAGCAAGTTCTGGCTTTTTATACAAAACTCCTTGGGAGAATACGGCAACCTCTTCTTCCCCACATAAATGTGCATAGGCCAGTGCAGGTACTGCTCAGATTTTAAGTAAACTATATTTTTGCATGACAAGTTTCTTTTATTTTGCTGTAGCTAATATTATCTTTAATTATTCAATTGTCAAGTGAATTTGTAAGGAAATTGCTTGGGTGCCATATCAATTTATTTTTTTTAATGTGCTGATGATTAGAGCCTTGGACTGCCACTGCAATACAAGTCATAAATAATAAAGAAAACTTGTTCATAGCAGTCTAAATCCAGAGCAAATGTTCTAGTCAATACTTATGCATAATTGTAGTGTGTAAACAGAAAAAATAATTCAGTCTATTATTCCTAGAAAAAGCAATAACTTTCTGTCTTAATTGTTCACTTTACGTGACAGAAATTAATCAGGCTGTGTGGTGAGGTTCTGGCAACACCAACAGAAAATGAAGAAATTCAGTTTCTCTGCATAGTATGTGCAAAGCTGAAACAGGATCCATACCTGGTCAACTTCTTCCTTGAGGTGAGTTAATCAATTCAAAATTTTACAGTTGTATTTGCTGTGTCAGGTACAAAATCTAGTGGAGAACTGATGGTGTCACATTGTGCTTCATAGCTTAGTTTTCATTCCATCTGTTGTTTTTTTATCCTGTGATACTAGAAGTCTTGTTGTTGGGAATTTATTTTTTTCTTCCAGAGACTTTATACATGTGATTTTCACGAGAATTTCATTCAGGGCTCACAAATACAACTGTCCAAGGTCCTTTTCCTTTGCAATGAAAGTGCCATTAAAGTAGTGATATGAATTGCAGTGTAGAACACTGTGTGAGGAAGACCTTGGCCTTCTTGTGTTGTTTTTGTCATCCCAATGAAGACCAAGGGACAGATTGCAGGGGGCACTGAAACCTTGCAAGTTGCTGAGTGTTCTGCAGGAGTGGGTCCTTATTTGTTAGTGGCACATATGTTGGAGCTGCAGTGCCAGCTCACAATCTACAATACAACACCATCTTCTCTCTGTAAGACAGCCTGTAAGTATCTTTACGGCCTCCTTTAACATGTGGCATTATGAAATCAGAGTGGGAGGATAAACAGTTTCTAGACTGACTTTCAGTTTCTATTTAGAAGGAGCAAAAAAAAATTATAAAAGTCCATTTAGAAATGCCTTTTACTCCCACTTTGCTGTTTCCCATGGTGACACAGTCTCTATTAAGTACATGATACTTTGCTAAAAAATATTCCTTCAGGACTATTTTACAAGCTTTCCACAAACAAGATCTGGGACAGCAGAGGCTGCTAAACTGCAGGAAGATGTTATTTTCTATTAAGTATGTGATTATCATTTGCATGTCAGTAGTAAAGAATCCATCTCGAGTTCATTTTTACCTTAATTAAGTATTACCCTGATTGCCATTGTATCCAGCAGAAATGCTATAAGGATTGAAAAGTTAATATTTAAACATTAAAAGCACTCAGAAGCAAACTACTGCATATATTATATGCAATATATGGTAGAATTCTAAATCAGGATTATTTCTAGTGTTATTTGTGTAGGTTGTATGGTCTAAGCCTCAAACCTGAGGATTCCAGTCATAAGAACCACAAGTTTTGTTCCACTTTGTGTTCTTCCCCAAAATAGCAAGATTCCAATATTAAAAAACAGACATGGAGAAACAGATGATTCCAAGTTTCAAAGGAGTCTCTAGTTTCACAAAATGCTGACTGTGGAGTTCAGGCAAACTGGCGAACGTTTCTTATAGCCCCTGTTACTTCACAGTATTATTCTAGGTGTTTAGCCTAAAGCATTTGTCATCACAACTTGTGAAGGCAATGGAATGGTTGTTTCCAGATCAGTTATGTGGGATGCAGAATTGTGCTTCATTAGAATAGGATATTCTGGTTGTTCACATTTGGCCTCCTAGAGGTGCTGTTGGGACTTGATCATGTTCCAATGCATGAAAGGGTGAATTTACAGAATTCTGTGTGGCATTTCTATCTCCAGTCTTCAACACTTACGAGATGAAATGCAGATGGATCTCACCAGAGAGTGTTTGTATCTGCTAGTTTTGCTTCCTTCTTTGACTGTTTCTAATCAGTTTATACAAGATTTTATGAACACAAAAAGCTGAGCGTGTACAAACTCACTTCCTTTGTATGATTCCATACCAAATAGTTTGTTGATAGAATGCTGGTTTATATTTTAAATTATATATATATATATGTATAATTATATTGATTAATCAATATGGGTGAAATCTTTCACCTATCTTGCTTAACCAATAAGCCCACATGTATTGCTTGGCCAAGTTATGTCTGTTGTGGACATAAGAATTTGAAGAAATTCATTCTACTTTTTAAAAACTTTAGGATCCCTATACTAATTATATTTTGGATTTATTATATTCTTTTTTGTTTAAATTGAGTTTTCCTGGTTCTTGTGCAGAGACAAAGAATATACATTGTAATGTTTATTTATCACCTCTACCTCAGTTACATTTTATGCCTCATCTCATCCCGTCTTAGCTGAGGTACTCCTTGCAACTGTTTCTGGCAAAGGGACATTTAACTCTCTGTGCTTCAATTTCTGTTCTTGAGACCTCAAAAAAGTTCTAATATAGTAACTAAATAGTTGTGTGTTCATTTTATAAAATGAACGATAGTTTCACTATGCACTTCTGCTTTCAGTACTATGAATTATCACCTTTTTATTTCTCACCACAAATTAAGTAGAGATTCCCATCAGCTGGGATATCACTTGATGTTTTCATAGAACTCCTTTTAAATCTATCAGAATTTAGACATGGCATCATCCACCACAGATTATAAAACTGATGTTTAGGGATCACAAAAATGCAAAAGTGTGGTTTTATATTATCTGCTCTTTGTTAATGCTGAATTCACAAGTACTTTGCTTAGAAAGCATTGAATATGTGTTTTATGTAACCTTTTCTATTAGGTCATTCAGGATCCTGTTTTGCACCTTTGCAGGAGGCAGGTGAGCAGCTGAGCTGCAGACTTGCATGATTAAATATCAGGAAGCTTAAATACACACAAAGATTCTGCCTGTGTGTTGCTCAATGTACAGACTGCCTTGTGTCACCTGCCAATGTAAAAGAAATGAGCTATGGACACATTTCTAGGGGCATTCATACATTTTTATATGTTAGTTCTCTCATCACTGACTTAGCTAAATAAGCAATGGTTTTTCAAATGGCAGAAGAATCCAGACATGAAGTAATAAGCCACTGTATGATAAAAAAAATATTTTACAGAATATTGTCCAGGGTTTTTTTTTAAAAAGCTTTTCCCTTTAACAACCCTGCCTGCGGCTTGAGTGGTGCCAGCAACAGTGTGAAGTCCAGGGTTGAAATGCTGATCCAGGCTTTATGTGCAAGGGTCAGTGTTGTGGTTCAGATATTTCTGTGTATTGATGAGGAAGATGGGACAATACTGAAGGACTGCAGCAGCTCTGGTGATAACTAACTCAGACACCTTTTTGTTGCTTTGCCAGCCTTGCACTTCTCACACTGTCAAAAAACCCCAAACTGTATTGAAACAGTAATTTTTCTACTGCATTCAAAAATCATCCTTATTTTATAGCATGCAGTCTGCTGCTTTTACCACTGGTTTGCTTCCCCAGGGAATTGGTTCTGTGAGTGTGCCACAATGCCCTGTGCAAATTCCCCACAATGAATGCACGGCACTGGAGCAAGTGTTCACAGCAGCTCTCCAGTTTGCTGCCTGACTGTCATGTACTCAGTCCCTGCTGGTTTGTCTGTACTAAAATCCATTAACCCCAAATGGTTAGTCTTTTAAATTATTGATGCTTGAGATATATTTGTAATAATTTTGGTGTTATCATAGAGAAGGGAACCGTTTGGATTTATAATCTCACTACAGTTCTCACTTGAAAGAAATGTCTTGTGCTGCATTCTAATTTATGATTCCAATAAAGTATTCTTCACGTGCGCTTATGCCAGAAGAACGCTGAATTCTTGCCTTTCTGTGAGTTTCTTCATGGTATTGCAGAGCACAAATTTAAATGTCTTTTTATGTGCTGGAGACAGATTTATGGGAAGACAGATGGGTTGCCAATTTCCAGGCAAAGCAGAGATGGTTTGAAGCTTCCAAGAAGGTTCTCTGTGACCTTTTAGAGTATCCAGTGCCCAATGCTAACTTCTAGTATCTTATGTCTGTCCTATCTACTCAATTTTTTCTTCTTGAGAGACACAATTTGAGAGTACTCTGCTGTCAGAAAAGGTGTTTCTTTCCCTTTCCTACTGAAGGTAAAATCTCAAGAAATTTAGGATTATTTTACTTGTGTGATTCCATCTGGAAATTGTTTTTCAGACATTAGATGAATGTGAGGCCTTGACACAGAAAGGAATGCTTTATAATAAAGTTCTAAAGGTGCCACACATAAGATAAATTAAAACTTCTATCAAATTGTGGTCAAATCAAGTGAATATGTGCCTTCAGTAGCAAAACAAAAAGCTGCCATTCTTTTGTAAATGGCATATTCAGCCTTGAAGCAAAATGTTTAGGTCTTAAGAGAAATTTAAGCAGATTTAAAAGTGTCCTAGGTTTATAAAACGCCCACGCTCCCACAGCCCTTTACGTTTTACATGGTTACTGTATCCAGCCTTGACTACTTCAAATGTTGATGTTAAAAAAACTGCTTTTAGTAAACTCCTGCTTCAGGATGAACAGTAATTTCAGCTGTGTAATTCCAAAAAAATGCTTTGCAGAGTAAGTTAAAAGCAATGGCTCTCCAAGGATCAGCAAGCGTAATCACAGAAGACATGATAAAAGACCAAGAGTCCGTGACAACAGACACAGGGCAGCCTGAGGAGACGCCCGGTGCTGCCGGAGCCGAGCACATGGAGAAGGAAGATGAGCTCCCACAGCAGGCAGATGAGCTCTCTTTCAGTCTGGATGAACTCAATGTCACAGCATCACCTGAGTCCTCCACTGCTTGTCCAAATCAAGACTATAATTTAGTGAATTCCCTACTAAACCTCACTAAGAGTCCTGTGAGTTGGGTTTTTTTGTTTGTTTGTTTTTGCGTTTTTTTTCCACTGGATGTGATAAAACAAAATAGTTGGATACTGTGTGAAGTGGGCAGAGGGAGTGGATAAACACACTGTATTTTAGCTATAAAAAGTGAAATGAGGGGCTTTTTTTGCAGGCACTTTCTGTAAGTTGGCTATTTTTTCACAAATGCATATTAAAGCAGGAATACTATTTTAGAAAATTAGTATTAAGCTTGTTGATAGTAATATAAGTGGGTTTTTTTAAGAAACTTGTATAGGGTGCTGTATGTTTCACAGAAAAGCTACACAGGATAACCAGAAGGTTAAATATATTAAGGTTAAATATGTTACAAGAGAACGTTTTTAAAACTACTTTCAATTGTTCTGACTTAACCAAACCCACTCTCTTTGTAATGGCACTGAGCTATCTCTAGGAGTGGGTTTTTGTTCTAAAAAGCTTGCTGTATGTCTTACCCATGTCAATCCTCAAATTCAGACTGAGATTCTTTCAGAAAATTTAGAAGGGGTTTGGGTGAGCCTGTAATTGCTGCAGCAGTGCCGAGCAGAAAACCAAGTCTACCACTATACCTCATTATTGTTACATGAGTAGTTTACAGGATTTAGTATCTTGGTCTCAAGCTGACCTACAGCTCTAGTTCTGTCAGCTGGAAGGTTGCAGCTGGCATTCTTGTATTGCACACAAAATCAGGTGAGATTCTTTATTTTGTAGCATCCAAATTCACTAGAGTGAATGACTGAAAACAAAAATAAATGCATTCAGTCACTGCGGGGGAATAGAGAGGTTTTATTTGGGAGGTGTTTGCTTCTTGATTTCCATGACCTCCATTCACCCTCTGATTAATTCTTCCATGCCCTTCTGCCAGGACGGCCGGATAGCAGTGAAGGCCTGTGAAGGTCTCATGCTTTTGGTGAGTTTGCCAGAACCAGCAGCTGCCAAGTGCCTGACTCAAAGCACTTGTTTATGTGAATTGTTGACAGACAGGCTGGCCACCCTCTACAAAGCCTTGCCTCAGTCACTGGATCCCTTAGACATTGAAACAGTGGAGGCAATTAACTGGGGGTAAGAATTTTGTTTTTGTATTTACTACTCAAAGTGACTTTACACCCCTCTCTGAAACTAATTTGATAGGTAGATAATGTGTATAAAATATTCCCCCTCCCACACACATACAGGCTAAAGCCTCAAGGGCAGAGCTGAGTTAGAGCTGCAGCACAGTGGTACAATTTGGGTGTCCAGTGTACCTGTGATTTCTGACATGGGGCCAGGTCTGCCTGCCAGTCCCTGGCAGAGATGCCTCAGGGGGGCAAGTTTTTCCACTTACTGATTACATCAGCAGTTTATAGTGGTGTCACTGTAGTATCAAGTATGGATTATATTCTCATGCAGATGTCAAGGATTTAGGAAGCATAAAGTTCTCACTGTACACAGTGGGTATTGCAAGCTGCTGCAAGGGGCAGGAAGGGTCTATTTGTTAACAGGCTGTTGTTGCAAAATTTTTACAGCAAAAAAGAAGAAGGAAAGAGTTACTGCATAAGTGATCAGCATGAAGCAAAAGATACATGCCTGTCATCCTAACTGCTTGTAATTTAGGTTCTCAAAACATTTCTCTTCCCCACTCTGCCTTCATTATTATGAATTGCTCCTGATCTGTTAGTACTGAGACAAAAGTAGGTATTTGCAAAATGCCTAGCATAATTTCTGGTGGTTAGAATTTGAAATTAGAAGGGGAAACCCAACAACTTAAAACTGTGGGATAAATAAACAGTGGAGTTTTTTACCAAAGAAAGTAGTGTATTTGTTATTCCTTAGAGCCTTTAAATTGAGATAGATGTTTCTTTCTGAGAAATACAGTCTAGTTCAGATATACACTGTGTGGTTTTGGTTGGCTTGCCTGAGGTTGCTTACAGAGTAGAGAAGAACAATTGCCTTCATGGTTCTGTGACTACAGGAGTTACTGATTCATTTTCTGTGGTCTTTGTTTCCTGGGAGAACAAACTTGGTGATCAGTTTTCCCTTCTGACTCCAGAAACACTTAACCAGAGTTCCTGTGCTGTACATTCTATGTATCCTTTAGCATGCACTGAATACCTCTGTTGTGATGGCACTGCCAGATCCATAGAGACTGGCAGATATTTTTTAATGTTCCCTTCATTACAAGTGGGTCATTAATTATTCTGTTAGGTTCAATAAGAATGGAGTCCAAGACTCTTCAATTACTTGTAGACTAAATAAATATTCTTTTCTCTGTGTTCTCTAGCTTAGATTCCTATAGCCACAAAGAAGATGCATCTGCTTTTCCAGGGAAAAGAGCATTGATTTCGTTTCTTTCTTGGTTTGACTACTGTGATCAACTCATCAAAGAAGCACAAAAGGTTTGAAATGTGTTCAGATAATACAAATGTATTCAGAAAATAAGTAGTTCCAGTTGTTTCCTAGCTTTTGAGTTTGAGACACACCATTTTGTACTTTTGTTTCAGATGACTGCTGTTGCTATGGCAAAAGCTGTGCGGGAACGATTCTTCATTGATGTTATGGAACCTCAGCTGATGCAAACGTGAGTAGCTCCTACAAGACACAGCAGAACAGAACCTGAATCAAGCTGATTTTGGGGGGGTGGAAATCCACTCCACATCTGATATGAAAATGTTTCATTCAGTTCAGAGATTGGAATCCTCACGTCAACTGCACTATTGCACCGCATTGTTCGTCAGGTGACTTCGGATGTCCTGCTGCAGGAGCTGGTGTATTTTATACTTGGAGAGCACAGGGAGCCAGAAACACTGACAGACATCAACAGGCATCCACTGCGCCACAGGCTGATCGAGCACTGTGATCACATTTCTGATGAGGTGAGGGGTGATCTGACACAGGAGTGTCTGCTGGCTGGTTTGGGGATGTGGGAGTCTGTAGAGACACCGTTGTGAGGACTTCTCATATTTGTGTCAAGTAAGGTTTTTTGGCAAGAAAGAGAATTCTGGCTCTCATCCCTACAAATTCCCTTTGGAAAATGAATTCAAGCTGTTTTCTCCACCTAGCATGTATTTTTTTCTTTTTGCTAAAAATTTTTTGGTGAGTTTGTGTGCCCACTATGCATATCCAGTTAGACTTGCTTGTCTGTAAGATAGAGTGAACTGAGTTTTTGTAATTGCATTTTAATTTGTTGCTGTTACTTTCCATGTTGTGTCAATTCTGTCTTATTATCATATAAGATCCAGATAAAAACTTACATGAACTGAGTGTGGTTGGAGAACATATGCAATGCCAATTAAAAGATGATGTGATAGCTTTCAGCTCTTTACATACAGTAAGCATCATTGAAATAATTTACTTCAGTAAAATCCCTCCTCAGAAGCTGCTTGTTTCATTTTTTCCATTAAACAACCTCAGTCCTCTACTTTTTCAAATAAAAACCAAGCTTGCTGAAATACAAATCTGTGCTTTCTCATATCCGTTATTTCAGTATGCCTACCTACTCACCCTGTCAGGATGAGTTATCTCTGTAAATTAGTTATCTTTGCAAAGCTAAGCACTCTCAAACAGTCTTGAAAATTTGTCTTTGTATTGCCTAAAGTCAGTGTTCCTTTAAAAGCTTACATAACATCTGCATGTAAAAATCGTAGCCTATAGATCTAGTCACAATATCTCAGTATTACTTTTTTTTTCTGGGTATTTGTTACTAACTTCAAGTCCTGTTTTGGGTCTCATTTGCACAAAGATGACCATCTTCCAGCATGGATCTGACTGTAGAACAGAAAGTTAAATTCTGAGTTCTCTGTATGTTCTTTGTATTGTTATTTTGGCAGATTTCAGAACAGGTTTGTTTTTTTTTTTTTAACAGAAAAAAAAAGCATTCCTGTATTGATTTTCAAATGTATGTGAACTCTTCATCCATGTTTATACCACATGTGGCATCATAATTTCCTATCTTTTGTTATGATTTTTGTTTCCTTCCATAATGTCAATAAGTGATTGCAACATTCTAGGATGGACAAAGCAGATAAAAGGCAAAAAGCACAGAGCAGAACTGCATCAGTTATTGAGTTTTTACTCTTTCTGTTGCAGATCAGCATAATGACTTTACGAATGTTTGAGCACCTTTTGCAAAAACCCAACGAGCACATTCTTTATAATTTGGTTCTGAGAAATTTGGAAGAAAGAAACTACATGGAATACAAGCCTCCCTGTCAAGAAGATAAAGATGTGGTAGAGAATGGACAGATTGCTGGAGCAGTGTAAGTTTCATTATTAAGAAAAGTTTTCACAACAAGTAACTTGGATCCTAATTTTTAGAACAAAACGGGGTTTTTTTCCAGTAATTGAAAGAAAAGTGAGCCTGGAGAGCACTTGAGTGCTCTATATATTAATCCATATCTGTACAGTGATGTAGCGATTCCTACATCAGCAACTTATGGAAACTCTTAGAACAGGAACAGAAAATCTAAAATTACCACAAGCCTCTTGACAGAACAATAGACATTCAGAGGTCTTCGTGTTTCAATTTATTTATGCATCTACCAAGCTTCAATCTATGCATATTTTATTGCAATCAGTGAGAATATTCTTGCAGTCAGTAACTTCAGTGTCTTGCTCATGTTTATGTTCCTAGTAATTTTTGATGGAAGAACAATTCTGAGGCACTACATAAAATACATGTGTCAGGTAACTCTTGTAACTCAATGTTTTAGTGAAGGACAGGTGAGGACTGGCCACACAAACCATATTAGTCATCTAGAATAATTTCAATATGTCCTGGAATCAAATTCTCTCATGTGAAAAATGTGGTTAAGGAGTTTAAAGTGACTTGATGCAATAATTTTGTACAAGTCAAAAATGTCTCATCTGTTGTTCCGATTGTTGGATATTTGCAAAGGTTGGTATTTCTGCATATTAATTAGGTTATATAGTGTGGATATCGTTATGTTCTGGGAAACATCTTTGTTGTTCACAGAAGAAAAGCAGCCTGCCTTGTGACCCAGAGATTGTCCTGCCTTCCATAACATTCTGTGGATGATTATGTTTTTGTCCAATGTAATTTCACAGAGATCTGGAGGAAGATCCATTATTTACTGATCTGTCTCCAGATAACACATTGTCAGCTCAGGAGTGGCTCAGTGCTTCTCCACCTGTCAGTCCAGAACATGCAAAAAATGATGGGAAGACTGAAGTTCATAAAATTGTAAATAGGTGAGTTGAAACAAAAACTTGAGGAAATGTCTGAATGTGTGGGTGTCTGCACACACTGTGCAAATTAAATGTCTACTCTGTTACGGATGTTATTCTGTGCCAGCTGGGAAAATGACTCCACAGAAGGAAATTATGTGGCATTTTATCAGAAAGCTACTTCTGAAAGATTAGAGCTTGCATTAATTCAACATAAATGAGAAAATAGAAGAACTTTGCAGCTAATGGTTGAATACTCAGAATTCATGCCGAAAGCCTAGTTGATTATAAAAGTTACTTTTTGCAGAAATATTTGCTGTACTTCAAATGCTGTTACAGGACTTGACCTTTCTGGACAAGTCTGGGGAGTCTTGCTATAAACCTTTCAGGGGAAAAAAAGCCCTCAAACTTTCTTAGATCTTCAAAGTTCCTTAAGCACATACATAAAAAGAAATAATTGCCATGCTAGAGATAACCTTCCCTGAAAGTCAGGGCCACCTGTGTCACCTGTGACATACCTCAGTGCCTGTTAGACTCACTGCAAATTGGATATCACAAAGAGGACAAACTCTGCTCTAAGCAACTTAGTGATGGTAATTCTCTTAGGAACTAATACTAGGACAAGGGCTGTTTGCTCTGTCAATACTTGGTAGCAGAGCAGCACTGCTGTGTCAGTGCTGACCTTTCTGCCTGCCCAGAAATAATCAAAGGTGTTAGCCAAAGGAAGCAAACAGCCCAGGGACAGCCTGGACAGAGTGACATCATCACTTCTTGCCCTCTTTCCCCCAGTATCTCTATTTATAGTTTATGGTGGACGTGGTTTGGAGCAAAGACACAAAGAACACTCTCCTAAATTCACCCTGTGTAACCTCCATCAGGGAATAGAAATGTTTTCTGATTTGCAGTGTTCTGCAAATTTGTATTTTTTGAGATAAGATGAACTCAGCATGAAAAGTCAACTACTACATATTTCTGCATATAGATTCTGCAGGAGTGTCCAGCACTCGTGTAGAATTGGGGTATGGTGAAGGCTGAAATTGGAATCAGGGTCCAAAGACTGGGGTTTATTTTGCTGTCCAGAAATTTCAATGGGTTTCATTTACTTTTTTTAAGTTACTAATATTATTCAGAATTTCCTGATGCATTTTAGGTCAGATATTGGTGAAGTAATAAGGACAGAGTGTTTCACTACACACTTGGCAAAGGCAACTACAGTTGTAACAGGGACATTTATGTGCAAAAACCCCTGTGCATCTTAGATGTTCATTTTTTCATAAAACTACTTATGAAGTAGGTTAAGAAGAATATTGACTGTAATTCTTCTTCTCTTTTGGCTCATTTATTCCCAAGTATATTTTGGTTTAGCTCTAGTAAAATGGAGTCTGACCTTTAGCAAATACTTGACCTATTTATGAGTATTCCTTCCACTGATGACTTTACCTCCAGTGCCAGATACAAAAGTTCTCAAGTATATACCTTGTTATTACAAAGAGTAGTTCGAATAGATAGGCTTAAATAGATCTTGTGTTCTCTGTTCTTCACATAAAGTTATGGTAGAGTCTGTGGATTAATTGGCCAGACAGTTCAGCGTTGTGTGTACACTGCTACAGATGATGAGAAAGTATTGATCTGGTGCTCTGTGGAATGTAGTCATTAATGTACTTTTTTTCTCTTCAGTTTTCTCTGTCTTGTACCTGATGAAGCAAAGTCATCATACCATGTAGAGGGTACAGGTTATGATACTTACCTCAGAGATGCCCACAGACAAGTAAGTCAGTGAACTCTTCCTTAGTCCTTGAAAATTGGAAATGCTGGTGAGAGTATACAAATGGTTCTATAAATAGTCCTATTAAATGCATCTTTTGGTAATGGAAGATGAGAAAATTCAATTTTCATTTTTAATGAAAACTTACCTTTGGAGATCTTTCGATGATGAATTCACCTTGTATTGCACAAGTGGGAATAATGGATGACATTAAATGCATTAATATTCATGTAACAAATACAGTGAGAGAAAACCTGAACCGCAGATAGATTCTTAATTTGCTTCTGCATTTATCTGCATTCTCTTGGAGAATTGCCTGCCAAGCTGTTTGAAAGAACTAAAGAGAAATTAAAATGCTGCATAGGAGTTATGCAATCTGGGACTTTGCAAATAAAGGCTCATCACAGGGAATGCACAGCCTAAGGCGTTCAGGTTTGAAGTTGGGAGGTTGGGTAGGCAGGGAAAGCTTTATGATTTACTATTTAGAAATAAATGCAAGTTTTGCTTTTACAAACATAAAGTTTCCTTGGCCAGAGGACAGCCACTCTTTGTTTACAGCTTTCTTACTGACACCCTGTGAATCTTCTAGAATTGAAAAATTTATGCAAAGGAACAGAGTAACTGAGAGCTATATTTAGTAGGTAATTCAAAAATTTCATAACCTTGGAATTACGTTATCAGCTGCTAAAGATGCAAAGTTAGGATTTCTGTATTTATATTGCTTCATCTGTAGTCTCTCCTGAAAAGAAAGGGAATAGAAGATAGAGAATAAGGAAACAAAGGTTGATGTAAAATTCCCCTATGTTCTATCTTGGATGCCAGAAACCACTTATCATCTTCGTCTTTCTTTCATGCCTTGGGAAAAAGAGTGTACTGGGAGTTATTAGAGAGCAGAATTGGTTTCTGTCACTTCCTGAGGATGATACGGCTACTGTTAAAATATTTCCCCCCTAAGAGTAGCCCTGCCTGTTGCTGTTATTACATCCAAATAGCTGTTCTGCTTCCTTGCTGCTATTTCTGGAAGCCTGCACAAGTAGGTAAGCTACAATCAATGCAGAATTTTGGAGTGTGTTTTCTGATTCCTTTGCTTCTATTTCTTCCTGTGTTCCTTATTTTCTCTCTTTCAACTTGTGCTCCTTTCATGGTGTAATTCCTTGCAAGTGAGGCATCAGGCAGCACACAGCAAATATGGGGCAAGGTAGAGAAAGACTGCCAGGAGTGTTAGGAAACAAAGAGAGGGAAGAGAAAAACCCTGAAATACTTTCAGTTTGTATGTTCTGCATGTACCCATGCCTTTCCTGTCCTGGGAATTAGGGAACAGAATGGTTTGGGTAGCAAGATCAGCTACACATAATGCAGTGGAAACGTGACAATGTATTTTCAAGAAGATGGTTAAGAATGCAATTCCTGCTTCAGAAGAATCTTGATCAGGTTGTGTATTGTTGGTGTTGCTTTGTGTTTTGGCCCCAGCTGCTTTTTGGGAATTCTGTTCTCCACTCACTACTTCTCAAACTACCCTAGTAGCAGGAATAACCCCAGGAAAATGAGGTGCCTGCTGATAGTGGTTTTACTGATAGCATTTACTTCATAATGACTGATCTTTTTGAGCTTGGATTTATCATTTAGCTACAGATTATGGTTTTACGGTGTATGGGCTATCAAAAGAAATGAAATGGTTTCCATGGAGATTTAAATCTGTTTTCCTCACTTCTCTTTTGTAGTTCCGGGATTATTGTGTCATTTGCTTACGGTGGGAGTGGCCTGGATCTCCCAGATCTTTGGAAAAGTGCAATTTAGAAGCGTCATTTTTTGAAGGACACTTCTTGAAAGTCCTGTTTGAAAGAATGGGCAGGATTCTTGATCAGGTAAGAAAAACCAAATTAAGTATTCAGTTTCTGATACTTCCATCACTCTTAAAGAGCTGATCTCCATCAGGTCCTGTGTATTCCCATCACTCTCTATTATAGTGTTATATTATTGTGTAATGTGCCATTTCCTGGTCATAAGCAGGACCAGAGCCATTTGCACATATCGATGCACAGGTAACATGTGCAGGAAGGCAAGAGTAGCCTCTAGGTCAGCTCTGTGATTGTTCATGGGAACACTCTGATACAAATCTGTGATATCAGAAAGCATTGCAGAGGTGGTAGCTCTCACTAACCTCGTTTCTGACAGAAGAGAGCTCAAGCACACAAGTGAAGTAACTTATTTCAAATGTACTCGTACTAGACACTACCTTCTTCCTCCTGCTAGTATTACAAATTTCTGTAGAGCTGACTGTACCCTAAGAATTCTTAAAAAAAAATTTCTTGAACTTCAAAATTTGCTGGGTTTAATCTTTTTAGCTACAGGGAATTTTTTTAGAATTTATCTGATATGGGGCCATTTTACTGAGTCTGCTGACATATGGACAGAAATAAAAGCTCTGTGTGAAGAAGCAGCTTTCTTTAATGCTCTCAATTAGTTGGAATCACAACAGCAATCTGTCAGAACAATGCAGCACGTGTTACTCCTTTGTTTCCTTCTCCTCTTGTGAACACCAGATAATGCTCATGCCTTCAAAGCTTCCTAATGAATTGGCTGACTCAAACAGCTCTAAAGACCTTCTCCTACAGTTCAGCTAGGTAGGCAGTGAATGGATTTATGGAGGGAATTTTTGTCTCTCTCTGCAGAGTAACTCTGCTATAATAATTCAAAATGTAGTGATCTCTTTTACCTGTAACATCTGTGGTCCAGGGGCTGAAAGCTTCATTTGTTAGGAGATTGGGATGAATCTATTGCTGGAGTGCCAAGTACAGAAATAACTGCCACTGACTGGAAGAAATAAGTGCTTTCATTTCAAAAGATTTACGAGGCAACTTTGCAATGCAACAGTGTGTGGTAACAAATTCAAGAATAAGATACCTAAATATTACTTACATGGACACATGTAGTCAGTGGAAATTTTTTCAGAGCAGCTCCAGTAGTCCCTGGGGCTCTTAGACTGAAAGGCAAGTAGGTGTTTCTTTCAGTGCAAAGTGAATCACTAGCTCAGCTTCCTCGGCTCTATGGACTGAGAGCTCCACTCAGGCGCCTGAGCTCAGGTATCTGTTGCCATTTTTGTGGTGTCCAGGATATTCCACAGAAGTTTGTGGTTACGACACAGATCTTGCAGGATCCACCCTCTGTGGAACCATCAAGAGACCAGCAGATCTCAGCAGACATCTGAGATGGCAGGAGATGTTTGCGTGTGGGCAGGTGTCAGATCTCTGTTGAGTCAGCTAATGAGAGCTTAGACATGTGGACATGGCTAAATGTATCTTAAATGTGTCTTAATCTGAGGCTGAAATCATCCAAATCTCGCAGATCTGAAAATGGGAAGAATCTGTTCTTGTATTCTTCAGTGGGATGCTAACTTGAGAGCATAAAGATGGTAAATTGAGGTCATTAAATCCTCCTCTTCTAGGTGTGATGATGCTGGTGAAGGTATTACTGCCAATATGCAGTCAGAGATTAAATGAGGGCCCTGTAATCCACTTAGATCAACAAGGTTGATTGATGCAGAGGTGTACCAAAGGAATGTCTGTCCCTCTCTTGTCAGCTTAGTGTGTTCTGCCATTGAAGAAATGGAAGGAGGTTCTACTTGTTTGTAAATTCTGGGCTGAATTACAATGTCACCTTGTTTTCACTGGGATGACAAACACAAAAAAAAAAGTTTTGAAACATAAAGAAGCCATGGTGAAAATGCTTGCTTTTATGGAGATAAGTTTCTTACTAGAATGGTCAAATCCTTTAAATGAGGCACTTTTTTCCCCTGGAAAATTAGATACTGTTTTATTCCTTATGACTGATCAGCGTTTTCCAGCATCTGAGAGTGTGGCCTCTCCCATTTGGTTGATTTGGGGAAGGGAGGTAGACAAGAAACTCAGAATTTCCTGCTGCTTTCCCAGCCCAGGACTGGTTCCATCTCCCATAGATTGCTGCCACAAGGTGGCCAGGCCTTCTGCAATGGTTCTTTCCCAGAAAAAAACAAAGTAGAAGAGAAATAACGTATTAGCTGTAAACATGGATTTCTCTCTGGCAATTTCCTGAACTCATATACTTTACAATTTCCCAGGAGAAGCAAGCAGATGTTTAATCTAGGCTGATTCCAAGCTATTTCTTTAGCTGAAGAAATGTTTTACGGGAAGAAGGCTTGCCATGCAATAAACAAGTGTGCAAAAGCTTCAAGTGGTTGTAGCAGCAATACAGATGATAACATCTAATGCCCAACTGTCATACTCACAGCACTGCTGTTGTGAAAAGCAGAGGTTGGGCCTGTCTTCTAATCTAACTTTTTATCTTTATTTATTCATAACCCTGTGTATAAAGTTCTAGTAGTTAAATAAACATGAGGTGGATGAAAAGAAGCCAGCATGAAAATAACTAAGCACTGTGTTTCCCTCTTTTTGCAGCCCTATGATGTAAATTTACAAGTTACATCAGTGTTGTCCAAACTGTCCCTGTTTCCCCATCCTCATATACACGAATACCTTTTGGATCCTTATGTCAACCTCGCCTCTGGCTGCAAGTCTCTCTTCTCTGTGATTGTCAGGGTGAGTAAACACAGCAAGAATTACACATGGCTGTATGGCAGTAATATATTTAAAGCTGATTTCAAATCAAAATTTGGCCTAGATGGGTACCTCTGCTCATACTATTTTTTTTTCTCCTGATGAAGGCTGTTCTTGATAATTAAGTCCTGGATTTATCAAAAGTGCCCTTCTTTTCCAGTTCCATCTCTTCCTGCCAGACTGGCATCCTAGAAGTGCTGGCTGGGTGCCTGTCACACTGCAGTGTCCTCAGTCAGAATCCCTCACTCACCCCACGCACCAGCTGTTAGGAAGCTGGTCTGGAGCCTGTTAATGATGCTTGCCCAATAGTAACAGAGGGCTTGGCTCCCTTCCTCCCAGAAGCCCTCCCTGTTCCAAAATACAGCCTTCATTCTCTCCCCTTGTGCTTTCCCTAGGCCCAGGAATTCACCGGTTGATTGTCTATGTCCACATTTAAAAAGACAAATTAATCATTGATATAACTAAAATAAGTAATGCCATTTGTGACAAGAGCAAGTAAGGCTTTTGTGTTTCTTTACTTTCTGCACTCACTCACCCTCTTTCTGGGCAGAACAGCCTCTCTGCAGGTTGTTCTGTGAGCCTGTGAGGATGCTGAAGTGGGCACTGAAGCTGCCATTGAACCTCACTGCCAGGCATTCTGCAGAGGTGTTAACTTTGTGTGTTGATGGCCTGGCCTTTACAGGTGGTCGGGGACCTCATGGTTAGAATCCAGCGCATCCCAGATTTCACTCCCAAACTTCTGCTGGTCAGAAAACGCCTGCTGGGCTTGGAGCCGGAAGGGCCCATGTGAGTAAACACATTGCACGTTCTCCCAGACGCGTGGCTGGGTTGGTGTGTGCCTGTCCTGATTCCCTGCAATTCTCTTCCCGTCCCAGCATTGACCACATGACGTTACTAGAGGGCGTGATTGTGCTGGAGGAGTTCTGCAAGGAGCTGGCGGCCATCGCCTTTGTGAAGTACCACACCTCGGCCACGCCCTGAGCGGCCCCGGCTCCCCCGGGCTGGGCTCAGCCACAGCGCCGCCGGCAGCACCAGAGACACGGCAGAGTGCCACGGGATGTGTGGAAGACAAGTTCCTTGCACCAGATGTTGAGATTGCAGATGGACTTGGAATATGAGCGAAGGCATTTGGGGAGAAACCAATAGACAACATTTCTAGCCACTGTGTGAAGAGTTGCAAAAGCTGCATGAAGAACCACAGACATCAGACCTTGGTTATTCTGATGACAATGTTTAGACTGTTTGGGCTCTTGTATGTCCTGGGGCTCACATGCACCAATTTGCTCTTTCTGACCATATTACTTTTAAAAAAAAAATTAATTTTATAACATTTTTATGTCTTAATTCTTTTTCTTTCCAGTTGGATATATGAAAGAAAAACACACCTATAGTTGCAATGTATGTTATTAAAAATACAGAAGTTCAAAAAATCCACCAATCCATATACAACAGGATATGTTAATGAAGAATCATTTTGGTTTTGGTAGATCTCAAGTACAACTCTGAGCTTGATTCCTCAGTGGTTTACTCCAAGAAATCTATCAGTCTAAGATCAGTACTAAAGAAATGAATCCTGAGTCGGCATCCCATCCATAACAAATATATCTGCAGTGTACATGTTGTAGCATGTTTGTCTCTGTCATTCCAAGTCATTGATCTCCAGGCCATCCATGTAACTAGATTTGCTTTAGCTTTTTACATGGGAACTCTAGTTGTTTGACTCATGTCACCTTTACATTGTAGGTTAATTATAGATCACCAGTGGTTGTTGCTGAAACAGTATTTCTAATTTCTTTTAAATTAGTATTAGTCTGAATTGGTTTAAGAATCTTTTGTGCCTTGAAAATCGGCAGCATAAACGTTCTGTTATTTTGAGAGACTTTTTTTTTTGCTTATCTAACAATCACAGTGATGCCAACTCAGTTAAAAGCATTGCTAACTTATTTAGGACCAAAATTTGCACCTGCTTTTCACAGTGCTGGGATGCAGGAATGCCTCTCAGTGACTCCTTTTCCGTGTGGATGCCATCAGCCAGGGCAGGCACTGGCAGAGCCAGCAGAGGCCACCATAGGGTGCTTTGCTTCTGCCCTCCGGAGGGTCCTCACTGCCTGCACCCTGTGCAGTGGCAGGTGGCTGTGCTGGACCTTGCAGTCACACCAGTGACCTGTCCTGCTCTCCACACTTGTGGGCAGGACCTCTTTCCCATCCTTTGAACAAGGCCAAGCTCCTTCTGTTTACATTGTCTTTCCTCGTTTGTCTTTCCAGCCCCCCTGTTGGCACAGCTAATGCCCATTTCAGATGTCATTGCTCATATGCAAACATGGACTAATTTATTCAGTCACTGGAATTTTGGATTTACACGACTGTACCTAGGATCAGATTCTGCTCTCTATCCTTGCCTTTGAGGTCTTGTTTTTTAATATTTATGGAAGCTAGATGTTAAGAGGCCTTATAAGTTAGCAGGTTAATTAGACCAGTGTCACGGTTAATAAGCTAAATTTATTCTTGTCACTAGCAAAGAGCATCCTGCTGTAAAAGCTTCCAGTACAGGTTCAGCTGGAGAAAGCAGTTCTGGAACTGGGGAAACATTTTGGCAGGTAAAACCTGTATTCAGTGGCTCCTTGTACTTTTTTTGGTAAAAAATGTTGCATTTCTCTGGCAAACAAAAGCATGTTTTACTTCATCACCTGTTGGTTTTTTTCTGCATTTAGCTCCTAAGTGTTTTCAGGTCCAAGTAGCATAGTAGGAAAAAATTGAAAAAAACATTTTTCTTCTTTAGAAACATACCTTGAATGTAGCAAATCATTTTTAGTGACCTGCATTGCAGACAGTCCACATTAGGAGCTTCCTTAATACCTGACACATAGTTTAGAACATGTCTTAGAACATATGTTGATGTCTATGCAGAGTGAAGCATAATATATATATTTGTTATTTATAAGGTCCCAATTCAGCAAAACAGTTAAGCTTAATTTCAAGTATTTTTTGCTTAAATCACAGTCTTTTATATGAACAAAGTTAACCAGTTGAGCAGAAATGCTGATGCTTTACTGAATTTGTGTCTTTATTTGTTTTGCTTGAGCTTAATTACTTTTCCCTCAAATCATCTATTTATTTTTTTAAAGCATATGCTCCAGAATACTTCTAATGGCCCAATTTCAATGGAAACTGGAAGTGATAATACTGCTATAAATGAAAGTGAGCGAAATGTTAAACAAAACTTGCATGAGTATTTTGAGTAATGTAAGCCTTGATAAAGCCATTCAAGAATTGCCTGGTTTTAAATGAAAACATTAACATCACTTCCTTTGTTTTGCTGTTTTCACTGGTACCTGAACTCATTACACTGAAAGGCTGCAGCCTCTGTGGTGTTCTAATGCAAAACACTGCCGAGCTGCAAACACAGCTCCTCAAGCTTGTCCATGAGAAAAATAAGTAGATAGAACTATGATCACTCAAATTCAGGCTATGATTGTTCAGTCTCCAGTGACATTGGTAATGTTTTCTTGCAAACCAAATGTTACTTAGTCAATAAATTTATAAGACATGGATCCATCCTCACACAAGTGAAGCAATCCTTTAAGTTGCTTTAGCCTAAACTGCTTTTGTGAGTGCTGCTTACAAACCCTTAATTTCCATACCTGACGACAATGACCTTTATTTTTGTAAAAGTGATTTAATCTTTCTTAAGAGATGGAACTCATTTAATTATTTTTGTGGTGATATTTTTCATGCACTTTTTTTTTTTTTTTAATGATTAGAAGTTAGTTGAGGTCCATGTTTTTCACCTTTTTGATCTATGCATGTCATTGAGGAGCCCATTTTGTTTCTGTGTGCGTGTGTTTATATGTGGTTATTTATTACCCAGAGAGGGCCACGTGAGAAAATACTTGGCCTGAAGAGTTCATGGCTTGTGCAGATCTCCCACATGTCAGTGGGAAAGATGAGTGCTCATCACCTCTGAGAATGGGGCCACTGGTATTAGATTGAAATACTTGAGATGGGATAGTAGAGTAATTTTTTATTTCAAAAAGCAGATTCAAACCACATTCTAATCCTGATGCACATGTGTGTAAATAGAAGCATTGTTTTACTTTTTTTTCATTTATAGTATGTATTTGATTTAGACTCTGATTTAGAAAATTTTGTTATAAGCCATGTGCTAGCTCTGGTAGAACAAGTTTGTCCTTAGTTTCTCCTATAATATTCCTGGTATTCAGATTCTGTCTGTGTAATGTTCTTACTCTGTATTTATCTGTGCAATATAAAAGCTGTGACTTGATGCACAGCTTGAGTCTGGTTGTACATCACCTATGTATATATATACATATATACACATATATATATATATATATATATAAAAGGACCAGAATCCCGAGCTTGCTTACACTATGATTAGTGTAAAGATTGCCACACTTCATTTTACAGGGCACAAGTAATCATGGAATGGCTTTGTAAATGCATGGTAATTTCTACCATAACTGCTGTGCAATCTCACAGGTGACATTTTATTAGTGCTCTTTGTCTTGCTAGAAGAAATACTAACCTGAAGTACTTGATAAGATTAAAGGGTCCTGGAGTAGACTTGGGGCTACATGGAAAATCCATGTCTGATATTGCATATCATACAGGGTTTTCAAAGCATGGCCTCAATGCTTTCTGTGCCCTGTAAAATAGTGTAATTATATAAAATATATACTCCTTGTTTTGCCTCCTGCCTTGTTTACATTAAACAGAGGATATTCAGTAAAAATTTTCTATTAAACTTTGTGTAGGTCACTTACTAACAGTGTTGCCAAGGTTTCACAGATGTGGGAATTTCCAATGAGGAATTGTTGAAACAGCCACGTTACCAGACATACAATATTAAGTTTTATGAAGGAGGTTGTGATAAAACTCAACTTTTTGTGCTAAAAAATGCATGGAGGATTAAAAGGGATATTCTCAAAATAAATTAATTTCAATGAAGCGACTGCTTCTATTATTACAGAATCCGTAATAATTTTTGTATGGGTGACCTTGAGACAGAATATGTTTTAACATTTTACATCCTGCCTTTGATCCTGAAGTCCTCATTTATTTTGAGTCTGTCACTACAGCATCTTCTGGGACAAACGTGTTTGCTGTACTGTGCTGTGCGGGGCTCGGACTGAATCAGAATGCTCTTGCTCAGGAAAATGGGCAGGATGGAGCCTGGGCACAGATTAACATCTGCTCTTTCCTGGGAGCACTAATATCCTTCCAGAAAGGCTGCAGCTGGCCAAAGCCTCCATTTCCTATTGCATTTGAGTGCAGAGTATGTCAGTCCAACACTGGTTTGTTGGAGACAAATGTCATAGGGGTGAGTGAACATCATTTCTTCCTTCAGGACCTTCGAGGAAGACCTTTATACTACAGGGTTTTATATATATATTTATATACTTTTAAATTGTGTTTGTTGTGTGTTTTTTCTATTTCTGGTTTCCTTCTGGTTTTCATCAGCCTTTTAAAAATCTCGTTGCTCTGTAGGATCCCCTCTGAGGGCTGCACTTGGATGTTAAGCTGTTCCTCCTTGGTATTTAACATCTGCAAGTGCTCTTACATCTTTAATAAGAACATTGCTACAGCAAGATGATGCACTTGACAGCTTTCATTATAGCTCTCTGCATCTTTCTCCCATCCTCTTGGGTTTCAGAGATTGTCATCTCCCACCCCAGATCATTTATCTGCTGTGTCTGCATGAGGCATTCAGAGATTTAGGGAGACTTTGCTTTCTCAAGCAGTGAGGAAGTTGTATCAAAATTAAATGTTTTGCATCTTCTTATATTTTGCTTTGATATTCTTGAAATGACTGAGTTATTGAAGTATGGTTATCTTATGGCACTTGCATTCTGATATAAGATTTTGGGGCTCAATTTTTCCTATTGGGGAAAAGAAAAAGAGTGCTATCAGTGTGTGGTCCTACTTCATATTCATTAACTCATTGTACAGATTATCAGCCAGCATTCTCAGTGTAGATACAAGTAGCACAGGATCTACTGACTTTGTTAACCTTTAAATATAAGCAGAACTGGTGCTGTCAAAGCCTCGAGGCTTTTGCTGGTTTGGTATGTGATCCAATTGGATTAAAGTGGATTAATGCTCAGTGAGGTGAATCTGTCCCAGTTTGTGTGAACCCTTTCAGCCTAAACCGTGTGTTCCTTGTGCATCCTTTATCAGCTGAGGCTCCCTTTGAATGGTGAGAGAAAGAATTGAAGAGCAATTCAGTAATCCATTGAAGCATATGGTGGATTAAAATTTTTCAGGTGTCATAAACTTCCTGGAAATGCCAAAAAGAGAGTGTGAAATTTTAAATTTTACATGTTTGGACTGGTTGCCTTTGGAATTAGATCTGTGCCTTTGGAGTCAGATCTGTGAGGATAAAATGATGCATCTTTTCTTAGAAACCACGTTGTTTCTCACTGGGCTACTTGATTGCCCTTGCTAGGGTGGCACATCCATTCTCAACTGTGTTTCATTGAATTCCTGCTGGTTATTACACTTAATACTGCTACTGGTATAAAATCTGCCACGACAGTGCTGTGGAACTCACAACTTTGCCAGCGTCTTGGAACTTTGATAAAAAAGTAGATACTTCTCACTAGCTTTGCCTTTCTGCTCTACGGCATCATAACTCAATAGGGTTGAGTATGGTGTCCCCTTCCTCCAGTGAAACATTTCACAGGCTGAAAAATAAGGAAACACATGAAAGGGAGAACGCTGTTTCTGTGACAGGCTGTAAGAACATATTCTGTTAATCACCTTAATTTTTAAGAAGTTGAAACTGATTTTCTAAAGTGAATGGTTCTCTTCTAGAAAGCGGGAGGGTATCCTCCACAGGGAGCCCTAGACAGTGAGGATAAACCTGCCTCAGTAGTTTGCCCTGAGCATGGCAGAAATGTGGTATTTGTTTCATATGTTTGAAGATGTGTATTATCTGAATTCCAGTTTGGAGAGATGAGGCAGGTGAAAATGTTATATATAATATATATAACAAGAGACAAGATACAGGAAGTTCTGCAGAAAATAGCAAAAGATCTTGTTTTAGAGAGGAAAGCAACATAGGTAACTTAAGTTTAGCATAGTTAAATTATGGCTTAGGGTTAGAGGAACATTAGTTCCCAATAAAAAGATTTGGAAGACTTAAGCGGCAAGACAAAGAATTATGAAACCTTAATTTATGAGAATGCAATTAAGAATGAAGTAACATTGTTGAGGCAAACTGAAATTCCTTGTCAGTGACAACTTCCTGACCTTGAATGTTGCTAGATGAGAAGTGGAAGGAGCCTGTAACCTCACACTTTTGAAGCCAGACTGGACAAAAGCCATGGAATGTTTCACAAGGGAACTAGCCTGTGGCAGTGAGGAGGTGAGGTCAACACACAGTTAAATCCTCAGATTCCCAGCTCCTGAACGTTTCAAGCATGACTTGGGTTTGTCCTGCTGGAAAGCAGGGAGATGGCCTGATCCCCTTGAGCGTCTCCTGTAAATGAGGGAAGCTGCTGCAGTCTGAGGGAAGCAATTTTCAGCTTTTCCAGCCTCACTCACTCACACAAGAACCCCTCTGCACATGCAGCACCCACCACACACAGCAGGGGCACAGCTTGATTAGCGGGACAGGATCCCCCCGTGCTGGGCTGCCTTGGAGAGAAGAAACAAATTACCTGTTCTCTACATCCTCATTATCCTTTACTTAAGAAACCCACTTCTACTTCCCTCACCTCCACATCCACAGGAAACACCTGTCAGGTTCATATTTCTTCATTTGGGTCATGAATTTTTATTTCCTAGCGTCTTCAGAGACTCCTGTTTTTAATGTTAGCAGGCTATCAACACTGCACGTTTCCAGACAATTTTCCTGAAAGGGGAAAAAAAAATCTTTGTATTGTTTATCCTGGCTTTTAGGTTCACATTCTCCTGCCTTGTTAATTCCATCCTTTCGAATCCCTGAAAATGTTTTTTGTCTTATCCTTCACCTTGAGGATTCAGTAGTCAGCAGTTTGTGCAGCTCAGTGGGCAGGGAAGGTTATGGACAGCATGGATAAAATCAGAGCTGCTTCTGCCCACCCAGGTCCAGCGGCAGGATCTGTACAGGAGGAAATCCCATCTGCATAGCAAACGTGGTGGAGTGGTCAGAGGGAAGACCTGAAATCTATGGAAATTTTGCTGTCAGTAGGAATGCACACAGTCTTCACTCTGCTTCACAAACTCTTCATGGCATTTCTGATAATGTTTTTTTTTTTTTTTTCAGAAGGAAAAACACATGAAAATTAAGAAAAAAGTGGTTAGTGAAAAAAACAGATAGCCTGGACGTGTTTAAAAGAAAGACACTGAAACAAATGTCTTCTACTGACCTGGCAGCAGTTCTGAGCTTCCCAATAGCCATGAGTGGTGCCAGCTCCAGGGACAGGACCTGGATCAGCTCTGGCATGTGTGGGACAACTTGTCTGGGACCATGGGAAATACAACAGTTTGTATCCCTCTGAGGGAATTTGAAAGAATTACCACAATGAGGAGAAATACATTTCATACATATTTATATAATCATATAATAGATGTGAAATATGTATCATATCTGTAATGTTTCTAATTGCTCAAAACTTTATTATTTTATGCTGTTTCTTCATTCAAACAATCAAACACAAATTGCTAAGGAATGCCTTGCTTACAATGGTGAAAAACTTAGCAGGATCATATAAGATACATACTTCAGCAGTAATAACTGAAGTTATTACCCTCTCAGAGCCATCCAGCAGAAGGCTGATTTGCTGTTGGTAAATAAGACCTTCCATTAACAGCTTAGAACTCTGCTGTTCCTTGACTTTTTGCCAAAATTTAGGAAAAGTAGTAGAAATACTGGCTAAATCACTCATCAAAATTTTGTGAGAAGTTTCCCTTTATATATATATATATATATATATAATGTCTGCTTCTCTGGAGCCGTGATCTCAGCTCAGATCATTAAATAAGGAGTTGGTTTAATATCAGCCAATAAATCACAATAAGCCTTGATGTTTCCAAGATGGCAAATATGCTTATCAGATCATAATTTTACATTCTAAAAGATCAAGAGTGAGCACAAACCCTTTTATTATTAATTCCAAATGTCAATTTGATCTACTAATAAATTCTAATTGCCAAAATTCTAAAATAGGGTTGTCTTTTTGTTTCTAAATATCAACCAAACAGAATAATGAAAAAAGAGATGCCTTGATATGGTTAAATGTGATCTGATCAACCAGTGGGACAGGCCCACGGCTTCTCTCTCTTCAGTTTATATCTCTCAAGTGAGATGCTGGCAAGGGCTGTTATGGCTGGTCTTGCCTAAGAGGAGAAAGCTGCAACATGAAAAGCTTCTACTTTTTACTTCTGGGTTGGAAAATAGAAGTACATTATGATTGATACCTTTAGATTATGGCATATATACTTCTCTTGGAAATCATTATTTTTATATTTCATTCCAGGAAGAAGCAAAGGTGTGGGAACTGTAAATAATGCCATGCTAATAATCCCAGCCAGCATCTACAGCAGTTGATGCCATTTCAAGGCACATTTTACTCTTTAGCCCTGATCACTGTCTTATGCTGCCACTTGTTTAGTTATTTTTAAGCAGTTTGCTTACTAACCACGCACTGAGGTGATGCTGAGTATTCTGAGCAATTTTGTTGAGTTTGTGGTTTTGAGTGGCAAATAGGTTTTTCTCTCCCTGTGACAGATGGATGACTTAGTCTGTTAATAGAGGAAGCTGTCACAGAGGAATTACATGTATAGGCTTCATTTACATTTTTAAAGTACAAGCTATATAGGTGAAATTCATCTTTTCAGCTCTTCAGGTATTAAACTGTTTGGTGGAAGGGTCTTGACTTCTTAGTCCTGGCTCAGTTTTGTACAGAAACTTCCTGTGCTCAACAGCTTATGAACAATTACCAGGAGCCCCTAAGAAATTGCTCCAACATTGGCCTCATTGTTTATTGCTTCAGTGGAAAAGTGTGGACTGCAAGAGCAAGCTGACCCAAATGCCAGATAGAGAAGTTCTCCAGGTTGGAACTGAAATTTGATAATGAAAACTTACACCATAATGAGCCAAGGTCAGTATAATTGTGTGACTCTACTATTTCAGCAGCTGAAGATTCCACCTGATTACCCTATTTATAGCATTGTATTAATTCAGTACCATTTATTCCAGATGCTCCATGGAATTTTATAAGCAGCCAAGGAGACACCAACCCTGAGTGCAGTATGAAATGAGCTGGCTTTCATTAAGTTAACTCCTGATATTCTGCTGATCCCCTGCCTTGAGCAATGTATTAGCAGGGTCTGAACTGGATGACAAACAAATAAGAAACTTAAAAATAGCATAATAATATAGCTGTGAATCCCTGTTGTGTTGTATTGCCATCACTGGTAACAGGCCTCAGGTTTGGTGCTGAGTTTGCAAGGTATAAAATGGGTTAGCAAAAGTATAAATGAACTCAAATGTGTCTTAGGCTGAGACAAAACCATCACCATGAACATCACAGTCCTGGAGAAAGGCTCCAGACACCAGTGCCCTTCAGCACCACCACAACCATGAGCACAGAGCCCCGAGGAGCAGGAAAAGGGACCACAACATCAGAATGTGAGGTAAAACATAGGAAGAGCACTTTTAGCTGTTTTATTATTAGTGTTGAAATTTTTTGTGCCTAGACATAGTTGTTTCTTTCTGTGATAATTACATCTGGGCTGATAGTGGCTCTTGGAACAGACTGCAGTATAGGAGGTAAGAGGATCAAACACACCAGGAAAAGTTTAGTCTCCTGCTGCCAGGGAGAAGACTCTGACAAAGCAGGGACAGACACTTCTGTCTTCTGATGAAAAATGTCATCTGTTTTGGTGTTGGTTTTGGTCCTGATAACCCTCCATGCTATGGAAAAGCTGCTTGAGGGCTTTCCCTGCCTGAGAACAGTGACATTTGATCTGAAATCTCTCTGGAGCCCAGACTGGGGATATGCAGGAGGCTGTTGGTATTTACCAACATTTAAATGGTGCTGTAACTCCAACTGGGAGACTTTAGCCAAGTGCAGCTACACTATCCCTATTAAAGAAACAAGAGAACACCTAAGTCCTGTCTCCAACCATGCATTTTATAAGAAAAGCTCTTTTTCTTTGGTTTGAATATAAACATATCTTCCCAAGTCATATTCTACTCTACTACTGCCTCCAGGTCTACCCAGAATAAAAAATTGCTACTGTGACAGTCAGTATTACCAGACTGCTAAAATAGAAACATGGAATTTCATTCACATGATCATCCTTATTTAATCCAGCGAATATTACAATTTCATTTCACCAGAACATATTTTTCTTTGGATTGGGTCCCAAATAATTTAATTCCCTGGTTTTTGCATTGTTTTATTGACAACCTACTCACACCATATTTATTTTAAGGAGGTCAGTGTGCATGTGAGAAACAAAGCTCTCATCAGTGGGTACCATTCTTAGTATCCATTTGTCTCTTGGTTCCCTGAATCACTGATGTGAAGCATTTCCAGGGAGCTGATAATCACGATTTAAACCATTATGTTTTCTACCATTTATAAGCATGTCTGAGCCAGAAATCATTCTGTGGCTGTTGCTGCTGCATCCTTCAGGGACAAAATGTTCTAAAGAGCTAATGTTGCTCTTTCATTAAGAAACCTATTCAGAACCACAGAGAGTGATTTTGACAGTGCAATTGGTAGTTGCTCTAGGGCAGGAGCTTGACAGGAGTCCTATTTCAAGCTAAATGAATGTATTCTGTTTATTTAAAGAAGCAGAGTCAGTTATAGATTTTGCTATGCATGCACAAGTATACACCTGTGCATCTTGTGCACTCTGCCTCTCCAGATTGCACAAAATAATGCTGCCTTGATATATTTTTTAAAAAAAAAAGTTTGCTTCTGGGGAGCCCTGGCATGAAGACCAGGAAAAAAAAAAGAAAAAGAAAAAAAAAAAAGAAAAAGAAAAAAGAGAGCGATTCCTACAAAGCAAAGATCAGGCATTTAACTATATCTCATTTTTTTGCAGTAGGAACACATTTTGCTTTTTCATACAGAATCATAGAATCATTTTGGTTGCAAAGGACCTCTAAGATCATTGAGTCCAACCATTAACCCAGCACTGTCAAGGACACCACTAAACCATGTCCCCCAGTGCCACATCTACACCTCTTTTAGATCCACCATTTGGTGACTCCAGCAGTTCCCTGGGCAGCCTGTTCCAATGCCTGACCAGCCTTTCAGTGAAGAAATTTTTCCTAATATCCAATCTGAACCTCCACTGGATGCAACTTGTGTCCATTTGCTCTTGTCACCTAGGAGAAAAGACCAACCCCATCCAAATTTTGTAGGGTTTAAGTGTAGGTGGAGAGAGAAAGCCATTTAGTGAATAAGGAAAACTGAGGTGAAGGTCACTGAGATTCAAAGTGACAGAAGAGATTAAGTCCTCGCAAAGATGAACAGGGGTGTAGTTCCACATCACGGTTTTTCTGGTGGCAAAGCTGGTTTTCAAAAGTTCATATCCTTAGCTGCTGGGCATTGTGTTATATAAACAACATTACACTGGTCATGGCACCACAGCCCAGAAAGTTCAACCAGCACAGGCAAAGGTTATAAACTGCTGTAGAGGTGAGAACATGAACCAGGGTGGGAATGGGCAGCACATTTCCATTTGCCTCCGTGGAGCAGAGCTGGAAAGAGCAGCAGTCTGTGAGAAGGAAGGGTGCTTATGTGGCTGAGCCATGGTCCGGAGAGCTGGAAGAAGCTGTTTTCTGTTCCTGACCCTGCTGCATGACCCAACATCTCTGCTACTACAGCATGAGAGAAATATTACTGAAAGTGTTTATTTCAGAAGGATGTAGCTATGTCTCATTAATGCAAGTGTAATGGAAGATGGTATAAATACACAGCATTGTTATCAGTCCCTCTCATCTTTAAAAGTGTCACTGCTCAGGTAATCGCAGACTTTTAGAATTAGATCTCCTGGCAGTGCTACCAAACACATGCTTGTGTCTTAGCAAAGTGTTCTTTGTAAGGACTTTGGAGATCAAAAAAGTCTGGGCTTGATTGGAAACCAATTATCCACTGTTGTGTGCTCCTTTGAAAACTAACAGGATTTTTATTTCCTTTGCCCTTTGATCCCCCAAATGAGCAATATATAGGTAAGGAATATGAGAACAAAAGAGTAGATGTACCACGCAAAGAGTGGAAAGGGAAAGCAAGAATATGCCTGTAGGTTAGCTGGATAGATAAAACAAAATTAAAAATCAGCTTTCTGGATCAGGAAATCCCAGCAAGGTACAGGTATAAGCAATATATCTTTCAGCTCAGTATCTACGTAAGTCAGAAAAACACCCAAACAGGGCTGCAATATGGATTACCCATGGATGTCCATGGGGAGAGTATTTTTTCTCCATGTGCAACTGGAATTACAGTGTTACTTCTGCAGCTGATGCTACTCATAGTACCATTTCTTTGGTGTACCTCTAATCTTATTGACTAAATTCTTCAACATTTCTCCTGCTCTCTTCCTTGTTTGGCTTCACATTCCAGGAAGAGCCCAATGCCTACAAGTGTGATTTGCAGCTCCAGCTCTTGCCATTCCCAGCGCTGTCCGTGGGCCAAGGAAAGCTGGTGCAGATCCATCCCCTCCTGTAGCATTTCACCCACTTCCATGGCCCCATTACTTTAATTTTAGTTTCACTGTCTGGGGTCAGTCCTTGTACAGGGACAATTAACACTGAGCCTCTGAAATCTGATAGGGATTTAAAGCACTGGGTGAGTGGTTGCCACCTGGTGAGAGGAGGAGGAAGGAGGGGGAGGATGAATGAGCCGCCCTTTTCCTTTCTCATCCGGCGCACATTAGTGGATCAATGACTGAAATGGATGAGGGTGCTGCTGAAGTGTCGGCACTGCAATGATGTAGCTGCTATTAATGGCTAGAGCTCCAGCCCGGAAATTATAGATGAAGAAATGGGAAAAAAAAAAATTCTGTGGGCTCTGAAGTGGTGATTTGAGGATTGTAATTTAGTGCTCACTTTCATATTTCATAAAAAGGCTACTGCGTACATTTTCAGAAGTTCACCTGCTAGTTAAGGAAGGAATAAAGTCAATATACTGTATTTGATCTGAATTCTCCTTCCACTCTCCATCTAAGATATGACACACAATCAGCAATGGTGGCTTTCCTTTAAATCAAGCTTCATGCTTTTCAGCAGATCTGTTTGCAGTGGGGAAATGTGCCATTAGCTCTCTGGCTGTCTGGATTCAGAGCAAACATACAAAATATTTTAGCTTATATAGCCTGTGAACTCAGCATATTTCAAGGTCAAATTCCTATTTCACTAAAATCACTGGCAAACACATGATTATCTTCAGGAAGCCTGGATCTAGACACAGTAAAGAAAAAACAACCCAAAACTGATCAAAGCAACCCCAAAATCCCACAGCAAAAGCACCTTGTCTTGCAAAACTGTTGAAAAGGACAAATCTGCTGTTCTCAGCTAAATCTGTGACCTGAGGGATGCTGTACCCTTCCACCAGCAGTCTGACCAATACCAGAATTCAACAGGGTTTTATCCATATTGACTTTCTTTGGTCTTCCCTTCTCCTACAGCAATCAGGTCACAGAGGGGAGCACGGAGGGAGGGAGGGAGTTCAGTTCCCTCCTCACTGACAATGATGCAAAGCAACACCCTCTGCTTCTGAGACACTAAAAACTGAATATATCAAATTCTACAAGAAAGATGTCTACAGAGCAGTGTTCCCACTCTCATCTTTCAGGTTAACCTACTTTCTGCCTCCTGCTCTGAGGCTTTTCCCAGTGTCCCTGCTGCGGGTGGCTGCTGTAGTTGCTGCTGAGGCTGCAGCTGCCCTTTCTGCAAGCAGCCAAAGGGAAGGCATCCAGCATGGATTGGGTGAAACAACAATAGCTGCTCCTGAAAAGCAGTCCCTACCCAAATCCACAGCAGTCACGCCTGCCGAGATGGGGGAATTCTGCCCTTCACATGATTGCTTCACTCTGCTGGGGCACCCGCCAGTCCCCACTCCCAGCCTTTCCTGCCTGGCAATTAACTTCCCACAGCTCTCTTAGTGGAAGCTTCAGAGTGTGCCAAAAAGGTTTTTCTCTAATTTCGGTCTCCTAACTTTTTTTCTGTGCTCCCTAAATAGCAAAAACTGTCTGATGAGGCAGCCCGGGGTGAGCAAGGAGAGGAGGCACAGAGATAAACAACAACGGGTGATCGGGCATAAATATTTCAGAAAAATGTGCTAGCGTAAAAGGCTTGGCTGCAGCTATTCCTCCTGAGGGGTCAGGTTGCAAAAGCCTCTTCCTCACTCCCCCAGCATCTGCCTCCCTGGCTCCGAGGCACGGACACATCCGAGCCCCTAATAAATTCCAGGGATGGGCAAAGCAGGAGAGCAAGTATTTACTTTGCGCTCGTAAAACAGCGCTTATAATTTTGCCCTGTCGCTGGCTAATTAAAGCTTGCACAGCCAGTTCATCATCAGTCAGGGCTGCCAGCCCCGCTCCCTGCCAGGCCGTTCTGGTGCTGTTAAAGCCGGCCCGATGTGACTCGGAGTGTCCCCGGTAATTGCAGGGCTCGTGTTCCACACGGCTGCGCGGCCACTGCCCGGCTGATCGCGGGCACGGGCACATCATGACCGCGACCCTTCTCTAACAGACTGCTTCACGGAAAAAGCTTCACTGCAGCTGGTATTTCATCTCAAAATGCGCGTAATAGAGAAAAAAACCCCGATCTGTAACACCCAGCCCTAAGGATCCAAAGCACAGATTCAGCGTTCCCTGGGGGGTTCTGCTGCGCTGCTCTCCCCCGCAGCCCCCAGCTGATCTCTCCCCAGAGCAGAGGCGGCAGAGGGGGATGATGCATCTGCTGCTCACCTCCCCTGGCTGCCAGGCCAGCTCCTGCCCTGACTGCATCTGCTGCATCCTGCAGAGCTGTAGCACAGCTGTGTCACGCTGCAGGACGGACAGCCCGAGCTTTCAGCTTTTCTGAGAAGGTGGGAACGTCTTTGCTCGGCTGAATTCTAATGGGAGAGAGACTCCGAGTTTCTTAAGCAGCCTCTTGGTGCAAAATATCACGTTTGTAAAGACTGATAAAGAACTCAGGACATTACTAAAGACTGTGGGCTGAAAGTCACCCTGAAAGTCACATCAGACCCAAATATTATGTTCACAGAAGCATCTTTAAACCACTCAGGCTGTGTGGGTTAGGGAATACCAGCTTGGGAATTCTCCGTGGATGGATTCAAGCAGCGGATTCAAGGATTCAAGTGGTGGGACTGCCCTGTGAACAAGCAGGTTTTTCACGGTCCAACTCAAATTCATCTCACATTTATGTTTTCTAAATGTGCAACAATCAGGATGCCTAGAGAAAAAGAAGTGGAGTAAAATCTCGAGTTCTGGGTTCATCTGAGGGCTCTTGCACCTTCAGAGCTCAGATAGCCTTGGTGGCTCTCAGTCCCACAGCCACGAGGCAAAAAATTCTCGTTTTGCTCCTGCAAGGAAAAATGCTGCCAGAGCCCTGAGGTTCAGAGAGTTTGCTCATGGAGTATGGGACATTTTAGAAAAGCTGGTTTGTTGCTCATTGATAATTTTTCCTCTGGTTCAGATTACAGAGAACAATATTGCTAAACAGAACATTAGAAAGTAAAAAAAAAATTGCAAAAGATAAAAAAAATAAGCACCTATTCTAAAAATATTTCCTTATTTATTTTTTTTTCTGTCTCTGTAAACTAATCTGACTGTATTTAAATTCAAGATATATAATCGATATAGTTTTAAACTCTTTTGTGGCAGATAATTACTTTCTGTATTTGATGTATTTTAAGAAAATACAGTCAGAATGTGGATTTTTTAGTCAGGCCCACTGTGTGGAGATAAATTATTCATATTTCTTTTGACATGTAGTCTATTAATTTTTAATTAATAGTACAGACAAGACTGGACAATAATTGTTACTTCTTTTGGCCTTTTCCACTTAGCATAGAAGATGGAAAAATAAAGCTTAGCATATTTAAAAAGATTCAACAAAATGTTGTTTTTGACTCTTGAGAGTGTAACTCCCATGACTGGTTTCATTTCACATAGAAAATAAAAGCAAATCTAATATGTGTTATATGAAACTGTAAGGGGAAAAGCACAGAACCAACACAGCAGTCTCAGCTTCTTGTCCTCTAAAGGTCAGCTGTGAGGATGTGACACAGTGTTAAATTACCAGGGCAAAAGATGAAATGCTGATGTATGGAAATACAAAAGAAAGAAAAAGAAGACCTCAACAATTCCAGGTCACTATATTGTAATCCTCAGAGCATCCCACTGCTCTGTAAATATTGCTTAATTAAATGTACTTGGATTGACAGCAATATTTAATTCCAATTGCATTATAACAGAATCACTATCTGCAATATTAATTCCAGATTCCACAGCAGAAGCAAACCAGGAGTAGGTCTGAACTTACATCCTGAACAAGAATTTATGGTGCAGGTGCAAAAGCGTCAAGTCTAAGGACAATATTAATTTATTACAAGGTCATACAGACCTCCACCTCCTTGATTCATGTTCTCTGCTCCTAACTTTACAGAAAACCTGTGTAAAGGTCAGTTGCTTAGTCTGAATGTCATAAAGAAGAATGAAGCAAATAGGGTCACCCCTTCAAATTTTAGCTTCCTAGAACTGGTACTACATCAAGCAGATACTGGTCTTGGATGCTGTGAGGAGGAAAGGCATGGAGCAGTGGCTGAATGGGAAATCTGACATGACCACAAAAAATGGACTTACGATGCATAGAAAATTCAGGTCTGTCAGTCAGACAAAATGTGAGACTCTGCTAAACTAAATGGGCTTGTTTATCACCGTAATTATGTAGCTTTACAATGATAAGGTATTACATCTACACATCTTACTCTGCGCCAGGAACTGTTCTGCAGAAACCCAGTAAATTTAATTATGAGAGATAGGAAAAAAATTCCTTTATTTCATGATCTATCCACCCCTGTGATGATTACTCTGGGGAAATTCCCACTGAAGCCAAGCAGATGGTTTCTACCTTGTTGTACACCCAGCTTATTTTCTTTTAAGCTATGAAGTGGTTTACAATGCCATTTTTCTCTGGAGCTGTCTTGCATTTGGCAGACCTCTGACTGTGTGTGAATTCTCTTTTATTGTATATGTGGATAAACAGCTCATTTTCTTTTTACCACAGATAGCAAATCCCACTTTGGATTCATATAAATAAGGACATGAATCAGACAAGTATCTGGTCCAAACATGCTTTCAACAAGATGACTCCCATTGACTTTGTTACAAGGGAGTCAATAATCAGATTTAATGTCACTGAGCCACACGGGTGCATTTCCACAAACACCCATACTGAGCTCTTAAACACTTGTCTATGGACCAATATTGTGTATTTCTGCTTCTGACTAATCCCTTGCTCCCTTTTTGCACAGATAGGTACATCTGCAGCAAACTGGAACCGGTTGGATGAGGGAGCTCCCTGCTTTCCCTGTGCCTGCTGGTGACAACCCTGCTCCTGAGGGCAGGAGGAGATGTGCCTGTGATGCTCTCCAAGGCAACCTCTGTCCTTGTGTCAGGAGCCAGCTCAAGCCCTACACACTGTTCAAGGGATTTACCCAGGACAGAGTGTGGCTGTGCATTGTTCCCAGCTGAAAGGTAGATTTCTGCTATTTCTCCTTTCTTCTCATAATCATTCCAGGCTAACAGAAGGAATATCATACAGGTTTTGGAAAAGTGATGAACACTGATGATATCTCTCAGGAAACTTTTCTTGAAGTCAAATCTTTGTAAAACTACAACTGCCCAGATTAAAGGCTGAACCTAAACTGGCAGGTGCCTGATTGAGGAATAGTATATACTTTATCTGATTTGAGACTATGTAGCTCCAAGGAGTTCTTTAAAGAGAGATAAATCATTAATCCCCACAATCAGTTCAGAGCAGCCAGAAAAGAAGATAAAGTTCCCATGTCTTTGTGCCACATATACCTCCAGGCATCTTCTAACAGATTTCTCTGCAGTTTGAATTCAGCCCTCTACTTCAGTTAGAGACACGCAGGGAAGCTGTGTTTGAAAGCAAAGAAAATAGCTGAAAACTCTCAAGAGATATAATTTAAAATGGATGGTGGTGTGATGGAGGAAATTTATTTGAAAGCATTATGTCATATTTTTTTCTCAGATATCCATTAAGAGCATACACAATACCTGGATGACTTAACCTGTGACCATTATTTATTGCAACCTGTGTTTTCTCCAGAGTGAATGCCTGAATTTGAATCTTCCATTAATGGCTAAGTGCACTTCTGGGAAGGGTAAACAGAACAGCAAAGGCCTGGATCTGCAGGCAAGAAGCACACAGCAATCAAAACCAGAAAGAAGAAAAGTGACTTTAAGTGTCCTCTCTGCTCCCTGATCCTGGACAGGCTGTGTAAGGCTGGCCCCAGTGGAAATGAGAAGACCCTGCAGCTTGCTGATTCTGCCCATAGTTTGCTTCAATCTTTCCCTTTTTCTGTGGAATAAAGAACCCATTTTCAGGCACTGGGGAGAAGAGCATTCACCCAGGAATGGCTCCAGCACAGTGATCTGTGCAATGCAGCGATTTGCCACGCAGCATCTTGGATGCAGAATTACTGTGATGATCAAAGCAAGTTTAATCAGCTCAGAGGTTTGTAAGTGTTTGCAGCCCCTTCTGCCTGCCTGTCACTGGCCAGGATGTCTCCTTCACTTTGGACAGCAATGATGCAGGGAAAACCAATCATAGTTCTGTGGCCAGCCTTCCCCCAGGCATGTTTTCACCCTCATCCTTTGAGAGGACAGATGGAAACACGGATTACGAGTGGGAGACGTTTCCAAGTCTACCCATTGAGGGAAGGACTTCTGAGGGAAGGTCATCTTTTCTATCTGTTCCCTGCCCCATGAAACCTCTGAAATGAGCTCAGAAGATTTTTCAGAAACATTTGGAAGTGTATGCCTATGAACTGAAGTGTGGCCTACCAGCATCATTGCAAGGCTGTTGTTTTGGCTGCCAACCCCAAGCACAAAGCACAGTTGATTTCAGAGACATGATGGTGATTCTCTGACATACAGACATCTTCCTGTGAGCATCTCCTATAGCTCTACTCTTGTTTATGCTGGTCAGACAATGTAGAAACCCCTGGGGAGAAAGCAAATGCACTGTGCTGCTGAATCTCACAGTTTTCAGTGTTAAAACTGTTGGATTTCAAAGCTAAATCCAGATGAATGTTTCTGAGAAGGAAAGCAGATCCTTTTAGTGTCTGAACTATTAAGCTGTACTTAAAAGAATGAGGGAAAGGTCTCAAAAGCCTTGTTTAATACAAGCTGCTATTCTAGATTTCATTCCATCCCCAGCTGGTATTTCCTGCTCTGCAAGACACAGGGGAAAGCTAAGGCATTATTTAATGGGATTTCTCTGAAACAGAAATCTTTAAGCTCTGCTATGGCACTATAAGCAGGGGTGGCTGGGGGAGTTGCATGGCTGATACCCACCCAGGAGTGTGTGCTATGCAGAGGCTGTTATTCCAGAAATCTGCCTCTGCTATATCCAAGACAAATCTAATTTAAGCTTTATTTCTGAGGATTTAAGTGGGGAAAAGCCTTGTCCTTGTTTTCTGCACAAGAAGTAAGCTTCCAGCAGCTGGAGCTGCTGGTCATGGAGCAGTCACAGTAACTGATCTACCACTGCTGAAAAGTAACTTAATAATTAGACTGTCAAATCACAGATTTCTTTTAGAGTCTCTCTCTCCCACTGGCAGTATTGAATGGGCAGGTTCCCACACTGACTTTCTGAGTTGCTGTCATTCGCAGCAGTTCATCTATTCCAACTCTTTCCCTTTAAGCTCATTTCAACTGAAACACCTGTAAACTCTTGCAGTTCATTCATTGGGCTCTCACTTTGGCAGAGTACCAGACTGATGCCAGGACAACCACGGCCGTGGGATTTTTTTAAGGACGTTTAGTTCCTGCCATCTGTCTGTTGGCTCAACTCTAAGAAATTTAGATTGTGCTGCCTTCCTAAAGTTGTTTTTTTCCCCCCTTGGACTGCTGTCAGGATATGCAATCTGTCTCTGTGAGCGTTCCACTGAGACAGTACTTGAGATGTGATAAAATGCCTCCAATTCTTACATGTGTTACTTTATTTCTTAAGACCAGGTGATGATAACGGCACATTTTTGATGCATGTCACTTTAAAGGCAATGAATACAAAGAGGTTCCAACCTTTTAGTGCAGACTGAGTGTATTTTAGGAATAGTGTAACAACATTTTCTATGCTATTTCCTCATTTTGGCCTATTAGACCAGGTTGTTTGGTCAAACTGAGGTGTGAGATGAATGATTAGTTTTTGCGCTGCTGCTAATCCAGGCTGGGGCTTTCCACAGTGGAGCCATTTCACTCAGCAGTGCAGGCATTGAGGAAGAAGTGGGGGTAGCTGCACTGCTTCTTGGTTGTGTGTAAATTAGTTAACCCCCAGTTTATTTTTCAGATTTGTTTTCTTCCAAGGTGTTTTGAGAGGAGCTGGTATTTCTCTGATGCTCAGTACTCCTCCCCATGGGCCTGTTTTTGCCACAGTGTTAGACAGCCAGCTGGACTTGAGCAACACTGGGAGACAAACCTCAGAGTCAGCGCCAAAAGTACGTGATCCATTTTGATGCTGAGCAGTTGTACATAATCCATTAAAGGTTTAAAATTAGAAGTGGTTTATGAATGATTCCCATGAACAGGAAATCCCTACTAGAAGATGGGAGCAGAGGACACAAATCCCCTTAGGTGAACTGTTCTTCTGAAATTTCTGCTTTTGACAAAGTTGAGGTGCATATTTTTTTTGGTCCAGTTTTCAGATATGACTTTTAAGGCTGGGACATTCTCAGTGATAAACCTGAAAGTATGGCAGATTCTGTCTGTTTTGGTAAATCAGTTATGAGCTCATCAACATTTACATTATGATTTTAGACTCTGCTTGAGGGTCCACCTAAGCTTAGATTAGACCTTTTATCTTACAAGGTTTGTTTATTTTAAAAACCTTAAAAATATTACATTGATAGTGTGTTTCTAGATATAACCCATACAAAAGAGACATCTAGTTTATAGAATGAAACAATAAAACCTTAAAAATGTGGGAGTGCAGCTGGTTCATCTCTGAGTTCTTGTCTAATTGACAGTTTAAAAAAATACTGTCTTAGCTAGAAAATACAATCCCTGTTTTAACAAAACGCATCTTCACAGTCCTGCTTGATTGCAGGCCTCACATTTTATCTATATAGCTGAAGTCCAAGTAAATGATCTTTGTTTTTAGCTGACTGCAGTGCTTTTGCAGAGAATGATGATAAATCTGCAACAGACAAAACCTAGATGTTTTCAGTTTCAATAAAAAATAGTTATTTTTTAAAGTGAGAATAACAACAAAGAGGCACAGATTAGACAGTGTAGGATTTAGATTAATTTGAGGTTACAACAGTTCTCTTGCCTTCAGCCAGTATAATGAATAATTTAGAGCCAAATTTAGGGGCACTCCAGGACTAAAGTATTGCACTATCTAATTTCTGTTGTTACTCTGAAGTGTAAGCAGCAAGCTTATTAAATATGAATGGAGTAATCAGACAAATTCTATGACTGTGTGCAGGAGCTTCACATTAATGATTCACAATGGAGCATCATGAAAGACTAAATAGACTGCACTAGATTTAAAAGTAATAAATATACTCCAGAAACAAAGTAATTTAATGACCTTCCTATGAACGATGGGGCTTAAAGCAAAAGGATGCTCAAGGAGAATATCCTCATCGAAGCTCTAACTCAAGTAGATCATCTTTTGCACATCCCTCTTGATTATCTTTTGTCAAAACAGCCCTGACATGGTAGCCCTGCTTAGTGCCTCTTTTCAGTGCTGTGTTTATACCCTGGTAAGCTCAGCCACCACAGCCTGCCATGATTTCACCCCTGCACAGGGTGATTGCTGCTCCTTAGTAGGACAGAGCACGTACCTTCAAGCCAAGCTGGCAATTAGGGCATGATTTTGAGCATCCTTTACCTCTCACTGACTTCAACAGATAGCACTCCTGGGATCAAGCTCTTCAGCTGTGTAAGTGAATGCTGCTTCAAAGGGAAATTCTGAGCTAAATGAAAATACTACCTTGGCCTTTTTTCAGCTTTCCAGGAAGGGGTTTTCAAGATCTAAGAGAGAAAAAGATTCTTTAGCTTATTTTTGTATGTTTGAGATTAGATGCACTGATGTTCCTTTCAGAAGGGGAATGTGAATCAGGATACCAGAACAGCAATTCCTTCCTTCATCAAACAGTTTAAACAGAGATTCAAATTTAACAAAATCAGTTAAAATTGACTGACTTCCTAGTTATCAGATTTGCAATTCTAGCAAATTGGGATTTTTCCTAAACAAAAATATTTCTGAATAAATTTCCATTTTCATTTCCCCACAGTGATTACTACAAACCCCAAACTTTCTCTTTGTCAGCTGTCTAGACAATATCCGTACAAATCCTGCAAGATAAAATAGCCAATGAAAGAATGATAAAAATACATGAGAACCTGGAAGAGATGCCAGACAACTGGGAAATACTTGACTCCATTTTACTTTCCTATTTCAAAGAAAGGTATTGGTCTTCAGATATGACAGGCGAAATTATAGTCTCAGGGTGCTCATTGTACGTGATCAAGATATGGGATGGGACAACCCAGAGTGAGTGGAATATGGATTTAGGTCTGTGTTCTGGTCAAAATATTTATTACTTTGTTCACACAGACATGATAAATATGGAACATGATTTTAATGATTGCAACCCAGAACAAAGAAGCAGGACTCATCAACTTTTTGATCTCCTTGTTTTTAACAGGGTACCTGTAAAATCAGTCTTCCTTCTCTCTGCAATTTTAAGTGTAACTTTACGAAAATAAAAAGCAGGCATTATCAATTTAATCCTACAGCTGGCAATTAGCATCTTTACAGACTCTAAAGCCTAAACAATTAAAAGTTGAATAATTTATGGCAAATGGAACCATTTCTGTCAACAGTATTGTAGCAGGCATTTGAAGTATACTTCACTGCCTGGAGCTGCCTGATGATTGATCCCGGAGTTCTCATTATTGATGCAATTGCTGCCCCCGCCCCCGGGCAATGGCTACTTCTGTTTGCCTGCACTTCTGGATTAATTGTAACTAAAATCGTGGTTACTTGTGTTTATTCAGGGGAGACTGTAACAATAAAAGGGGCTAGAAGAAGTGTTTTTTGGGTGCTCTCATGCCATGCCTCTTCCAGGCTAAACTTGCTGGAACGGCCACTGACTCCAGGGAACACAGCAATTTCCTCAGCTCCAAGTTCATTCTTGGGACAGTGGACAGCAAATTCACAGCTTTGAGTTCCTTATCCTAGGTAGTTGCTGGCGATATTTACAAGCCACTCACAGCAAAGATGTTTAGCTGGGCAGAGAGCAGGAAGCAGCTGGTAAGAGATGAATGATCACGTAGATGAATATGGGAACTGGTTGTCTTTGAAAGAGGGTCAAGAGAGTCGTCTGTCCAGTTCAATTCAAATTGGCACTATAAATCTGCATTGAATCAGCTCAACCAAAACTTCCTCTTGTCTAAACTATCATCAATGAAAAAGAATCCCACTAATAACAGAGAATCCAGCATAAAAGTCTAAAGAAAATATTTCTTTAAATAAAACAGTCTAGACTTAAAATCCAAATTGGTGTAAACATTGACTACCAATCTTCTGGAAAAAATGCAAAAATCTGCTCATTAAATACTTGCAGTTTAGTTATCTTTTTTCCTGGGAAGAATGACTAATTGCCAAACATAGGATTGGTGTATGCTGTGGGTAACTCTATCTTTCCCTCGCATTCAGTAGCTGACATTCTTTTCTCAAACCTGCTGCAGCTCAACAAGATACTGAAGAACCTGCCTTTGTTCAGAAGAACCACTCATACACGATGAATGAATGATGTGCTCCATGCCTGTCTGAATGGGACAGAATGAACAAATAAATTGTTGTTATTTATCTACAACTTATTATCCAAACAGATAGAACAGTTAAAGGGGAAAAAATTTTAAATATTTCAGGCTTTGATAGTCCCTATTCCAGACAGAATCCCTCTGTCTGACAAGTGAGCTGTTTACGTGACTGTGACCTGAACTTTCAAGCAGCTGCAGCTCTTTGTTTTACAGGAGACCCTGCACTGTGATTGACCTCCTTGCAGTTGTGTGAGCACAGATGATGAAGCTGGAATCATGAAATGAGCACAAACACAGGTCTCTTGCTGCTGAATCTGCTTCTAAAGCTGTAATGCAGCACCAGTTTCTTCTGCATTGTGCTCTGTGAGCATTACCTCATCCAAAGCCAGTCTGAAAGCACACAAAGCAGGGAACATCTTGCTGGAGGAGGTAGAAGGAAGTGTTGCATCTGTTCTGCAAAAGCAAGTCAGGGATTTCTCCTCTCCTGCAATAACACTCATCTGCTGTTTGCATGTACAGCAGTTACTACCCATTATCTCTTCTGTACAATTGCACCAGGTCCTCAAGGCATTGCTTTGTGCAGTTCCAGTGACCTCAGTGGAGGTTTTGGGCTGCCTCTACCAGACCTGTCATGCTCTATGCATAAAACAACATCATCCTTTCAGCCATTTACTGAGCCACTTTATTAGGGTTGCAAATAAAGTCAATAACTCTAATCATGCTTTTGGTCATTGTGAATTCTGGCTTGGCTAGGAATCATTGGAGATAAACATCTCATTTCAAATAAGCTACTGAGCAGATGGTAATGACTTTTAATCACAAGCAACACAAGGAAAATCTGAAATGAAGCCCTCGAGATGAACAATTTGGTACATCATCCCCACCATTTTGAATGCTGAATAACCTTGCACCACAAAGAGAGATATGTGAGATTTATGTACATATACACTTCCAGCGAACTAAAATACTGACAATCATTAATTGTTTTTCACAATTTTTGTTTTGGGCCCTTATCCAATGCCCACTGAAGTTAAACCAAACCTGTTCTTTCTAAGCCTTCGAAGACTCCATCTGCTGCAATTACAAAGTGTGTTTTAATTGCCGATGCAGAAGTTTGGGAGACCTACAAGAACTTCCTGCTCAATACTAAAAACAAGAGTGGGGGTAGTTTCTTTAGACATCTGAAACCCTTCCCCTAAAAAACAAAACAAAACAAAACAATAACAACCAAAAAAAAACCAAAAAAAAACCCACCACCAAACCAAAAAAAGCAGCTATTAGCCATTTTCAGAAACAGTACTGGGGGTCAGACACTGCACTCAGCTCATAGCCTACGCCTGTGTCAGGTTAATGGCCTCATTTTAGACTCTTCTCAGCTTAGGTCAGTCCTGAGAAGGCAGCACAGGGAGTTTTTTCACAGGGCCTATCTGCTACTGCATTTTTGGAAAGTTGAGATGCATTAAGGACAACTTTATGCCAAGAGTGGAGCTCTCATTTCTATATAATCTCCTTCTGATCCTTTGTGATGTCCTCAGAGCAGTCTGCTTATCCAATGATACTACTGGCCATGACAGTGTGACAGGTTTGAATTTCAGTCCTTGTGCTGCAATCTGCCTGCCTGGAAGCTCACTAACACCAGTTCTTAATAGTCATGTTTAAATAGTTTTGCTGGAGCCCACTTAGAGAGCAATCTGTGTTCAAGCGCTTTTTAGCAGGGAATTGGCCAGAATTTGTTTTCAAACAACCTGATTAAACCCTATCTGCAACAAAAGCTCCATCACAATTTACAATATGCCTTCCACAACAGTGCCTAAATTTTAACTCCACCTAAATCAGCAGCGATTTTCCTGCTTCTTCCCCTAGTGCGGCTTTGCCATTTCATCTTCCAGAGAAGGACTCTCATCCTTCGCTTCCATGTCCTGCAAAGACCTGCACAACTAACCAGGGAATCCACCCTCGCAGCTTATGGTAACAGCGAATATTTCCACAGCCACATTACAGCTCTGCAGATGAGATCCAAACAAGTAAGGTTCCTGGGTAATAACATGCACAAGAGAAGTGCAGGGGAGGCTGGTTGGCATCGCTGGTGGCAGGAAGCCATTCCCCATCTCATGCTGCAGCTGGAAGCTCTGTGCCCTGTGCAGCTGCTGGGGAAGGCAGGGAATGAACCACTGACTCCAGCACAGGCTGAAAACCCACACAGGAACCTTGCACAGAGCCAGCTATTGACTTCAGAAGGAAGATTTGCTTCTCTCAAGCTCTGGAAAGGTCTGGGAACATGCATAGCCCTTAGTGAGACATGTATTTTTTTTTTTTTAATGTGTTTCTTCATGATTTCATCTGCACGCTCTTGCAAATGAATAAATTAAATCAGTGAATAAAGCATCCAAGCTCACGGTGCCTTGCTCAAGCATGACTTGTTCAAATGCCTTGGGAATGTTGTCAGAGAAACAAGTCCATACGAATCAGACCTGGAGAAGAAAACCCACACACTGTACTCGTGTATGGAGGCGAGAGATCTGAGAGAAGCCTTCCCAGCACTCTATAGAACACGTAGAGAGGCAGGAAGATTAATGGACATAGCAACTAGTCAGCAGAGTATCACAGAATCAATTAGGTTAGAAAAGGCCTCTGAAATCATCGAGTCCAACCTATGACAGAACATCACTGTGTCAACCAGACATGGCACCGAGTGCCACATCCAGCCTTTCTTTGAACACCCCCAGTGACGGTGACTCCACCACCTCCCTGGCTGTCCGTTCTATAAAGAAATTCTTCCTAATACCCAAACTAAACCTCCCCTGGCGCAGCTTGAAACTGTGTCCTCTTGTCCTGTCAAAATACAATCCTTTCCGCTTGACATCGAAGGTACTGCAACACACTGCTCAGCGAACTTCCCCAGCGATGCCTGCAAATGGCTCTGTGTCTGCTGGAGCCGCCTCCGGATAATTTGGAGGTTGGCTTTTGGTTTAGACTGATTGATTTTAGATGCACAGCACCGAATTTTGTTTCGTTTCCGCCCTAGACATCGCTCAATTCCCTCCCCGGCGGTTCCCTAACCGACCTTAAAGCTGTCCCTCACGGCTCCTCCCTCGCGTCCCGCCCGCGCTGCTGCAGTTCCCGGCGGCCCCGGCCGGGCGCGCTGCCGGCAGCATGGCGGGGGAGGCGGGAGGCGCCGCGCTGGGCCGCGCGGCCGACAAGCTCTTCTCGCTCAGCGGGCTCTTCGCCGTCCGCAAGCCCAAGGGACCCACCTCGGCCGCCGTGCTCAACCTGCTCAAGGAGAGGCTGCTGGCAGGTGAGAGGCGGCGGCCGGGCCGACACATCCGGAGAGATCGGGCCAGGGGTGCCCTCCCCGGCGCGTCTGTGGGATGGGGTCCGGTGTGTGCCGTCCTTGGGGTGCGGTAGTTACAACTCCCAGCAAACCACTTCACCGTCTTGCTCAGCGCTCAGAAAACCGAAGCATAAGCGGGCTTTAGTTTCTGTTTGTTTGTTTGTTTGCTTTGGTAGTAGTTTATAGCCATGGCATGGCCTATCTTGGAGAATGGAGGCATTCCTGGATACATCCTGGCTCGATTCGCCAGGGGAGGTTCAGGTTGGACATCAGGAGGAATTTATTCACAGAAAGTGTGTTTAGGCATTGGGATGGGTGACTCAGGGAGGTGCTGGAGTTGTCTTTGGAGGCCTTTAAGGAAAGACTGTCCCAGCCAGCCTCAGTGTTGGTCACACTGCACGGTGAGACTGCACTCACCACATGCCACTTGTGGCAGCCACCCAAGGTACAGCGGGACGTGAGCCCTGAGGTTGGATGGGGATGAGATTTGCCCCAGGAGGAAGCTCCAGTCCTGCGGGGCACAATGCTGGAGATCTCAGGCTGCTTGGAGAGCTGTGGACAGGGTCCAAGGGACAGCGTGTGCCAATGTACCAGAATGGGTGTCAGCAGCATCTCTGCAGCACAGCACTGGCAGGATGTTCTGCTGCAGCCCCACTGCACATTGCCATTAAAAAAAAAATCACCAAAGGAGTAAAAACCAGTGTTTCAAAAAGTTTTAAACTCCTGGACACAGTCTGCAGATACTGCTCATTCTGAGTATGGGGAAGTCTGTATGTCGGATATGAAGAGAAGAAAAGTGAGATCATTGCAAAGGTGTGAGTGACTATGGCCTAGATTCTTTTTATAATGGACATGGGGACCTGGTCATCTAATCTGGGCTTTTGGGCACTTGCTGATAAAGTGAGAACATACTTTCAGACTAGTGAGCGCTTAGCCTGATTTTCACTGTAGTGAACTGTAGTGTAGGCACACACCTTGTATGGAAGAATCAGCTTCCCTGAATGGAGAGATAATAGCTACGCATAAGGGAGCTTAGATGATTTGTTATATTTAATACTAATAAATAAGGGTTGTTGGACTCTGCAGAATCCCTGTAGTCATCAGCTCTATGGGAAAGTTTGCTGGTTTGGGACACTGACATCTTGAAAGCAGCAGTGAGCAAGCTGAGTCCACTGCAGTTTCCATAGGACTGTGGATATGCAAATAAACGTGTCCCAATATAAGGCAGTAAATACATCAAGAAATGGCTCAGATTATGTAGCATAACATTTGTGTATAATAGATGTTTTGGGAACTCTGCTGCTGGTTCTTCCATGCTTTGTTAATGAAATTTCACAGGTTTGTTACCAGTACTGTCCAAAAACCTGTTTGTGACAGTATGTGAGACTTCATTAGAATGTAAGTGAAAATACCTTGCAAATTATTTGAGGTTGGGAGTAAATCTAAGTTAATTGTTGGTCTTCTGCAGTACAGTTGTTTCTACACTGCTAATTAATAGTTTAAATATTTGTTTTTTATTTCCTTTAGCAGTCTGGAAATGTGTGCCATTTTTCCTACATTCTAAGGTTATTTTATAATTCTTCCTTTCAATTTTTATTTGCAGAAGCTGGTGTGCAAACAAATGGGAACAAAAGAAATCAGGTTTTGAAAATTGGACATGGAGGAACTTTGGACAGTGCAGCCACAGGAGTTCTGGGTAATGAAAAACATAATTATAGTAATCAAAATATAATTTCAGGAAACATTTTCATGCCTGCATGAAGTCAGGTGGAGGAACAATTTGGGATACACATGACAGGTTCAGGGGGAAGGACAGATTACTGTGAAAGAATGGTCTGGGTTAAATTTCCTCTGTGTATACTTCTACATGCATGTAACATGTTTTTACAGAAGGCTGTATTCTTCCTTCCTGCCTTCTCTCCCCTCTTCCAAATCCTGAAATAAGTTCTGGTTTATTACATGTGGGAAAATACAAACTCTTGTGTAATGAATTGTAAAGTACCTGAGAAACTGATGGCTTTTTTAACTTAAGCTGGAGATTTATAGTCATCATAATCTGTTGAATTATTTTGTCTCAAAGTAATGCTATTCTGGGATTTTGAGGGAGCCTTTAGGGCTGCTAATACTTACCAAAAGGAAGATGTATAAAAACAATTCAGCTGCTGCTTTTCTTGAAGCTCAGCACAGAAAAAAATTCAGGTACCTGTCCTATCTTGCTTCATAAAGAAGAGTCTTCAAAGATTTTTTGTCCTTTAATTTTGATAGCAATCCATGTATTGAATTTTTTTGTTTTGTTTTGTTAAAGAACAGGATGTGTCAATTGCTGGTGTTAAAACCTCAGCTATGGGTGTGATTATTCCCACACCATACTTTGTCACCAGCAGTTTTATTGATGAGTAACACGCAGACTACAGCTTGCTCAAATCATAACCTTGTAGCTCTCCTTGGCTTGGAGAAATAACAGCAATACATTTTTGCTGTTGAAAATAAACAGGTACAACTCTGAGTATACACTGAAAGTAAATGCTCTGAGTTTTGGTGAATGACTTCTCTCAGGAAGAATTCAGCTTTAAGGGGAGGTTGGTTGCTACGAGTATTGCTAGAGGTCTGTAGCTGGTAATTGTCACTTGCGAACATGGCAAAATATGACATTCTTGGGTTAGAATGGAGCACTGCCTGGTTTGGTTTGAATTTCCTGTGCTCTGTGGCCACTCACCAGAGTCCAGTGTGCATTCCTGAAGCAGACGGTCTCCTTTCCCACTGGTGTTCCCTTTGAGCATGCTGCTTCTCATTGTGCAAAGTCAACAGCATTGATCCATAGGAACAGCAAAATCACTCGTGCTTTTTTAATTGCTTCTCCAACTATTCCCCAGCAGTCTCCAAAGCCTGCTTCTACGGCATGACAAAAAGTATTTGGGCTTGATGTGCTTGGTATAGATAGAGAAGCACATCACCTTAATTAGCTGTAGATGGATTGAAAAAAGGTATAGGATCTTTGATTGCGCTGCCATACAAAACACAAGGGAAAAATCAATGGTAGTTAGATTGGAAGGGACAAAACTGGAAAGGAGTGGGAAAGGGAATGTTCCCAGATTTCTTGTGCATTCAGGTAAGGTAATGAGGGGAGAAGGAAGGACACAAGAGAAACAAGTTATTCAGAATATGTGTGCTGCTTTTCAGGATGGAATGGTGGAGCAGAAAGCTTTCCTTCCTCGTGGACAGGAGCATGATAGAAATGTTAAATTTTCTGAAACCCTTCGTGATCTATACTGCTGTCTCCCAGGTTTTACGTACTGCATGTAACTTTGTTCCTGGGAGTTAGTAGAGTCCTGCTTAACATGCCATGTGTAGTGCCAGTAAGTGAGCAGTGCTCTTTATGAGAAAACATGCTTTTATATTTCTTCTCTTACAGCAGATATAGATGAGGAAGGGCCTTGGAGGGAGAGGTCAATGATCTATGGCATGTGAGAGAAAGGCAAGGTCAAATCTTGGTGAATATCTTCTTTTGGTGTTATTCTAAGGTTGTGGTTCCGGCTCGTTGTTTCTTGCTGGATAATGAGAATTTTATTTGGCTTATTTTTATATGGCAGCAATGAATTATGCTTCCACAGTAGAAGAAAACATGAAAAAAAAATTAAAATTTCAGTTAAATCTTTTTACAATCAATGTGGGGTTTATGTCACTCTTCAATAACATACATTCTCCATGAGCTGATGATTAATGGAGAAAATTGTTAGTATCTTGTTCACAAATGCATTCAATGTCTCCTTAAAAAGTATTCTATTGAATCTCTTGACACTCTTCAGCAAATTTCAGCTCAGCTGTTGAAGTGTCAGTTATGTCATCATGTTGCAAGAAAAGTGCTTTGGTTAGAAAGTCTTATCTGTGTGCTTATCTCCTTTTCTCAGCCTTCTTGCAGCTCTTTCCTATCTGGCAAATAACAGGAACAGGTTGAACTGAAGGTACATGAAAGCACAACACAAGGGCACATGTGACTAAAAACCCTCAGGAATAAGAGAAGTAGTAATTGAGAACAAGGAGGAATCTAATGAGTCTCAGAGCATAAAAATAGAGAATCATTAGAACACAAGTAAAAAAAAAAATTCCAAAATTCACTTTCAGTTTGATGGTTTTGGTCCTATCTCTCAGGATCAAAATATGAAATCAGCATCAAGCTGATTTCCTGAAAGCTCCCTTAACTCCTCTAGTTTTATTAAAATAAAGTACATAAGCTGTTACACATTCCATGAATTGTACACAAAACTAATTTCCTTCTAAAATTTTCTTCAGATTGCTGTATGTGGGAAAAAAATCAATAGAAAAGCATTTTAAAGGAAAGCACCTTGTAAGAAGTCTTAAAATAAAATATAAAATAGAGCTCTTTTTCTGTCTCTTTCTTTTATGAAAAGCTGACTGATTACTGTTTTTTAGAATACTGGTGTTAAGATTGAAGTAGCAGTAATCACAGTAATAGGCAGCTGGACCTTTTGATTATTTTACTTTCTTCCTGCAAGTCTGATAAACAGTTCCATTATGTTGCCTTGGCTGTTTACTCTTGGTCACTATCAACCTTTAAAAGGACTATTTGGTTACAATGAAGGCTTCATTCATTACTGGTGAGCCATAGCCTTCATCAAAACCAGAGGCAGTGTTAATTGCTCTCTCCATTTCTTTGGTGATTAAAAGATAAATAAATATACGAGTAGAATTAAATTATTTCAACAGTAGATGAAGGTTGTTTATCTTTCGCTTTAGGCTTTTTTTCCTTTCACTAGTTCCATGTGTTAGAACACTGGAGGTGCTTTCTCAAAAGTGTTGACTCTGTTCATATGCTAAGAGAGCCTGAAAGGCTGAGTTTCTGACTAGCATAATATTTAGTATTGAATGGTGTTGAAGAAGGGAACTGCAGGGCTGTTTTCAAGTAGCATTTCTTCCTCTGTCTTTGCAGTGGTTGGTATTGGAAAAGGAACAAAAATGCTGGGAACTATGTTGGCAGGTTCCAAGGTAAGGAATGCTGAATGACTTGTATTAGTGGAGGGTTTTGTTTGCTGGTTTTCTTTTTTCTGACAGTGAAGAGCTGAACCAACACACAAATATGTGAGCCATGCTGCATATTTAGCTCAGATGTGTACTGCAGCTCCTTTTTGCAGTTAATCAGAAATGTGCTACTCAGACTTTAATGTCCAGATTGATTATTTAAAAAACTTTGTCGTGGTTTTCTGCAAAATGTTAATAAATACCAAATTACCATTTTATAGGAAGATTTCTATACTATTTAGTGCACTAAAAGAAAGATAATAGCTGATGGAGATGTCACGGAAACTGATGTTTTGGGGATGTAGTTGTGGGTGACAGTTCGAGTTTTGGTGATTTTCCTTATGTGTAGATAACTTCATTGTTATTCAGCTTGAAGTAACAGATGGTCTTTGTTTCTTTTTTATCATCTTAAATACCATGAGGCCTTACGAGGCACTTTTTGGAATTGAGAGTGTTTTGGATTGCATTGCTGCTGATATAGAGGGATGCTCTACAAACACATCAATAGACACATGTAAGAAGCCAAAGGTAGCAAAAGCCCTGTGGCTGCATGAGAGAATCCAGACCAGAGCTTTGATAGACAAAAATTTTGTTCATTGCTGGTTTTGATTAATGTTTCTGTGTTAATATTACTTTGGTGACCCCCCCCCACCCCACCTCTCAGATTTTATGTGTTACATACACAAAAAAGTGCAGGTACTCCCAAGAGTAATGTCCCAGTGTTGATTCCTTCCTCACAGGTCAAATCCTCTGTGTTTAGCCATTATTTTTACATGAGAAGTTAAGATAAGAATGACAGATGTAGAAATCAATTAAGCCTTCTAAATTCCAACTTAAACACAGGAAAAGTCAATAATGCATTATTTTCTGCCATTTTTTCCCATTCTCTTCTAGTTTGAGCACTTAAGGTCTTTTACAGCTGCTGAACTGATGGCTTAAAAGTAGAATTTGATTGACAACCTTCAATTCAACTCAGAGGCAAATAGTTGGACAGAAAAGAAAACAACCAGGATAAAGGACACAGCTGTAGAGTCTGATCCAAAACTCACAGTAGGCAGTGCCAGTCTCTGCATTGGCTGTAATGAGTTTGCCTTTAGTTCATATGAGTTCTTTTCAGAGGCATCTGAGTTTTGAAACATGCAGTAAACAGCTGGATTTACACTGGAAATGTAAGCAGTTACCATCTGACACCGCCTTTGAAAGAACTTTAAAGTTAAAAGAAGTCATATAGATTTACTTCAGCTGAATTAAGTCATCACAGCTAAATGTGTGAATTGTTGATTTAGAAATTTGTAAAGCAATCGAATTAACTCTTAAGCTGAGGTTCACAGTGGAAACAGCTGTGATGGATGAAGGACTTTCAGCCTTTTTGGCAGAAGAGGTTATGCTCAGGTTACTTGACAACTTCACTGTGAAGTCCTGTAGCCAATAAAAGGGTTATCCAACCAAACCTTTTTCCCAGAGGTTCACCTTGTTCCCTTGGCTCACAGGGGCTTAGAGCTGCTCCTGGGGGGCAGGGGAGGGGGGAATGTGCAGTGGCAGCAGCCTGGTGAGCCACCCCAGGCAGATCATCCCTGGCTTTACAGGGCTGTGGGCACTTGGTTCAGTGAGGCAGAGATACATCTTTACAGAGCTCAGCAGCTCTTGCACTGCAGCTGTGCCTGTGTTCTCCTGTGGAGGAGAGTGTGAGGTACCTGACAGCCCTGCCAGGTATGGAATCTGCAGCATTTATTTGGAGCCTTTCCTGTCTCTGCCTTCCTATTTTCTGTCTGTACTTCAATAAATTAGACATCAAATAATTTGTGAGGCTTAAGGAAGTTGAAGGCTTTCTCACAGATGTCTGCCTGTTTGGTTTTTGACCACACTGACAACAGCATCTCATAATGTATCAAGAGATAAATTCATGCCTTAATAGGTTTGGGTATCTTTTTGCTTTCCATGCCATGTGCTTGGAATTTTTTACTCCTACATAATTTTTTCCCACTATTTTGAATGCTGAAGTGTTTGTTGAAATGTGATGCTTTTCTTGTGTTCCTTTTGTTGTTATAAAGATTCAGAGGAGCTGTCTGACCTTCTCTGGCCAGGATTTACTGTTTGCTTCTAGGAATGCATCTTGCAAAGAAACAGTTCAGTCTATCATTGCTGGCAGCAGAGCTATGTGGAGTGGCCAAAATGTATGGTGCTGCAGTAAACTCCATATGGTGACTCTGCCAGGGATTGGACTGGCTCTGACTTTTCCCCAAACATTGTGTGAAACTTTCCTGACTCAGTGTGGCAGCTGTTAGCATTATTCCTTGGTGCGCAGCTCACACAGGTTCTGCAAGGAGTGTTACTCTTGACCTGTAAACCGAGTACTTAATTGGTTTGACCTCCTTAGGAATTAACTCAAGACAAACAGAAATGTGCAGCCAAGGGCAATACCTGTTTAGCGTTCCAGATTTCTCATTGAATTCTTAATATTTGTCCAGAAATAAAAATATGCACAAGCTGGCTTAGCTTTTGTTTGTTTGCATTTTGTTGTTTCAAATGTTCCAAGTGAGAGGGAGAGGCTGAAAGCTCTTGGAACTGGAATTTAAATACTGAGCATTTAATAAATGTTCCATAGGAGAATCACTTTTTCTGCTTGTTCTGGGACTTGCACTTGATCTTGTTTGGACTTTCTGCACTTCAGGATTTTTAATGAGGTTTTTTTTTTACCATGTTGGCAAAATAAAAAGAGTAGAATGAGAAAATATTTCATGCTTTACCAGTAAAATTAACAGGATGGGAGTGGACCAATATTTATTATGATAAATTGTTTCTGAACAATTTGGTCTTGGGTATGACTTGTCTGTCTCAGACACAGTGTGGAAGTGTGTTTTTCTGTGGGGGAAATGGTTTAGAAAATGGTAGCACAGTTTCCAAAGTGGTAGTCCTATTTAAAGCTTCTCATCTACCAGAATGTGCTGTTGCACAGAAGCAGTGAGGGAAATCAGAGAACAAAAAAGTGAAGAGCACTAAGCAATGAAATTCTTCGTTAATCTCATACTTTCCATTGGGCGGAGGTGTCTCCCAACACATACAGCCTTTATGGGTAACTGAAACTTTCAGGCTTCAGTTCTGTGCTTAATTTGCTTATTTTCCAGTGACATAGCACCTGGGTTCAGCCTAAGAGAATTGTGGTCATACTGTTGTGAATGAAGAACTTGGCCATCCATCAAACTGTCCTTGGAACCACTGCCTCTCCATGAGTGGAAAGCTTGGGGTACATTGGTTTTATCTGGGATGCAACTTCTTGTCATGGTCCACATACAAAATACCTCCCCAAGTGTGAAGGAAATTACCTGAGTACTTTGCACTGGTGGCAGAAGCTTGGGCAATGACTGGTTAAAACAGAAAGTTTAATCTCAGAAGTTGTGACTTCTCCAGAATGAAGCTATCAAAAAACCCGAAACCTCTGGGTAGAGTAAAACCCAAACTCCAAGTGTTCTCAAAGCCTAGAAAAGGAAAAAGAGATTGTGGACAGAACGAAGATACATCTGTGACCTGATATGTGACAACTTTCATTTCATATAATAGTTAAAATCTGTGTTCTTATGAATCCTGGATAGAAAATGAGTGCTAGGTCGGTGATTAGGTTTTAAATCTTGCCTGTCACACTTGTACGGTGTGAGAGAGGGCTTGTCTGAGCAGGAATTCGTTCAAATCACCTAGCAGAACTTCTGAGACATGTAAATAAATTACTTTTTGCAATGTGATTCTGGGACTAGAATTTGTGTGTTGCAAAATTGTTTCTCTGGAGGGGTGACATCAGACCCTGCAGAACAAAGTGTCCATAAGCAAGGTTATTTTTTTAACTCCTGGGATTATTTTACTGTCCTAAAAATTGAGGTTTTACTTATATCCCTTCTCAAACTTTAAACTTTCTCCATGAATTCTTTTTGGTTTTTTAATTAAGTCCTGTGCTTCCATCTTTTGGCAGTGAGTTCAATGAATTAATAACCCATTAGAAAACGCATCCAATGGTTCTATAAAGAGCAAAACTAATGAAGCCTTTACTTGTGACTTTGTTTGTTTACAGCTCATTAGACACCAAAGCCACATGTGGACTTTTTGGTATCCAGTAATTCAGTGGGGCTTCCTCTGGACCCTTCTTGGTAGAAGCTGCAATAGATTTATTTCCTCTATCTATCTGTTTTCAGGAGGCTTGTAAGAACTCGGCATCTCTGAGACTTCTATTCTTCTGCCAACATTTGTGTGTTTGCACATTGACATGCACACCATGATGGTGTAAGTGCCATTTCTTTGGAAATTCTAATTTTCATTTTAAATAGCCTCAGTGTGCTGGTTTGTTGCTTTTTCTTTTCAGTGTATTTCAGTGTTTGTGCTCCAGTTCATTTTTGACTTGCAAGTGCAAGAAAATTGAGTTGACTTTCCTTTCAAAGGATCCTCTTGGTGATGTGTGCACTTACTTTAAGACTTGAAAATTTCTTTAGGGTATCACCAGCTGAGTTCTGTGCTTTGTTGTGCTTTCTTTTTTGAGTCCACTTACTCATATAGTGCACAGGGATGTGTTCTGTTTTCTTTTTCAGTTTCTGATATTTTTAACTTTGTCTTGGAAGGGCAGGATTTTTGGGTAGTGGTAATAATTTTATTGGACTAGTTGTTATGGTACAGAAAACTAGGTTTGGATATGCAAGCTCTCTCTCAGATGTAAAATAGAAGCCATGGATTTTAAAACTAAGCATATTTCAGGTTTGGTTAGAGCTTAGTGGAATAGATATCTTATAGATCACTTCTGAAATAAAAAGTAGGTAATGCTTGTCAGTGTGGTTTACAAACAATTCTGTGTGGGCAAGCAGTTATATAGGTAACACCCCGAGAGTACTCCACAAAGATAGGCTATATTTTCTTACCTGCTTTAATAAAATACATTAGGAAAACAGTTTTATGTCCTGAGTGGGGCAACAAGGATTTGTTCACAAAGGATCATCCAAGCTCCCAGGCACAAGGCAAGCAGGACTCTTACTGCTTGCTTGATGATTCTTCAGATCTTCTTGCTTGTGTTCATCTGCTTTTGCTTTCAAATTGCATTATTAGCATATCCAGCTGTATTTGTTGTGGAGGAATCCAAGTAAACATGGTTTGTTTGCTCTTCAGCGTTTTCCCTCAGAAATTTTTCATCTGCAGCACCTTGTCATTTTTCACTCTGTGATTTATGTCACAGGTTTACCTTCTCACACCTCTTTGTTCATGGTATCCCGTCCAGAATAACCAAAGGTCTGACAGAATTTCTTTTTGTAGTGAGATGGGAGAGGTAACAAAGTGGAGAGTGTGACCTGCCCATTGAAAGAAAATGGATTGTAGCTGCACAAAATGTCACTGCTTTGCCTTTGTTCAAGGCCAAAGAAGTTGTTTCTTCCTTACAAGAGAGGTAGAAGAGGGAAGAAGGAGATGATAAGGTTGTCTCCTAAGGGAAGGAGAGAGCCTTGTAGATGATATGTCGTGGCACATGGAGGGGTTAATGTGAGATAACATCATAGTGTGCCTGAAATCCAATATCTCTACTGAGTCCATGGGTTTTTTTGAACCCAGTGGAGTTATGAATTTTAGTTCCCAGTCTTGTTTTGAAAGGTGTTTTATGGGTTTTCCTTGAGGAACAGGACTGGCAGATTGGAGATGGAGTGATTGTTTTATGAGAAGTGTTAACCCATGGACAGATGGATGTGTTTCAGTCCTTGTAGACTGGCTAGGTGAATTTTTCCTGACATGTACTGTTTGCTTAATTTCACCCATTTAGTTACCATTTTGAGGAAGTATATTACATTCCTGAAACACAGGTATAGGACAGAGAGGTCTTGACATTTCTGTTCCGTGGTATTTGTTATGTTATTGTGCAAACATTCAAGGAATACTTCCTCATATGTTTGCATAACACAGCACAAAGATGTCTACTAATAAAACTTGTCCTACTTAATGTCTGTAGCCTTTAACAGCTACATCTAGGAATTGCTGTAATAGTTTGGTGAGGGTTTTTTAACCATTGCTGGCACCTGAGAAGGTTTTTGCAGGACCAGAATGTTGTAATGGAACTCCATGAGCTCTCTAGAGCAGAAGAGATAGGTTCAGAGACCCACTTTTGTGTATGCAAACTTGGTTTCTGTCCTGTGTGTTATTTCACCTTATTGACAATGAATTTCTTGTTCCCCAAATGCCTCCATAATAAATAAATGATAAATAAATGATATAAATATCATAAATGATCTCCACTGGAGATCACTATCAGTTTGTGAAATCACATTGAAGACAATGTGATTGTCTTTCTTATTCTGTCAAAAGGAAAATGCTTATATAAAAGGAGGGTGGGAAAATGCATGAATGAGGTTGGGTTTGATGTGTTTTGAGAATGTGTAGAAGGTGTTAGCAGAACTTGAAGTGGTGTGTGTCTGTACAAAACAAGTTGCACTGAGAGAATACTAAGCCTACACAGGGGGGAATGCAGGAATTGGGAAGGGCTAAAATGTTAGAGGGATGAAATGACACACTGTCAACATCTTTAATTACCCGTTACTGCAGAACATATGATACATTTTTTAACCTGCTTTTTTTTGGCAACGAATCATTGTAGAAGAGGCTGATTTTAATATCTTGTCTTTTCTGCCCTGCCCAATAAAACAAAGTTGTAGAAGAAGAAGCAGCTGTTGAATAGCATAGATACATCCTGTACTGCAGTGATACTATTAGTAAGCTGACTTAAGGTGCTGTGTAGTGCTCAAGTCTCTTTTATGCTCACCCCAGAGGCCTGATCTATTAATAGCTCAGCTTCACCCTCTATTAATATTCACACTCTTTTTTTAAACTGTTGAAAATTTTGAGGAGGCTGCACCTATTGTGCTGCTCTTTCCTCCCCAAATGCTGAATATTTTAAGAGCATATTCTGGTGTGACTTTTCTGTCCTTCCATTCACAAGATCAGTGGTTCTTTCTTCCATCTTGACCTTTCTATAATTGTGCATATGACTGTGCTTCATGTGCAGTTCTTGCTTGGACTCATTAATAAAATCAAGACTGCAACAGGGCAAGGCTTTTTTCTCATTCTTCATAAAAATAACAGAAAGTTAAAAGGATGGTATCCAGTTTAGATTAGCCATTCTACACTGTTCATTTCTAGTAATTTGGAGATGCCTTTTAGAATTTGCTGCATCTTGGCCATAGCAATGCATTTGAATTCAGCCAAAGGCTTTCATGCATTCAGTTTTATCTGTGATTATGTATGTAGCTATAAAGTCTTACCCTTCTGGAAGGACTGTCTTCTATTTCTGGACAGAGAATTATGTATTTCCTTAAAACTCTGTTGCCCAGATAACATTTGGAGGTCATCTTTCTTTATTTTGTTTTATCTGTGATAAGGGTACTAGAGGACAGAATGATGGAACAGGTATTAAAGCTGAGGATGACATTTAAGAGCCAGCTTGAGACCTTTTGATGAGTGAGGAAAGTTTCCACAGAGAGCAGTTGCCAGCAAGGTTTGCACAGAGAAACTGTGGGTTTCAAACAGCCCCTTTGCACATTAACCTGCATCCCCTCTTGGATGTTGTGAGCCTGCACTGTGTTTGTAGGTGATGTGTGGCTTGGTACTATCTCAGGTGATTCAGTGTTCCTGTTACTGTTGGCATTATTCTCCCACCTGCCCCCTTTCCTGTGCTACCTCTGACTCCAGAATTTACATTTGGTACAGTTTTTAGCTAACACCTGAAAGCTTCTTTGAGCTACAGGCAGAGTATCTTCTGTTGGGTTCCTGTTAGATGGGGTTCTAGTCCTTCCTTCACATGAGAAATCTAGTCATCCCATAATGTTTGAATTCTTTAAAATAAGCTGACATAAGAGATCAGGAAATCCTGTTAGTCCACAAAGTAAAGATCAGATAGTTCTTCAGCAGTGACAGTACAATTACAGCATCTAGCAGTAAATGCAATTTAGTGCAGGCTTAGCACAAAGTCAGCTTTTTCTTTTAGAAGAAAAAAAATGGTAGACAAGTTGTAAATGTGTATGTATATGAAAAGGTCATGTTTGGTGTTTGATAATTTTGAATTTGCTCTATTGTAATACGTGAAACTCCTCCCTTATCCTGCAGTATTTTATTTTGCCCTCTGTGCAACCTGCTTTCAAGAGATTAGGGCTCTGTGCTTTTAATATATTGGAATCTGCTTAGGGAGAGTGCTTTGTTTTGGAAAATAATTGAAACTATGGCAACCTTTGGGTTTTTTTCCAGCTTATTTGTCTGCCTCATGTACTCCTCCATTTTGGTGGATGATTAGCATACTGGAAACCACTGGTAGCTGCTAATGTTATACAAACAGCAAAATAAGTTCTGTAAATATTAAATCCAGAACTGGTTATTTGTGTTTTAGAAATCATTGAACACAAACTGAATATCATTACGAAACTGAGAATTTAAGACCTCTTCACTATCTCAGTGGCTTAAGTGTACAAATCTGTAAGTGCAGAGCAAATAGTTTTGGCACAGGAGCACGAATTCTGATCAGTGCTTGCCTGCTGTGTGCTCCCTCTGATTTCCATCAGGTTCTCTAGAGCGCTTGTTTTATGTTTGTTTATGTTCAGACTTGTTAGCTACTCACAGACATCAGTTTGCATAAAGTGAATTTCTGTTTCTCTTGAATATGACTTTTTTTCCCAACACAGGGGATTGTAGCCTTAATTTGTTTATTTTCCTTTTACACTTCAGTGTTCAGTTGCTGCTGTGATTGGAAAATGGGTCATCCTTGGATGAACTCTTATGAACTGCCTCTTCAGAGAGCTTGCTTGACTGGGAAATTCTTGTAGTGGAAGCCATCTTAAAATCTTCCTGACAGCTACTGGTGACCTTGTTTCGTAATTACTTGTGCTCTGTCTAGCTCTTCCAAAGTGTTGCTTCTCCATGTATGAAGAAGCTTTTAAAACACGTTATAATTTAAGATTTCAAGTCTCTGGCTTCTTTCCAAATGAAACCTTGATGTCTCAACAGTTAAGGCTGAGAAGCTCTGTTGCATGGTCTGTCTGGCATTTGCACTGATAAGTGGGGCAGACATGCCTGGCAGTCAGCCCAGGGGTTCAGCCTCCCGGAGCCCCCCCGGGTGGGGTTGTGCAGCTGAAAGCTCTGCTGGCTGTGAAGCCCCTGAAATGGGAGGAGATTCTTCTTCCTTCTCCTCCTCTTCCCCCTTTGCCAGTTAAATATGTAAACTGCTGATAAAGTCTTGCCTTTATGCTCTCTCTTTTTATGGATATTCTTTCTATGTCAGTCTAAGGACTTCTCTGAAACTGGGTATGAAAATAAAAAAGCCAAATTATAGCTACTCTCTTACTAAAAATATTATGGTAAACATATGGTTTACTATTTGTGAGAATTGACTCTGCCCTGTGGTTGTGACACTGAAACAAAATTCCTCTTCCCCAAGACCTGTGAGATTTATTAGAGGTCTGTAATTTGTTTCTTATAGATTCCTGTAATCCTATTTTTTATGCAGTGCTGGCTTTTTATGGCATGTTTCTTTCTGGTCATGGGTATGGTGCACATGCACGACCACCCAAGCATTTCACTGTGTGCCTGGTCCTGTTGGGGTTGCATCCAGCACCTCCCCAGTCTGTGACAGAGTTTGTGCATTATCATTGACAGAGCGCAGTGGATTGTCACTGTAAAATATCATCCTCAGGCTGTCTTCTCACTGCTGTGAATGGTGGAGCTGCTTATACACGAAGGGCTTCTGGTCACTTCAGTGCCTTTTGTTTCATTTGCCATAATGGTTTTCTTTTCTTCAAGAAAATGGTTTTCTGAGCAGCTGAGACACACAGCCATTCCCTAATGCAGAATAGGAAAGGTCTGTTTGTCCTCAGGGTACTGTTGTACAGTTGTGAGGCTCTGCTTTGGGACCAGCCCACCATTCTGTGTTGAAATTAATACACGATGCTGCAGCACTTGCAAGTTGTGACTGGGAACGCTGGATCTTAGCTTTTAATGTGCTGCACTTGCATTAAAAGCTTGCATTGTGCAATCCCATAGGGAAGTTGAGGTGCTGCTTTTAAACTTTAAATGATTTGGGTCCTGGTCTCTTGAGATGAGTAGAGGGCAAGGATGTAGGTAGGGGCTGTTGCCTGGCAGGGTGTTCTCTGAGGAGCTGCAATATAGGGACACTTTGTGTCACAATCTGCACTTGTCAGGCTTTGCCACTGCCTGCAACACCTACTACCTTTGCTTTTTTTGTTTTGAGTTGAGTGGGTTGAAGGCAGAGTGTTGTGAGCAGTTGCTGGCTGTGTTCCTGCAGTGATTTGTAATTTGAGAGTACAGGGAGAATGCCCCTAGATGTATTTCATAAAACTGGAAGAAATAAACGATTGCTAACACAGGTGAGAAAAGGTCACTGAACACTTATTAAATGACTCAGAATCCATTGGGTGCTTCTGAGGACAGCGTGAGTGAGAGTCTAAAGAGTGTTAATGCTGAATTTTGACACACATAATTCTGGACTCTCATATTATCTTCTACAACCTCCAGGTTCTGCACCCTACCAAAGGGGAAGAAGTAAACCTTATCCAGTGGCAAGTAAGAATTATGATATATAACTGTAGATAGCCAAGGGCACTTCAGAGACTGATCATAAACCAACTGTAATTCTTAATTTCCTGACCTGTTACAGCCTTCTTTGTGGATTATTGCATTGCTGGCTTGAGTATTTTGTGACTCTTTCAAGGCTCCTGTAAGGAATGGCGATGTGTGACTAACGTTTAACGATGTTCTTTTTACAAACTGCAAACCCTTTTGCTCTTTTTTGAAGAAATTAAAGGTGAAATGTTGAGATTTGGATTGTATTGTTCATGCAGTTTGTGTTTACATATTAGCAGATGAGACATTATCTCTCTATTGCTGGCAGGTCAAATACGACATGTTATTGTAACAGACAGCCTAAAGCAAGATAACCAAAACCAGAATTGAAGGAAAGGAAGTAATTTAAACTGAAGTAGTATGAGTATTTTTGATTTAGAAACATCAGAAGACAGAGTGTGAGTTTTCAAATTTTCAGATTTAGAATTTTACTGAACTGCTAAGATCATTCATCATGCTTAAGATAATGATGTGTTTTTATTAACCTCTAGGATAGGTGCTGAATAGTGTCTTTTTGACTATTAAATGTTCAGAACCAGATCATTAAACGTCCCAGAAAGCAGTCAGTTTTATGGTCCTAACAGCTAATACAGTAGTAAAAGATAATATACCTTAAAGTTTATTCAAATATTTGTTGTGGAGCAGCATTCCTCCATTCTTTATTTCTTTCTTTCTTTTTTTATGCATTCCAGAAGTGTGTGCACTTGAAGAATTTAATTTTAAAATACCCAATTTTGCAGAGTTATCAGACATCTACAATATTTGGGGAAAACATAGCCCTAATGTGGTGCTGTGATTGAACCTGGCAGGCAGCTAAAACACCACACAGCTGTTTACTCACTCCTTGGAGTGGGACAGGGACAAAATCAGAAAAAAGGTAAAACTCATGGGTTTTGATAAAGGCAGTTTAATAAGTGTAATGGAAACATCTGTGTTATCAACACTGTTTTCAGTGAAATTCCAAAGCATAGTCTCATACCAGCTACTATGAAGAAAATTCTCTGTATTCCCAGGCCAACCTAGCACATGAAGTAAGCAAAGAATACAGTTATTTTTATGTTAAAGTCTGCACTCTACTGCCTTTTGTCTGACTGTTTCTGCTGCTTCCATTTTGCAGCAGTTGCTTGAAGAAATACATTGAAGTGGCAGGTTGTCACATGGAACAAAATCAAGGCATGTCTTACTAGTCCAGTGGTGTGGGTGTGATTTATATGCCTACACTGTTATTACTTGAGCTTGTTTGTACTTTGCAAGTACATGAAGCAGGATGCATTGCATCTCAGGGTAAAATGTTCGTGCTTATGCCTGTTTGGATGTGTTCCAGTAGAGTTTGGTCAGCTAGCTTCTAAAAGATACATCCTCAGATTTGTATTGGTTCAGCTGGGAGTAAGGTCACTGGAATCTTACTGGGAAATAGGGGAACACTTTGATTTTTCTTTCCCAGGCTTTATTTGAAGGGCTCTGGACTTAACCATAGGGAAGCTGAGGGGACTGGAATGGGGTTGGCAGTGGATCAAACCATCCATGTAATACCTGATGATATCCCTGAACTTGACTCAGACTCACATTACAGAGTGAGCCTTGGTGACAATTCATGGAGCAGCTGGTTCAGGGAAGCCTCTGTCAGCTTCAGCAGGTTGTGCTGTATGCTCAGAGCATGACAGTTCTTAGGGTGAAAACGCGGTAAAGGAGGGCATCAGGAGAAATGCAGTAAGGACAAGAGCCACTATCCTGGGATCAGGTTGATTCCTTCTTGTGAGCTACAGACACATACACTGAACAATTTTCTAGAGAGAACCCTGAAAAACCCTGAAACAAATATTCAGAGAACTCACGATGAACGGCAATGTTATTCAATGACCTTGAACTCCTTGTGCTGGTCACAAGGTTCTTACCAGATCCCAGGAGGTCAAAACTGCAGCTTCAGGCTATCCTCGCATTTCATGGCAGAACCATTGTAATGCTTTGTCTTGGCAGTGGGCGTTTTGCTTTCACAAGTGAAGGTCTTTGTGTCTTTTTTTTAATGTGCAAAGGAACAGAAAAATTGTCTGTGAAAGGTACTTCTCTGTGCCTTGCTTCAACCGTGACATATGACACCCCACAGAGACTTTGATGTTACTACCCTATTATTTTCTTTATGGTATTGATGTATTTGTAGTAAAAATTAGATTCCATGTTGCTCCTTCCTTGGGTTTCTAAAACCAAAATCACAGGCACATGTAATACTGGATTTATTTTCTGTTTGATTCTATGTCTTTTCATCTCGACTTTTGCTTGCCCAAAGTTGCTGGATTGACCACATAGACAGTATCCTTCCTATTCTGATTTGAAGTAATTGGTAGTTGCAGTCTTTATCTTAAAAAAAAAAAAAAAAGAAAAAAATCATCTGAAGAAACAGCCTCGAAGACTTGACTCACTAATCTCTCTTATTCCTTCCCAGAAGTACACTGCCATTGGAATGCTGGGCAAGGCTACAGATACATTAGATGCTACAGGAAAAGTAACTGAAGAAAAACCTTATGGTAAGCAGAAGTGTATCTATACACTTGATGTAATTTGAAGGCGTAAGTGGTCTCCGTCATAGGAAAATGGAAGAGATGTTTGGGACTCTGAATTAAGTTTAAATGTGAAATTAAACTAAGATTATTTCATCTTCATCATCAATGCTCATATAATTCAAACCAGCTTTATGCAGTTACGTCCAACACAAATGTTCATTTCTGCTGGAAAAAAAAAACAAACCAGGCATTAGATTAGGAGGAAGGAAATAGAATTAGGCAGAACTGTGTCATTTTAGATCTTTGACAGGCTGACAAATGATGTGCTGTGTCCAGTAACATTTTCCTCTCTCAGAGTGTAGTCCCAGGAGTCCTCTCTTAGTAAAACCTTTTAAGGCCAGTGGAGGAATAAAGTACTTGGAACTTCCCTCTAGGACACCACTTCGCCTACAGACTGCTTAACATTTAATGAGGATGGCATAAACTACATTCTACATATGGCTATCTTCCAGATTTTGGTCTTGCTTGCATCTTTAATAAATGAAATTTTCTGACTGACAGAGCACAGTGCAAGGGTTTAAGGCTTCAGAACTCATCCTGTCTGTGGCTTTGCTGGACATCTTAGAAACACAGTAGTAACACAGTAAATATATTTGTTATTAGTTCTTTCACAACCTTGGGGAAAAAAATAAAAAAATAAAAGGTAACCAGTTGCTTAGCAACTCTCCAGGTCTGACATTCTTTGTACCTAGTAATAGGTACATGAAGTAAATAATCTTTTTTTAATGGCATGATGAAAAAGCTAGCTTGGATTTCACTTCTCACTCCCAATCTCCTTTCTTTTGCAGTTTTCCTTTTCTCATGAGGCAGACAAGCATGAATTTCTTGTCCACATTCTAAATAGAGTTATTCACTAGGCAGTGTTATTCAGAGATGTTGGATCATTTATTTATGCTTCAAGATCAAATTGTAAATCTCTGAGCTTCTGGAGGCCTGAGCATCCACATGGTGTTAGAGTTGGCGATACTTCATGATGGTTGAATGGAGTGATGATTCACTTTCTTGGTATTTATCTATACCTCTCAAAGTGGAATTTTGTGGTTATGCTGTGCTAGGAAGCATTCAGAGATCCTTGCTCACATATAACCTGTGAAATATTATTTCAAGTAGATGCAACTTCCACAGTCAGTTAATTAAAAAAAAAATCCATTTTTCGAAACGCTAGTTTTGCTTTTTTCGTTTTGTGTTGTTTACTTCAGACAAAATTTAGTGTTGTTTTTGTGTGTGTTTCTCTCCCTGGCAGCTCCTGGTACAGCAGTTCCCACCTCTCCACCACGTCTGCTGTGGTGGCTTACCTTTCTATTAGTCTTTGGGCTTGGGGAACTGATTTGGCTTAAAAATACTCCCTTTTTTGAGTTGCTTGTCATTTTAAATTGAGATCAGTTGCGTGATCCAGCTCATCACGTGGTCTCATGAAGAGCAGCATTGGCATTGCTGGGGCAGGGCAGTTTGGGGTGCAGTTTCCTTTTGCCAAAAGTGATGGCTGAAAGAAATGCTCGTGATACTGTTCTCAGTTGCTTTCCATCAGATGTGGAAAGATGCTAATCAGATGAGATTTCTTCAGAAAGAAAAGAGCATGGATACTCCTTTTTTGCTCTCTATGGTACCTGCATGTTTTGTATTTCTTATCTTTTTCAGTGTCTTCTCCAAAACAGCTTGGTTTTCTTCAGGATACTCTCTTTGGCCCACCATCCTTAATTTCTAACCCTAATAGGTACTCCAAGAAAAGGCAAACCAGATGTCTAAGTTGAATTTCAGTTTTCTTTTGACACCTACAAGGATCCTTGGAAAAGCAGAGCAAGGGAATATAAATCTTACAGTGCCAACATCATCCAGGATTGGGCCTTAGTGCAGAGAAAGGACACTAAACCAGTTTGCAAGATGTATAAAACTCTTCTTGAGTGACTTCTTTGGAAAGTAAGAGGAAAGTGCCTGCACAAAGTTGCCAGCTATATTAACGCTAAGAAAGTGTTACATTTTAGTCCTCAAAGTATCCCTAGAGAGCAGCTTAAGAAGCAAACTGTACAGTTAGTCACAATGTCAGGATGTACTGAGGAGAGCTCCTTGCTTTTAACACCTTCTGAACTTTTCATGGCTTTTTGTTTCTTACCAGATAAGGAGTTTGCATTTCTATGTGAAATTGGTTATGGTTATGGTTTCATACTGCTGCCAGGCTGTCAGATGCTGCCTTTGGAAGCAAGTAGCATTTAGTATTCCTCTGATGCTTTTTTGAGCACATTAATGTTAGTAGCCCGTTTTTAATATTTGTAAGGAATGTACATTCTGAAACCCACTTTCTCCCAGCTGCCTACAGGCTATATCCAGACATGGAGAACAAAATTAATGAGGCTTTTCTCAGGTCCCTGATGATTATGCTGAAATATATGTTTAATAGAGCTACCTGAATAATTTCTGAAGTGTAGTCCTTTCAGGATTCTGCTTGTCTGTTTTCAGATAATTTGTGCTGGGTCAGACTGAATTGAGGTCATTTGCTGAACTTCTGGTACACTGTCACTGATAATTCTTGTGTTCTCTTTTGGAGTAGTTTGTTAACAAGCACAGGACAGAATCATCCTTCAGTGAAGGCATTTTGAGGCTGTGTCACAATTGACATTTTTGGTTTGGTAACTTTATTTTCCTTCCTTTGTAGCAGGAAAATCAGTCAACAGTCACCAGTGCTCAAAAGCACACCAGATCGTAGCAAATGCATCTGTAAATATTTACTTTGATAACACATGACACAACTCTTGTTTGTTAATGGCTTAATGCATCATTCTTCACATGGGGCTTTTTTTTCTCCTGAGACAGAGGTTGCCTGTATCATGAGTGACTTCCTCAGAAGCCACATGTAACCTCTCGGTCAAGGGAATATGATACCAGAGCCAGAACTGAACTCAGGTGTCTCATTAAATGCCCTGACCACAAATGCAGTTCATGGCATGAAGATTGAAAGGAGAACTCCATGGGGCACTTGTGATTGGGTCTTAAGTACTGAATTTTAACCTGAAGCAGCCTGGGGTTCACAAGAAGGCTGATGGGATCACTGTCATGGAGCCAGGTCATGCTGACTTTCCACCATGTGGTTTTGTTGTGATACATTGCTAAATAGAAACAAGATTGAAATAAATGTGTAAGAAATTCTTCCGAAGATTCAGTTACTGTACAATTGATTTTGTTGTTCCCAGCCCCTATTCTGATGTAAATCAGTCTCTCTCAGCATCTCAGAGTGTTGTGCCTTGTGCCTTGCAACCTTGCTGTTAATGACACATCTTGGGACAGCTGCTTGGGCCTAGGGACAGCATCTGCTCTTGAGGCTGGAGAGTGTGCTTTATAGAAGTGAGGAACCACAGGATCATCTCCCAGAGCTGCTGCAAAAAGAAATCTCATCTTTTTTACTTACAGCATGAAATACATCTGGCTTTTGAGGTTTGCAAGCAAAGGTCTGTTTAAAAATACAACTAAGGCTCGATAAATAAATTTGGTTGGTTTATGTTCCAGAATGCTGTTGACTTAGCGGGGATGACACTAATTAAATATAACTTATGAGAAACAGGGCTAGTCAAACCCTAGACATTAGAAATGTGCTGAAGTGCATTGTGATTACAGATCTTATGTTTGCACTCTCTAAACACATTAGGGATGAATGTCATCTCCGTTGAATAGGGCTTCAGAAGACCAGTGCAATCAGCTGCTTAGGTTATAGCCTTCCAATAAAAGTGGGACAGATGTCTATGTGTACTCTTAAAAGAAAGTACATTGCCTAAACCAGCTGTCTTTCTTTTACAGAATTTTGTTAGCAAAATTGCCTTACTTAATATATAACTATACCCCAGAGTACATTTGCAGGTTAGTTGTTTGACAGGGAAATTTTGATGTGTTGTTTCAGATAAAGTCTTTTTCTACACCAGTGGTTTTGTTCTCTAATAATCTGTTGTATTTTTCCCTGCAGTTAGGTTCTCTTAGAGAGAAGTTCCCAGGGTTAGATGAGCATTTTACTCTTTTTGGTGCTTTTTTTAAAAAATAAAGAGTATTCCAAATGTTCTGGCTTTTACATAGTTTCCAAGAAAGATGAATTTGCAGCCTCAAGAGAGGGGAAGTACAAAAGAAAACATTAAGGAGGATTTCTGCCCTTCTGAAAGTATCCAGATTGTTCTGATCACCTTGGACAGTTTGTTCTACTCCTTTTGTGATAATTCACATTCTTGCCTACAATCTGGTTTTTATCTCTTTCTTTTGGTGTTTTTCACCCCATCTAAATTCAGAAGAGAGGGAACTCTTACTTGTATCTGCTTGCAGAATGTGATTGATGCCATTAGTGCCAGGTGAATAATCAATACTAACATACTGACTGTTTTCTTTCCACAGACCAAGTAACAAAAGGAGATCTTGAAAATGTTCTGCAAAAGTTCACAGGGGACATCATGCAAGTTCCCCCACTGTAAGTTCCATGATATTCAGGCACTCTTGACAGTTGTGTTCAGCTGTCAGGACTTGCCAACAGAAGTCAGTTCTCTCAGAAGTATTAAGACACATTTTGACAAGAGGATAGAGGCCAGGCAGTCAGGAGTTTAACATTTGCAAGTGCAGGTCATGCCCATTTGAAGCTCCAGCAGAAATGGTGACCTGGAGTCTGTGGGTGTTTTGGGTAAATGTAAAAGTAGCAAAAGTCTTCAACAGCTTTGCAGGGCTTGTCTTCTGTCTTCCAGTTTTACTGACATCTCTGTGGAAGTCCCTTAAATGACTTTGAATCAGTTTTTTGAAAACTTAGGGTATGAATGAGTGCTTAATGACTGAGCTTGTGTAGCTTAGCAAATTTCTTCTGGTCAGGTGAGCCATAGTAGCTGGCAGTGTGCATGACTTAGCTTGTGACAGATGGCTTTTATGGTGATTTAAGCTAACCTGCTCGCCTTTGCATTTGCCATGTGTTCACTTACTGTGGTTCCAGTGTGAGCCCTGTAAGGTCAGTAATGCCCCACGTGTTCTTCCTCATGTGACCCGTTCCAAATTGCCCTCTAGTATTGTAAGCAAGATCCTTTTTGGATTTTTCTATGGTCATCTTTCTGCCATGACCAAAGTTGGTGCTTTGCATAAAGCTCCATGTAGTCACTGAAATTAGTTTGTGTGATTCTGTAGTGGTTCTCTAAACATCCTTGAACGTGGCAGCTGCTGTTCAGGAAAGACCCTGATGAGGGACAAGGAAAGGTGCAATGTAGAATTACAGGAGCTGCCTGAATGGCTCCCAATGCACAGCTCAACATAACACTGAAACAGAGGATGCCCTGCTGACTTCTGAAACATAGAATGTTAGAGGCAGCTGCAAGTGTTGTAACCATTATAGAAACCCTTTTATTTCATAAACTGCAAAGTGAGTGATAAAATGCTTTTAAATCCGTACAGCAAGAGAGAAATACAAGGCCATCTCTTGTTTTCTGGTTTATGTAGCTACTGGCAAATGGGTTGATTCTGTGTCCAAGAGATTTCAGCAGCACTCGCTGGGTTTTTGTGAGTACTTGGAGAGTAGTAAAATGTGTGCTACCCTAGTACAGTATTACCAGGATCTGGAGAATGGGAAGCCTGTTCTATTACAACCGTATGACACACATTTTCATGCTCTGTCTGATCAGCTATTCTGCTTTGAAGAAGGATGGAGAAAGGCTTTCAACTCTGATGAAGAGAGGGGAAGCAGTGGAAGCAAAGCCTGCTCGGCCAGTGAGGGTATACAGCCTTTCTCTCCAACAGTTCCAGCCACCACTGTTCACGCTGGGTAAAGGTCAAAGATTATTACATAGAGCAATGCTCCCAGCTTGTTAATGTTTATTTACACTCAGAATGGGACTAAGAGAGTGAAATGGGTTTCATTTCACTCAGCTACTTATTTTGGTGTGAGCCCATGTGCAGAGACTTTCACTTCGTATTAAAAGCACCGTATTTTGGTTTTAAGTTAAGCTGATTATATCTAATCTCTCAGTGAGGGAAAATTCTGAGAGACTGGTCAGGGTATTATTTGCATCTGTCCATGGTTTTGCAACCTCCAGCTCATTCCTCTCTCAGGTCCGCTTACTTCACTTTGCTGTTCTTTCACACAGATGCCCAGACCTGCTGGCTGGCATCTCTACCAGGACCAGTTTCAGTTACTGTTAGACCCCTTTCTTGTTGAGGAGGCAGAATCTTATCGTTCCCTTCTGTCATTCATCAAGAAACTTGGGTAGTACATTAAGAAGCATGTTAATAAATAAACCGAAAAAGACTGTTGTAAATGTTTAATGCTACTGAAAGGTCAAGATGATGCCTTGCATTGATCTGTCTGCCCAGTTGATCTCCAGTCCTGTGATGGACCAGATGTTTTATGATGAGCAGGTATGAGTGACAGAACTCAGTGCTGTGTGACTTCAGCCCTTACTTTATGCTTGGGTGACAGGTAGATGATCACTGGGAGAGGGGAAAGGGAAGGGCTGTGAGAGCAGGGAAAGTTAAGGTGAATTTTAAAATTTTAATGGAGCTGCCTGTCTGCAGTATCTGAAAAGCACTGATAGTCACTTTAGGCTATACTTGAAATAACTTGCTTTCATCATTAGAAATATGAATCAACCTGAAATGCTTAAAATGAATAGCACTGAAGCATTTCTTAACATACCATAGCAAGTACTTAAATTCTGGTGAGTTAGTACAGTTGCCATTTTATTTGCTTTCCCTCCTGTCTAGCTTAGCGATTTCACCCTCACATATGTTACAAGATGAATAATTGATGTTGCATCCTATAAATATTTTATCACTGAGTTGTTTGCTTAGCACGTTTTTTACATTTATGTGGGGGCATGGCTTCTACGTAAAGTAGATTTCATGTGGCACTGGCAATTTACCATGTCACTTTTAACATTGCAGATGTTGAATGTGGTGGTGGCTTTTATGTCAGGAGCTTGGTCAATGACATTGGCAAAGGTGAGCATGAAAAAAACCCCATGACAATGTAAGGAACAAGTGTGTGTTTATGGAAAAATTTTGTTTATGGAAAAATTTTCATTCTGTGTATCTCAAGTAACTAGACCTGTGTGTTATTTTGCAGAGTTGTAGTGCTGTCACTTGTTTTTATATACTCAGGTAATTTCCTTAGGGGCATGAGGGAATGATGGCTAAATAATTGCCAGAGGACCTTGGGGGCCAGGTGATAAAAATGGAGCAAGCAATAGCACTGAGCAAGATAATGAAAGGCAAGGGGGGGACTTTTTTCCCCCCTCTCTCTTGTGTTAAAGCTAACTCAGATTAAGGATGAGAAGAAGAAAGATACTGTCTTTTTAAACATTATTCATCGCATTTTGAAAACAGATTGCACAGAGCGTTACCATGCACATAATAAACCATATCTGCTGGAAAGTCTTCCAGACTGGTGATGATTTTTCCAGTGTTTTCTTTCTCCTTTGCCTGATCTGTGAATAGTTTTGCTTTCCCACAGGATTATTTGTCTTGTGCTCTGCATCTATCAAACTGCATGATGGAGAATAGATAAGCCATTTCAAACTTCTCTTTTTTTTTAATGATACATTTGCAGGAAGACAAGTAATGTGGGATAACCCTGTGAATTTCAATGTTGGTATTTGTGCTTAGGCAAGTCCAAGTTTCTGTTACTGCCTTCTGAGCATACTGGCTTGTGTTTAGCCCTTTAATGACAAACTAAGATAAAGCCAGTCCATGGCTGGCTTCTTTTCAAAAATCGAAAATGAAATAAAAACCTTCCTGCATCAGAAAGGATGGAAGAGAATATTTTAGTGTACCCATGTGCTTACAAGTCAGCACTTGTTGCTGTTATGTTTTGTAGCTTCTCGATATGTAATTAAGTCCTGCTGGTATTTATTTAATGTAGGAGAGCATTTGTATGTATTTTTTATTTTTCCTTATCTCAGTTTTCTGTTATCCTGATAGTCAGCACAGGATAAAAATGTTAAAAATACCTCTTGAGGGCAAGAAGTGCTAAAGCCTCAAAATGTGTGGAAAAACAGTTCATGGTCACTTGAGAATGCAGAATGTTCTCCTAACATCTTATGATGTTATTTTCCCACTATTCATTCTGATCTAAATCTGGCAAAGTTCTTGACAGCTTTCTGTCAGATTCTGAACTCTTTACTACACTGGACAGCTATTGAAATCAAAGGACTTCCTTGAGTCAAATTTAAGAAGATATAAACAAGTGATAAATCTTCATGACCTTCCTTGTCAAACAAATCAGAATAACGTAAAAGGCTATGTACAAAACCAGATTTTAAGTGAGCCGGAAATTGTTGCACTTTTAAATTTCTTCCACGTACTTTGTCCAATCCCTCTTTCCTCCTTTGCTCCAGAGCTCTCCACCTGTGCCTCGGTGCAGGAGCTGACCCGCACCAAGCAGGGGCCGTTCACGCTGGAGGAACACGCCCTGCAGGAAGACAAATGGACAATTGATGAGATTGCTCGGTCCTTGGAGCACTGCACAGCCCTGCTCCTGGAAGAGCCAGCTCGGAAAAAATTGAAGACACAGCATCCTGGTGAAGCTGCTGTGATCTGTGAGGATAAGTGATAAGTTGGGTCAAGGAAAAAGACTGAATGATTGAGATGTTTTAAGATTGGGTTGGGATTGTCTCGCCTCCTGTGTAAATCTACAAGTCTCTGCTGGGAAGGTGACAAACTGCAACACAGGAGAAATGGTTCTTTTGTTTCCTGGGGTTACAATGTGCACTGAAAATAACCAGTGCTAACTGTTTCTTGATTGTTTATTCTCCTTCTTGCACGCTGTAACTGATGCCAAATTTTTATAGACTTTTAAAGAACTTCCAGGGTGCAAGATGGCTGCTGTTGCAAATTCATCAATAAAAAAAAATTATGTCTGATAAAATGTCTGATAAATGTGTGCCAAAAAAAAATTCTTTTTCTTTGCAGCTTGTAATCAAATCTTGAAATACCATGATGACAAGTCTGTCATGGCTTGAAAGACACAGGAATGTGCTGTGGAATTTGCTTTCTTGAAATCCATTTCATCATATATCCATTTTACCATAGTTTTTCCTATGCAGATTGTTCTCCAGTCAAATGTTCCTAGAATGTAGTATATGAGGGTACTAATATTTTAAGTAAAGTCTGAAATATCAGCCTAAGGGAATAGTTTCAAGTATAAACAATCCCTGAAGATGACTGGTTTGTGCCTGCATCTTACAAAAAGGTGTTACGTGAAGTGGTGGTTCCAAACTTACTTTCAGTCTAAGAAATTAAATAAATACCTGAAGTTTCTCATTGCAGGATACCTTTCCAGACATCTATAGGATTTGTTTTTGTTTTCTATACAAAAAGAAACTAAAGTCTATGCAAGATTAATGAAAGTTTTGTTTAGAGGGAGGATAGGCTTTGTTTTATTCAGTAAACAGTTTTCTTCCTTTGTATATTCTTATAAAGAACTTTGAGGAAATGTTGAAAATAGGACAAGCAAATTGGAATGTTAGAGCACCAGCAGCAGCATATTTAAAGTGCAATATGGATGAAGTTATGGATACAAGAAATTCTGATTTCAGGGATGGGAGAAAAACTCGTGTCCATTGAAGCAACAGTGGGAGATTTCTGTTTCTTTTTGGGATGGATTTTCTGGTACTTCAGGTAGAAATGGAGAAGAAAGAGATTATTTCCTAAAGAAATCAAATAAGGCAGAAAATTTCATTTTCCAGTATACTTGAATGATCCAGGCTTTAATTGAAACACAGCTTCTCTTACTGTCTCTGTTTTCCTAATTTATGTTATCCCAGTGGTTTTCTAGATTAAGTTCTCATTTTATTTATCTTCCTGATTTTTGAAAAATAGCACAGTAGATATAATTCTATTAGTTTGCTTCCTTCATATTCAGGGATTTGTTTCTTTAAAAATCAGTGCAATTAAGAAATCTCTCTATTAATAGGGTGCATTTGGATACAGTGCTGTAAGTGTCTAACACATTCTTAATCTCATCTGTTTGTTTAATGCTCACCAAGCCTTTCTTGCTATTCTGTTTAAGAGCCCCTGATATTTTTAGTTTCAAAAGGAAAATTCTATTTTCATCAGCTTTCTGGTTAGCCTGCAGCTAGTCTGTTGTAATCATTGCTAACAGATCTGTGATCCTGAGAAGACAGGATCTGCTCCATAGTCTAGTCACTGGAAAGGAATGAAATGGCAATTTAAAAAAGCATCTTGTGGACATCAACAAGTTCTGGTTTAGGCTACAAGTCCTGATATACAGGGAAAGCATAGGGAGAGATGGAATGCAGTTGTTCATGTTCAGGAATCTGCACAGAATCATTCAGGATAGAAAAGAACTTTTGAGACCATCAGGCCTGACCATTACCCCAGCAGTGCCATCTCCACTACTTCACCAGCTTTAGCCTTTATTCCTGGAATTCCTCTCATCTTCCCCAGTGCAACAGAAATTAAGGCAGAACTTCTTTATCTCAAATTAATGACAAACTTCTCCCTGCATAACTCAGATTGAACTACAGAAGGTATTTCCCTTGGCAGCCGGGTAGCAGGTGTGTCTGGCAGGACAAACCCATGGCAGGAATCAGGAAGTGTTCTTGGAAAACACAGTGTGAAGAGAGCAATAAAGCCATGAGCACATCATGCAGTAAGCACTGATGAGTATCACCCTCATTCCATTCCTAAACACTTGAGCTATCTGTTCAAACATTCCAAATCCTCACGCTGCTTCCCAGTGCCAGTGTTTTTTCTTGTGTGCTGGGCCTCACTTGTATGTTTTTTCCCAAGTTCCCCCATGCTTTAATGGTTCTCTGTGCCCTGAGCCTGTAGTTCCAGTAAATAGTAACTGGGAAGCTGCTGAAAATTTCAGGAATAGCCTTTTTAGATATGTTTTAATAAATGTTTAACCCAGTATCTTGAAACTATCCAGATTTGGAGGTGTTGTGTTCCCATGGGAACCTAGGGGAATACTTGTTTTGCCTTGTTATTCTTACTAACATGCTCATCCCAGAGCTACCAGCCTTCAGAAGTGGGTATATCCACAGCAAAATGTATTCTTGTTAGAAGAAAATATCACTGATCCTGGATCTTGGTTACTGACAGTCATGATACCTCAACATTAAAGAGGAAAAATGTGTATACAGTATTTCTGAGACTACTAGAAGAGTTAGCACTGAGATTGCAGCTGAAGCAAATGGTAGTTAATAGGAATTTTATGGTACTCTGGCCAGAAAATGTGCGTGTCTGTGATTTACCATTTAAAATATACCCATGACACAGATTGAAAGATTTGTTTCATTTTAATGAGCATTGTTCATGTGGAAAATCCTGATGCAAAAGCATATCCTGTTTTTTGAGCTGAGTGTTGTCTGTCTTCAGTCTGTGCAAGTGTGGTACCATAGCCTGGCCCTGAGTGCTCCAGTGCTGCTGCTGCTGCTTCCATGAGTTTGACAAGGGCATCAGAACTTGTCTCCCTTTCATGTCTCTGCCTAGCTGGCTGTCTTTCTTCCTTATTTAAATGGTAGGTTTCACTTCATAATATATTTCTGCTGCCAGCAGAGTAAAACTTTGAATAAATCCCCCAATTTTGGGATACCTTATTTTTTTTTTTTATTTAATAGGTGGTGAATTTGCTACTCTGTGCATGAATGGCTCTCCAGCTCTAATGAATAGGGTCATGCTGTTTGCTTGGCAGAGTCAAGGAGTGAGTTTGCAGTGGTGTTAATTTTATTAAAAAGGCCTTACAGAAGCAAAGTGAGAGCGTGTGAGGGTGTGACTGCAGTATACAGCCAGAGGGAAGTCACAGAGACAGTGAATGGATTCAGCTAGCCTGGGCAGAATTATTGTCTCTATTAAAAAGCAGTCATTGTTTCTAATAGCCATGGGTTTAATTCTCCCCTTTGTGAGAACTGATTAAGTAAATCAGCAATAGTTAAAGGCGTGTGAGGCAAGCAAGTTTATCATGTGAATGCTTATGTCTGCTCTTGGTGAGGAGATGCCACATCTCTGTCTCTGCCATCAGCTGCTAAGATCATGTAGTTGTAAACAGGCAAAGCAAGAAGCTGGTAATTGGCAGTGGGTGGTTGCAGTGCTCAAGAAGAAAAAAGACTATATTGCAAGCAAAAACCCCCATATTTTGCTATCCTCGTTTTGGGGAAGTGTTGGAGACAATGCTGTGGTTCAGAGAAAGTCTTAGCATGGCTGCCTGAGAAACACCTTATGTTTTTGTTATGGGTGTAAATGTCTGGGACTTGAATCCTCGTCCTTCCTCAGCTCTAGCTCCAAGAAATGCATTAAATCAAAGTTGCAGTCTCTCCCCAACTTCTCCATGTCCCATTGCTCCGAGTGTTGTGGATGCTGGAGCAATCCTCTGCTCAGACTCTGGGCTCTAAAGGGGATTGTGTGGCTTGACCTAGAAGTTAACAGGAACAGAATGAGGAGGACAAAAAAATGAGGCAATGGGAATTGAAATATAAACACAAAATAGCCTTCTCTTAAACATATTCATTTTAGGTTACAGCTCTGTGTCTGGCCTTTCCACTCTGCATCCCATTACCTTATCTACTGTCTAAGGCAGTTCATCCTAAAACTTTGCTTATCCTGTCTTCTGAATTCCTTTCTAGGGACATGTGAGCCTTGGGGCAGTGTGGAGCAAGAAGCTGTGTGGTTTCTGGGGGACAGGAAAGCTGGTAACAAAGCAGAACTGAACAAGGTGGGGTGTGTCTGGTCCCTTTCTTACCGTGACCCTTTTGTTAGAAAGACGTGGTTCTGAATGCTTTAGTGCCATTTCCCTGGGATGTGGGATTATTTTAGATATTTCAGAATTAAGTACTTCAAAGTCAAATCTGCAGCTGAGTGCGTGCATTAGAAACAAAATACATCATTCCACAGATGTCACACTACTTTTAGTGGCTTCAGAGCATGATTTTACAGCTTAAAAGGAAGGGGGTAAGAAAGGAACAGCAAAAGGTAAATGCATATTTCAGTTCTTATGTTTTTAAAGTAGACAAACTCAGTTTTGGTAATTATGTAAGAAAAGACATCAAGTGTTATAATGGAGAAAAAGTAAAGAGAAGGAACACAATTTTTACTGCCTTTTCTGTTTCTTTTAGCACAGAACAATTAGCTTAAATATGCCATTTCAAAGCTTAAGAAGCTTTTATGTGGAAATGCTTGAGAGATTGTTACTGTGTGCTGATGTGAAAAAAGGCATTTATTTTCATTTCAGCAGTTGAAAAGATAGTTTTCTGCGATGCCCTTCAAAAGGCGGTGTTTTGTTTTGCTTGTATGAAATTGCAGCAAATCCTTGGCATAACTTACTCTTGTGAGAGGTGTGTTCACAGTAAATCATTTCCCACAGCTGGCTGTCCTAGGGATCACAAAACTGTTTCAAGTTCTGCAGGTATCTAGTAGGCATTCCCAGTGGAAATGGAACATTGTGTACAAACACTAAATGTATTTAGCAAACAGGGCTAATTCTCAGTAATCTTTGCTATCCAGATTGCTCTTTTGGTAAAATAACAGCCAGGCTACGTTTCTTTGTGTACAGTTTCTTACTTTTATACTCCTGATTTCACAAAGGGCACTGGCAGACTCTTGATTTCTTGTCCAGGTGATTAATTTCACCCAGCTGCTGCCCACACAGAGACATTCCTGGCTTTAATCCCTTCATTTACTATTTAGGATTCCCAAGCATGGAGCAATGCCTGCAGAAAGAAGCGTGTGTTCACCTCATCTGTCCCAGTCATAGACTGGTGTGTAACATGTTGCTGGTGCAAATAAACCAGAATGTTGGGAGAAGACCCTCTGTCTCATTCTATTGTCTTGATAACCTCCAGCAAAACATCAAGATATCAACAGGGGACATCAATTTTCCAGTAATCCTCCCTCTAAGTCAGAACCAATGGGAAACAGCAGGGAGGTCTATGGGTACAGAGTTAACTTAAAGCATGTGATTATTTCTTTTGACCTCAGTGAGAGGACTCTGTCCTGTTTTATTAAATTATGTAAGTTATTACTCACTGAATTAAAGCCTTGTGTGTTTCATTTTCACCTATCATGTTTTAAGAGTTTTTTTTCCAGTTTTAGTAATGTGAACTGATGGTTTGAAAAATTGTATTGCGTCTTAGAGGAGAAAAAAGAGACTAAAATATTAATGGTGTGGCACAACATTTTGAGTTGTTCCATGTCTAATGAATATGTAGCAGTTCTATTTTCTACTTAAACACAAAAATTGTCAGGATAAAATTAGTGTTATTTTTAAAAAGATGTGTTTATCTAGGAAATTAATTTCTCCATGGAGTGCTATTAAAGGCTGTTCAGAGTGGAGAAACCTATTTGAGTGTGTTGGTGATCTGTTTCTAGAGTTCAATTTTTATTGAATTGTGTCCCATATCCCTGCACCAGTTTTGTCTGGTTTTCTTTGCTGTACCATAGATGCTAATTACTGGAAAGAGCACAGTCATCCAATCCAAGCTGCTGTTCAGCCATCCCTTTCCATCAGTGGAAATAGGGAGTGTACATCCCCACTTTGCTCCCCTGCCTTAACAAATCCAGGTTGTCCTTCAAAATTCTATAGAAGCAACCCAGAACCAATCTATCTCACCACAGAGAAAGCAATGATTGGATTTCAGGAGATGAAATTTTGTGGAAGCAGAGCATGTTTCATGGGGGCAAAGACAGAAAACTCGGCCGGATTGCCTATCCCATGAATCTGCATTTTGATCCTGAACACGCCACACCAGAGAGGTTTTCAAAGGAAGTGCATCTTGTAGAGGAGCATGCAGCTCTTGGATCACAGGAGTAAAGCTCCCCCCATTTCTCTGTGGGATTATCAAAGTAATTGGGTGAAGTCTCCACCTCTCCTTTGCTAGAGGAGCTCCCTGATTGTGTTTGACTCTCACATTCCATGGCTGGTGTCCAACCTCTTTGGTCAGCTCTCTAAATTCCTGCAGTTTTCTGTGACTCTGTACACACCAGATGTGATTCAGAGAGCATCTCTGACACTTCATTTTAAAAATCGTTTAGTTTAGGGGGGAAAAAAAAAAAAAAGGGAATGCCTGGCAGCATCTCCTCTGTTTCAGGCACAGACTTTCTGCTTTGTGCCTTTTGTGTCAGGTAAACCTGGCAATAGGAGAGAACATCCCATGGATCTCTCCCTGTGTAAGAGAAATACACCTTTCTCCCATCACTTTTGGAACATGCGTGTGCTTGAGGGATTTTTTCAGAGTTGGACAGCTTTTCTCAAGCCCTTCTTCTCCTTGGTACCTTGGAATCATTTGTCTCTCTCTGCAACAATGTGCTGTGCTGGTTTCATAACTGGCCTGAGGCTATAAAGCAAAGTTACAGTCTAGGGATGCTGCTGACTGTGGTCTGGAAGGGGGAAAAAAAAATTGGCCAGAAGCAATTAATAGTTGAGTGGCAGGAACACCTGAGAGGTCTTGGTAAATCAAGAAAAATGGCTGGTGTCTGAAAACACTGGTGTGGTACAAGGCTGCAAAAAAATGGAATTTAGCTTTCTGAGTGTTTTTGTAGCCCTCAGCTTTGTTCTTTCTCGGCAATGTAAAAACACTCTCAGAAAAGTGGGACTATTGGTATCCAATCACACTGTTGCAGGTTTTGAGAAGCTCAATTGATACAGCATTTATTTATTTTCTGGCAGACTTTTCTCTATATGTAAATCCTTCAGTAAAATGCAGTAGGTTGTCAGAAAAGCTGAAATTCAAACTTCCTTTCCAGTGAATTCCAGTGCACTTCCCAAGGAGCAGCTCTGGAGGAGTGAGGGGGCCCTGTGGCTCCATTCCATGGGGTGCAAAGTCATTGCTCATGAAGATTCAGGCATTTTGAGGGAAGGGGGCAGCTGAGAAGGAAAAGAAATCTTCAGCCTCTGTGTTAGTGTATTTTATCCTTCAGTGAGAAAAATGTCTTTCAGTGTTTGTTTGGAGGTAAGGTCAAGCCAGTGACTCTTCCATTATATATAACCCAAGTCACAGGCTTCATCTTCCATTCTGGAGATTTATTTGACCCAGAGAGACCAGTGAGGAGCTGCAGCCAAGGAAAGAAAACACTTTATTTCTCCAAACTGATGAAATACCAGGTGTGTGCCCACAGTGGAAGAAATTTTAGGCTGTGGTTACCTGAATTCATTTGCATAAAGGAATAAGAAACTTTCTGTTGTGTCAGCTTATTTAATTTCCTGGGATGTTCTCTCATTATGGGGGATTACTTTAATTACTGCAATAATTATAATTTAACCCCATTGCTGTGTGCATCCCAGTGTGTGATTGCAGAGAGAAACTTGATTTTTGCCTCTAAAATCTACTGTCTGTAGACTCCAGTGTAAGCTGAGGAACTGACTGGTGAATACACAGCTTCAACCAAGAACAGCTGATCTTGTTATTTTAATGAGTATGAAAATCTTTTAAAAGAGAGTGAGCATTAAGAATGATTGGAAAGAGCAAAAAAAATTATTTGTATTTTGAAATATTTTCTTTGGAAAATAAACCTGTCAGTAATCTCAGGCTTGGCAGGGAACTTTTCCAAAGCAGGGATTAAAGTCTGTTTAGAGAGGAGGATTCTTAGACAAGCTGTTGAATGTTCTGGTCAGTGGGTTCAGTGAGCTGCTGGGGCCTGACTGCCAGCTCAGGGGTTGCTCCTCTCAGGCTCCTGCTAAGTCAACAGGATTTAATTTGAGCTTGTGTTTCTGTCATGCCAACTTGGTCAGTTTGTCGGCTGCTCTGTCAAAGTTACAGCCTGGTGCATCAAAGCCTGAAAGCTGCCACACAGCTGGCTGAGTCCAAGTGATCAAAATTAACTCCGTAGGAAAGATGCATCTTATGAAGGAGCACAAGATGGAGTGCAGGTATGCAGGGGAAAAATGCGAGGAGGAGGGATTAAATTTTTTTTTTCTTTAAAACTCTGTTTTATTAGAATTTATTTGGATTTGGTTTATTCAAATTTACATTAGTCTGTGCAATCTATTGCAGGCTAAGGTAGAACGAAAAGAAGCTGCAGTTCACAGAAATTCTCCAGGCCAGAACTGTTATTGCTAATTGCAGAACTTTCAGTGTCATAAGGTTGTGTCATGTAAAGGCATTTTTGAGTATTACTTTATATTTACCTGCCTGTCTTGCACATCTGAAAGTTCTTCATCTGCCCAGTTATGCTTCACAGAGCGTGAGTCCAGGAAATGTAGGTATTACTGTGTTTTAATTTCATAAGCAAATGGTAGACTCGGGACTGTTGACTCGTGGTCACAAGGGTGTCAAGCAGGGCTTTAAGGCAATTATTGAGGATTTCAGTTCACTTAGAATAGGATCTGGCTTGTGAATGAGACAGCATTAATGTGAAACATTAGAGTTCCTTCCCAGACAATGCGTGTAGCACAGCAGACAGTGTTTTACCTCTCCATATGTTTCCCAGTTTAAATGGGAAGCCAGACAAATCACAAGGAGAGGAAATAAACATCCATGTTCACGGGTATGAGCACTTAACAGCAACTGAGCTCAACAGATCTCTTAGTCAATCAGATTAGCAGTAACCTGGATCATGGCTTGTTCCACCAAGCTGAAATTCTGCTTGCCATATAATTTAGGATTCATGTACATATGGTTATTGGAAATATAAACTGGTGCCTTCAGGCAGGAAATGCAAGAAAATGTATAAAATGTATAAAACTATTTTTTAATATTTTTGGGGGGTAGTTTTATGTGCCTTAAAGCCTCCAGCTTGCATGTGGTAAAGTCAAATTTGATCAAAACAACACGTGCAACCTGCTGTGCTCCCCTTGCCCCTTAACTAATGATAGAATATCTGCTTGTCCCTTCTTGTAATTAGATCAGTCTTAACTAGTTCTGCTCAAAATCGTCTCTCTAATGCCCGAATAATTCCTTTGACTTCACTGACATTATTCCAGATTTATACTTGTGTGATGTAGAGCAGAAATCAGCCCTGGAGAATGTGGGACCCCAAAGGCATTCACAAAAGCCATTTTTCAGTAATAATACAAAAAAGAAGATGTTACAGTTGAATGTCATTTGTCATTGTCTCCCATTTGCTTGTACTTAGTTGAAAAGGAGGAATGCAGGAAAGCACTCCCATTAGCTGCTAGTTCAAACCTCGTTCAAAAGGAAAGCCCAGTGCCCCCAGGAATCTCTTTAGAGCAGTGGGCTGATCTCTGCAGGTCGCTGTTCGCAGTCACTTTAAATCAGCCTGTCCTTTGGCTTTGCTGGTTGCCAGAACCTGTTATCTGCAATCCTGTGTAGCTGGCAACTTTCAAATGTAATCGAGGATGTTATGTTCAAACACAGTGCTTTCTGAGAAGGGTTTTGCACTTTAACAAGTCGTCCTCTGATGCAGTGAACAATGACCTCTGTCCTGTTTTGGGTAAAGGTAAAGCTAACATGGCAGGCTCTGGCATTCCTTAAATGTCCCAGTTAAATATACTTCTGTATTTCTGAGGTCAAAAATGCAGATGACATTTCACAGTCTGGGTTTTACTATTTCTTTATTCTCTGAGTGATTCTTTTTACTCTGCACTGCTAAAGGAGTCCAGGCATAAGGGGTGTTCTTTTATAATGCCACATATTTGTATTGCATCTTACCTGAGGATATGAAAATAATTTGCAAATGTTAATTAAGGGTTCCACCTCAGTCAAATAATAAGGCATTGACAGATTTTCTCTGGGAAAAGAATGAGTTAGGAGAAGGTTGGTGAGCAGTGCAGGGTCCTGTGTACCATCTCACTGACCTTAACCTCTCCTGACAGCTCTGTCTTTGTCCTTCCTTTGCCTGCTGCTTTGGTCTAAAGTGGTTTATGGCAAAATTACCCTCCCAGTGTGGGTAAAAAAGAGCCCCTCTTTCACTTTGTGCTTTAGGAACACCATAACATAAATGGATTTATGCTCATGGGCTCAGTGTGGTGTATCTGCTGGTGGATCCATGAGGAGTAGCAGCTCCTGGGCCAGCAGAGCTGTGGCTGAGCTTTGTGTCACATTTGCTGTGCAGAGTGTGGGTGCAATGGAGCTGTGCCTTCCCTCCCTCTCTGCTGTCCCCAGGTGGCTGCACAGCCTCCTTTCTCCTTGGGAAGGTGAGCTGTGGGTCAGGCCAGGGCTGGGGACGCCTGGGAGCAGCTGGGGTGAGGTGCCCTCAGCTCTGCAGCTGCAGAATCCAGGGGAGTCTTGGAGCGGCTGGCAGCAGACTGGGCACCTGCAGTACTGCCTCTGTGTGTGTCCTGGTGTGATGCTCAGCTCTGAGAGTGCCTGATGAGCGCTGGAAAATGGTTCACTTACACTGCTGGCTTTTCCAGCAGACGAAGGAAAACCTTATCATCAGCTCGTGATTAGCAGGTAGTAAATATTGCTGAGCAGCCAGGAAGGATAGTGATGGACTGTGTTATTTAAGAAAACCTGTCTTGTACCTGCATGAAACAGCCCTGCTGTGGCACCACTGCAGCCTGAGCTACCTTAGCAGAGGCTGTAGGCAGATTTCTGGGGTGCCAGGTTCCCAGGGTGGGAAAGCACTGGGCAATTCCCAGCTCTGAAGAGGAAACAAGGATGAACTCTATCACCCAGCCCTTGCTTGTGCTGCCCTCACTGCCCTGACAGAGCAGCTCATCCACAGGCTTGCAATCACCTGCATTTTGTGACATGTTGAAGAACTACAGGAGCTGTGATGCCCTGGAGCATCAGGCTCGGTAAGAAAATATAAAGAATTATGGAAATGTGCTGGTGATGAAGACTAAACATCAGCAGCTGCAGATTCCACTCATCAGAACATGGACCAGAGACTTCATGACTGGAAATTTGTTCTTTGGTCCTTATCATCCTCATGGATGGTTCATGGTGGGATCTGGTCTGAGGTCCCTGAGGACTTCTCCTGCCTTCTCCCTGCCACAGGCAGAAATTTAAGGCCTGGAGCAAATTTATCCATTATCTTGGGGGAAAAGCCAAAATTTCTTCTAGATTCACTGTCAGAGTTGTAGGATTGTGTCTTCTGTTAGGAAAACTTGATTTAGACACTGCAGGTGATACCTGCAAGCAGAGTTGAGAGATCTAGCTTAGATCTCTTAGTTCAGGTCCTAACCTGTGGCTCCCTTAGCCCTGTCAGATGCTGTTGGAAGGTAAAGTTTGGGTTGAGGCCAGTGCAGGAGGAAGGGGAGAGACGTGCGATAGTGTAGGAACTGCAGAAAGTAAAACTTGGATTTTTCACATGCTCAGGAGCATGTTTGTGGTTTTGCAGCCAAGGGAGTTATATCCCATGAAGTTCAGGTGATGAGTCTGGATTTCCTGGAGGACAAATTGTTTGGTTTTCATTTCATGCCATATTGGAATGCAGCTAGACTCAGAGGGGTTTGTGCCTCTGCACAGATATTTGGAAAGTGGAGATGCTGACCCTTGAATTGTACCTAACAGGACCATTACAGGAAAATCTCTTCTGTCAGTAACTACTCTACACTGGCCTATTTTCCCCCCAGCAGCTGCACAGCAGGGCACCAGCAGGGTAATTCAAGTCTAAATTTACGGGTGTCTGTTAAAGTGTGAGTTGCACTCTCATGCACTGCTTATTCTCAAACATGTTAAAGCAGTTAGAAAATAAAGGAGTGGAGGCAAAGAAGGCACAATAATGTAATAATAAGAGTGGAAAGCACATTTTCATGTCTAGTCACCTAAGAAAAAGCATGTTAAAAAAGGATTTTGAGAGGATGCTGAAAGCTTGGGGCTGTGGTGCATGGCTCAGGAATTTGAGAGGGGAAATGTTCATTGCCTCCTTCTCACTCTGAAGGGCTGGTGAGCTCAGCCACAGCAGCAGGAGATAATCAGCTCTGTGTTCCTTCTGCATTCGGAATTGTAGTTGAAACCATCAATAACCAGAGATGCAAAGAAAATGAGGGGCTTCAAGTGGTGGAGAACAAAAAGCTTTCTGAATACTTTTGAAAATCCCAGGCATTAGCATCACAATCCTTTTACTGTCTGTTCCCATGCACTAATTACAGCAAACCTGCTTTGGCAGTAACTATTTTTGACCCTTTCAGGGTGAATTCTGTCCCAGGGATCCCCCTCACTCCTCCCCTGCCTCCCCCAGCAGTTTCCTGGTGACCTCTGTAGTGGCAATGTTAGTTCCTACCTCAGCATTTTCTTTTTATAATGGGTTAGAGCTCTCTGGTCTCTACTTCACCCCACTCTACTGTTTCTGTACACTTTCCTTATTTTTTTGTTCCTTTTTTTCCCTTTGTCCTTGAGTGTCATTGTGGTTTGACTCTGTTTTTGAGGATTTTTTTGTTGTTTTTGCTATAATAAGGGCCCAAACAGCTGGACTTCTCCTTTCCTCTATCCCTTTGTATTGTCTACTTTTCCTTACACCTTAATGAGCATCACACTCCCTAGGTTTTCCTGTACAATGCAGGTTAATCAACAGGGATTCTCCAACATTTTGATATATTATCCTGCCCTTCACTGTATTATTTACTGCTTTTTCACTCTCTTCATTGTCAGCTCCAAAACAAGAAACTTGACTTCTTTTTTTTTTTTTTTTTTTTTTTTTTTTTTTTTTTTTTTTTTTTTTTTTTGTGATAAGCAATAGACAAATAGAGGGAGACATTCTATGTCAAAGAAACTGAAACTTGGGAGATGAAGGATGGGAAGAAAGATGGGCCTCAGAATGGTGCCCAAAAAATCTCCTTTTAACACCATGTGCTGCATCACAGCACTCCAGTCCCTGAGGAGTTAAAACAAAAGTAATAATATGTGTGAGGGGGAAAATATATTCCTAGAGATGTCTTCCAATATGCACTCATGTACTTGGAAAAACGGGAGAATGAAGACAAGGCAATATTCTCAATTCAAAGTGATTTTCCCCCTGGTTCTTTATTCATGTCTCTTGGTAATCATTCTTCTCTTTGTCTCACCCTGACCTATGATCATATAACAGTGAGAGCCTGCTGTGGACCAGAATTCCAAAGCATTAGATGATGGATAAGCTCAGACCCAGAGGACTCAGAGAGCCTTGGACAATAGGCAGGGCCATAGGAACAGGATGAGCCTTTGGGATGAGCAGGAGTGGGGAAAGCTCACAGCAGCAGGGTCACACAAAGGGACTACAGGCTCTAGACAGGCTTGGGAGTACTGTTCATTAAAGATATTACTTATAAATTAATTTGCAAGGTAGGGATGTGGCCTGGCTGTCTGTGAGACCCACTGAAGGGAGAGCATCCATGCCCAGAATAAAGCATTGAGGCACCTGGGGGCCCTCAACACCATCTCACAGTGATCCTCTTTTCCTTTTACCTCCCTCCCATTCCTTGAGAGGAAGACGAGCATCCTCCAGATAATATACTGGAGGACTGATTAAAGAAATACTATTTCCCCTTTTTTCATTGTCTTCTTCATTTCTGTAAAATCATCTGTTTGCAGTTCTCTCTTGCCAGCTGAACACATTTCAGGTGTTCTGTTGCCTTCTGAATGCTGTTGCCTCTAAGCTCCTCCCTTCCCTTGTGTCTCTTACCAGCTCTCTCCAGCATTTACCTCTTTCCAGTCTCACATTCCCTTCTTTGAATCCCTTCCTGAGGGTTTCATCTGTGCCTTTTCCCTCTCTGCAGCCTGGGGAGGGTGGGGGCAGCTTTCTCTCAGTGAAAGGAATGTCTGTGGCCATGTACCTGGACTATGTGAGCAGCAGAAGAGATTGAATTGTCGTTTGCGAGGTTCCTGAGCTGAACTGATGCGAGGCACTTTGCCATGTAAGGGTGTTACAGAGAGCTGTACTCTTAAATTTTGAGTCAGAGATGTCAGCAGTGGTTACCAGGGAAACTTCTAAAATTACGCTGGCAGTGTCTCTGCTCAAATACCGTATCAGATCTTGGGGAAATGGCACCGAGTGAGCAGGCAGAGATAGACTGGGGAAGTGTCACTGTGTAAGACTCAAGGATGCTGTACCTACAAATAAAATAAAAATTTAAACCTTTGTGGCGATGCAGCGTCTCCAGCTCTGCAGTCCTATACCAGAAAAATAGCATGAATGAGTAAAAATCAGTGGTTTTCTTAAAATGGCAATCAGATAATAGGTTTCACAGGTTTGGAGTTAACCTCAATTTTGGGTTCTGTTTTTCAACACTAGAGGAGTTGCTTCTAACAGATATTTCACAAAAATGGTAACTTACTACTTAAGACACCCTGCACTCTGCTACCCCCAAGGCCCCAGACAAGGCAGGAGTGTAGATGGATTATTCATGCATATTTAAATACATGCTATTCAGAAAGAACATTTGGGATTTAAGTAACTCTCAGAAATCCATAGAAGTCAAGGTTACAATTGCAGGTTCTTTACCTGAATACTGTTACACCTTCTCTGGCTGAGTTGGTCTGAGCCACAAGCTGCTGGGGATTGGGACAGTGCTTTAATCACTCCCTATTTTCCCTATGCTGGTTCTCTCTTTTGGTTACTTATTGGAGGATGGCCAAAGGTCATTTATTGGGTTTGATGGTCTTGGGTCTGATCTGACATAGCTGGGCTTGTGTAAGGACAAATATCTGTCCTTCCTGGGGCTGTCAGTTCAGTGCTCTTTGGAAGGATGGGCCTGTGAGCACCCGTGGCCCTAACGGGAATTTTTCTGTAGCTGATCTTGAGGTACCAGCAGTGTGTCCCACATATTGCACGTCTCAGTTGGACATCATTTTATTTTTGTCTTGAATGATATGAAATATTTTAACCTAAAATAGATGTTTGTGTATATAAGACAATTTTGCTTTCAAAATGCATTGTCTGGCCACATGTATTTTTGTTATTATTCATAACAAATGCTGTTGGATCAGCCTCTTGATTCAATAACAGTGGTGAAAAGTACAGTTACATTTTAATACATGTTAAAAATGCCTCTTGTTGTGTGGTGCTGATTGCAGAGTGCTGATGCATTAATGGGATGACTTTTGCCTCTGCCATGCAAGTGCTCCAGGAACAGAACCTGAACACATGAGGAATGTTCAGAGGAGTGTGGTGCATGTGCAGGCAGTGACAGGTAATCCCCCAACTCCAGAACTCGGGAATATGCTGCTGTGAGGAGCTGATTGCTATGCTGAATCCAAACCAGGAAGAGTGCAACTAATTAATCACCATATGATTAATCAAAAGCTCATCGTGCTCTGGAAGTTATGCATGAAACAAAAAGAGCCTTAAGTAGCAAACTCTCCTGGGGCTGTAAGGAAGGAATTGCAGCTGCTGCAGCGTGAAGAGCAGCGGTGCTGCTGCTGGCATGTGGATCCTAAGGTTCAGCATCACAGGCAATTTTTCTTTTTCTCACTCAGAAATTATATTTTAGGTACAATTATTTGCAGTACTCTAGTGTAGACAATAACCATACAAAGCTATTTCATGAAAACTTGGAGCTGCCCTGGCTCACAGAGCTGTGTGGGAGTAGATGGTGTCTAAATGTGGACCCCCTGATACAGGAGAGGGACTTCCTTTTGACACTTGGTGGTAATTAAAAACAATACCCATTCAAAAATACTAATAAAAGATCAAGCTCTATTTTAATTTCATCTGCACAAAATTGTTGGGGTTTTTTTGTTGTGACAGGATCTGCAGGCAGGGAATGCTCCTGGCAGTCTTGTCCTGCAGAGCTGGTGGGAGGGTGGCTCTGAAGGTGAGTGCTGAGGTACAGTGACAGTACCTGGTTGTTGTAGGAGCCACCTCAGGAGAATATGTTCACCTCCTGATGCCATTTCTTATTGTTTCACCGAGAATACATTTTTTTATTCTTGATGTGAAACGCTGGTGTCCTGAAAACTTCAGCATTTTGAGTCATGTCTGTGCTGAAGGGGTGTTACAGTCTTTTTTTTTTTCCTTTCTGTAGCAGAAAGCCACTAATGATGCAGCCGCTGCTTTCCTGAGGAGCAGAGCTGACACGCAGATCAGCAGTTCTGAGAAGCTGGGGGAACATTTAATGAGATGTACAGCAGCTTGCAAGCTGACACCCTGTGGGGAAGGGGCAGCTCCTGCAGCCCCTCTGGGCTGCCCACTGCTCTGCTGGGTGGGAGTGGGCAGAGCTGCCTGCCCTGGCTGCCCTCACTCCACACCCTCCTGACCCACCACTGCCCATGCTGTCTCCCCCCTTAGGTGTAGGGCAGAGACTGTGGAAGGGAAATGTTAATTTTCCTCTGAAAAGCAAAGCTGCCCTTTATAGAGAAGACAAGAATATTTTTCCCAGCTCCCCAGAAAACCCTGTAGGAAATGTAGGGGTTTTCAGCATCACAGGCAATTTTTCTTTTTCTCACTCACAAGTTATATTTTGGGTACAATTATTTGCAGTACTGTAGTGTAGGCAATAACCACACAAAGCTGTTTCATGAAAACTTGTAGCTCTTAATTTAAATCCTACAAAAGTTCTTTAATCTTCACAAAGATGTGGAGAAAAGCTGGGGAAAAAAAAAAAGTGTGTGAGTATATCAGACATTCCTGTTTCTTTAGGGTAATGTTTAATGATCAGTCAGTGACTGAGTTTACATACATTAAATATTTATTTTTCTTCTGTAGAGCTGAATGGGGGAATGTGCTCACTTTCCTGCCAGATCACTAATTGGGTAAGTGTGGCTGCTCAGGGTATTTCTGAAGCAGCAGTTCTTGCTGTGGTGCTTGTCTCGTTAAGGATTTTACTGTTTGTATTCCAGAAGTCACGAATTCTCCAGCTGGGCCTGGGGGCTTTGATAAATTGTCATTTCTTATGCTTGAAATGTAACTTTATTGCCTCTGAGTAATAAAAATCGTCAGTTTGCATTTTTATATATATTTTTAATATTTTTACAGCACAAATTTCTATTCATTCTCAGTGTTTGAAAAATCATGATTTTACTGAAATCAGTGGGTTTCTATGGTTGATCTGAGTGCAGAAACGAGGCTACCCACACGTGGGATGTGGGAGATTTCCTACTGCTCCTCTCTTCAGAAACCTCAGATTTCTGGTGGGAGGCTTTTCTCAGGCCTCTTCTTGTCCTCAAAGCAGGACCATCCTTCTGGCAGACCCAAAGCAGCCTTGGCTTTTCCTCAGGAGAACAGCTCCCAGGAGGGGGCTGGCAGCCAGGGGAAGGAATCCTTTCTGCCTCCTGCTGTTGGAGTGCTGATGCCAGCACCAATCTCCAGTTCCTGCCTCACCTGTCCCTGATGTGTTTCTGGGTTGTGCTGGGTTGAATCCAGCCCCAGACAGAGCCCCCTCCAGCACTGGGGGCAGCAGGATCAGCAGTGAAGGCAATGCTCAGTGTTTGTGGGGAAGGCACATTGAGCTCTAGGAGCTGACCCCACTAAAGTTGTATTTTAGGCCATCCCATGTTCTCTCTGGCTTTCCCTCCCACAGGACAAGGATTCCCTTCCACACCCCTGAGCCCAGCTGTGATTTTGGCAGCTTCATTTTCTTTGCTGTCCTCTGCTTTCCACCCTCTGACTTGTTCTTTACCTTCTCAGGAGCTCTCTTCACAGTCAGAGCTGAGCTGTGCTGTTTTAGCCCAGCAGAAAGGAGCTGAGCCTGCTCAAGGTGTGCAGGGAAGGATCCTCCTGCTCAGGAGCATCTGGGCTCACTTTTCTTCTTCTCAGGAGAGCAATTTTATCTACTCTTTATTTTGTGTTCTCCCCCAGCTTCAGTTTGTGAGTCTAAGAAATACTTTAAAGTCTTTTATCAGCTTTTGGGTGGAAAATAACACTCAAAGAGGGTATGGGTGCTCAATCTCCCACTTGTTTGGGAGTCCTGGGATACTGAAACACTGCACTCTTCAGAGAAGAATATTTATTTACTCTCTTTCACCCTTTAATTGGGCACCATTTGCTGCCCTGAGCGTTATTGAATAGCCTAGGTATCACTTTAAAAATGCAGCTTATGTTGAGCCTTTAGAAGATTTTTCCCCAATGGGGTTTTAAATACAGATAACTGAACACATGGCATGTGAAAGCTTTTTCTGGTTGTTGTTGTGGTTTGGTTATTCTTGACTGTTTGCTTAGTTATGACTGGCTCTTTTTCTTGGCACATTTAAGGTATTTATACATGGAGCACTCTAAGGAGGCCTCATAGCCAAAATATTTGACATTACAAAGGGTCAGAGCTAAAATTCTTAGAGCTCAGCTTAGAGTTACACTAATGAAATCCACAGCTGATCGTTGCTAAGGTCACACTGTGCAGGTTTATTTATCTCTTTGTAGCCCCTGAGCAGTCCAGTTAATGACTTCTGCTTTTATGTGGAAGAAAAAATAAAATAAAAATTACTTCCACACAGTTTCTTTGGAACTTTCATCTTTAAAAATATTTAATATTTGTGCTATCAAAGTGAAAACTTCCTGAAGGTAATGGCAAGTGAAGCAATTCAAAAAACTCCTGCATCAAGTGCGCTGTCAGCCTGGCGGTGTCGCCTCCTGCCCATCCCCCTGCTCCTCCCTTGGCTTATCTGCCTTGGAGCTTTTATCTCAGATGAATCCCTCTCCTGCCTCCTATATAACATTGTATATAATGCTTTCTTTATGAAACAAAGGTTATTTGTAGAGTGGTTTTGGTGGTTTTTGGTTTTTTTTTGCTAAAAAATATAATTTATCTGAGCCACTCCACTGTTAGAGTGTCAGCCTTAAAAGCAAGACTTTTCCTTTATAACCACATCCACTTAGACACACAGTAATGTATGTCCTTTCATTATTGTAATTATTTATGAGGTATTACAGTATAGGAGGCTCAAACCTTGAGAAGAACCAAATTGTGTTGTTGCTTTAATTAGTTTGTTACATCATTTCAGTGTGGTAAGATCCATAATAAGGGAAATCCAGGCTCAGTGTGTTCTGTTCCAGAATAATCTACTGAATCAATGGTTTCTATAAATAAGTTTAAAGCTAAACTAGACATTCATGCATTTACTGTCATTAACAGGGTTTTTTAATGCCTAAGTTATGAAATGGGTTTCACCTAAAGTAATTTTTTTAGTAGAGACTCATATCCATGAAGGTACCTGCAGATTCTTTTTTTCTCTTCAGATATTAAATATATTTGTTTGTTGTTTGAGTAGTTGATTTATTTAGGTTGAATCTGGTGATTTTATGCTGATTTATGTATCTACATTTAATGTTAACTGATGTAATGGACAGATTTATCATTGTTTTACACAAATAGACAAACAGATACAGACACATTCAATAAAATGAACCACTAATGCATTAACACAATGTTTCATAATGAGAAATAATACAGAAAACCCTGAACACCCTGAAAAAAAATATTAAAGGGCAGAATCAAAATTCTCCTTGACCTCTGCCAGGGTGTCCAGATGCCAACAAGGCCAGCTTCACAGCAGCTGGGACAAAACAAGGTACAAAAAAAAGATACAATGTGATTATTTATACTGTTTGAATGAACCAGAGACACTCTAGTTGGGCCTTCTGAGTGCTTTATTTTCTTTTCTTTTTTTTTTTCTTTTTTTTTTTTTTTTTTCTCAGAATTACAATCCTTTATTTGATAAAGCCCAGGGGTATCATACCCAGCTCCGATGTGTGCTGCAGAAGCTGTTGACACGACAGTGAACACAAACTGCAGCTTGCAGTGTGTTTAGAAGTGTAAGTGATGCTCCAGCTCCTGCAGCAGCGTTGCCAGTGGGGAGAGGTGGAGAGGTGTCATCTGTCTGAGAGTTTAGAACAACAGACAGAGAAATAGAGGAGATCTGAGGGCAGACAGCTTGCCAGTCCTCTTCCCTTTATCAGCCTGCCTATGTCTCATCCCTAAAATTTCACACTGAAGAAACAGCAAAGACTGAAGGGCCTTGCTGTGTTTTCTAGCTGACAGTGTGCATTCAGACCCGTGTTCACAGGGAGCCCTGGCAGTTTTGTCAGCCACAGGTAGGTGGTTCCCCGAGAGCAGAATGAGACCTCATTTCTTCACTGAAGTAGGTGTACCTCGTTAGTATTAACTCACAATAAAAAAGAAAGAAAAGCTGAACCGATTCTACTCTGCAAAGAGAAAATGAAATGTATATTGTAAAATGTCTGAATCCTGCTGCTTCTGGGAAACCTAATATTTTGCCATCATAACCTGCAACTTAAAGCAGGTGCCTTTCCCAAACAGAATAGCTTTCCTTTCTTTTTCCTAGAAATATTCACCACTTAGACCTCTTGTCGTTTTAGGGAAAAAGTGTTGATTTATTCTGTGTGGCTTTTGTAGAAGGTAGTACTTAAAGTAGATTAAATCCAAGTTTCCCTCTTTTTATTATTTTAATGTTTTGTCAGGAAATATTAATGCTCCTGTGCCATTTCTTAATGGTTTTGTCTGTTTCTACAGAGGTCAGAAAGAACTACATTTCCTTCCATTTTTAGAACTGGCTTTTGTATCCCCTGTGTATTCTCTCAAATTATTGCATATAATTTTCATTCTTTTTTTGGCTTGTGCTCTTCCTGAAAGCAATGTTCTGTATTGCACGTTGCTCTGTAATCTTCTTAAGTCATCATTTCACTTGCACTGTAAATAGAAATCCATTTGTGTAATTAATGATTTTGTTATTATAGAAGCATTTTTTTTCCCCTCTTTAATTTAATTTCTCTTGTGCATAGCTGTCAAACATGCTATATTTAGCTCAGAACTATCCAGCAGAGTGTGTTTTAGGGGCCTGTTTCTTGTTGGAGGAAAAACTGAGGCTTTCAGGTACATTTTTGACTTCATGATTGTGAGAAAGACTCTCCTCAAAGTGGAAATCAAACAGCTGAGCAGCAGCTTTTGCCCAGGTCAACAACTCTGAGGGAGCATGAACTTCGCAGTCCCATCGTTCCAATTCAGGAGTTTATCCCCAAATCTCATGTATAGATAAACAATCTGGTCTCTTCTCACAAGCATAGGGAAGTGCTAAAATGCAAAGCTCATGAGTGAGGGGAAGGAGTGCAGAGGGAATCAGGGACTGGCTCATGAAAGAAAAAGAGAAGAGCAAAAGGTAATAATAATAGCAGATTTTAAAAAATTAATTATGCTCAATGGGAGAACACAAGAGTGGAAAACTCATGCCCTCAGGATGTGCTCAAAATGAAGAGAGTATCTCTGAATTCAGAGTTGTTTGACTTTCAGTCTTTATGTCAGTCTTCTCCTGACATGAGAGTGGGTTTTGCTGCTGGCAGATGAGCCTGAAGCACCATCAGTTCTCATCGTGGCACATGGACCTTCTCCAAACATGGGATCTTTGTCTTTGGAAGAATAACCTGGCTGTGCTGCTCAATAAGAGGAAACATGCACAATCTACTTCAAGGTTTTTTCTGATTTAGCCATATCCAAACCAATCTAGAATATCCCTAAACTGAGGTGGGAAAAGATGAAAGTAATTCCAGCTGTTCACTGATAGGCTTTCATTTCCAGCAAGATGGAAAAACTCTCCTTACTCCTTTTTAAACAGAAAAGTGGTTTCAGGAAATTCAATTTTGAATTCTCTGCTTGCTGTCAGGAAAACGAATCTGTGGTTTTCTCTTGTGTTGGTCCCAGAACTGATTGAAATGCATGCATTTGTCAGTGCATTGATATTTAATTTCTTTAGAGTCCACATATCTGAATTTGATATTTTGTATTAAAAAGGAATTACCGCCAACCCTTTGTTATTATGAAAAATCAGAAACTGAGAGATGTCAGACACTGATGTAACCATATTCTTTTGTGACCCTGTCTTGCCCTTTATAAAAGCCAGCTTAAGTTGGTTAGAAATGCCTGTGATTGCTCATCTTTCCTAGTCATTACTTCCTGCATACACACAGCAGAAGAAAAGTCTTGTGCCAAAGAAGATTAATGAAAATCTACATTACACTTCATTCAAAGCATCTGCCTGCTTTGGAAGTCATGCACTGGCACACATACTAATTAGAGCAGAACAAAATGTGCCTTTTTTAAATTCTTTTGGGGAAGAAATTGAAAACCAAGAAGCTATTTTCTTCCTAATTTTTTTAAATGGTCACACCAGCTGTGCACATTAAATATCTCATATGCAATGTACATTTTGTAACTGCTGCAGGGGTTAAATTAATAATTCTGCTTTCTCAGAAAAAGCACAACAAAACAATCCTCCTTGAAGAGGGAGAAATCTGCTTTTCTACAAATGAAAAAGTCAAAATGATCACTAAGAATACATCTGCACCTTGAAAGAATGGCCTGATGCTCTGTGCACCGTGCTGTGTACTGGCTGCTGACTAAAGGGGAAAACAGATGGTGTATGGTGACTAATTTTTACAGTGGGAATAAAGCACAGGTAATAGTATGCCTGTTCAACCGAGAGAACTGTTGAGGAATTTCCTGGAACTGTGGAATGAAGTGTGCAGTAACACAAGCTCATGCTGAAGAGATTTTCCTGCCTCGTGGCTGTGAAGGAGAGAGCGAGAAGCAAAATTGATCCATGAGAAGGTGAAGTTGTTCTCCCAGTGCAGGTGTTGCACTGGGACAAACATTCCTTGTCCCTTTCTGTGCCTGTTGGCTGCATGGTTTGGTTTTTTTTCAATGACAGGCTGAATGCAGCATATCCAGCCTGTTCCTGGGCAGGGCCTTGCCCCCAGCCCTGGAAAATCCCTTTGCTGCAGGGAGCAGGACTCAGGAGGTGCAGGTCAGCTCTTGCCATGGAGCATCACAGTCCACAAGGGGAAATCAGAAGAGTTCCTTGGAATTTAGATCCCTCAGTTGTGCTGTCAGTTGTGAGTCAGTTATGATTTCACATGATAGAGAAGAAGGGGTTATTCTAGTTTAACATTCAGGAAAAGACTTCAGAGTTGACTACCAAATGTATATATTAAAAAAACAACAAAAAAGAGCAAACAACCACTACCAACAAAAAAACCCCATCAAACCCACACCAAACCAACAAAAAAGTAGCATAAATGCACTTCCAGGTATCTACTCCCAGAAGATGGATGTGCTTGGAAGAAAGAAATCTTTACACACCTCTTCATCGAGCTTGCTACATGACAGAATAACATCCCTCAGTCTGTCAAGTTTTTGCCATCAAAAGGCTATGAAATTCAAAGAAATGTGTTCTTTATACATTATTCAGTGTAGCTTTCCAGTTGCATACTTTGTAAATAGTATTTTTAGGGGCTTTGAAATGATGAGAAGACAGGGGATGGCCAGTTTTCATTAGATTACCTTACAATTTTCAGCAGAACACAAAATAATTCTCTATAGAAAATGGGACAGTGCACGAGGAACATAATCACCCATTTTTCCTAAATGGGCTACAGAAAAAGACCCTTCTGTCAGTGAAATGTAGTTCAAGTGAAAAATCAGATTACATTAGCTTTGTGGCTCCAAATTTGTATGCAAATTGCCTTCCCACACCCTCTCAGTATTAGTGCTTTGGTGACAAGCAAAGAATGTAATTCTGTTTTGAGCTTTTTATCTGATGATAAGTCTCTGTTCTCACTGCTCCCTAACTTGTCACCACTGTGGTGAGATCAATTGCATCTTAAGTGCTTCAAGTCATAAGATATTTAGCATATATTCATTAAAATTCTGTATTTTCCTCCATTAATATTTTTAAAGGAACTCCCTATGGTTTTGGGTTCCCCTTGGTGTTAAAGCTAAATTTTCAAGGACTTGTTTCAATAAATTGTTAAGCATATTTCCTTAACATTAATTTCTTTTGTCAAGGGGAGATCATTGCTTTTCTTCAATTCTATTGAGCTTGAGTGCTCAAGGAGACATCCAGCAGACAGTGTTACACTTCAGTAAATTGGCCTGCAAGAGTTTACACCAAAAAACTGGGACTGATTCCACTTCAGAAATTCATGACATAGATATATGTCTTCAGCTTGGAAAACCTGGGCCCAGAAAATAAAAACCTGGGAGCTTGGATTGTCCATCTCAGTGAAGTCAAGTCAGAGGAATGTTGATATTGATAGCCATGAAGGAACTGTGGGAAGAGGAGGAAATGCCAGGGAATGTCAGAAGGTATTGGAGGCTGGAGTGCTGACATACAGCCACTTGCCCCAGACACACTCAGGATGGAAATGAGCCTTCTTTTAATGATTAGAAGACTCTGGATGTGCAAATAGATTGATAATGGCAGTAGCAAGAGGAAACTGCCCCAGCAGAACTCGGACTGGCTGGTGGTGGATGGACCCTGGGGGTGTTGGGGCATTTCTCCTGCAGCCTGGGCTGAGACTCAGCTGCCCTGTGCAGTCCTCAGGCTCCAGAAGTTTTGGATCTCATGGCACTGCCAAAATCAATGCTCCGTGCTGGGGAAGAGGTCTTGAATTTTGGTAATGTATTTTGGTATTGAATTTTGGTGTTGAATGTATGTTGGTAAAGAATTTTGGTATTTACAGAGTTCAGGTTCTGTCACAAGCTGTCTGCTGTCATACGGAATAAAGGGGGAAAGAAGGAAACAGAAAAAAAGATTTGTTTTTTTAATAACTGCCAACACAAGGATTTTAAAAGGATGCTAAAATAATTTATAGCTTCCTGCATCATATCTTCATTTCCTCAGCTGTCGTTTCCCTCCAATACAAATAAGCTATCCCAGTAACCCTGCTGGTAACCAACACTGAGCTGATACGTGATCAAAATGTATTTAAGTATAAGAGAAACAGCTGACTGACACATGTTCAGGTGTAAATTCAGTGTTTCTTTTAATGGTGATCAAAGAAAGAAGCTGCTCTGAAGGGGAGGCTTGACAACAGCATCTTTGCTGCATTGCTTGGCTGGGCTTGCAGGCAGCCATTCTTTCAGGATGAAAAATTAGATTTTATAGTGTATAGAGATACTTTTAAGGCTCTTTAGGGTGCAGTGTGGAATTAGCCTCCCCCGCCTCTTTTCCCCCAAATGTTGTCATGTCATGAGACACAATGAAGTTTACGAATAAACAAGGACAGCATTAAAATGAAAACTAGTGCGCAGTCCAAAGAGATGGAACAAGGCAGAAATTTCTTGATTAGGGTCAGGCAAGAGGCATGTGAATGTGAGCAGGGGCTGCTTTATCACTCTGATCTACTCATAATGACAATGAGGGAAGAAATTCTGGGAATGGGCTGACAAAGAGCCTTCCTTCAGAACTGGAAAGCAGCATCCTGTCACAGCAGGTACACCCTCAGAGAGAGAGAGTACACTGATATTATCTTCTATATTAAACTCTCACACTACAGTGGAGAAAGGGACACAACCAATACCACAAAAGTGCCTGATAGTAAGAGAGCAGCAAAAGCATTTAGCAGAACTAAGACTGGCATGGACTGGAGATAATGCTAATAATGTGTATTAGGTTCTGCCCTTATCTCTGTCCTCTTTTTATTTTGATTGTTATAAACAAATTCCTACAACTGTTATCACTTCATTGTCTCTTCCACTGTGTGTGTTATTAAGATGATCTCATACACTATTTATTCTTCCTGATGTATTGAGGTGGTTTGTTATACTGGTGTATTCCAGTTTTGAGATGCTGGAGATATCAAAAAAAATTTCCTTTTTAAAAGGTGGGGAGGTTTTTTGTTGTGTGTGTGGGGGGTTTTTTTGTGTGGTTGTTATTTATTTATTTAATGATTTGTTATTTACTTCTCTCTTTCACTTCCTTGTGGTTCTGGGAATGGGAATGGGCAGATGCCAAGTCCTAAGTACTACTGGACATATTTCTCAATTAATGTTTTAACTTGCATATCAAAAAAGCTTTGGGCAGCTGAGGAGGTTTGGACCCTAAAGATTCCTTAGTGCTGCCCAGGATGAGCCACACACACGATTTTGGAACACCCTGAAAGTGCTGCAACAGCTCAGGAACAAAAGTGTTGGCTAAAACCTGCTCCAATGTGTCAGGAAAAGACAGACTGGAATTAGGCAGATCTGAAGAACTTAGGCCTGTAAACCTGCAGGAGGCTGCTTAGGATAACAAGTAAATCCAGATTTAAATATTTAAACTTCTAAGTATCGGAAAATGAATGCGTAAATTTGAAGCCCTGTAAATCTGTTTGTCAGCCCGTGTGTAAGGTAAGGTCAGGTGGGTTGCACCATCTGATTTACTCTGCACTTTGCTGCAGTGTTTCACTTCTGTCAAATCCAATTGCTGAACTTTGTGAAGTGTTTATTTACTTGTTTCATTTACAGATGCAAATTCATATAGAAGAGCTCTCCTCGCTAGAAAGGCAATCTGGGAGAACACCAAGGGTCCTCTCAGTTTCTGCATATTTAAGAAATGCTCAAAAAAGAAAAGTCTGTAGGATTTATTAAAAGACATGGTTTTATTTGTGAAATAACAGGAATATGTCAAGTTTGCTGGGAACATAACTGTGGAAGCATTACCAGAGATGTGTCTCTGTGTTCCATATATAAATTGTATTTGGAGACAACAAGCTCTAATAGGGCTCTTCACTGGATAGACCATGTTAGGATTAATCACTGTGTTTTCTGGTGTCCTTTCTTGCATGCTGTGGATTTAAAATAAAAATGAGCTGATCTGGCTTTGGCCAAGAGCACTAGAATGGTCAGAAATAAAATTCTACTCCAGAGATGGACAGCACCCTTTGATTTCAAGTTTGGCCTCCAATTCTCACATTTCTTGGTGTGTAATGTGGAAATGGGCAGTATAGGCCTAATTTATTATTTATTGGTTAGTTCCTGGAGGGTTTTTTTTTTGTTTGTTTGTTTTGTTTTTCATCATGGTCTCAATGCTACTGCAATGCTTAAAACAGAGAAAATTTGTTACCTCATAGTGCAGTCAAATAAATGCTATGACTGGGAAAGCCTGGTCCCTTCTGATTTAATAAAATGATGCTATATCTGGAACAAGGTAAAATTACTTCCTATTTATCCACACCCCTGCTGAGACTAAAATTAACCTAAAGAGGTGCTTAATGGCACCCACTAAACCATCATATTAATTAAAGAGCTTCATAGCATTTACATTCCGGGAAAGCACCTTTTCTTTTATTTTCATGATTTCTTTTATTTGACACGGTAGAAATGATACGTTCTAATAACTCCTATGTCCCTACTGATTCTCAGCATTTTTGGGAAGCAGCTCCCACACTGTTCTTGGCTATGTATGTATATATATATATATCTTCTCATGAAAATAGTGCTGGCAAAACATCTCCTGCCATCACAGGCACTGACAGCTGAGGCAGCCTGGAAATGCCAGTTAATTTGGCCATTACAAATTTTATGCTAAATTTTGTCTCCTTTTTAGGGGTGTTGCAGGGATACAGTGGGAGAGAGGACATGACAAGGGTCTGCTCTTGATAATTCAAGAAGGGAAAAAGCATCCAACTACACATAAAATATACTGAAGATGATTGGTGGCATTTAATATTGATTCTGTGCTTATAGTTTAGTTTCTTTCAGTGTGACATTGTCTGAAGATTTCACAGATACCAGGAGTGCACTTCTCCTGGAGCCTGAGGGGCAGAGAGGCACCAGAGGAGCAGGGAATAATAACCAGGTCTCCTGCTTCATAGTCCCGTATTTACATTACATTAGCATTTTTCTTCTTCTCCTTTTTGTATGTCATAGTGACATTGGTGCTGCTCTAAATGCATGAGAAAAAATGAGATTTGTGACAGGAAGGTAAAGCTCAGCAGAGGTTTGTACCAACATGGATAGGATGGATAAGGATCTGCACAGGTGCAGAAACATTTTCAGGGATGTGGTTCCCCCTTTTTTTTTCCATCAGAATTTAAATGGAATAGGCAAAACCTGGTTATGTAAAGAGTTCAATTTACTTTCTCTCTTTTTATATAGTCTTGAAAATTGCTGATTTTCTTCCTGGGTAAAGATGACATACATACTCTTGTTTCCAGACTTTTTGTAGTACAAATCCCTCTGTGTTTCCTTTGAGCCATTTCAGTAACACTCATGGCTGTGGATGAGCCTTTTCCAGAAGCCTGAGGGGTGCACACACCTTTTCCTTGCATGGCCACATATTTCCTTATCTTTTTCTTTTCCTGCTTTTCTTCTTACAAGTAAGCAACAAGTAATTTCCTTTTTCTTAAAATTTATTTCAGACTTGTTGTTTACAACTGGCCCATTATTTATAATGCTTAGTTCTTAAATCTATCAGAATTTTGTTTGAAAGTCTGATTTGCCTGAAGGTTGGACCCTATACTTTTATTCCCTCAGCCAGTGCAAAGGCAGTGCACTCTGTCAAAGGGTGTGGTTGGACTGGATCCAGGGAATATTCAATGATCAGCTTCAGAAATCCAGGGCTGGGCAGAGATAAGGAGCTGGCTGTCCACCCACCTGGCTCACTCATTCACAAAGGAATGATTCTGGGCCAGTCTGTGATTGCAAGGGGGAAACTTTATCCAAAGCAGAAATCCTCAGGTGCTTGCTGGTGCCAGCACAAGGAATCCCTTCCAGAAGCAATGCTCTGCATTCCTAGAGGTAGCACAGCCATCCGTGCATTTTTGGAATTTGGTCCCTGGAGCATGGCTGAAGCCTTCTGCATAAAGGAAATAACAAGTCTGATTTAGGAGAGGAACCAGAAGAAACAGCAATTTCTGATAAGAAATTATTGCAAGCAAAGCCCTGGATCCCATGCCAGTTGGCAGGCTGAATTATCGACCAGATTTTCATCAAAAGGACTTGGATCATTTTGAAAAGTGATGCAGGAACATGTACTCCAGTTGAGCTATCTAATGATTTAAAGCTTTGTATTAAATAACTATTCAGCTGCAGTTACTGAGTCAGTCCTGCCCACCTTAAACTCCTTTCCCTAGCTGGGAGCATTGTAAACTCAGTGAAAAAAATACCACCTTCCTCTGTGTACATTTAAAAAAAAAAATATTAGCTTTTTAGAAATGATGAACAGTTGAATTCACAGTAATTGTCTGTTACATCATAACTTGCATTTATGGATTCCCACCATGATACAAAAGCTGAAAGTATTTTTCTTTCAGCTGGTTAATGTATTCAGAATCTTTTAACTATGGCTGGAAGTGATGAAAACATGTCATTTTTCTGACATGTATTCTCAAGCAGGAACTCTTTACTTGTCTTTTGCAAGTACAATAGACTGTCTATAATAATATCTTAGCTCTAGCTGGGGTATTTTTGAAGCAGATGCTCGTGTTAGTCATCAACTCTTGCACATATTAGTATGCTTCAGATACACCAATATCTCACTGCAGGCACTGGGGGTTTTCCCTGCATAGGGACATGCTGACATGAATTGGGGCTGCATTATCCAGCCCCTTGTGTCAAGGTTATGTGCCCGAGGCAGAATGTGAAATACTCCCAGAGAACGGAGCAAAAGGAAATTGAAAAATTTATCTAAAGCATATTTGTTGGTGGTAATCATGGTGCATTTGGGAATGACTTCCATATGAGCTCTGCTTTCCCTGGGCTGTGAAATTTGTTCTGGGGAATTTACATACTTTTGCCTTTTTTTTTTTTTTTCTTAATGGAAAGAAACAACAATAGAAGGACTTCTCAGATATTGCCATTTTGTGTACGATTTCAAACCCTTCCTTTACAATTTTATAGCTGTTCCTAAGGTCAGCTGGAGGAGCACTTATATATTTTAGAAATTATGACTTGTTTGGGGCACTGTTTTGGCACTGAAAATGAGCAAAATATAAAGACAAATAGCAATAGAGGAATGTATGTACAGTAGCATAGGAAATATTCAATGCACAGAAGAAAACCCCTTTTGTAATCCCCTTTTGTCTCCTCGCTTTGAGGTTTGACAGCCCACACTTGTGCTCTGGTGGGCTGCCGCATCCTTTACAGATTCTGCTGGATTCCAGCTGCCCTGTGACCCTGTTGTTCCAGCTCTGCCCAGCAGCATCTTCAGAGCTGAGCTGAACAATCCTTCATCCAGACCTGAAGCACAGCACCTGTGAGCCCACTGGAAATGCCCCGGTAGGTGAAATCTGAGATGGTGTTGGTGAAATGCTGGCAATTGCCTAAAAAGAAAGGATATTGCTGCAGCAGAGACAACTGCTTTTGAAGCAATTTTCTGGTCCACACAGCTTCAGGTCGGTTTTGGTTACGGGTGGTCAAAGCTTAGCCTGTGTATTTTCAATTATTTGCTGGAAATAGTTCTGCTTATGACATCCTTGGAAGGGAATAAGTTTGGTTGCTGGATAGTAAAATGATTATTTCAGGTATTGTCACTTTATCCTTCTCCTGTCAGCACAGATTTACATATCCACAGAAAGAGCAGGGGAGAATTATGATTTCTAGAAACGTTTGCCTTCCAGCTGAAGCCGCAGTGAAATGATTAAATTCATCTTAAAATAGGGTTTTTCAGAAAGTAAGCTGACAGAATGGAGAGGGTTCACTACAGGGCTACGAAAATGATTCAGGGTTTGTAAAACCTGCCACGTATTTAGAGGCTTAATTAGCTCACTCTTCTTTAAAAGAAAATTACCATGTGATCTGATCAGCCTACAAATACTTATTTTGTCATTCCTACTGACAGCTCCTTTCCCTTTTCTCACAAAAGCCTAACAATATCCACCCAAACCACTCATTGCTTGAAAATAAGAAGCCATATTTCTAATTAGATAAACAGATAACTGTCTAAAAGCAGAATGGACACTTGAAATCTTTGATTCAAGACCACTGACTTCCTATAAGGATGAACTTAGGTCCTGCACAGCCTGATGAGGGCTAAAGGACACTCAGCAGCAAGGACATGCAAAAGATCAGGCTGAAGGAGGAGGTGAGATGACAACAATGACTCCTGCCCTTGTAATCTGTGACTGTGTAAAAGGGAGATGGACAGGCAGCAGAGAACAGGGCTGATTTGGAACAGACACTATTTTACTGCCTACTAATGACTTCAAGGCCAAAGTGAATACCATAATAATGGCAATTAAGGTAGAGCTGGCTATCTTTCCAGGTTAGGCTTTGGAGTTAATCATGCAAAGGTCATCACTAATGCCACTCAAGCACAGCAGACATGTAAAGCCACCTCTAAACCACCTCTGATTAAAATGACTTGCAAATCTTATCTTTCTAACAAGTCAATTAAAAAGGTGTTATTTTTGTCAGCTGTACAGTTGTTCTCTTTTTTTTTTTTTAAAGGAATGTCTGCTTTAGAATGTTAGGCCCGTTCCTACAGATCTAAAATGTTTCACTGGAATTTCAGGCATACAAACAGAATTTATTTGAACTTGTGTCAATTAAAAAATATGGTATTGCTAAGCTTGTTTAATTTTTCCTTCAGAAAAGTAAATAAATACTGAGTGAGATAAATAGATACTGCTTGAGTAGGCAGGCAGAGAGGAATAGAATAATCTTAAAAGTCTGTTGCATAGAATGGGTAGATTGAATATGAAGTATAGCATAAAATGTGATTGTTTAAAAAGGAAGCCAATTACATTTCTGTTTTGAAATACAAATCTTGCAGCCTCATTCATAGATTTGCTACCCACTATTCCACGCAGTTTGCAAAATTCCTGATGAAAACGAATGGCTTTTTTCATCCCTTGTAGAGAAGCTGTTCCTATTCAGATGCACAGGAACAGTTTTAATTATTAAACCTTTCCTCTCTTAGAATGTGCTCCCATTGCATAACGTCCTGTCCCTCAGTGGCCTTTTTCCTTCATGTTTTCTCCTTAATTAGGAAGAAGGCTGTATCTGAGTCTGTGCTGGCAGAGCAGGACCTGCACTGTCAGGGCTTGAGTCTCTTGCAAGGATGAGTCTCTGCTGTGCCTCTGCAAGGAACTTGCTGCCAGTTATTTGCCATCTCACAATAAACATCTCCCTCTTGATGGTGACAGGCTTAGTTAGGAGGGTGAAATAATAAATCCTGCAGAAACAGGGAGCTGACCGAGTTATTGAAGGGGAAATCGCTCCTGCCAGGTGCTGAGAACTTTGGTGACGACACAAAAAAAAATCTCCAAGCCCCAGAATAAAAGTATTTTGCATTTTTTAGGGCATTTCATGTCTTCAAGATGCAGAACAGATGTTTCTTAATTCTTCTAATGGTTCTGTGAAGCAGGTCAGCATTATCTCAGCTTTACAGATGGGCAAGGAGTACAGAGAGGTTGAATGATTTGTCTCGGTCCAGGGTATGAATCTCTGTCAGAACCAGGAATAGGATTCAGCAGAGCTTGGGAGCACATGCCCACGCTGAAACCACTCAACCACACTGTACCCATCACAAGAAATGGAAATTAATTTTTAATATTCCTGTTTCTAAAGCGAGATTCTGGATTTCAGAAAAATTAAATATTTATTTCATTATGTATGACTTCATAAGCCTATAATTTATACCAGATAGATTTATTGGCTTTATTTCCCCATGATAATTAGATAGTCCTTGTTGATCTAATGGGTTTGTGATTTTTAGTGATGTATCCATTTGCCCAAAGAAACAGCATTACTTGCCTCTTATGTACTTAGGAGCAGACTTAAATGATGTGCACATAAAATCTTACAGAGCTACAATATTATAATGCAGGGGTTTTCCTTCTAAATGCAGGTTAAATATATTAAATTAATTTGCAACTACTTCAGTTTTCTAAGCAAATTTAATCCTCTGATATTTATCCGGCTGGCAGCATCACAGTCCTCTATGTACTTAAAATATTGAATATTCAAACTGCTGATATGTTGCAGTGATACCAGCAGATTGCAAAGAGTTTGCAAACATTAATTAGTTTGCCTTTAGCAGGGAAAAAATCCCACCCAGTGCCTGTGGCTGGATGGTGATTCAGCCCTGTGTGCAGGACAGTGACCGACACTGGAGAGAGAACATTCCAGACTGAGACCACTGCAAAAGAGAGGTTTGCCCTTAATCCCAGCAATCTCCTTTTGCTTCAGAACCTCCTGAATTACCTTACTGCTGTTACCATGCTATTGAAGCCTCTGCAGCCATGGTATCACAATAAATGTTCAAACTAAAATTCTGGTCCTTTTGCCTGGTCAGCCTCAAAATCTTTCCACCACACTTTTTTTTTTTTTTTTTTTTCCTTAATCAAAAATATCCTTTCCCAGACTCTTAGGGCTCCTACTTTCCCTGTGCAGAAATTAGTCTCAATCTCCTCGCCCAGCCTGTTTCACAGGCCAGTCTTGAATCCTTAACATTTTTTTTCCTGGGTGAAAGCCAGATTAAATGACATCTTCTTTGTATAACTAGTATATAGGAAACTGTGAAAACTGTGGCACTGACATAGAAAACCTAAAGAGTATCCTGACCTTTTCCACAAATGAACATTGCATTTTCAGCCAAAATGTAAAAAAATACCAAGCATTATCATATTTTTCATTCCTGCATCATTATGTTCATGATAAATTTGGGGAATCCTGCGGGTGTATTCAGCCAGAAAGCCCAAAGTAGGGCCTTGATGAGTATTTTTGAATAAATGTGTCCTTTAAAGGTGGAGTATGAAGGAAAGGATGTAACATTTTTGTTCAATTGCACTAATGTTTTCAAGGCGGCATTACTGTCAAAGCAAATAACATCTTAGGAAAAGACAAAGATTGAGGGAGGCTGAAAGAGTGACCCAGAGGAATCTTGGTATAAATGTAGGGAAAAAAGACAACAGCAGAAAGGGTGAATGGACTAAATTGTGAATGGATCTATTGGTTGTGATCCTGCTTGTGCTTCTTCTTTCTCTTTCAGTCCCAAATTAGGCTCCATCCATCTGGGTGCACATGCCCTGCTGGCCAAATTTCTGCTTCGCCTTGCAAGGATCAGAACTAATTACCCAAGCAAGGGATTCTCATCTGCTGCCCTCCCTCGACCTCCTGTCGGTGCTCTGCTCCTCTCCAGACAGCCTGTGCACACACAGGAGCCAGAATCTGGCCAGTGTGCTGGCAAAGGGAGGAGGATTTAAAAGGGAGAAAAGAAATGCAGATGGCTGAGAACCACCTGTCAAGGATTCCCAGGGTGCAGACAGATTAGTGATGCTATTTTGGTTGCAGTGGATGCAAAAATCTCTTCCCCACAGCACTTGATGGGGACAAGTTTCTACTCCAGGGTGAGTGGGGAGAAAGGTGGTTCCCCTTTTCCTTCACCTGCTCTCTGGCACATAGGGGAGACGCATTTAAAGCCAAAATGAAGAAATCAAGCTGTTTATGAGAGTCAGTATTTTCTCCATCTCACAAGAACTTTCTCTTACAATATGTTAAATATAGTTTTTTTCCTTTGTCTTTTACTGTATATTAAGGGCTATCCTATTGTGGCTGGTTTGACAGCCATATCTTTCTTGTTTATAATACAATTTGACTGACAATAAGTCAGGGAACTGTGATTTGAACTCCTCATTGTGACTGGCCTGACAATAATCTCTTTCTCATTTATAGTGCCATTTGATTGACAATAAGTCAGGGGATTGGCAGCTGGTTAGGGTTTTTTTTTCCCCCTGAATGTATATTTCTAGCTAAGACAAGACATCTATTCCTAAATAGTTTGACAGATAATTTGTACAAAATTCTAGAAGGGTGATATTCATTCCTCAGCATTCTTATTAAAATAATATTGTTCTTTGGCTTTGTACCAATTTCACTTTTAAGATGATGGTTCTCCTTCTTTCTCACATGCCAGCTGTGTCTCTAATTTTCATTATAAAATTGCAGTTTATATGTTAGTAACTGTTACATGTGTTCTTGACAATTTTTCTTCTTAACAAGTATGAGAAAAGCTATTATGTGCTCTGCCAAATCAATGTAGATGTGCTGTGACTGGGAGGTTTGGGGAACTCTTTTCAGCAGTTCTGCTTGTGTATTGTTAATTGTAGGCAGTCACTCACAGGATATTTTCTTTATTTTTATAGAGAAGGAATTCTGGCACTCACTGTGCTGTTGATAGGTATCATCTCTAAAGAAATACAATTCCTCTGACACTTGGCACAGCTCTGCCTTTCACTGGTGAGCCTCAAAGCCAAAACCTGCAGAGTTTGTGGTGATGTAATAGCAAACAGCAGTTTGCAGTGACCTTCTTCAGAACTTGGCCAGGAATCAATGCCAAAATGGCCCATGAAACATAACCTGGGCAGCAAAACAACCTGTCAGGCTGCCCAAGGCATCCTGCCCTCCCTGCAATGTCCAGAGACAGAGGGAAGTGCGAGCAGGGATGGAAAACAGAAATCCTAAAGAGCATTTTTATTTAGAAAACAAAAAGAGCATTTTTATTCAGAAAACAAAAAGAATCCCCAAACCCACAAGCCCATATTTGCATATTCCTGCTGCTGGGCAGTTTCAGTGTGATCATTAGGGGCTCTCAGCCGGATATCCTTCATGCTGTGGAGGAGGGTGGAAGGGCAAGGGAGAAGGGTTCATGGGCAGGAAATCAATAATGGTGCCATTCCCAGGATGAGGCAGCAGATTCTGCAGCCACTTGTAAGTCCATTATTCACATCACTTCCAGTGTCCATGGCAATAAAGAGCATATTTTTAATACCCCTATAGCCCTACACAAGATAGATTTAATACAGCCACAGAGAAGGACTAGTTTATATTTTTTGCAGAGCACCCATATATTTTTTTTAACTGGAGGGGTATGATCTCTGCATAGTTTAAATGTCCCACTTTCACATGCAAATGTTTTGTATAAAAATACTGGGGAGATTTTCTCTAGTCGCTGAGTAAATATTCTGCTCAAAAATAGTTTCAAAATTCTTCATAAGGAGTCCAGTCAGCCACGTCATTTAAATATGCTTGAGGGACTGAAGACTGAACAAACAAGAGCATAAATTGCACTTGAGGACTGAAGAACAAAAAGTAGAACAGGTATGTTTGTGTCTGTGCTTGTTGCTAAAGGATGAAAGTGTGAAGAAAAGCTTGAAATTGGTACTGGAAAAACATTAGATTTCAGAATTCTGATGCAAAAATATTCAGTAGAACAAGAAGTCTAAAATGAGAGCTTAAAGGCACTAGGCCAGAGAATTGAAATGTAGAGTTTGTTCACAGTGGAGAGAAAAAATATTTATTTCTTGTTTTCTATTCCAAATAAATTTCTTTCTCATGCTGCTGTTTATCTCAACCTGTGACTTTGCTTATTCCCTCTTCTCTTCTAAAAATCATGAAGCTGGTGGTGCATTTAATCAGGCTCTTTCCTGGATGATGCCAAATACGGGAGCATATTCCCATGAAACACTTGAGCTGGTGAATTCCCCCGGTTAAATACCACCATTTTAAACAGGGAAGATTAACACAAAAAAAAAAAAAAAAGAAATCAAAGGGAACAGAATTATGTTTCAAAGCTACTCCAGGCTAACGTAACACAGCGCTGAGCTCTGTGCTCACACAGAGAGCTGCTGGCCTCAGGCAGGCTAAATAAAACGTGTTTTACATCTGGATCAGAGTTAGAAAAATCCGAATACTGCTGTCCTTGCTTGGTTTCTTCCCGGAACAAATGGTGAGGAATATAGCAGCCATGGTAGCTGTAGTATGGCTTTTGTAAAACAGAATGGCTGTTTTCTCACTCCCCTTCACTTATGCCACTATTTGGCAGTCAGATAGGGATATTTACTATATTTTTTTAAAGTGAGGTGTTTGGGGTGCAGTAGGGCCAGCTATGAGGTAGAAGCAGGCACAGTTATTCACCTTTCCAGATCCATTTACAGTGGTTCCTACTCCATGAGTAGGAGATGAAATAGCTCTTTCTATGAGGTGGAAAACAGATACATCTATGAACTCTCTGTCTTTTTCTCATTCTGGGGGTGCCCAAAGCTATGGTTCCAGTAGGAGTTAAATTTTAAAAATTTTGTTAATTGTGGACCCTCCCATTAGAAAATAGAAAAATCGACAATTTTGTCCTCTGGTGAACTCTAATGGAAGACTGTAGTCCAGGAAAGAAAGATACAGGACCAAAATTGGATGCTCTTAATTTTTGAATTATGAACTCTTTCCCAGATGACTGTATGAAAAGGGAAAAGGAAAAAACCAGCTGTGGTTAGAGAGCAGAAGAGGAACATGGCAGCCAGCTTTCTTGTTCAATGGGCTATTCCTAGGGAGTACTGCTTAAAGTAAATATGCAAAGACATCAGCAAAATATGCTGCATTTATTGTCTTCTCTCTAAGAAACTGCCAAACAGCTTCTTCTGATTTATTGCAATTATTAACGTTTAGCCATTAAAGAATAGCACAGGTAAGAGTTATTCTTGTTTTCTCTCAATACTTCCAATTAGCTTGTACAAGTTGCATGTCCATAGTTTTAAATGACAAGGAAATTTTCATCTGTGTGAAAACCTTTTCTATCATCCTTGTGTTACCTCAAATACAGATTCTTGCCTGCTTGTATTTTATCTCATATAATTAAGCCCAGGTAGTGCAATACTTGGAAGACAAGTTTGTGTTTTTGGTTTGTTATTTTTTTAATTAGTCACTACCACTTTTTGTATTAATGTTTCATTTTTAAGGAGGAAAAGAATGCAGTTAGGCAGAAGAGACAATTTTCACTCTTTCCACCTCTACTGGTAAAACATACAGTACATGATTGAGAGAATTGACTTTAGCTCCAGTGTGTTATAAATAGAAGGCATCGGCATTGTCTAGCAGTTCTCCTGCAAAGGAGAGCTAACTGAGTAGATTAATAAAATATTGGCATTAAAAAACCATTTTCAGTTAAATTTTAAAGTAGCTGATGAAATATTTCTACAGCAGCCCTGTCAGCTCATACTCCAAGTCCTAACCTGTCCTGCTTGGTTTTTTTGTGTTTGGTTGGCTTGGCTTTTTTAAGTAAAAAACCTTTACCCCAAACCCAAAATACCTGAGCTGGGAGAGGGAGAGCGTCCTGTGCTTAGAGTTATAGATTTATAGAAAGCCTTGGGTTGGAAGGGACCTTTAAAGAGACCCATCAGATTCCAGCTGGTTCTTGGGGTCCAGGTCAGATACGGTGTGGGGCAGTCAGTGGGCAGGGGAGGTGGTTTGTCCAAACTGGCTCTGTTGTGGCTGCTGCCCTGCCCTTCTGTGCAGAAAGAGGTGAGCAGAATGTAAAAATGGCCTGGGAGTTTGTTAATACCCCTAATGAGGTATTGGCTTTATTTTATACAAAGTACAGTGTGTGCCATATAAGGTCTGGTATTTCAGGGACAGATAATTTAAAATCTAAGAGTAATTTACCACTCTAACATCAGCCAAAACATCTCTGTTTGGATTTTAATTCTTCTCCAGCTAAGGGATGACAGCAATGAAGATTAAAGCTTTTTTTATTTCTCTTTATGATCTCGGCAAAGTGCAGATTTGAAGCACAGAAAAAGGTTGACCTTCATATTAACCTGAATTTCTTTTCCTGTTTCTTCTTGAACATATTTTATTCTCTTTATGCACAGTGGGGCTCTTTTTTCATGTGCTCTGCTGTTGAACAAAATGCCAAAAAGATGGAGTGTGCACTTTTACATCAAAGAAATGATGAGACCGTGAAAACTCATTTCCCTTGTGACTTCTTAAATTGTTACTAAGGAATTGAATGTGTCTGTTTGAAACAATGTGTCCCTTTAAATTCTGTTTTCTTATTTGTCTTAAAACAGAAAACCAGGGTTTCGTTTAGATCATGATCCAAAGGCCACTGAAGTTAAGAAAAGATTCTTAGTTACTGCAGTGAGTGGTAAGTCACATTTTTCGAGTGTTTTCCCATGTAAAACTCAGAACAGACAGTTTTAAAATGAATTGCTTATCCAGAGGGGATAAAATTGCCTGGTGCATTTTGTTTATTCAGCTAGTTAAAAATCTTACCTTCAGATGGGCAAGAACTAAGTGAATTCCCTTCTTACTGCACAGAATGGATTTGACAAGGACAAGAAAGGTCAAGCTGTAGTTAAATTCAGAGAGCCAAACCAGGGAAAATATTGATTTACTTCAGTTTTTCTCATACATAAAGGTGATGTGAGGAAGGAGCAAACACAGTAACAAAATCCACAACATAAACTCTGCTGGAGGAAAACCATTTCCAGTGCTACAGCACAGTTTTGGATAATCCCTCACTGCTGGGATGAATGATTTGTCACTGCTACAGTCCAGGAAGCTGCTAGAAATGCTCTTGATTGGAGTGAAAGGCATTGTAAAGCAATTAAGTTCTGACTATTAATAAAGCTCCCACAGGATTCATTAATTTTTAAAAGTAGACAAAGACTGCATTTAGTAGCTGTAGAACTGTGGCTATACTGAAATATGGAAACATTCTGCACCGTGGCCATGCTGTTGTAAATATTCCTTATCAGTTTCCAGAAAAAGGTTGGGATTTTCTAATTTAGAGAAGCATTTAAGCATATGATAAAATTTCTTTCATTTTGTCTGGATGTAAATTAAACAAACAGCTAAGCCCTCTGCTTAATAAGGAGCAATTTGAATATCTGCTTATAGCCCAGGTTCAGATCTCATTGAAGTTTCCATTCCTCTGAATTGGAGCCATAATCCCCTGCATTGTCATGGTATTTATGGATCTAGAATCCATAAAATTTCGCTTTCCTCTCAGACACAAAGCAGCCTTCTTGAACATACCCATAAGTGCACATCCACGTTCCTTTCCAAAGCTCCAGCCTTGTGCTCTCTTTAATTTACAGTCTATTTCTCACTCCCAAGACATGTAGTGATTTAAGCAGGTGATTTTACAGCTCCTCAAAACAGTGATTACTTACTCTACCAGTTCAAAAGAAATCCAGTTCCGGAGAAGATATAAAACCTTCTCTGTGCAGTCTCTACCTCTGGAGGCACTGAACCACTCACACCCTCCCTCTTCCCCTTCCTGTACCCCTGTCACACTCACACCCAGTTTCTGGTTGGCCAGACTCTATTTTATGCCTAGAAAGAGTCACTCTGTGCTATGATCCCATGCTGGGATAGCACAACAATGGAAAAAAACATTGCTACCAGGAAAATATGTTTAACTGTTTTCAAAATGCCGGGGCGAGCCAACGGTCCGTATCAAAGCCTTTGCAAAGGCATCAGGCCAGTTCCTCACATTCCATTGTTTTTAATCTCACTTGGGTTATTTCCCAACAACTTGGAAAATGTGTGACTGGTTTTGTATCTGAAACGAGCTTGTCCAGTGCCAAAATGAGAATATGGGTATTTACAAAACAAGGCTATCTAGCACAACTGGCAGGCTTTAGCACCGATTAACTGAGTGGTTCTAGCAATTCTGTTGCTGAAGATATAGCAACTGTACTCTGAATTACATGGGGGCATTGATCTGGGTCGTGGTTTGTTGAGTTTATTTTGTTCTCTTTCCTGGTAAAATAGTTCAGAGCCAAGTGGTTGAGCCAGGTTTTTGTTCCACATTACTGGTTCTGAATCTGTTAATGCAGCAGATGCAGGAATACAGGTTCAGAGAATCATGAAGAGATAAGTAGGCAAATTTGCTCAATGCTGCTGATTGCAGAGCTCCTTGTGCTAAGCATTTATTACCTGGTAAGTAGACAGAAAAAGCCTAAATGCACAGGTAATTTGTTAAAAAGCCTTTCTTGTAAACTGCACTGAAAGTGGATATTTTATACTATTACTTAAAAGTCAGAATATCATAACCTTGGTTTCACATCCAAAGAAAGCGGGTATCCATTTCCAACAATGTTAGATACTGCAGCCTTGATTCCAGAGGATGGCAGGTCACTGGCTTCAGGGTTCTTGGAAGCAGAAGAAAAGCATTTTGAAAGGAAGAAAAGAAACCATCAGAAGATCCAGTGTTCATTTTTAAACCAGTAGATTGCATTTTAAATCCCGCCTTGGTGTTTTTCTTTTGCCATCAGGAGCAAGTATATAACAAGTTCATACCTTTCAATCTAAGAAAAAATTGACAGCCCTCACATGTTGAAAACCTGCTATGCCAACAGATGAAACCTCCAGACTCCCAGGAGTAATTTCATTACAGGGGTTCTGCTGTTATGCTTTTTTTCTTTTAAAATAATGGTGGTTTCTGCCTGGTGAAACATTTGGCATTTTTTGGAATGTGTAATAACATAACCACTGCCATTGGGTTTCCAACTCACTTTTCATCACCACTATTTTTTGGGGTAAAATATTTCAGTAAGTATGGAGTGAAGTTGGGGTTTTTTTAGGCTAAAAAATTACTTGAAAGAAGGGGGGAAAGACGAAATTCCTGCAGTGAGGCTGGTAAAAAATTTTTCTGCTATTTACAAGGTGCACCCACACCTTTTGATTAGAACTGAAAGTGAAAAATCCGACTCTAGCTCGAAAGCCTGAGAGACAAAATTTCTTCAGTGAGACAGAGAATGGAGAGATGCTCAGGTGGCACCTGTGAACTTCTGCAGAGTCTCAACCATGTGCTGCTCTGCAAGAGCTGTTTCCAGCAGTGTAAGGGCATTTATCTGCAAACATTCCTTCCACACAGCTACTTAACTTAGCTGTTGTCTTTTTTTTTTTGTCGTGGAAAGTGTAGTGGAAAGTGTCCCTGCCCATGGCAGGTGGGGTTGGAACTTTTGGGAGGATTTTTAAGGTCCCTCCCTGCCCCAACCATTCCGTGGCTTCCTCTGGGACCTTCAGTAACATTTATTGCTTCCATATCTACTGAGCCCTGCAGCTGAGAACAAGGCCAATCCTTACTTTGCAGTATGTTCACTAAAAAAGAGAAGTCTATAGAGTCACTATGTCCTGAATGTCTCCACAAGAGGAGTATTTTCAAGAACTTCACAAGATAACATCCTAAAAAATGGAACATCAGAAAGAACTGCAAGGCATTTGCATAGAAATTATCTCAGTATTCCATGGTGGCCTGATTTAGGATGTTTATGAAAATTCCAGGGCTGATTACTATATTCATGTCATGAAAATAGTAGAAATGTCCTGAGTCAGTGCATTAATCTCTTCAATCGATTATTAGAAAATATTTATCTCAGTTATCCAACGATAAAAATTATATTGCTCAATTTCTTAATCTTTAGTGCCTGTAAAAACACAGAAAAAACATTCTGCAAAATGCTTTCTGTCAAGGAAATTCCAACCAACAGCACAGGAGTGCTCTTTGAAATAATGAAAAACATCTTTTGGGGCTATTCACAAAAGAAATACTTAGTGTGTTGATGAATGTTAAACTCTAAATAATGTTAGTTATGTGCTAGTACATTATGCACACACATGGAAAGGGAGCATGCTCTGCAATTGAGGAAGAAGTCGTTCTGACACTTAGGACTTGTTATAACTAGAAAAGATTTTTTACTGTGGTTGCTGTGAAGAAATTGAAAAAAAAAAAAAAAGGAAAAAGAAAGTTAAATAATAATTTAATTTTGCCTTAGAATCTATTCCCTTTCAGAAGAAAGGAATAACTGTCAAAGTAGGTTTTGGAATAGAGTTGTGAGAGATGTTAGAGACCAGTCAGAGGTCTACAAAATATGATCTCTGAAGAAAGACTGTGAACTGAGACTCTTTTAGATTAAAAAAGAGAAAGCCAGGGCTAGGTGACCTCCCTTCCACCTTTATATTTCTATGGAAATAAAAGGATCTGAAGGAGGGTCACTGCATCCAAAGACATAATCCTATCTTTCAGGAAACAAAAATTGCTTCTATATGAAAGTTGAACTGCCACCTAACCTACAGACTTACATGAAGAAAAAAGGGAAAATTAGTGTCCTTTTACTCCCAGAATAAGCAGGAAAGCAAAGTGCATGGGATGGTAAGATTTTGTTTACATGCAGAAGCATGGGGTTTTGATTAAATTCTGGCTAGAATGATCTTTGTTGTTTTCTTAACATTTATTATAGAAATATTTGGCTAACAGATCAGATGGTGCTTGGAAGTTTGTGGTATTAAAACAACAAATAAATAACTGGTTTTTTACTCTTGGTGATAGATGTGTTTACAAATATCATCACAAAGAGCACCTGGCCACCTCAGCTCCTGACACCCCAACTTTCTAGCAAGACTGCTCATCAGTATAGTACATATATATATATATATATATATGTGTATGTATAGAATATACCTGAAGTATATTCCATCTGCCCATAGACTTTTCACTGGGATAATGAATGGTGTTTTCATTGATGAAAATCATCTTCATAACTGGGAGAAGACTCTTACAAACTATCAGATGAAAGGCAGAGGAAACTGAGCTCATTCAGGCCTGGTATAAACAAATAGGAAAATTCTCTGTTCATTGTTCTCCAGTCTGTGATAACATTTAGGGGTCCTTTTTTTTGTTTTGTTTTGCTTGCAGGAATACACAGAGAAAATACAATTTCTTTTTGGGTGGCAAAGTGTTTTCCATACATGATGTTGTGAGAACAGGTGGGCAGACAAGGGGGAGGGCGAGTAGAAGAAAGTGTGCATTGCAAAGGCTGTTGTAGGTTTTGAAATTAAATGCAGATAAATTGAATTCTCTGACTTGCCCATACAGAAAATCAGTGGTAGAATTAAGGCTAGTACTCAAATCTCCTGTTTAGTGTTTATTCTCTGCCATGGTTCCTCAAAATCAATCTTGTCTATCTTCCTTGATTGTGTTTATATGTTTAGGTTTCTACTGTGCTTTCCTTCTGTCCAGTGCAATGAAGAATTAACAGCAAAGGAGGTTTTAAATAGATGTTTTTTCAGATTGTGTTTGCCTTTAGCTTATTCTTTTGAATCCAGCGGGAACAGTGAACATGTGAAATTGTCATCATTTTCAGTTTTTTAGATGAAGAAACATTCCAAATCTTACTGCTTCTATTTCTGAGACATTCTAGCAATTTGTTTCATCCTCTGGACAATTGCTGCAAAGAGGTGTATAAATCTGAGACATTCGTTCTTGTAAATTTTTTTCCATTTTATTCTTGAGATTCTGCCTGGGAAAGAGTTGTTTTAAAAATTCATTATTATTTGATTGCAAGTTGGATGTCAGCCAAATAAATTTTTGAATTTGAAAGAAAATGCAGCATCAGCTTCTTTGGAACTATAATGGAATGAAACCCTCCAAGCACTCATTAAAAGGGCTTCTGACGTCTAGCAAAATTAGATGAGGTGTAAATCACTGAACTACCATATGTGGTTTGAGATGGAATACTTAATTCTGTAGATTCCAAACCCAAGGCTAAAGGGAAACTTAACTACACCAGCATAATATTTTGATGATGGAAGAAGTAATACCATTTTAGATGTTTTATATTTAAATTTTAATTTAAAAAAATGTTTATTAAGGGAATCTCCATTGATACCCACATTATTATCTGGCATATAGGCAAATGCTCGAGGAATAACACTAAAGTACAGTAATGACTTTTCTCCACTGAAGAGTTTCTGAAGGCTGTAAAAAATATTACTGGAAAATTTTGATTGTAGAAGAATGATCATAATAATTATTTCTTCCTTTAGCTTCCTCCTGGTAATTCTGTGCCCTTTGATGTAGCTCATATCAGGGTGAGTTAGCTATTTCTCCTCAGTCACTGAAGAATAGAGCTGGTGGGGGTAGAAGGAATCAGGAGCTATGAAACAGTTTTGCCTTCAATCTTTCTTGTATTCAAAATGCAGCTGAAAAGTGACAGCTTTCCCCCAGTAACTATAACAGTGGTATTATAAGTAAATATTTCTATTAATGCTCTCTCCATCGACCCTTGTTGGGATTGGGGCTTCATTATGTTAATGCCATGCAAGTTTCAAAGAAAAAGTGCCTGGCCTGAAGTCTTTGTAAACAGACAGAAGGAAAGGGATGTGGGTGCATCACTTGAATAAATAAATACACAGAAGAATGTGTCTCACTTTGTTACACGTGAAGCAAGTTTGATTTTGATCCCTCGTGGGATCATTTGAACTATGGTTTTGAGAGATTATATAGGGGTTTTATAAGTTTTTGCATTAATTTAAGTTGTCAGGCTGTGACTCAGCCTTTGACTGCACTTTTGAGAATAAAGGTTAGATGGTTTTTTTTATCATTATTATTCTCTAAATGCCTTTATGAAAGCAGACAAGAATTTATTTTGCATGCGGCAAAAATGTAACTGCCCTAACATGAAAATGAGTTTAAACAGAAAAACACAATTTGTTTTCTTGCTTATACTGCACACAAGAATGGAATATGTCTGTACAGAAATGTTCTTCCTTGTGATGGGATGGATGAACAGGCTTTGATTCCTCAAAGAGAACTATTTGTTTGTCTCTCCAAGCCAGACCAAGTAAGACTTACAAATTATATTTTAGGAGGAATCACTTTGAAGGCAAGGGAGAAATCATGTCAGAAAACTGTCATTTGAGGGAATCTTGTGCACAGTTTCAAATTTATTAAGAATAAAGACATTCTTCAGAAAAGGAATGAGCTTTGAAAAGATTCAGGATGTGCAGCTCTGTGCTGAGAGCAAGGAAGAGATTTGGTTCCTTCACATTGTTCTCTGGAGTGGGGAAGTGGAGCAGTGGGAGTGTGTTGGGATCAAAGGATGGTTGGTAATTTATTTTGTGTCCTTTTCTGCAGCTACTTTGATATCCAGTATAAGCTGAAATGAATAATGTTCATTTCTTGAGGAAAATATGGTGCATTTGAGAACCAGTGTTCAAATGAGCAATAATCCAGTCTGGCTTCCTTTGTGTTATCCAAAGCAGCAGTGTCTTCAGCTTCAGAGATAAGGGGAGGAAGACTGCTTAATTTCAAAGGTTTTCACTTTTATCTTAGTCTCGGAAATCGGAATACTTTAATGGGTTTAGGTTTTTAATTTAATTCCAGGTTGCTCATCATTTCACCTTTCAGCTGGGCTATAGAGATAATTCAATCATATTTCCCTTGACAAGCCATATGAATTACACTTATATTTCTCTGCAGATGTGAAAATCAGCTGCCATAATAGAGAATGTGACAGACTCTTGCCTTCCCTCCCTCTTTCTCCCTTAATTTAGGGACTGTTCTGGTCTTGCTTCATAATGCAGATGTCCTCTGACACAGGCATGTGTGAGACAGCCGTCGTATAAAATGCAATGTGGTGGTTTTTGCACAGACACAATGTCAAAAGTTTTGGAAGCAAGGCCAGAGAGCGGTCATTAGGCAAAAAAAAGCACCAAGTTTGCAAAACAAGGGCGTTCTTGAGGTTTGGAGAACATAAGCTCTATTTTTGCCCAGAGTTTAAGTAACATACTCATCTGTTTACATACTTTTCTCCTTCCATAATTCTTTTTCAAAAAATCTCCAAATTTTTTTCCAGAGCTACCCCCTTGCTCTCCACCACATAATCACATCTTACCTCCTGATGCAAACACATGGACATGGAGGAGGATTTTCTGCTCTTGATCCCAAATGGGTGATCAAGAAAGAAAAAAAAGGTCAAGGAGTAATTTCTTAAATGAATGTTTTTACTGTAAGGCTTTACAAATTAATTTTTTATGTGGAATGTCCTCTCTTAGAAGTACCAAGAGAAGAGCTCAAGCTTTTCACAGGTTTGGCTGAATGCTTGCTAAAGACAATGTCACATTTCCATGCTCAGGTTAGATCTGTCTTTTCAATGCTCATCTTCTTTTGGAGGTCACTAAACACGAAGAAGGTTTTTATCTCCCACATGGATTTATTTCATCACCTCTGTTTTTATGCTGCCTCTGGAGGTGGAGACAGCACCAGCTGCTCAGCAGTTACAGGGGGCTTTGCTGGATTTAGAATTCCTCAGGTGTGAATTGCTACCACCATTCCACAGAGAGGTTTCTGCGTTGTTTCCTTTAGGAACCTGACTGTACTGCCAGCATTTTCTTCTAGTTAAGAGGCAAGGAGCCATCAAAGGCACATAAAATAGTTTTCCCTTGAGGCCCTGACTGAAATTCTTGAATTTATTCTCTTTAATTCTAGACCATACGAGCTTGTGCAATCTCAGGGTCTAAACCTACCCTGTACATGATGTGCTGTTGTTCTCCACGTATAATTTTCTGACATTCTTCAGAGAGATATGAGCATTAATTTTTGTCCAAAAATACTCACAGGAATACTATCAGTTATTTATAAAATTGGCATTTGTTTTTTTATTTGGCAGGTGTTCATACCCAACCTTGGACATCAAACAGCCTTTTTATTGGAGGTATTATTGGTGTCTTGCTGAAGACAGTCCCTTTCAGCAAGGGTGGTAACACCTGGATATTTCTACTTCATAAAGGCAGAGTTTGGAGTAAGGTGTGTATGTAGGTGAGGTAAGGTGAAATAAAAATAAAACAACCCTAGAACAATTTAAAAATTTTTAAAATCTGTTACTACATGTGTGCTGTGTGCATGTTCATGTGTGTGCACGTGTACCTTAACCTTTTAACACTAGGATGAATCTTTATAATATGCCTTAAATTATAGTGGCTTTTCAGCCAGTAAATTAGATAGACAAAGTTTATTACAAGAAATAGCTGTCAGTATAATTAGACATTTTAATTAATTAAATGAATGGAAAGCAATTCAGACCAAATTAGGATATTTCTCACTTTATTTTTCGGTAAAGGACAAAGCAATTGTCCTGTAAGCCAGAGAACTGAGGGAAAGGAGGAAAATATAGAAGCAAAACCCCCAGGTATTTATATTGCAGTGTAAAAGATTGTTGTGAAGTAAGAATATTTTGCATCAATTTTTTTTTCCACAAGATTTTATTAAACCTTTCTTTTCTTAGGGTTTTTTATAGCCTCAAGCTATTTGTCTTCATGGCATAACAACACTATTTGGAGTTAGAGGTATAACCCATCTGCAGTATTCCTTTTCAGTGTGTGGCTCTCTTGATACTGATGCACAAGTAATAATTTTTTTAGCAGTGTTGAAGCCACAGATACTCTCTGTGAGACACAGTTGAAAATCGTATTTCATAATCTTGTTTTGAACATCATTTTAATATTTAATATGGCCACGTGTGGCTCTGACAGATGTAAACTGTGATACATGGGATTAATTTCAGCGGGCCAGATTCATGTCTCATCCTGTAATGGCAGTGGACAGTTAAAGCCAACGTGACTGGGAAAGGGACCTGAGAAAATGAAACTCCACCATCTGTCTTTGCTTCAAGTTGCGAAATTGCTTTTAGAGGAATTCAAGAGCTACAGATCAGTACGAGGTGGAGAATTTGGAGAGGCAAATGGGTCAAAAATGATTGACAAGGCACTGTAATGTGGTCTAATCCTTGTGGAAAACAGCAGTCTTCTGATATAAAGCAGTGTAGAAGTTACTGCTATTTCCAGCACAGATCTGTCCCATTTGAACTGAAGTGAATATCATCATGCCACTTGTGGCTTATTTTGTGCTTCAGCATTTTTTCATTTTATTCTTGCTTGCTTGTGCTGTTTCTTTATACTTGCCATTATATATGTGTGTTTTTTCTATAACTTACTGTTTTCTTTTAGATTTTCATGTTGTTAAAGAATTCTTGATGCAATCATCTTAATTTTTGATGTACTTCTAATCTTCCTTCCATATTAGGATCATTTGCTGTCCTCTCTTTATCTCTTACATCCTTTTTTTCCTTATCACTGCTAGATACTTGTATTTCCCTGAGCTATTTGAAGTCCATTACCCTTATTTTGTTAGTTGCAATTTAAAGGAAGAATGGAAGGCTTATCATTTTTATTATCTTTTTCTGTTGAATTAACCTCCACTTTAAGATTCTCAACCACTTCCTCCTAAAGAATTAGAATTAAATCTAAAATAACTACTTTCTGTGTAATTTCCTCCACTTTGTGAAATAAAAAAGCACATCTGAAGAATTGAATAGACAACTATGTCCTGCCTTAATGCTTTTTCAAAGAGAGCCTCAGATAGTTGTATTCTCACCCTACTAGGGAATGTATTCCTTCCCATTTCCACGAGGTTCTGAGCTTTAGGTCTCTCCAGTTTCTGCCTCTTGGATACCTCCAGTAGCTTCTGTATTGAAAGAGCCTTCTGATCAGATCTTTGGTTTAAACTTGTCATTATGTGCTCTTTGTCTCTCCCATTTTTCAGCTGGTGTTTGACAGATATTCCTGTCAGGGTCTGCAGTGCATGTTCCTTGAGGAGGAGTGAGGGAGCTGGGGCTCTTCAGCCTGGGGACAAGAAGGCTCAGGGGTGACCTTGTCACTCTCTACAAGTCCCTGGCACAAGGCTGGAGCCAGGTAGGGGTTCAGCCTCTTCTTCCAAGCAATGAGTGACAGGGCAAGAGGACAAAGTCTTAAGTTGCACTAGGCTGGACATTAGGAAGAATTTCATTACATAAAAGGTGATTAGATTTTTGGAGTGGGCTGCCCAGAGAGGTGGTGGAGTCACCATCCCTGGAGGTGTTTCAGGAAAGACTGGACATGTCCATGGGTGGGTTGGCATGGTGTTGTGGGGTCATAGGTTGGACAAGATGATGTCAAAGGTGATTGACCGCCTGAACTGATTCTGTGTTTCTGCTCGTGGATCTGTGCTGCAGGTACAGTTTGATGGCTCACTTTGCATTCTCCCTTTCTCAGAACCTTTTCAGTTCTCTCTCTCTCTCTCCTGCCCTCCTTGGCTTTGATCACACAGATTCCAAATCTATAACCTGAAAAGAGCAGAGAGAAAAACCCACAGACATTTATTTCTGGCACCTTTTAAAACTGCCCCAAAGCCTTACTCACAAGGAACAACTTGGCAGGCTTGGTGAGAAGGTTTCCCTCAGCAGTCAGTCCCGGAGAGAACCACCCTGCACATCCACCTGTGCAGCCAGACCTGCCCATGGCACATCCTGAGCCTTTATGAGCACGGATATGGGCACATCCTGAGGGCTGAGGGCATGGGTTAGGTCAGCATCTCAACTCAGAGCTTCCTCAGCCTCCCCCCTGCAGCACCCCCAGTGCCCAGGTACACAAACAGGAGACGCCACGCACACCTTTGTGCTCGTCTGTGGCAATCAACCTTGGCACATCAGGGAAATGATGTAATTCTTAATAATTATTACTTCTACCGTTATCTGAAGCTATGGGAGTTAATGCCTTCAGCTAATTAAATAACTGCTTGTGTGCTTGACAAAGTGTTATATTTATGCAAGAGAGTTATTTCTTCAAATTACTGAAAATAGTTGCGTTGAATGAGTACAATATGCCAGTTAAATTCTTGGCATATAATGTCTGTTTCAACATTAATACTGAGGGAAAATTTAATCTACTCAATTCTTTTATGACATCTAGAAGACAAGACAGGGATCAATGCATGCATAGCCTCTCATTTTTGCCAATTTTATGCAAATCAAATGGCAAAAAATGAGCATAATTTTGTTCCATTATTCCATTATGCCTAGTACAATTATTGTTTCACTATCCTTGTTGCAGACTATTTGATGTACTTTTTTCTCCATTTTTTGCAAGTATCACTTTGCAAAGTCTAGTAGTACAACTATTTAAGTATTGACTGAAAAAAAGAGATAAGTAATTTTTTTAAATACACAAAAGGATAAAACTAGGAAAATTAAGTGGGCTCCAAAAGTAGCAACATGAAAGGAAAAGGTAATTCCAGGAAAAGCAAATAATTTCACTCCAGTATTAAAAAACATATTGTAAAATTAAGTATTAAAGTATTAGAAGGTTGCCAAGGTAACCATTATTAAAAGGTTGGGGTTTTTTAAAAAGAAGAGTAAGAAATCTACTAGAGATTATTTTGAAGTTGAATCACTAGGACTAGGCAGCATCACTCTTAAGGAGATGCACTGTGATATTAAGTTGAAAATTGTATTAATCAAAATACTGATTACATTACTGATTTAACAGTTACCCAACATTTTACACTCTATCCTTTTTTTATTATTATTATTTCAAAAGAGATGAAATTTGTCCACAATATGGATAGAGAAGTCACACTTAAATAGCCTTGGAAGAAATTGGTGTAGGACTTACAAAGCTCCTGGGTAGAGTATAATGTGACGGGCAAGAACCAGTAAGCCACCAATAATAAATGCGTTCTTCCTAAGCCTTGCAAAGAAAAAATAGTGGATAGGAGAAAACTGAAGCAGATGATTTATTTTTATTTTCAAAATCTTTTAGTAAGGCTTTTTTTTTTTAATATCATACAACAAACTAGCCAGAAAAATGTGGAAACCTCTGCTAAATTCTGAAGGAAGGCTGTAAATCCCAGTGAGGTCAATGGAATTTCATTATCTTCTAATTTTTTTTTCCGGTATTTTGTTGAATCTATGAATAAAAAGAACAAATACAGATATAAAGGCAACGGTGGTATGAATCCCAAAGATCATGTCCTAATTTAGAAAAGAATGAGAGAAAATAACTCAAAGTAAATGCTTTCTCAGCTAGAAAAAGTCTAATAGCAGTGTCCCTTTGGGATTATTAAAGGGTATTGGATAAATTCAGTACACCTACTAATGATGTGTAAGAAAGGTTGAATTGTGAGATGGAGCTTTGCTGACAAGGAAAAAAATGCCCTAGCTTAGTCAAGATTAACCAAGATTGTGAAAAACTCCAGAAGGAATAGCAGGGAAAATAAAAGGCAGAAAAATGAATGCAGAAAAGAACCTCAGCAGAAACTACATTTGCAGTGGGAAATGTCAGTGCAAGATGCATAAAGGTTTCAGCATGGCACACAATTACACATCTGCTCAGTAGGAAAAACTTCTTAAAACTTTGTATTTTAAAATATAACAGGTTCATACTGAGAGTCAAGATCAATGTCAGCAGATTGGTTCTGTCATAGATGGAAATGCTATCAGGTTGTCTATTTAATTTTTAGCTTGTGTGCAGAAAGAATATAAAAAATATAACTTGACTTTATTCCCTGGCTTGGTAGATTTTTATTTGAAAGCAGAGAGTTTTTTCAAACAGCAATGATGCCATTATCAGTGCGGATAGAACTTGGTGTTGTCTGATCTCTGTCTTTCTGAAACATGTTTCACCTTTAAATGGACCTGAAACCAAATTGTAATTTATCCTGTTATTTTTCATCCACAGTCCACATTTTAAAAATGAGAGTGCAAAAAATATCCTTACTTTTTTTTCTTCATAAAAAAATTCTGCAGATGAATAAACGTTCCAATAAAAGTCTGGCTCATTCTTTGTAGGATACGTTTTACACCTCAGCTTATGCATATGCATAAAAAATACAGATCTGACTCTAAATTTTTCTCCACATAAAAAATTTGGAAAAAATAACTTAAGTATTAATCTCCCCCTCTGTTGTTTTGTAGATGTTTCTGAGTTTGGTAAACTTCCTACAACAGTTAGAGTCTTTATTGTATGGCAGTTTACTTCTTGGAGATGATGGTTACAAATGTGACTACTGTAGCAAAATACACACATGGGTGTTAAGAAAGGTAAGATTTTTCTATCAAGGTTTCACTTTAGGAGTGCAGCAGTGAATTTGCTGTGAATTTTATTTCTTTCTAAGTTTAGAAAAAAATAACTAGGCAAGGGAAGGCTTATATTTCTTTCTAAATATTGAAAAAATGAGTAGGCAAGGGGAGGCTTATATTTTAATCTTATAAAATTGATACTTCCCAAGAGTTGACTTACTAGGCAAGACAATGGGAACAGAAAATTTTAATATGCATTACTCTGTTAGCACTGGAATCCAATGAGTAGGGACAAGTTTCTTTTGCCTCAGGGAAGAGACTGTTGGTTTCCACGAGATCAGATTTTTATTTTTTTTTTGAGTGCCTCAGGTGGCTCAGTCTTGCTCAATGAAAAATTAGCGTGGGATTCATGAAAGAAAAAAAAAAGAAAGAAAAAGAAAAAAAAAAAGGCACCGTTTGCCGTCCTTTATACAAAGTGTTGGGTGCATATTTGGAAAGCAAAGGGGAAGGCTGCACTCAGGTTCCCTGGCAGGCTCAGTAGGAATCCTGTGCACTGCTCTGATGTGTTAAGCTAGAGCAGCTCTTGAAGCTATCAAATCACTCTGCAGCTTTTACCTCCTCTACAGCTGTCTACACCCCCGTTTCACTAATGTGTCATAAGGCCAAGGCAGGTCTATATATCCCTGTCCAGGAGCAGTGCAGAGCTTGGCCCTTTCTACTTAATGAGCCCAGTAATACCTGTCCCAAGGAGAAAGGAAAGGGCACAGGAAGCATTTGTTTCTCTTGATATCCTTGCAAAGAGATCAAGCCTAATGGTTTTTGGTTGCTTTTTTTTTTTCTCCCTCTGCTCTTCAGCCACTTACATTGTTCTCAACAGAGCTGCCAAACCACTGCACTGGGTACTGTAAATAGTACGGAGCATCCTTTAGTGAGGGGGATGTCTGTGCAAGGCTGCATCGATCTCAGCCTGCAGGAGAGGGCCAGCAGAGCAGGGAGGGTGCCTCTGTGTGTGCATGGGGGGTAGGGAGGAGAGGATGGTCTCCCCTTTGTTCTCATCATCACAGTTTAGCAGAGATTTTGAGCAGTCTGTGTTTCGGGGCTGTTTTGCTTTATCTGTGCCACACTCTCTCACAACAGCAACCACAGAGAACTGTAAATATACTGTTTTACTGAATGAATGTAAATGTATCAGCATTTTTCTCCTTATGTACAGGGGCTTAAGTTTTGATAATAATAGCCTAGAAACATTTATACTTTATTTATTTTGCTTTCCTACTACAATGGATATATTCTTGGAAGGCTTTGTTCATATAACCTTCTACATCACTAGTTTGTAATCTCATTAGGTTTTTATACAGTAACTTAAAACTTTTGATAACTTATTCAAATGCTTTTAAGTTCTAAATCTACCCAAGATGGTTCAGTACATTAGTTCTTAAAAAGTGTAAATGATTTCTGTGTCAAGAACTGAGAGAATGAAAGGTGTAAAATGTTACACTTGCAGGAAGAGTGGAACTTACAGATATGCATTTAAAGATGAAAGGATTGACAGATCTGACTTCTCTCAGCCAGATTTGTTAACTTCAGCCAGATTTGTTAACTTCATCTGACAACAAAAAAATCCCATCAAATCAGCACAGAAGAGAACCAACATTGGCATTTGTACATCATTCCTTTCCTAGAGTTATGAAATTTCTACTGCATTGCTGTGGCGTACGGCAGCCAAAAGGTTTGCTTTCCTTCATCTTCATAGCGCGTTAGTTCTTAGCCAGGAATCAGTGGTGCAATGTTTCTTCCTTGATGTTCTAAATCTAGAAACCTTTCTAGTTGTGTTTAGATTTTTATTTATGATTGTTTATGCAGTGAAAGTACTATCATGCTATTCTCTGCACCTCTTACAACCACCCTAGTCCTTTTCTCTCGGCCTATTTGGGTTGTTTGGTTTTGGTTTTATGCTTTTGAAGAGATCTCTTGCCTGGTGAAGGATGGTTGAGATCTTAGCTTTGCTGTGAATGATAATTTAAAAAGTTTTGAATGTTAATTTCAAACATTTTCAAAAACTTGGCTGATTTCTGTAGATCTGAAACAAAATCTTCATTTAGTCTGAGAAAAAGATGGTTTAGATTACTTTAGAACTTTTTTGGTTGGTTTAAAGGAATTGAGAAAGTGGAGAAGGAACGTATCTCCCTGTCATGGTAAGCAAAACTATGTTTTAAAGTGTTTCTGTATTAAAGAGTATTCTTGAACTGACTTTGTGTCTTGGACTGTGATCTCCTTTCAACTGCATTTCTGGTCCCATAATAGTATTTAACAGAGGACAGTTGTTCTGCAGCCTTAATCACATGTGATATTGTACAATTAGCAGACTGTTCACAAAGGCTTCAGCCTCGGCTTTTTATCATAAAATATAAAGCAGTAACACAATTTCCCTTTCCTCTCTTTGCATGAACTCACCAATTCATTACCAAACACATACAAAGAGATGTCTAATAGCTAAGAAACGTGTCTGATGCAGGACAATGAAATGATCTATCTCAGCTCTGGTAGGAAGACGATGTACCCCTGGACTGAGAGCAACTTGTGGACCTTCTTAAACTCTCTGGAATTAAACTGGGAAAATCACTTTTCATCTCTGTTTTCCCCACACACTTGATGGAGATATTCCCTCCATCAAGACTGTAAACTCTTTAAGGCACAGGCTCTTTCTCTGAGATGTTTGTACTTTGTGTTTGACATCTTGATCTTGGTTGGACTTTCCTCTCACACAAAGCTCAAATGGATGCTGCTGGATGTTACTGTGTCCTTTACAGGAGTGCTGATGGACTTCGGAAATTTAGGTGAAGGTTTAATGGTGTGCTTGGGAAAACAGGTTAAACCAAAACCCAAACAAATTCCTATGGGCTTCAAGGGTAAAAACTTAAGAATCTGGAGAGGGGTCGATTTGGATCTGACTCCAGACTAATGAGGTTACTTTGAACCTATTTAGAAGAGGGTACCAGGAGATGAAATTAGATCTTCATCTGCTTGGAACAGAGACATCACATCATAAATTCCCAATTTCAGTGTGGCAAAAAGGTTTTTGATCGTTTGACTGATTGAAAAATGAAAACAAGTTAAAGTAGAGTTGAAAAAGGCTGTGGAAGGAACACACACAAAAAGAGGACATTTTAGGCGACTTTAATACGAGGATTACTTTTGTACTGCTCCGCTTACAAAAGCAGCAACTTTGTGGCCGCTGATCATGCTGTAAGCAGGAGGCAACGTCTTCATTTGAATCTTAAATCTGGAGGATGGAGTTGAGAGGGAAGATGTGCGCTAATGTCTTTATAAACAATTCGATGGATGAAGGTATGGGTGTTAACATATCTGGGTCTTAATGCATCTACTAACTTTGGGCAGCAGGTTTGTTGCAGAACCCAGACAGTTTGGCACTTGAAGAAGACAAGGGTCTGTACAAGTCTGAGTTTCTGAACTTTGGGGTAAAACAACAGGTTCAAGGGGGTATATGGGTTAGGCGGTTCGGGAAGGCTGCACCTTCTGAGCACTTTAGACAATGGGGAAATGAAAAGGGCAACATGCGGCCGGGAATTTGGGATAAAAGGAGGCTGTGCCCTCCGAAACCTCGAGATAGAAAACCCCGCGGGCGTGTGCCCCAGCGGCCTCTCTTCCTTTATTCGAATAAAGTTGCAGGACTCCTCTGTCTCTGGACACTGTCTTTTCGTAGCGTGATTTTCTCTACAGAGTAAACCTTAGGAAGATGAGGCTCCCAAAACAAGCTGTAACATCTCTTCTGCTACCAGCCGGGAGGAGTTCAAGGCAAAACCGCCTCTGAACTTTGCAGGACCTGAGGCGAACAGAAGAACCAAGGCAGAGGAGCGGGGAACGTCCGAGCCTCAGCCCGCTCTGCCGGGGGCTGCGCGCCCGCTGCCCTCCAAGGAGCCCTGGACGGGGCGGGCTCGTCTCGGGGGTCTGGGCGGCGGGGGCTGCATTCCCGGTGCCGCTGCATTCCCGGTGCCGCTGCAGCTCCCCTCGAATCCTGTTCTGGAAGCGTGGGCGGCAGAGGAGCTCGCGGGCAGCTCGGTGGGGCGGTCACCCCGCCGGACCCCCCTTCCCAGCGAGGGACGGATCCACGCGGGCCGAGGGGCGGGAGGCGGCTCCGAGCGGCGATGACAATTAGCCTTTAAAAATGGCTGCTTGGAAGCTGTCAGCTGGGACGCGAAGGGGCTGCTAACCCTCCTCTCGCTGCCTCCCGCCTCCTTTCCCCGCAGGGCTAATAACGGAGCGGGGATAAGAGCTCTCCAGCCCTTTCCCCGCCCCGCCGGAGCGCGATGCCGTAGCGGCTCCGGGCCCGGCCGCCCTCACTTCCCAGCTGGCTGCCGGGCGAGAGCGGGCGGCCTCCGCCTCCCGCGCTCCTCCTCGCCGCCGCCGCTGCGTGTGTGCCGCGGGCACCGGGATACAAAGGAGAAGGGGGAGCCGCGGGATACATGGTCCAGGGTGGCGTGTGCGCGGCCGCGGGGGCATATCTGGCGAGGAGAAAACACAAGGTCAAGAGGCAGCTGTCCTCCTCCATGGAAGAAGACGGGAGCGATGAGCCCTGAGGAGGACGACGAGGAGAAGGGGCGGATGGCTATGGGCTGCCGCTGCCGGGCTTCCCCTCGGGAGTGACGGGGCGCGGAGGGCTGAAGGGGCCGGAGGAGGCAGCGCTGGGGTCGGGAGGGAGGAGAGGAAGGCGAGGAGGAAGCGGGGGGTTTGAATCTCCCTGGCTGGATTATCTCCCCTCAGGGGAAGCTGCCATCGCCGGCCGCGCCTCGGCCCGAGGCCCCCGCGGCCAAGATGGACCTGGGCAGCGCCGGCCGGAGAGCGGGGGCTGCCCCCGCGGGCCCGGGCGCTTGGAGACCTTTCCCCTCCGCCTGCTGCTGCTGCTTCGCCTCGCTCCTGGATGTGAACAGCTGGCTACTCTTCTACGGCTTCCTCTACCTGGCTCTCTATGCCCAGGTGTCCCAGTCCAAGTCCTGCGACAAAATCTCCTGCTTCTCGGGTCATTGTGTCAACTCCACCTGCGTCTGTGACCAAGGCTGGGTGGGAGACCAGTGCCAACACTGCCAGGGCAGGTTCAAGTAAGTCTCTGCCTTTTGCGATTTTCTCATCATCCCTACATCCTTTTCTTGTCACTTTCACTTGCCTTTTTGTTTGTTTGTTTGGGTTTTTGTTTGTTTGTTTTGCTTTGCTTGTGTTTGCTGATTTTGTTCATGTGTGGTGGAAGTGTGTAGCAGAAGTTACGGGTGAAACTGGCTCCTCCAGCTCTTAGGAGCACAGGACACAGCTCCGGCTGACTTCTCGCTGAAAATAGGCTGCTCCACTTCATGGGAGCTGAGACGGGGAGAAATCGGCCTAAAGCTGTGTCGCTGCTGTCCCTTCTGGAAGTGTCATGAAAATGACATGTGTACTTCATGGGGTTGCCCAGGGAGCAAAAATTAGTAATGGATTTTAATGACTTTTTCCTTCTGAAGAGTGAAAGGTTTAGTTAGCTCTTCCCAGTCTTTCTTTCTTTCAGTTGTTAGTGCTAAGCGGGCATTAGTCGGTTTCATTCAGGACAACACAAGTGCAACTGAGGGAAATGTACATCCCTGGTGACAAGGTACCACAAGGAGAGAGTGGGAAATATAAAACAGGAATATATTTTTGCAAAGGAACGAGTACTCAGTCAGGGTTTAACCACCTTCGCATTCTTAAAAGTCAGTGTGATACCGAGTCATTGATCAGTGAGAAGGAAGCACACCCTGACACTTGCTTTGCTATATGGAGTGGGAAAGAAGACTTAATTTATAGGGCTGTCACTTTCCTCCCGCCCCCTTTGGTATCAGTGTAAGGGCTGGCTGTTTGAAGAATACTGTTTGCTGTTATTTCGCTATATAACCTTGGACAGGACATCTCATTTCATTCCCTGTAAAACACCCCTTATAAGCAGGAACTCCATTTATTAAATATGTTGACATATATAGCTGGAAAATGTTCTAATATCTAACTGATAGCAATACATTGGTGAGATTATGTCCTAGAGAAGACAAGTTCTTTCTGTCTTTGGGATATTACTTTTTATAGGTTAAATATCAATAATTGTCTGTTTTAAAATTGTGTTTAAATTCAGGTTTTCTCTCTGGAGTATTGATATCAAGCTGTATATTTTGCATCCCTTTTTAAACGTTTAATATAAGGTCATTCATTCCTAAATAAACAAAAATAAATTCAGTAATTTGTTAGCCTGGAAAGTTAAGGAGTAGTTGAAGTCAGACATGTTGGCTGAAGTGATGTACACAGTGCAGAGAAAGAGCCAGTTCACTGATATTTGGTGGATATTGCAGCAGTAAGATTATAACCTAGCTGTAAAGCTAATACAAAGCAAATATAATACTTTTTTTTTCCCTATGAACTTGAGAATAAGGTTTTAAAGTTGGCCATTTATTCCCTGTGTGTTATGGATGTTTGGAGTTTGTCCTGCTGTGGAACAATGGGCTAATTTTGGAGAGTGATGAGAGGAGGCCCAGGTGAATCTTCTTTGTGTATGTGGATATGCAGAGCTACTCTTTCCTGGCTATAAAAAGGTTACTTGTATCCTTTGTGTTGGGGCCACTCATAACAGACCCTAATAGTGCCAGGACCAAAGCAAATGGTAATTTCTTCAGTTTCAAAGCTTGTTGTGAATGACTATATTCTCTGAGTTGTTACTGGACTGTAATCCCATCCTTACAGGTATTATCCTGCTTATCTTTCAAAACATCTCGATTTCTTTACCTTGGTTGTGTTTGTCAAGTGAGGGAGCACAGTGGTTACATTTTCCCTTCTGGTAGAAAGTTAATAATCCATCTCCACCTAGAGGAAGTTCTGTCTGAATATTGGAAGGGCTCCTCTTCTGAGCTGAGCTAACACAATGTTTAATTGAAGCACTGTTAGCAGTTTTGGTGAAATCGGAATAGATTTCTCATTAACTCCTCTATGTTTTTTCATGCTAAGCTTTAGAAATGACAGTGACACTTGCATTATGATTTTTCTCACGGGAGTAAGCTGTTGGAGACCTATTTTTTACTGAGGACACTTTTCATAACAGTGTCTTTGACAGCTCGTCTTTAATCTTTATTCTTGGAAGCAAAGCATACTCTGCACTGAAAATAAGCATTCTAAGATTTAAAGCTTTTCAAGCCCTGTGAGTTGGGGATGGAGTGAAATATGTTAAACGTGTCTCACACTGCTGCAAGCAGCAGCTCGGAGCGGTTGTATTTTGAATCCTGAAAATTCACATGGGTGTGGAATGAGTGATGAGCTCATGAGTGTATCGCCAACTGAAGAGTTGGAAAAAGAATGTTACTCTGCCTGATGGCTGGGTGGTTGAAGACCTTCCCCATCTCTGTGGCAACTTCTTGCGGAAGATTTGCATTTTGTTTCCATGGCCTCGAAGTATCCTCTGTGCTTTACCCGTAAGTAAGCACGGCTGGAGTTTTTGCAGCAGTGCTTTGACAAGTTCTGTCTGTTGGACATCGCTTCTGCAGCAGTTTCCTCTGTCATTAAGGATTATCGCGAAGATCGTTTCAGGATGGCAAAGATTGAAAAGTGTGTTCGGCTATTAGAGCTGCATTAACAGCCAGTTCGGAGGTTGGAGATATGATCTGTAGAAATGTTAATAGAACCTTGGGTCTTGCTCTAAACATTTACAGGGTTTCCAAGTCGCAGCTGTTTGAAGTGCCTGCGTGTGTCCCTGTTACGCAAGATTTAAATTGAACTTTTAATGACCTAAATTGGACATGTATAAAACCTGTCACTACAGTATTTGAAAAAAAACAGATTTTCAAGGGTAGGCTTAAACCACTTGAAAATTAAAAAGTTCTTCCTTTTTTTTTTTTTTTTTTTTTTTTTTTTCCCATGTAAGTGAGGTATGGTTGTTTTTGCTCTCTGGGAATGAGTGACTTGCATTAGCAAGTACCAGGAACATTGTGGTAAGAGGAGAAATACTCTGCCTAAGGGTATATTGGGACCATTAATTCTTTAGTGAGAGATGTGTAGTATTTTTGGGTTTGTTTTATTTCTCTTCTAAACTGAGAAACAGTAACATAGGAGAGAGACATCAAAAATAATTGATCAATCTTCTAAGCAGGTGTCAAAATTAATTGACAATACTATGGTAACCTTGCCTTTTCCGTGTAGGAGAACCACTGAGTAAGTAAACTGCTTTGCAAATGTTGCTCTGCACTGGATGAAAGAAGGGTGAGTGAGGGAAAATAGGCAAAGAGACCGTCTAGCACCGTTTTGCCATTTTATTTCCATTATTTACCAAGTTTTGAATTTAGTCTTGTTATTGTGAAGCCTGTGGTAAATTGTTTAAAAATGCAGATGTTGCTATTCTTACTGCAGTGCATTCACAATCATGTCAGTCACTTCTCAGAAAGATTTAGGCCTCATGTCTGCTTAGTGGTAAATTACTTTACTCTCTGTCCAGGTTGGATATCTGAATGCAGCTCTGACTCACTTTCATCTTTTAACCTTTTTTTCCCCCCTTCCATCCCTTTGCCTCTACTCTGAAATATGCAAAACCTTTAAAACCAAAATAAAAAGGAAATTTAGTTACAAAGAGAGAGAGAGAGGGAATTTTGCCAGGTGAAAGATAGGAAAGCCAATGGGTGAGCAAGTTGTTTTTATAGCAGGGAGCTTCAAGCAGCACAGTTCCCAAGATATAAACTAAATCACAAGCATTAAAGGAAATTGTATGGTTTTGTTTTGCTGGGTTGATTTATTAAAGAAGTGATGCTTTTAATGCTACATCTGCCATTCTTTCTTCTCCTTTTTTGTGCCTTTTAATTTGTTGGTCAGTTGCACTTTCCATGATGATATGAGTTTGAGCAGAGGGGAAGAGGGAAGGGCTGCCTAAATCAGTTATGTTATGAGACTCCAGGGAATTCAGGGACACAAACATTATGAATGGCTCAACTGCAGTGAAAACTGCTGTCACAGCTTCTGTGTAGTTAGATGTCAAAGTCAATAGTCTTGAGATGCAGCAGTGCAGGAAAACAGGTCTCATTAGTTCTGCTACTTGTAGAATGAGTTCTTAGAAGAAAGAAAAATATTCCTCCAGGTTGGAGCAAAAAGTTTTCCCTTTTCTCAAAAAGTGCTCTGCTTTGCACTGGTTTGTGGAAGAGCATTTGAGAAAACTCTGTGCATGGAATTTACCTTCCTCTAAAGTTTTCGAGTACCTGTATAACTAGAAATACCCACTGTAATATGCTGCCTTTGAAAAATTATCTTTTGTCTTCGGATGTTTATGATTATTTATTTGGTAGCCATGAGTGTGATGTGTAATGAAGCAGAACAGGACAGGTGAGCACCTTTGAGGACCTACACTGCAGTTAATCTGCTTTACCTAGTCCTAGATATGCAGTAGTTATGGAGAGACTAAGAGTAAATGCATATGTTTGATTATTAAACCTTGCCTCCAGATGTTCTTATTGTACTCTAAATTACCTCCTGCATGCTCTCCTTAATTTCTAGAGCTACTATAAAGATTCTGCATTCTTCAAGGACAAAACAATTTCCAAGTACATCACAACTGAAATGTTTGAAGGGTATCAAATTTTGTTATTCCAGGCAAAATCCATGTTTCTATCTAAAACTTTGAATTCTGCTGTCTGCAGAATGACTCATGCAAGGAAAGTGTCCTTAAATTGCAGATTGTAAATGAATGATAATGTTGTGTAAGAAGAGATCTTAAGAAGTTTGCTTTAGCTGCAGCCAGTTAAGTTCAGAGTGCTGTGAAAGGGGCTGACTTTATCCTTCACGCCTTTCTTTGATTACATCTTGCTGGCTCTTATGTAAGCATTAATATTCCTGCTGAGAGTTGAAAAGTATCAACAGGAACAGTTCTCTCCACCTCCCAGCCAGTTTTTTTTAAAGCTAGCTCACTTTCCTCCAGTTACTTCTCTTGCATAAGGCTCCTGCTGATCTAAAGGAGTTGGCAGCATCAGCAGGTGTAGATAGGGAAAAAAAAATTGCTACTTTTAAAATTGGCCCAGACTTAGTTTTCCAGAACTTTAATGTAGAACAACATCACCATTAAAGTACAACTTCTGTTTTACAGGGTGAAATCCCTGAGTCACGCTATAAATAACAAAACTGTCTTTGTCACCTGAGTGGCCTGTATCTGATCCAAGAAATAATTACTCTTATTGACATCAGTGCAATTGAGTGTGAGATTTTGCACCTGCAAATTGCCTTTATACAACTCAACATGTGAATGGTAATAAAATTAAACTTCTGGAAAAGCATCGGTGATTATGATTTCAGTCTTATCAAATGTGGTCTTTATTAAAGTTATTTTAGTTATGGTGCTCTGAAAAAACTATTTTAATGTGATTTATTCTCTCTGTATGCATTAAAATTTAAAAATACAATTATAGCTTATATTATGAAGATATTTTGAATTTCTAAAGAAGAAATTTTTTTGTAAATCTTATTTTGAATGTAGAAACATGAGCCATACAATCATATTAAACACCTCCTAAGCTAAGCAATCTGCACTGAAAAGTGTTTTTTGAAAGGAAAGCAGGTTTTTTGGAAACTTAAAGAATTAATTTTATTATGATGTATTTTTTGACTGCCTAGTACTTGCTACATGAAATCTCTTAGATTGCAAAAGACCATTAAAATCATGGAGTCCAGCCACTGTCCTAACTCTTAATTACTTATTATCTCTTGCGTTTTGCAGGCTGTAGGGTGAACTCTGAATTAATTCCTGTGTGAGTTGAGCACATGCTTTAGAAAGCATCTGTACATGTCTGAAAATACTTCCACTGCCTCAAAACCCCTTATAGACTGTCAAACTCCTTTCATTGCTTAGTTATCCTCACCGTGTTCTATAACCAGGGAAACAAATGCAGAAACTGCTAATGCACAAGTCTAATCTACCTTATTTTTTATCTCTTTTAGTTACCCTGTTTTCTCATGTTTTGAGTCAAGTCTTCATTGTAGAACCTTTAGTAGGAGACATCTCTGTTCCCTGTGTAGGTGGACATATGGTCACCTTTTGTTGATCAAGAATGGAAATTTCCTTGAGTTGTCTCAACATAAAACAAGCTTTTCCCTCCTTGACTGCTCTTTTGGTTTACAGTCTCTGCTATTTTATCAGTGTTTGGGAGCTATGAGTGCTAGAACTAGATGCATTTGGTAATGGTCCTGCTGGTGGAATGTAGATACAGAGTAGCTTCTCCCCTGCTGCCTGGGGTCCTGCTGTGCAGTTGCCGCCAATGCTTCTCAGCTCAGACCATGATTTCCTACCTCCAAATCCTCTTGGAGTTGCTGCATCCTCAGTACTGAGGCCCTGCTTTTCTCAAACTAGTCTGTGAACTGAACACATCCTGTCCTGGTTGGAGTGACAGGTAATTGTGGGGCTGCGAACACGTATGGGTTTGGGATGGAGCTGTGCCCTTTTAAAAACACCCCTCTTCCCCCAAAGCAGCAAGTAATTACCAATGAGCAGTGTCCTTTCCTCTGTGTAAATCTGAGACCATCCATAGGAATGAATCTGAATGCGGATTTGGCAAGGGGCTGGTGGATGGTGGAGCCTGGTTTGTTTGCAGGGCTGATGGATTCTGAAGCTTGGTTTGTTTGCAGGCTAAGCAGTTTGTTACTTAGGCAAAGAAGTGTGGGAACAGATGGTTGATGACCCTGCCAGCCCTTCAGACAGCATCAAAGGCTGGTTACCATTGTTATGGGTGTGGAAAAAAGCTCAGTTATATCAGTGTATGCTTAAGTCTATCCATAAATGATACATAAATAGCTGTACAGGTTATAGCATTTAATACTTAGTGTGTTTTAAATTTAATTTGGCAAATAACAAGTCTTGCACTGTGTTTCTCTTAGTTCCTTTAATCAAAGGGAAGGCATGATGATCATATTTTGGAAGGCATTACCATAGTTCATATCATCTTTTTAAAATGAGTACGAGTAGTTTTTGAGAACTCAGTCTATCACACTGCACTAGAAATTGATTTACTTGTATCAAAATGTAGGCAGAAAAGGTAGGAGATAAATATGAGATATTACAGGCATACCCTTGGGATATTCCTACACATCCTAACAAATGCTGGTGAAAAAAGATCTTTTTTTTGCAACATTACTACATAGACAACAAAAATGCATTGGAAAACTCCTGCAGTACTGAAGAATAATTATCTGTCAGTGTCTATGAAATTTGTTATTAGCTGTATAGTCTAAATGAAATAAATGATGATGATACCTGAATACATGAGCACTCTAGTGAATTGCAGCTGCTAACAGTAATAAAAGAAAATAAGTAAACTATAAGCAAAGTAGATATTTTAATGTGAGGCGAGTGAGCAGTGGGAATTTTCAAACCAGTTCTATAAGTTGTCCTCTGAATCTCAAAAGTCTAATGAGTGAGTGAAGCGTTGCATTGATTTGAACTCCATGAGGACCAAGACCTCACTGAGAAATGATGGAACTAAGCTCAACACAGTTTGTTACTTAGTGTTCATTCCCAAGGTGCAAGACCTGCATTTGACTTTGAAGTTTGCTCCAGAGAGAAAAACTTCAATTTTTTTAGACCTCTAAAAAATAATGTAGCCACCAGCTATAGAATTTTCCATGGTAAACTTCTTAAACTCTGTTAATGCAACAGCATTAAAAAAAATTCCATGACACAACCTCTTCCAAAATTTAAAGCTGATGTTACTCATCTGTAAGAAATGGATTTTACGATCTGTTTGAATCAGTATTTTTATATTTCTTATCTAAGGATGAAAATGGGCTGCTACCATCTCTGAATGGCAAAATATCTACTCTGTTCATGCTAGTGGTATTTAAAAACAATCTAGCTGTAGAATCTTTCCAAGTTTTAAGCAGCACATATCTGATAACCTTGAATTGGGCAGGGAGTTTTGAATCCAGGGTATTCTAGGATTACCTGGCAACAGAACAAGTACTGAATCACTTAAAGATTGGATACAGATACATAAAATGATCACTCACTGTCTGCATTTTCTTATGGATTTCTTCCATAATTTATGTGCTTCAGTGTTTCATCTGTAAAAAGGAAATAACACTTCCTGTAAGTTTAAAGACTTGAGGTGATCCGTGAGGCACGGCTAATAAACTAGAAAAATTGGAGAGATTGCATTTGTTCCTAGAATGTGATAAATATTAGGGCATGAGGTACTGTTGTCCAAACTCTGCTGTGTATCTCAAACAGATGAATAAAATCACTTCCTCTATAGGTCAGATGAAGCAAAACTGCAGTCTGTTATATTGCAGAATAATATTCTCATTATTACTTTATAGACTCACTGGAAAAAATTGTACATTGGCTGTCACTGATAAGATTTGGTTTCAGAAGTAAGACCCCTAACCCTGGATTAAATATTACAAAATATTAAATTTAACGAAATATTGCAAAATGTTGCAGTACTTATTGAGTATTTTGAAGAGTTACTGCTTTGCTTGTAGGAATAGTGCTCTATATTAGTCAGTGCATTCCTATGCCAGTGTCAAAGAACCACATATTCCTATTTTGTAGGTTAATGGCATTGATGTTATTACAGAATTGTGAATCTGAATTCAGTCTTTAAATGTAGATTTTTATTATGGACATGCACTTTTATGCATAGATTTTTGTTCGTTCCCATGTGTTTGAGTTTTCAGCCACTTCTCTGATACCTTGAAGGTTGATAACTTGCCTTCTATGAAAAACGTTCATGTTGAGTATGTCATGTAACTACTGGAATTCAGGAGCTGGGACTGTAGAACAGACAGCAGTGTGACAAAAGGACCAGATTTTAGCTATGTCTGCTACCAGTTTTGGCAGTATAATATGAGCAGCAGTGATTTTAGTCAAAAGCCTGGGAGGAGAGCTGGTCTTAGTAATGTCTTTAAATATTCTGGTGAGCTTTGCAGAAACTTTGTTCCAGGTGTAAGCAAACCACGAGGCACTGTGGAACAAGAAGACAAATGGGCTTCATTGATTGCCACCCACAGTTCTAGGACAAAGATAAATTAGTCAGGAAAATATCTTTCTAGTCATGCTGCAGTTTAAAATGCTTTCTTTCTTGTAATGGATAGAAGTGACTAAAATATGGTGAGCTTAGTTTTCTATTCAGGTAATCATCTCAGTTTTCAAAACTCAAGAAGACTTGGATACATTCTGACTTCTATAAAGGAATATTTTGATAATTTTGGCTTAAACTAAAACTCTGAAGTGACAGACTGAATATATGCAGAATATTCCTTTAGATTTGGGTTTTCCAAAATAGATTGGCTGCATTTCTAAGTAGCAATTGGACTGAAAAGCAGAGCCAGTGCATGTTAGTTTAGAATGATGAAAGCTTGCAGTGCTACACTGAAATGGAATTTGAGAGCATCTTCCTCTGAATTTTTGCTTTGAGTTGCTGTGAGAGTTTTGAGGTCATGCTCAATAAAGATCTTAAAAAGCCCTACCTGTTATTAGTAAAAAACCCCTGTGGTTGATCAGTTCTTTCTCACACATCACCTGTAGGTCTTCAGTCACTATTTTTTAATCATCCTGATGAATGTGTTCTTTTATTTCCATCTGCTAATGAAAAGCAAAGCAGATGAGGGACGCACTTAATCTTAGTCCTCACTTTTAAGTACAGCAATTGAGCTTTAGTCTGTTTTTCTGTGATGATCCAGGACAGCACTGTGCAACGTGTGATGTTCTAGTTTGTGTTGTAACTTTGCAATCTACAACTTTCCTTATTGTCTTTATGTAATTCACTGGGTGTGGGTATAAATTATTGTGCTTCAAGGCTGGGAGAATGACAAAAATAAATATGCTAATTTTGCTGAGCATGAGCATAGTCACACATGATCTTTAGTGGAAGAAATTTTCTTTTTTGTTCTAATAATTATGCCGTCGCAGGCCTAGACTTCAGTGTGCCATATCTCTTGTTCTGGGGCTACTTGAAGGCATACTTTTTAGAATAAAACTACATTGTTTGATGAAGGAAATTTTCAGGCATCCTGTGTTTAGAAATGTACAGTTTAAGTAGCAGCAGCTTTTGGGCTTTTCATCTCTATTAAGACCTATTTTCCTTTTTTTTTTTTTTTGTTGGTTTTTAACAGACCAGAAGTACTGAGGAGGCTGAGTTGATGTCACACTACAAAATAGGATATTATTCAAACTAAGGAAATATAGATATTCTGGTCATGTAGTTTAAATGATAGGATGCCTTTATTTTGTGCGTTTCTGCTTTTAAGAATTGCTTTCCTCACTCTTGTTGAATTCTCTGTTCGTTGCACATTACATTCTTAGTAGGATGTACTTGCTTTATAGTTAAGCTTCTTCTAGTCTAAAAGGTCTTGTCATTGCTTTCACAGTGGAAAGTGGAAAATGCTGTGAAAAATCTATATGGAAAATGCCTGGGAGCCTGCAAACCATGTCTCTGAAGGGAATAATGACCTGAGGTTTAGCAGGTTTGTGTGTGGGGCTGCTGCAGTGCACAAAAGCTGCATTTTCTGGTCAACACACAGAGGCATGACATAGTTCTTTTTGTGCATGTGCTCAACAGCATAAGATGGTGGTATAGCTCAGGGCATGTATTTCTGTGTATTTGATTTCAGTGATAACTTGGGTTACAGGCTGCATAAATCTGACCTGCTTCTTGCTATGGACCTTAAAGATCGTTTTGTTCCAATCTCCCTGCCATGGGCAGAGATACTTCCCACAGACCAGGCTACTCAGAGCTCCATCCAGCCTGTCCACAACGTCTCTTGGCAACAATTGTCTGTGCTTAAGGCTATCAGAAGGATTTTTGTGTTCCCTAATGTTGAATTGTACTTAGTCTCAATTTGCTTGTGTAGTTCTTCAGGGTTTTGTGTGCATGTGTGATTTTTGACTCTTAAATTATTCACTCAAGCAGCAAAGAGAAAATGGCATAACTGTGTGTATACATGCATGATGTCTGCAGATCAGAAATACTGTGTATTTGCTCCTCTAATTAATCATGTTGAGGTTTTGGAGGGGGGAAATAGACTTCTTCAGAAAGTAATTTTCAGGAGCTGTGTGGATAATGAGCTTGGTTCAGAGGTTCCACGTATTTGCTGAAGTATTTGCTGAAAGATTTGAAAGAAACCCTCTCTAAGGAGGTCACTCTATGCAAGGTGAGGGGTGTTGTGAAAACAGGTGAAATTTGAGGATGTCCACAAAATAAGATTTGGGGCTTGTAATTGATTCAGGATGGAAAACATCTCTTGGTTTTGTAGACAGGTTAACTTTTATGAAGGCATGCACAAACATGGACTTCACGGTAGTTTTAGGCTAAAAAATTAATATAAATATTTTATTAGTTACTGAATTATTAATAAGATAGTTAATAATGTTCTGTAAAGAAATAAAATTACATTAAATTTGTATTTTCTCAATTAAATTAATATTTATTGTGCAAGAAGGATTAATAAGGCTGTTCATAATTTTGCACTTGAAAGTAGACTGCAGGCCTGACTTTCAATTGCTATAATCTTAAATTGTTGTATTTAATCTGTTTAGGATTTGTTCTTTAATATGAACGTAAATGTCAGGAAGCTGAGAAAATAAAATGGAAAATCAGACTCTTAAAAATTGTGTGCATATGACTCTAGTGCACCCCTCATGTAAAAGTGGTAAAATGTTTGTTATCCTGCAGTTTTTTTAACATATAATGTGTGTGGGTATATGTATATATTGCCTTATGTTTTAGAATATTGAGTTATTTTACTTGTTGTGTTTGATTTCAGTTTCTTTTAAAGTTACAGCAAACTGAGTTAAACAAAATTTCCAGGGAAAGAATATCAGGATACCAGGGAAGAATGATGTTGATAATCAGTGTTAGTGATACTTCCTGCCATATGCTTCTGAGTTTCTGTGGCTGGATACAACAGTCATTTTTAGAAAGGTTTTTAAATGCTGTAAATAAGAGTAAGGTGATGAAATAATCTTATTCTAAGTAGATGAAATAATCTTTTCACCTAATGAACTGTTTGAGACAGTATTTTTTTCCTGGTACTTGTAGAATCAAGCTGTTAAGGTGTGGTCTGATACTAAGAATGTCTTTACATTACAAACAGTTCTCCTCTGAATGAATTTAATTGTGTTAGTGTGGCACTCAGTAATTATTTTTCATTCTATCTGCTTCTAGTTAGGGTTGTGGTTTCAAATACTTTGCTTGAGTTATAGATATCCAAGGGAAAGTTCTCAAGCATGTTTTATCCATGTGAAGAAAGGGAAATGCTAGCTTTTGTTCAAGTAGAATTCCCTGTCCTCTCTTAAAATATTTTTAGCTTATCCTTATTAGAGAATTCTTGAGAAAAATAAGAAGAGATGCTATTATGAAATCTCTGGGAGCCTCACTGTGTTTAGATGCAGAAGAGAAATGAGAATGTTATTGTGGAATGGACACTTTAAAGCAAAACATTAACTGGACTACAGTGTGTTACTTTTATCTTGGAATAGTTGGGTTTTGAATTCATGGTAAAGAGAGCAGAGAAATTGTTCAGGATGAATTTCTTTAATATGTAGAGCTACATGCTGAGAAGTAGGAGGAAAAAATGGAGCAAGTGGGGGTTTTTTTTGTACAAATAGTAAAAAATCGGGGTATTTGATTTTGTAGCTGTTTAGACCTCTTTGAATTTCTTCACCGAACTAACGCAGCGTCTTATTAATTCTCTTTCTGTTTTTAATAAACACCAGTGTTTGCATTACTCAGTAGTGGTGTATTTGTCAGGAATGTCTGAAGTTATTGGTGTCATGGGAGATACTTATTTCTCAGCTAATATTTTCTCTTATTGGTACTAGACATAGTTGATGTTGTAGGAATGGAGTGATAGTCTTTTGTAAGTGTTCAAAAATGTTATCAAAGTGCATTTTTTTCTGATTTAGGACCATGTCTAGCAGATTTCTGTTGCTTGTGTTGTGTGGACTGAATTTGCATGATTGTATGAGTAGAAAGGCCTTTTGTATTTGGTAATTTGGCAAATGCATCTGACCAAGTATCAGCAGTTGAAGCATGAAATCAGGAAGATTTTAATTAAAAGTAGAGGGGCATCTCTGATAGGAATGTGTGGTCACTGAATGTCTTCTAAGTGTTTCGAGTTTCTGTGAAAAACAACAGCAACAACAAATCAAGCAAAACCTGAAAGGGTAAAAAAAGTGATGTTTATGGAGACCAACGGCTTTGATCAGCTATCCTTTCTCATATGTAATTTTACACTTTGAATTCTGCTGTCAGTATTGTTGAACTGCCATCTTTAGCAGAAGGAGCCACCTAAGGGTTCTCATTCTGTTTGGAAGAACTCCACTGAGGGGGGGGGTTGCTCTGTGCAGCTCAAAGGTTGAGGGAAGGTCTTAGTGAGAATCCTGTGACTCTACCCCAGCCAGCCTTTCAGAGTGATGGGCTTTCCCCTCTGTGCCTCAGAAGAAGCTGTAGTTTATTTTATTCTGGACCAAAAGCCTCAGGCATGGTTTTCATGTGCTGGTTGTGTTTTTTTCCCATCCACAACTGTGTTATTCTTTAAGCACCGCACAGACCAAGTTGCAATGACTAACACGCACTTGTGAGTCTGCATTAAATTCTGTTGCAAAATAATGATCATCAAATTGATTTTTTTTGAAAGCTTTGGAGTGAGTATTTAGTGATTGTCTCTATTTAAAAGCTGCCCTGTGATAGGGAGTTTGAGAATTTAATTTCTATGAAAAATGCTCTAGAGGTTTTCTTACTGCCTTTACAATAAATTATACGCTCTCTTTTCCTATATCTTTTTACTCCTCTATAAATCAGCAGAGAGCTTATGAATTTGTTTCATGTTGCTGTGTTGCACATTTGTTAATGAAACAGCTTATTAGATCATAAATAGATGTAATTGCATAATCTAATGGGAGAGGGGAGGTGGATTGAAGAAGGGGAGGAAACATAAATAGCACTAGAAATGAACAGATAGGAGAAGACAAAGTTTTGTTACTAAGCTATAAAAGCAATTGAGTGTTTATGAAAAGCAGAACCAAATAGTTATTATGTTTTCATTTTAATCTAAATAACTATTGTAAATGAAAATTTATATATAAAGAAAAAGAATGTGTAAAAGACAGAAGACTTGGTAGCACCCTTCATAGCATAGCTAAAAGTTTATTGATTGTTAGGGTTCATTTTCTGTCTCAACTACTGCAGTTTTGTGTTTTGAGCTGTGTCCTCCTCAGTGTTTGTATGTGCAGAAATAAAATGCTTTGCTTTGTTTATGATTTCAATTTCTATGAATCACTTGTGAATCTCATATAAGGGCTCCTGCTCACCTCAGTTCTCTCAAATGGGAGGTAAAGAAACTGTGCAGTCACACTTGAGCTCTGTTTTAATTTCAGTTCCTCACAATTTAGGAGACTGACAGTATTCTTTAGATTGTTTCTAACCTCTAATCCTGGAGCTATGAGTTGTGTGCTATATTTTTTATTTTAACGAATGGAATTCTGTGATAGTGGAATGTGCTCTTTCTGGATAAGAGCTTGCAGGTATGAATCACCACATTACTGGTAATGGTCTTTCACCACCAGTGCACAGTTATTTGAGCAAAATTATATATTTAATGGCTGAACTGTTATTAGTAGTGAGTTTAACCTAAAATTACTTACTTAAATTATTAATAGGAAAAAATAAGTAGGATTTGTAAAATATGTTTTGAACTTACAATGCTCCAGTTACTGTCAAAGTTCTGAAAACCTAATTTTAATTTTTTTTTTTTTTGGTCTCTAGATGAATGTTGCAGTTGTCTGAAACTGCTAAAACATTACAACCCTGAACAATGAGTTAAAGAGGTCTGGGCCTTATGGAGGAGGGAGCATGGAGTTCTAATTAACAGGAAAAAAAAAAGTTGCCAACACTGAGGATCAACATTAAACACTAGAGCTGTGAAATATGAATGAGCATAAATGTTTAAATTTCTTTTATTATTTCTATTTTGGTTCAGCCTTCCTAGGACTTTATTTGGCCTTGCATTAGAAATTGCAAATAACAATTATTGTTGCATTTCTGTTAGATAAATGAAAATTGAGTCCCCAGGTCTGCAAATTTATAGTTGTAATTTCTAGAGTATTGTAATTTCCTATTATCTAAATGTGAGTTTCTAAAACTGATATGAGCTTTTGCCTCAGCTTCTGAATTTTTATTTTAACATGAGGCCTACTGATGATATTCCTGAAGTACGGTAATTTTTTTTTTCTTTTTTTTTTTCTTCTTTTCAAGTGCTTTGATTTTTTTTCTAAGGATTTGCCTGCCTCCTCAACATTCTGGCAAATTGGGATTAATTAAGAAGGCAGGCAAGTTGGAATTAATTAAAAAGGCTTGCTTGTAAAGCAGCAGGGATTTGTATGACTTAAAGGTGAAGTCTTGCATATAAAAACAAAATTTTTCTAAACCAGATAGGCCTGTATATATGTGTAAGTATACGTATCTACTTTTATATCTATGTATATAAAAATATACTTGAAAATAGAATTATCCAGAGTTGCATGAAAGCAGAGGCTCCATGCTGGTGGTTCTTTGACTTAAAGCAGCTGCAGGATTACTGCAAACCTTCCCTTGTCTGGGGTTAGCGCCTCTAATCATTGTGCAACTGAATGATAGTGGGAATGAGGAGGAGGAAGAGTTTCATCTTCTCCTTATGGGCTCATATTTTAATATAAAATCACTGCCAGAGTGTTCTGTGAGCTGTGCTCCCAGATTGCCTATCAGGATCTCAGAGGAGTTAGCTAGGTAGATTCATATGTCTGTGGAGACGTGACATCCAGCTTCATCCAAGCAATCACAGCCTTTTATGAATGCCTGGAATAGAGGCTGCTGAGGAGTTCACAGGCTGAAATGTGGAAAAAATTTAGGTTCTTGTGAAGAATAGCTGCTTCAGGACTGGATAGCAAAACTGAGCATTTTGATTTGCAATTTAGGCTTAAATACTGCTTTTACCCTACTTCAGTCTACAAGTTACCATCATCTTCATTTCACTCCAGATTTTTGACGTTACCAGACAGAAGGACTGAAATTGCTGGCTGGTGACATTTCTGCAGAGGGTTCATCTCTTTCCTGTTTTTCTCTTTTCTGTTCCCCAGCTCTTGAAGGATTACTGCCCTAGTCCATGTACACTATTTGAGAGATACAGGCATCAGTTGTTGATCTAAGAACTGTGTGAAAACATCATATAATGCTTCTGTTTTTTTAATTATCATGTCCTAAGAAGTTCGTGGCTACGTGTATGTGGCAAACATATGGATCCCTATCATTACACTCAGGGACGTTTTTGTATGGGGGGATATTTTGTTTGGAAAAAAAAAAGGACAAAACATCAGCACAAACCCCTACAATCACCTCTGGCAGAACAATTTGAAACTTGAGCAGGTATCTCTTAGAACCATGTGTTTGTATATGTGATTTAAAGACTATTTATTTAAGTTTTTATGCCATACTCCCAAACTCTGTGGAGAGAAATGGCAGTATTATGTACTGAAAAATGCTATAAACATATTCAAGCTTCTTGAATCTCACATTTGGGCATTGAAATGGGCTGCCCAGGGAGGTGGTGGAGTCATGGTCCCTGGAGGTGTTTAAGGATGTGGCCCTCAGTGCCATGGGCTGGGTGACATGGTGGTGTTTGTCACAGGTTGCACTCAGTGATCTCAGAGGTGTTTTCCAGCCTCATTGATACTGTGATTCTGTGATTTCTGACTGGCTGAATTTAGACTGTCACTCTGAATTTGTTCATGCAGTCTACTCTAAACATTTTTGTGTGTGGAGCCACTTAGCCAGAAGAGCTGTTTTCTCCCCATTTGCTTTTCTTTTTGGTCTCTTTTTATGTACAGAGTCATATTTTTACCTCAAATTGCATTATGCTGGGAGAAGTGTCTTCTTACGAGGCTCTTATTTCTTCTAGCCATTCAAATAGCATTTGCTGTTCCAGTTTAATCTTTCCTTTTCTGTTTTGTGCATATGGCTTTGCCTGGCTCCTGTGCTGTGATAGTGTTTCTGCCTGCCTGCTTCTGGAAATCCCACATCTGGATCACTGCCTGATCTCTGGAAATCCCACACTGTAGGATCACTTTTTTTTTTTTTTTCTGGAAGTGTTCCATTGGTGGCATAGAGTCATTCTGTTACTGTTTTAATTATTTCCCTTCTCCAGTGGACTAGTTAAAATTATTCTCCTCACTTCTAAGTGTAAGTGCATGACTTTTCAGGCTAAATTACAAAATCTGTTCTGTTCTTAGTGCGGCATTACCATCACCTAGTTCTCTACATTTCTAATTCATGTTTCTAATAATATGAACAATTTCATGCCAAAAATAAATTGCACAAGCACTTTTGTGTCATCATTGTTAGGTGTATTTTTAAGCCCAGTTTTTGACTGCCTTCATTAGTGTTAATTCACATATAGGGTTAAATTTTTTCTTATGCACAACCTGTTGGTCCCATTTCTATCCAACTTGTTACTTCCATTGTGATTCTCATAGTAATTTGGTTTCCAACTCTAATTGCACAGCTTATTATCGACCCCTCTTATAAATGGTAATTTTCTTTATAGTTGCTTTATCAAAGATAGTGTGTGATATTAATAAATTTATGATGCATTTTATTCTTCTTTCCCCTCACATCCATATTTTTAGATTAAACTATGAATATAGAATAATGAAAAGCTAGACTAATAGGTTCTATTAATTCTCTCCTTTTTTGCATTAAATTTAGGTACAATATTTGCTAGAATATGACAAATGCTATAATTGAATAGATTTAATAAAGTGCCTGCTGCTTAACTTGCAAGTTAATGTATTGGTTCTTTTGTTTCCTAGGGCTCTTGTGTAGAGATTCTTGTCTCTGTTCTGGTAGGACAATAAGTTCTTTGAATTTTTTACTACTAAAAATGTGATATTATCCAACTCAATACATTTTGTTCATGAGCTGCCTTGCTTTTGCAAGGTAATTCTTTAGATCATTATCTTGAGTCAAAATCACTGAACATTTTCTTTGTTTTGTGCTATCTGCTATTTCTGTTGCCTCATGCTTCCTGATGTTTTTGCCATTTGTTTGACAAGTTTGTAGATATGTAAATATGTACTCATACAAGCACATGATCTAACAAATTTCCTTGGCTGAGAACACCATTTAATAAAAAAGAAAAACCTGAAATTGTTCCTGTAGTGCCATTAATTTTATACATTACAACTCAGCTGTTTTGGTTTTATGGTTGATTGCCTTGTCATGTATACATTTCTTACAAAGCCAAAGTGGAATTAGTAAAGGAGGTAATGCTGACCGATTTATATATTCACATTAACTCAGTTTGTTTTGTAAGATGTAATTAGATATTAAGTAATTTAAGACTTTTTTAGAATTGGTCATTTCAACTTCACTTGGAGGTTGGGCAGTATTTTAATTCTGACTTGAATTTCCACCTCAGAGCAACTTCCATGCTTTAAGGTAAATACCAGAAGATTCAACCCTATTTCTTCATAAATTTCCACTATGTAGAAAATAAACTTAATTCTGCTGAATACTACTAGCATGCTATTTACCTTCTTTCAATTATCTTAATTATTAATTGCGTAAACGAAACTATGAAATCCTTCACTTTATATGAATACTGACTGTCACTCAGAGCGTATTCCAACTGGCAATAACAAAGAAATAATATCTACTTCTAGCAAGTTTATGATCCCATGGCTTGTGTTTTACAAAGTAGTTTGTAAAGATGAATGATTTCTGTGTGTGTCTAGTTATTAGAGGTAACAATTTAATCAGTGACTGATCTCCATCTCAAATAACATCTGGAGTGATAATGAGTCTGTACAGCTGCTTTGATTTTTCTGTTATGTCCATATGGATACTCAAATTGATACCAGTACATCGTGCATGTATAGAATAGTCTTCCATCCTCTCTGTTCACTTTTCCCTGCAGTAAAAAAGTAGTCACTGATGAAAAATTTAAATGAAAACATCTAAGATACATTTTAGGATCATATATCCTGGTTTAAGATGTGCTAATTAGTTATTCTTGGTACTCAGGGTAATTATTCAATTTGCCCAGTATGAAAACACCACCTTAAAAGCATTGAGTAAAAAATCTTTCAAAAATTAAGAACAGCATTTAGCAAAGGCCACCTAGTTAGTTAACACCCGAAATTCCACAGCAGAGCAAACCCTGCCCAGTCTAAGCTCCTGCATACACTAAATAAAGATAAAGGCCGTGTAATACATGTAAAGAGTTTGTTAAAAAAACCCAGTTTGACTCAATTCTGCCTCAAATAGACAAACCCATCCGGAAAATTGTCTTCACTCAAAAAACAAGTTGCACATAGTAGATAATGCAAAAAGATAAAACAACACGATGTGTACCTCAAAGAAATCTAATTGTTAAGTGAGAACCATGTGTAAATACCACTACTTACTGAATGTTGCTGCCATTGTCTGTATATAGCTGTATATTGTTTCTATATAGGTATATGCATGTATAATGTATGTGTTTGTAAAGTTAGACTGTATACTAGTTTTAGTAAGTCGACAATATGGGGATAAGGGGTAGAATGTCCTAGGGTGACTTTATGATACTTGAACTACTCATTCAGATATTCTTTATTAAAAAAAAAGAGGCTTCCTTTGTGATGAATGTGGAGGAGATGGCCCTGATGGCTCCACCAACTGACTCAATTCATGTATAAGTTTTATTTTAAAATCAATGAGTGGAATACTACTCTATTCAACCCTATTCATAAGAGACATAGCTGTGCCTTCTGGTCTGGTCTATCACCAAGGATTACTTAAAACTGTTAAATTTTTTTATGCAGATACTTAAGCAAGGTAACCTTAGACCTAACAATATGTAGCCATCCTGTGTTCTGGTAGAATAGCAGGTGGCTACTTAGAGCTTCCATATGACTTATTCATATGTCCCAGTATTTGCTTCTGTCAAGACATTAAAGAGGGTTCTTTCCTGTTTTGAAGCAGGTGGATGTCACTGACCTCATTTGGGATGTTGCCTTACATACTGTATGCAGCAAATCTATCAATCTTTTATGCAGTGTGATGCTGAGGAAATCCAGAAACAGATGAGTAGCACAGATTTGAATGGCTATGCAAATGACATTTAAAAAAAAAGGAAAAATATGGGAAAGTTTTAATCTATAAAAATTACTTGGAAGGCTTGCCAAAGGCATTTTTTTCTCCCCAGGTGTATATTGTCTGCTTGGTAGCTTAAATTCACTTCTGGAGATTGATGTTTTCTCTCTTAAATATCTTTATTTGCAATTTAGCTACCCACTTAAGGGACAAGTCATTCAGCTTAATTTTCTCCAGTTTTCCCAGTTGTTACCTAAAGGATCCATCTTCACTCTCCTGGCACGTGCAAAGTTCGTTTTGTGTTTACACCACTCTTCTCTAATGAGTGGTAAAAACACTAATGAGAAGAATATGTGGAACTACAGCTTAAAAGTGTTGAAAGCCTTCCCAAGGGTTTCTGAAGCTGGGCTTTGCTCATTTTGCCTGCAATACCCAGTCCTATAGCCCTGTTATATATGACAGGCAACTCTTGCAGATTTACGCCAAAGCAACTTAAGCAAGGACTGCGTTCATTTTTATGCTTAGTAAAATTTTTAGATCCCTTCAAGTTTTTGTGATAGTAGAGGGTATGTATTGAAATTCAAGAAATATGAGTAAATACTTCCTTAAAGCTCACTTATCAACTGAAAGCTTTTTAAAGCAGCCCTGTCAGTTTAAATTCCCTAAAAATATCATATGTAAAATGATATATGTGTGCTCTATAATCCTATCTTTAGTAAATGGATTTGCAGCCTAAGAACTTCTATGAATTGGAACACTCAAATCCTTAGGTTTATTCAAGAAAAAGCATTTTAAAATGTAAAGGTATTAAAAAATTGTATTCTTAGTGATTTTGTAAGCAAAGATTTAGCTTATTTTCTAACTAAATGCAAAAGATGACATCAGGCTTTTGATTACCAGTTTCAGGCTGAAGATTCCCAGTCTTAGGCTGAAGAAGCCATCTCAGTCCTGTATATTCAGATAACTTTTAGAGCTGGTGTTTAAAAACTAGCTGTTTTATTAAGGTAGATATTTGAGGGTGAGAAAGTGAGACAAAAATCACCCTGAACTAGAGTGTCTGTTGGTCAGGAGATGGATCGTGGTGATTGTCACTCCAGCTGTGACTCCAAGCTCCCCAAGCTGGTGAGTGCTCTTTGCTGGGAGGATGCAGCCTCTGCTGTGCTGGCCAGGTCAGTGTGTTCACATTACAGCTTGTGCCTGGTTTCCCTTTTGGACAGAAAACTCAAGGGAAAAGGGGCTCTGCTTCATTTTTGGTTAGTTGGGAGGTAGAGATGTTGCAGAATAACCTATGTACAAGATTGTGCCTTGTTCTGCGTCTGTGGCTGTTGATGTTTCATACAGTCTGATCAGTATCTGGCACCTATTTTGGGAGGGAATACATATGGTAAAGTACAAATGCAGGTGTGGATTTTGTGAACAGCTGACAAAAATGAGCCTATTCACAGATCAGAGTAAAACTCTTTCCACAAACATATAGTTTATGTATTTTATTTGGATTAATTTATATAATCACTGAAACTAAGGTGCCGCATGTTTTGATGAATGTATTTTTCCCTTTCAGTTCTTCCCCTAAATGATTTATCAAAATAGCTGTATTTATAAATCCTAAATCTTAAACCGTTTTCTCTTAAAGCAGTGACTGATGATTGTCTAGTTTGAGATGGTGTAAAATATGTAATTATCTTCTCTTTGGAATTTCTGTAATTTCTTTTTCATTCTGAGAGCATACATCGATAGCAGTGTATTTTAGTTTTTCTGCAATTTTAAATGAAAGCTTATTTTGGGGATGATTCAACAAGCCCTTTGGCTCTTTTTAGGCTGATGATAACCCTCAGCTTCCTTAGTGAAAAGCAAGCCCTGCTAGAATTAGTTTGAATTTTGCTGTAACTGTACTAGGTTCCAGTTTAATCACCTACTAAGAGTCCTGGGCACAGTGGTGTCCTCAGAGAGCTGAGGTCACGAGTGATTGAAGCTCAGATTAATGGTTCAAGAGCACCTTCTGATGACTACTCAAAGGCCAAAAAAAATGTTTGTTTTGACTGTGGGGTGGAAGTTTAGAGATGTATCTAGATGTCCTGAAAACAGCTTTGATTCATTTCACAGCTGAATATACCAGAATATTAGCCTTTCTGCTCTTGAAGCTTACCCCCCTCCTCCCTCAGCTCTTAATCTCTTCTGTTTTTAAGCATTGCTGAACAGATGCTTATGCAGGATAAGATCTAACAAAAGAGAGGCAACAACCAGAAACTCTGTTAGAAACTGAGGTTCAGCTGTGGTCTTAGGTAATGCAGATTATTCCTGAAACAGGGAATGTTCTTTCATCCATAACTTCACTTGCTCTTGTTTTTGTTTCTACTATCTTTAATTCTGGCAAGACATTGATGTAGAAATAGTCACACGTTGAAAGAAAACTGTTTATTTATTGCATAAGTGTTGAAAGCCTTTAAGGTAAACGGAAAGTTTAAGGAAATTTGTTTCCTTTGCTGTAACTTGTTGCTGGTATTAAGCTCTTGATGTTGCAAGAATTCATCTTTGAAAACATTTTCTTTACAAGTGAAATTATTTTTTGCATTGGTCAGCATAGAATCAGTTTTGTTCATCTAACATTGATATGATGGGAACTTTAGAGCCATACATTATCAGAGATGGTAGCCCAAATGCCAAATTCAGTCCCACAAAGTGAGAACTGAATGAAAGTAGTATTAAGACTTTTGTTATTTTGAGGGGTTTCTTTTGATCTGGATTCTACACCAGTTTTGAAATTCTTGATGAGTACTGCTTTCAGACCATGTCAATAACAGAGTCTTTCAAGGAATATTTAATGAGTTTTCTCCAATAAAAATTAAGAATTTATTGCAGTTTGTGTGGTTTTCTAGGATTTAGAAGGAGAATTGGTTTTGTTAGTTTTCATATCTTCTCACTTATTTTTATCTGTAGTAAAACTTTCTGAAAAGCAAAACCAAACATCCAAAACATTTGAAAATAAATTATCTTTGTTCACAATTAGAAACAAACAAGCAAAAATGTTTGTTATGATTGAATCACTGATGGTATAGAAGGTTATGCTTATGCCAGTGTATACCTGTTACTTTGAATTGTGGACTGGAAAGGTACTCAAGGAACCATCCAGTAGAGCAGGTAAGGTCATGTAGGCAAGGAAAGTAAATTTTATATAAACAGGATTAGTTTTAATTGGCATCCTTGCAATAATAACCTTCCTTCAGCTGAGTAATATCCTTTCAGGTGTCTGTCACTTCTATATGCAAACCAGTGCACTTCTTTCTGAATTTGCTGTTTCCAGTTTTGTTTAAGCCAATCAAATAAAGCAATAATTACTCTATATTTGTTGTATCTTTCAACGTCTTTTTTGTAGGAATTCCATCATTGCCAGGAAATTTACTCTGCATTAACTGTTAGATGGCTCGTTGAGTGAGGTGACCAGAGCCATTTAGATTTCTTGTTTGATACATTCTAAAGAAACAACTAAATTATAGTTGAAGCAGTGAAATGCTGACAGGAATACTCGATGGCATCTTTGTAAACTGGCATATTAAATAACAGAATTACCTGTTTCAATGCTTCTGTATCTGTCTAGAGCTGCCAAGAGCTGGGAAGGTTTGTCCCACAACATGGCCCATGGAGGTTGTGCTGCTCCTTTGGCACATGATTCATGGAATCTGAGAAGGGGCAGCACCAACCACGCCATCCTTCTCATTCTTCCTGACCGTGCAGCTGTGTTGAAACAATTCCCTGCTCTAGTGCATTTGGCTACCTGAATCATCACTTTTTCTCTAAGCCTGAGGGTCACTGCTTTTTCCCGACCCTGTTCCAGAGTGATTGGTTGCCTTCTTGTTTCTTTTCCTCTACTTGTTTCCAACAGCCTAATTTGCTGACTTCAGAATTCAGTGTATGGCTTCGTTGAATCCTGCTGGCTTTTGAGCACTAAGCTGCGTACTGGTGTAATTTCTGTTTATACTGTCTTGGTGAAGAGTGGGTCCTTGTTTCCAATCCATTCTGCTTTGAGTTTGACCTAAGTGGGAATAGATCAGCAGCAACTTGGAGAACTTCTCCTAACAGAAGTTAGATCATCAGCCCTTGGGAGCAATCATAAGTATTCTTGCTTGTCAGCGATGGTCTTACACTTTATGTAGCCCCTCACTAACAAGGAAGGCTGGCTTTGTGTCCCACGTGCTTTGCCCTGTCCCTGCAATGATGGCATGAACAGGCCCAGGAGGATTCAGGCCTTGTGGGTGTGTGTTGCTGTTTACTCTGTTAAAGTCTGGAGTTCCAAGCAATGTTCCCCTGATCTGTATTTTCCTGGGGGGCAACAGTCCCATGATAAATTTTCATATGTTATGTTTTCCTGTTCTTAAGTTTTGCTAGAATTGCAAAAAGCTTTTGTTTGTCATTTTAAACATGACATCAATATTTCTTTCATTCTGGTTTTGCATTTAAATACAGAACAAATTACAGACCAGAGATACCCTCCCATTGCCCCCCAGAAACTCCAGATCAAAAAACCCACCCATGCAAACAGAAACACCCCCAAAGCCCTCTACCAATATATGAAATTATTGATTCTGGGAAACTTAGAACTGTCATTGTTAAAACCAAAAATATCCTAGTCTCTCCTTCTTATACCTCTTCATCCACTCCTAGAGGGAGTGTTGGAAATTGCTAACAGTGTTGTGACATACCCATAAATTATAAAGTCAGGCATAAAATATGAAAGAAATGACACCTGCCATATGAGTAAAATGTATTCCAAAATGATGCTATTTTATGACTAGTAAGAATCTTTCATATCCCCAAACAAAAATGCTTTGTAATACCCTAGAGACATGAATGCCATTATTCCATTTCTTTACTGCAAACAGAGGGATATACTTTGTATTTAAGGCAAAAGTGTAATGCCCTGATAGTTGCTACAGCCAGAGAAGTTGGAAGTAAGTGATTATCTATATAATTATCTGAAAGACAGTACTTGAAATCTACTCAGTAACCAGCCTTTTGAATTTATTAATCAATTAAGTTTTTAAAAGAACTATTGTCTCTTCTTGTATCAACGTTTGTACTGAGGTTGTGTTCAGAGACTGGGAACCTCTTATGAAGCTGTATGTGTATTGATGGAAAAGGGAAGAGGGGGAAAAAGGAGTTGCTGGTTTGATTTTTTTTTTTTTAATATATATGTAAAAGTGGATTTTAAGAAGTCTTGAAAAGTCTTAGGATGGGATGCTAAGAGACAATGATACTTTTTTTTCTTTGGAAAATTCATGTGTCAAATTTTACTGCATTTTTGTATTTTCAAAACTAATATAGCTTCTGGGAGCTGGTGCTTGCAGCCTTCTGGCACGAGGTAGTTCCCTGCCATGAGAATTCTGTCCTTATAAGACATGAAATCTGATGGTTAGGCATTAATCACTCTAAATGATTGGAAGGCAGAAATAGGTGCCTCTTGGTGAGCATAGAAACTTGATTTAAATAGTCAAGGAGGAATTTAGGAGTTGGTGACACACTGGATTTAGAGCATTTGCCTGTTACCTCAGGAAGCTTAAGTTAAAACCCTGAACTAGGTCACAAGTGAAAATGAGCTTTATGGTGATGTACAGTGAAAAATTGGCACAGTGCATTACCTTGTTGCCAAGTACCTCAGCCTGCCTTGCCTGTATGCTTTTTGCTCCACATTTTAAAATACTGTTTCATGTTTGATTATAAAATTATAAAATACATATATATGGCTCAGTATAGAAATATATACATACATATGTTTAAAATATGTACACAAATGCATAAAAATTTGTAGATAACTTTATCCTTCACTCATGTTAATCCTGTGATTAGATCAAAAACTGTAGCCAATCTTACTTTAATGTAGAAACTACTGAAATGGAGTTCTATTTAAAGGTAAGGGAAGTAGGTGGAACAAGAGACCCCCTTGGCTAAACTGTGAGCTTCTGAGTCTGCTGAAATGAGCACTGTACCAGAGATGGAAAAGCCAAGAAATACCTGATGAGGACTACCAGGGCATTTCCAGATTGTGCAGAGATGCAGTCAGAAGCTCAGCTTAAATTGAAATTGACCAGAGGTATCAAAAACGACAAGAAAAGTGTTCTTCAGGTATGTAAACAGGCAGAAACAGAACACAACATTCTGTTGTTAAACAGGAGAGGTGAATTAGTCGCCAGCAGTGTGGAAAGTCAGAGGTTCTCCGCACTTGGTTCACTTCTCTCTTTGCTGATGTTGTTGAGCCCCAGGCCCTGGGACAAAAATCTAGGTTGATGCAAACAGACCCACCATCAGCAAAGGAGATGGTTTGGGAACTATTACAGGAACTTCACCCCTACATTGATGGGTTCTGACAAAATCCACCTGAGGCTGATCAGAAAACTGGTTCATGTTCTGAGGCTGCTCTCTGTAATCTCTGAGGAGTCGTGGAGACTGGAAGAAAGCTCGTGACAACTCCATCTACAAAGAGGGCTGAAAGGAGGGTCCAGGAAATTAGGGACCCATCAATCTTCCTTTTGTTTTTGGCAAAGTTATGGAATGAGTTCTCCGGGGCTATCACGACTCGGATGAAGAACATGAGTGGGGAGTCAGCGGTGATTCACCAAGGTCAAAATGTGCTTGATACACCTGATTGCTTTCTACAACAAGGTAACCTGCTTGTTGATCCGGGGTGAGACATTGTCTTCCTGAATTTCTCCAAGGCTTTGGATATGGATTCCCACACCCTCCTGGTACAGAAATGGATTTTTTGGGGTGTAGAGAAGATCTGTTCAGTGGGTGGGGAGCTGTTTGCCTAGTCATGTGTAAACAGCTCCTGTCAGGAGTGGGGTCCCCCTGGGATCAATATTGCACCCAGCAAGTGGTGATCTGGAAGATGGGATGAAGTATATACCCTAACAGAGTTTAGAGATTTTAAAAGAATAATGCCAGAATATACACTTAACCACGTTACTTTTGGAAATGGAGGCTGCCTTGTGGAAAATAAAGCCATGGGGGAAAAGAAAATCCTTTTGCTGTTAAAGAAACTTAAAGTATAACCTTTTTTTGTTTGTTTTCAACAAGAGGAATAACATAAGGAAAATGTGTTACTCTGAGTGATCTTTAAGTAACATAAGGGTGATCTTAAAGTAACACAATCTATGAAGGTACAGAACTTTTCTACATGGAATAATAACAGTGTTAATGTGGTAGGAAAAAGTAAGTAATAAGACCACTTCAGTCTGGTGGAATGTGGTGTTTTTTTTTTTTTAATTTTTTTTTTTTAAATTAATTTCTTCATTATCTTGGCAACATTTGGCCATAAAAATAACTCTTGGCTGAAGCAAACATTGTAAAATGTTAGAGCAATGGGGTGTCTCCTTGCTTCCTGGCAGATTCTATTCTAATTCCTCTTTGCTTCTAACAGTAACTATCTGCATACATGAGGAAACTTTGGGGTTACTGTTGATGTTCTTCTGAATCAAGATTGAATTGTCAGAACTTTGAATGTTTCAAACCTTGTTCTATTTTTTTTCGAGAAAATGAATAATCGTGACAGGAAACTGAGTGCAAGAAGTTCAGTCAGTGGATTGAGCAGATAGCCTGCCTCTTAAAAAACAGGAATTATTTTGTACAGCTTTTTGACCTTTGGAATTTTATATCCAGAGTAGCATTTACAGCCCTACTTAGATGAGATGGTGATATGGGGTATAATATCATGTATTGTGTTTGTATCAAATGCCAACTTGATTTTCTGTCAATTCTTAATTTTAAGCATGGTGCCAGACCTATTTATAGGCAGAATTTTGGATGCCATTTATGACCTAGCCTGAGCATTTCTAATAGAATATATGCTTGTCTCATATGATTTTGTCCATCCCTGATATTAAAATAGGAAATATGAAATGTCTGTGGTATTCCAGGTGAGAGAGGTGAAGCTACATTTCTTTCACTTCATTTCTTTCCACAAAGTTTTTTCCAGGTCAGTGGAGGATATTGTGCTATTTGCAGTATCTTTTAAAAGGCAGTGATCTCTAAGTTGAGATGGAGGACCACTGCCACCTGGAAAATATTGGCAAGATTTGAACTGTTAATTGGTTTAGCGGTTCTGTAGAAAACATAGAGTTTGCTGTTGAACTCTAGATTGACTCAGCTCCACTCAGTTTTGTAGGAAGTTTTCATAAATATTATGTGTGAATCCATCTGTGTAAAACTAAGTAGCATAAAAACTGTATTTGTTGTTAACTTGTGAATGTTTGAGGGTGATACAGTTCTTAGCAGTGATGTATTTCTTTGCTTAGATTCAAGGCAATCAACATTTGCATTGATTTTTTTAGATAGTTATGGCTTATACTGCCACATTTTAAGGAATATATATGCATGTAATCAGAAGAAAAATCTGAAGACAAAAGTTAGGATGGCTTTTTTCAAGATCCATTCTATGCAGCTATACTTTCAGTAGTATTATTTTCTCCCTTTCTATATCAAGCTTTTAAATGAAAATACTCCAATCATTTGTGTAGTGGGAGAGATTACTGTGCCTGTTATTCATCTCATCTCTAGGACTCAATTCATCTATAATTCTGTGAATCATTTTTTTCGAAAAAACTTGGAATGGATCATTCTGACATGTGCTATTACTGGAAACTAAAGGAGAAAAAATTCTTTACATGAAGGAAAAGTAGAAGGCGCTTTATTCATCAGTACTTTTCTTTATGAACTTAATATTTAGAACCATGAGTAGGAACGAAACTTTGCTTTAGGGCCTCTAATTCACAGTGCTGGTGTCTGGCAACTGCTTAGTTTTAACCAATGCAAAAAAAATGGTGCCATGTCATAATTGCTTGAATGATTTGCATTATGGTGTACAAAATTATTGCAACTGTCAGGATGAAGACCACGGGTGAATGGGAATTTTTTTTGTACTGCATTTATGCTAGCCTATGCTAATATTCAGGAACTGTTGATGTAGTTGAATAATAGAAAAATGGCTGCTATGAAAAATGCATGTTTTGAAGACCTTATCACAAATATACACAAATATCTTGTGGAGTTCATTGCTGTTTAAGTAGGCTTCCTCACCATGCAGTGTGACCAGAAGTTGTTGTCTTTTAAGTAAATGCTCATATCAGAGAAAGAGAAAAAAGATTTTCCTACTGAGCAAGTGATTATAAATGAAATTTTCCATGCAGCAATTTCCAGCTGATGTGAGCTGCATTGATCCCATATAATACTGCCTGATACTGGCAGAATTGGATTTGAATTTCTACACTTGAGCAGGCATGATTAACCTCAGTAAGATGAACTAGAGTAAAACCATTTAGTTCCTCCTGTGGAGGAAGTTAGCAATCTTGTGGAATTACTGGTTGTACACAAATCAGCATAAAAGTGGTTCTTCTACTGCTTGCATTCAGGAGAACTGGCTACATTATGTACATTAAATAATTCTCTGGTTGCTCTGCTGGTCAGACTACAGCTGGAGAAGTACCATTTTGAGATGCAGGTGACTTGGAAAAGTTCTAGAAGAAGGAAGTCTGGAAAATGACTCATGAGGATTGCTAGATTAAATTGCTTAATTTGGAGAAGGAAAGGCTGAAGGTAGATGATTGAAGAGATGAGCAGAAAGAGGACCTGCTTTCCAGGTCCGCATTCAGGAAATATGTATAAGTAAGAAAAAAAAAAAGTGATTTAGACATTTAGAAATACTTTATAATAATAAGTGATTACCGAAATAGGTTGCCTGAGAAGATTGTAGACTACTGTCTTTGGAGTTATTATGATCAGATTAGACAAATAACTGAAAAAAGATTTCAGTGTAGTTGGGATAGGTGTTAGGGCATGTTGTAACTGAAATGGCAATTTAAGGGGTTTTTCTCAAAAAGAAAGTCAAGTGCGACTTTGTGAGGAGGTAGAAGAAAATTCTTGAGTAGTTAATGCAGCATTTTCACATTTTATTTTAAAATACAATAAATATTACATTTAATATTACAATACTACCTTTCTCTTCTGCATCTGGTTTGTTTACCAGGTCTTTGTAAAACTGTGCCCACATTTCAAGTCACTTTGTGGATACCCTCAGACTCACATGTTCAGATATCCCATTCTAAACAACCTGTCCTGGTCTGTGTTTTGTGAGTTTATATAATGTTTTGCAACCTAAGCAAGGGAACAGATTTCGTTTATGTAAGTGAAAATACATTGCATAAGTAAGATGCCATGTAAGTTTGGACTTTGGAAGCAACATCTTCTCCTATGAAGAATCCTTTCCATTGTTTTGGGGACTACTGCAAAAATGTGCTATAGAACAACAGCAGTTTTCAGAAACAGAACACCTGCCAGAGTAAACCTTGAATTAATGTTTTGCAGAGTTTATATCTCAGCTAATTTAGTTGTGGATTTTTTTTTTTTTTTTTTTTTTTTTAACACAAGTGTTAAGGTTCTTGAAATACATGATTTATCCTCATGGGGAAAAATTGTTTATGCGTTCTAATTTTGATTTTACTTTTATGGCATTTTTGGATTGTTTTTGAGCATGGTTTTGTGTAAAATAATTTAGAAAAATGAACTCAGGATGAACTGAATTAATCACAAGGGTTTGAGCTTTGCAACAGCAACTGCTACTTTGTCAATGAATAAACTAAAACCTATTTAAGAGCAGGCCTGTGATTATTTGGTGTGTGAGAAGTTGTCATGAATGTCCTATATGTTTCTAAATATAAATTCTTCTATTACTGCAAAGCAGTATGTAACAAGTAGAGGAGTGTGATTGGCATATGCAAATATTTCCTTAATTTATTAAATATTTATTCCTCTTGATAAGTCATTGAAGAAAAATTAGAGCTACAATATGTTCAGTATATCCTGTTTTCATATGTGAAAAAAATAACCAACAGCAAGTTATACAGTAAATGTTAAAACACAGGAAAATCAATGCATTATGCCTTGAAAAGAATAATCTGCCTTTGTGGGTTTTCCAGAACATACTGTTTTTTGGATATTCGTTTGAAAAAAATACTGGAAAACCTTCTTAGTCTGTCACTTAATATTGTGGTATGAGAAATGGCCTCTTGATCGCTTCTGCATTTCTTTCTCACTGATTCAGGCTTGTGCTGTCAGGTGGTCTGAATTTTTTTCCTCTTCTTTATTAATGTATTCAGCTGATCTCAGATCTGTGCAGTCTTTCCCTGCTTTAAATATCAGGCACAAGGTCTCAACTGGAAAGGTTGCCAGTACTTCTATTTATGAAGAACTTGATCTTGTAACTTTGAAGCACACTTATTGATTTTTATTTCTTTTTAATAAAACATATTTTCATAAAAGATGAGAAGCAAAATTTTTCAGCAATGGAGAGAGTAGCTCTTGACTGACACCCCAGTACTGATATTGAAATGGATCCATGGAGCAAAATATGCTCCATATTGTATATTCAGATACATCTGAGGTAGGAATTGCAAAGTAATCCAACATTTCTTAAAATTGTCATTAGAAATGTGACACTAAGTAATTTAGACATAAATGAATTTCTTTGTAACTCTTTATTTAGTAGTGAGTATTTGTAATATTATGAATGTAGCTTATGCTTTGTTTCTCCTAAGGCACCAATATTATAAATCAGACCTCTGTCCATCTACCAGCAGTTTGGTGCATCTTCATGTTCTGCTGATGACAGAAAATAGCCAATGACTTTTCTGGTTTAAATTAGTGCTCCTCTCTGGAAGATTTGGTGATGTTATTTTTTGCAGGAAGATACAGGAGATGACAAGACTGCGTTTTTCACAGATCTATAAATATTACAGCAGGAAAGGCCATTTTAATAACCTGCTCTGACGTCTTATGTATTACAGGGCGTAGATTTCATCTGACTACTCCTTCACTTTGGACCAATAATTTCTGACTAAACTAGAATGTACTTTTTTTCTTGAAATGCATCAGTCATGGTTTAAAGTCTCTGCAGTGCTAAATATTGCCACTGTACATTCAAACTCAGCTATTTTTGCTATTTTATAGCAGTGATAATATTCCAGCTGAATGTAGAGATCCCTTTATTGCACATTTTGGTTGCCCTGTGTTGGCTTTAGCCCTTGCGTTTCTGGTCTGTCTGTCTGCTCAGTGAGACCCTGTAGTGTCACACTTCTTTCATGGAATCTGTTGCTGACTGATTACCTTGGTGAGTGACTGCTCTGTCACTGGTGCTTCTGAATGTCTTGAAATGTGCATTTAAATGTGCATCCGAGGTCTTTCTATTATTTGGTAGATCTGTTTTACAGTACACCGAGATGGGAAATGTTCTCTTGGCATGCACCCTCTAATTATAGGCTTTGATTATAACCCTGCCAACTAGGAAAAAACATTGCTGAAAATATTATGAAAGCTGATGTGCAATTTTAAATGATAAAACACAGCATCAGCTACTCCCCTGTGTGTTCTGTTTATGAGGTTGGAGTCTGGGTGTGATAAACCTGTGGTGCCTGAGCAGGCCACACAAATTGTTCTGCTTCCTCTAATCACTGAGGCTTTCTCAGTGGTGAGCAAGGAATGGGGTGCAATGCAGGCACCTCTGTGAGTGATGAATGCATGGTCAGAGTGACTCACCTGGATTGTGGTTATTTGACAGAATCACTGTTAGTCACAGAGGGAAAGTGCTGATGAATGCCTGGCTTTGTATGAAAGAGAATATTGCCCTTGGCTGGGCAAGGGGTTACCTGAAAGTGGTAATGCTTATCTTTGTGAGTTATGGGATTTGGTATTTGATAACACTTGGAAAGAAAAATAATACAGAAAAGTTCTTGGTGTGATTCAGGAAACTTAAAGTAATTTCTATCTGTCTGGCTATGTATTTATTTTAAATAGAACAAGCCCTTATCTTACCATTTTCTACAAACATTATTGCAAAGCAACGTCATGTTCTTATTTATTTACTTTTTTTTTCAACAAAGTGGAATGGCTGTTTCAAAGGCTATCTACTCTTCCAAAAGAAACTACTTATCAAAAAATTATCATCCTAGGAGACAAGGGAAATTGTTTGTACTTTGCTAGTAGCAAAGGGCTGATTCTAATAAAAACAACCCTTGTAAGTCACCTCCATTGCACTATACAACTACTAAGAAGGCAATGCTCATGACTGCAAATGAGCACTTGTAATATTTCACACTTCTTCCAGGAAAATATATGTTCTGTGAATTGCTAAATAAGACTCTACTTCTGTATATAAATCATATGACAGCACTGAAATGATTTTGATTGGAATATTATGTATTACTGCCTTTTATTATTTTAAAAAAAAGCACACAAAACAGATGAACAAAGCTTTTCTTATTTAGTGATACCTATGCTTAATGATGCTCTTTCCACAATATAGTGAAAGAAATGAGTGTTTCTGAGGATGTATTTATATTTGTTGTTATTTGTCAGACTGGGATGGTCTATTTCCCAGTGGAGTGAGGCCACTGGAGATATGTGTTAAGGCCTGAACAGAATCATAAAGGATGCACAAAATAGAATGGATTAGTGAAGATACAATGTGCTGAAGATACCAGGCTCTTTCAGAGAGCTTTTATGTTAATAGATTATTGAATTTCATCTGCTGTTTTATCACTGCATAGATTAATGCAAAGTAATATATATGAATGGATGAAAAAGGTTCTCTTTCTACATAAAAGGAATTTCTATATGGGAATATTGAGTTATTATCACTCAAAAAAAAGTTACAGCAGATATTTCTGTTTCAAATGTCAGAATAGTAGTTGTTGAAAGAGCAAATAAAATCTTAAATGGGAACAGAGAATAAAATGGAAATAATATTGCTACTGTACAGATTCATGGTTCACTTGCACCTTGAATACAATATGCTGGTCTCTGTTGCATCTCAGTAGGCTCTAGGAGAATACAAGATTTATTAAAAGCAGTGAACAAGGATTTCTCAGGTTGGAAAAGGGGCAGAGGAGGGAAACAAAGGAAATAAAACACAGATCATTACATTTTGAGTAGTACAAAGCATGAACCCAAAGGCACAGCTGTGGACTGAAAGTGTCCCTGAGCTGCAAGTCGTTGAAGGTGGAGTAATGCTGTGTGAAGGATCTGCAGGGATTTACTCCTTCCTGGGGAATCACTGGAGATCACTGGGCAGAGACAGGGAACTGGCTAGGAATAATAGAGTAGCAGGCTGACAGATGTGCTTATTCAAATTTATGTCTTAATTTGTCTTGATCTAGGAGAGTTTTTGTATGGCTGCTGTTGTCTAATTTCAGAAGTAAGTTGTAAGGCAATGGCAAAGCAAATAAGCAAAGCAAACCAAAATGCTCTTAAACAAACCCTCCTTTCATTGGCTTGGATCCATTTTGTGTGAAGGATAATTTTTAAAGTATTTGCTACTGAACTAGAAAAAATACAAGTGAATGCCTGGGGGAAGAAAGCAAATCAATAATATAGAAGAATCAGAATTCAAGTTTTTATGAGCACGAATAGTGTGATGAAAAATATGGAAGAGAGACTTGACTGTTTTCCCTACTCTCAATTTTCTTTCCATCAGAGAGATTCTTTTGGCATGTTGATGATTCGTATTCTGTTGTCTCTGGTTTATTACAGCCCTGTTTTTCCTCTTGTAGGTTAACAGAACCTTCTGGATATTTAACAGATGGACCTATAAATTATAAATACAAAACTAAATGCACATGGTTAATTGAAGGATAGTAAGTATCTATTTTCATAACTTAAGTTTTCTAAACAGTTTGGTACTATGTGTTCTAGAGATCAAAAGAACTCCTCACATAGAGAATGCATGAGCATACAACATGAACAATTTGGTGTTTTGTTTGGTTTGGTTTTATTCAAATATTATATAGAATTTTTTTTTAAAAAAACCAGTATTAGGATTTTCAGGATTGCTTTGAGTTGGCCAAATTCCATTCCCATTCAAATTGCTGGCAGAAATTAGGCTGACATCAGTATTTGGCTGTTGCTGCAGGCCCTCAAAACCCAGCGATAAATTTGTTGCATATTTGAGTACCTTTACATAAGTTCCAAAAGTAGTTACAGAATTTCTTTATTTAACTCATTACCTGACTTATTTAACTGATATCACTGATAAATCAGGAATGGCCTCGAGTACAGAATGCCTGTTCATTTATGTGTTTCTCAAAAGTTACTGCTTCTATAAAGTATTTTCTTTTGCATTCCACAGTTCCTCATGTGCTTAGTTTTGCAGTAGTTTTATGCCTACAGTTTAGATACTTCATGCCTGTTGCTAGTTTTTCAGTTTATGCAACACAGAAACACACAGACATGCCTGAAGAAATAATGAGACACATACATTAGGATGGCTAAGTGTTAATGGCCCAAATTGGTTACGTTTCAGAATTCCCCCCAACCCCCAGGATATGGGTCAGGATTTTGCTGACTCTACTAACATTCTAGAAGAAAATTAACCCCTATATTTCCATGTTGTCAGAATCTCAGTTACCTCAGATATCTGCTCAGCTGCTGCAGTTCAGAAATTGTGTCTGATCTAACTTTGGTCTGCCTATATGCAGACAGTAATTTAAACTAAGGAGGAGTGAAGTTATGGGTGTTTGCAAAATCATTTAAATTGAATCTTTATTATCTAGAAGACCTGGCTATAGTTGAATATGTGTCTGACCTAGCTAGACTTCTCTTTTTACTCAGACAGGCTAGCTCAGGAATATTTGCACTGCACCTAAAGTGGAAACATGCCTCAGCACTGTAGGCAAAGTCTGCTTTGAAGCTGTTCCCCACTCCGTTCCTCCTGTTCTCAGGAGATGGCAGAGGGAGTAGCTGGAGGAATCAATGTGCTGCACAGTCTGGGGAGGAGTAGAGCAACAAGTGACACTGCACCAAATGTCAGCACACAAGGAAGTCACATATGTGTATAATACTCTGTCTTCAAAAATGAACAAAGAGCTCTCTCCAAAGGACCTATCACAAAACCCCACATGTTTTCCAAGCTGACAAATTGCACTCAAACCTGTCAGTAGCGAGGAGAACTACAAGAAAATAATCATTATGTTTAATGGAAAATATATATATATATATATATATATATATATATGTAGGTATATATGTCTGGTAATTCTGTGATATGTGAAAATTCCCCTTTCAGAAAGTTTACAGATCCATTTGGACCTCAGCCAAAGTCTGGTTTCATTTCCCACGTGTTGGCAAAGAGGAGGAGGCAGGCACCTGCACTGATATTGGTTGTGATTTTAGATTTGTGTGTTAAGAGTTTTATTTTCAATAATTAGTGTAATACTGGAAAGAGGATGTGTAGGTGATTTTATCTTGAAGGATTCTTTAAAGTTCATAGTCCTGACATTGTGAAGAAAATTTAGTGTATCAAAATGAGATATTTTAGTTGCTCTAAATTTGTTCTGAACACTTATAAAATCTGGTGAACTTAAGCCTCTTATTAACTTTAGAGATTATTAGCTGTGGACTGAATAAGTTGTTTTTAAATTTTCTAAGATAAAGGGAAATATTTGCTTGCCCTGGCTTTTGTTATTTAACACTTCAAAATATTTAATTACTACTCAAAATGTTTTAACAGAGCTATGTTGGCATGATCAATTCTACTGTGAATTCTTGATCTTGTAATCTCAGTAATTCTGTAAATAATGTATTACATCAATGTTCTTTTTTTCAGCCCAAATGCGATACTAAGATTAAGATTTAATCACTTTGCCACAGAATGTAGCTGGGACCATATGTATGTATATGATGGAGATTCAATATATGCACCTTTAATAGCTGTATTTAGGTGAGTGTATTTACGAATCTTTCTGTCCGTGTAGTCATGTTATGGACATTTTCAATTATTGGGGGGAAAAAAAGTAACATTAGAGGCTTTAATATGCTAACTAGCTTGCTTTATTATTTTAATATTATGAGAACATGTATGTAAAGTTGTATTAGAATGCTTTCCAAGATGTTACAGTTTTGGTTAGGTAATCGTAGCAGAAATTAATTGTTTGGATACTGATTGCTTACATTGCATGGAACGTTAATGCTTATACACAAGCACTTTCCTGGAAACCCCTGACTTACCTTGCAGATACATGGACAAATTTTATATGCCTTGTATACCATTTTTTTAAAAAAAGTTTTTAAATTATATTTAAGAGTCATCTTGTTTATATAGTTAACCAGCAGAATACTGAACCCCATTTCCTTTAACTTTTTCCCCCTAAATGTGCCAAAGATTGCTTAAAAACATTTTTCTCCTTCTCTTTTCCAGTGGTCTAATAGTCCCTGAAGTGCGTGGAAATGAAACTGTTCCTGAAGTGGTTACCACATCTGGCTATGCATTGCTACACTTTTTTAGTGATGCTGCTTATAACCTAACAGGATTTAACATTTTTTATTCGTAAGTATTTTTGTACTGAGTAACTACCTTTGCTTTTTTCAATAGCATAAGAGTCGTACTCAGTGGTGTCTAAAAGTAGGGGGCTGGGCTTGTAATAAATTATTAAGGTATGAGTTAGAGGAAAAAAACTCCTAGGGATAGAGTATGGTTTTTTTGAGTGAAGTCACATGGCCATTCCCAGAGGATGTTTTTCCTGTGCCATATGGAACTAGAATGTATCCCCTCCAGTGTTTATCCAACACATATAGTTGTCATATGGACTAGAAGGGAGATTATATCTGCTGTCATATAAATTCCCTTCTCTTGAACTGGGATCATCTGTTGCTTGATTTTTCTTGTTGAATATACTATGGCTTTTGAATCCTTCCAAGCAATTTCACTTGGATTTTTGTGCCAGCCACAAAGATTTTATTCCATTTCTTTTCCTCTTTTTGGGTATTTCCCCTCCTATCTTCCATCTCAGTCTACACTCTGCCTTCTTAGATCTTATCTGCATTGTGTGTCTTTTAGTTTCTCTGATGGCAAAGTCTAATCCGAAGTGACCAATAATCTCATTGCTTTTGTCCAGCCTCCTTTTCTGTGTCAGCAGCTCCAAAGATGCATCCAGCAGACCTGAGCCTTTTCCTTTTTGCGTGCACCGGTTGTTTGCAACTTTTGTCTCATTTGGGATGTGCATGTGACCCAATGCAACATCTCTTCATATTGCATGCCTTGGTTCAAGAGAGAATTGCTTGGTCCTGTTGGACCTATTTCTTCATGTGACAGTTTCTCCATGGTTGAAGAGATGCCTGTTCCTTTCTCTCAATCCCTTCAGATTCTGAAATACCAGTTATTGGGGTGTGGTGGCCAGCACTGCATTTCTTATGTTGAAGTACATGTAAAATTTTTGTCATATTCTTTATTAGTTTAAAATTCCTGTTTGTGTTTCTGGCCACAGCTTTGCTCTTGGCACAGTACTTGGTACGTTGTCCATGAGAATATTATTGCTGTAATTTGCAGCAGATTGCCCACCTTTGACTGGATAATAAATAGGTATTCAAAGTTTGGGGAACCTCACTGTGTATTGCATTGGAAATGGCAGCCTAGAAGACTGGGGTATTTTTAATTTTTGTCAGTTGACATCAGTAAAGTGCAATCACCTGGCAGACTTTCTATTGTAATTAGTTACATTTTTCAGTTATCCCTGAAGCTTTTATTACACTTTTTTTATTTGTCCTGGGAGCAAATGGCAATAAGACTTGGCATTCTTAAGAAATGAGTGTATGTGCATTCTTTCATTACTTGGTAATGTGGTGCATGCTGCATGTCATTGCCTAATTTTTTTTTTTTGTAGATTTAAAATAAATGAAAAAACTTGCCAGTTTTTAATTCCATTGCATATATGTAATGCAATTCTATGTACTCTGTTCTGTGTCTTTTATTGCAATGGATACTTTTAAAACATTTGTTTTTAATGAAGCAACAGTAACACTTTTTATGACAAAGAAGTACCTACAATTACTTTTTATGGCTGCATTAACTTTGCTTGTGTCACTGGTCTATTGCACTCTGCTTCTGTTACCCTCTTCTTTATTATTTGACTTAATCTTCATGTACCACTTGTATTCCTTTATTTTGGGTAAGACAGAAACACAGAATCTAAAGTGCCGTTTCAGTAGCAAACAACTGTAATTACTCCAGAACAGCCTGAGTAAATTTTCTGTTACTTGGAGTCAGGCAACTTCCTTCCAATTCTGCTGATCCAGTTTTTCTCATTTTGTTTGAATCTTTAATGATCCAGTTGGAGTGGAAAATAGTCTACTTTCCAACGAATATCTCCTGATGGAAAAACTTAACTGTTCACCTTCCTGCAGAGCACTCACTCCCTGTGAGGTCGAGGGAGAGGTTCTTCACAGCTGTAGCATACAGCTGTTAGTGCCTTGAATGGTTTTAATGCCATATGTGGTACCAGGTAAAACCCTCAGGAGATTTGCAATGACGGTCAGATGTGGAATTTTCTATTTTAGCGGTGTAACAAATCGGTCCTTTCAGAAGTGAGTCTCTAGAAGGCAAAAACATGTCTCCTCACTGTCTAACCACAACTACATCTTGTCAAAGGCCAGCCTTGAGCAATTCTTTGCTAACTTTTAGCAGCTCTTTCTTCGTTCAGTTAGAGCTTCATTGAGTAAGGAAGACTGTGAACAATATCCATCTCTCACAACTGCAGGGAGTGGTCTGTATCATCATCAGAAGTTTGTAGTAACGCTTTTTTCTGAGTTTCCTATGAGTCATCAAAAAAAGTTCCAAATCCTATTTGGATTTCATCAGGCATATACCGCCTGAGTTCATGGAAACTCTTGGACCCGCATACTTCCATGTCCTCCATCTTCCCTCATTTCAAGGAGTTGCCTGCATTTCTGGAACCACTTAGCTTAATTTTGCACTCCAGTTGCCTGTGATCTCAGTGTTTGGTAGGGTGTATCACAGAAATGCTAACTCCCAGAACAGTCACAGATTCTTTCAGCTTAGGCTCTCCTGTTTTTGCATCTTGGACTGCAGAGTTAAGGTTGCTCTTTCATTAAGGATGCAAAGCATGAAGTGCTACCTGTAAGTAATTTCAGGATATTAGCCATCTTGTATTTTTCCTTATTTGTTTTTCCCTGTTTTATTCTCCCCAGATGTTAGGCATACTATTTATAGTATGGACCAAAGATACTCAGGAAAACCCTTTAACTGTATGTCTGTGGTGGAGCTCAATTACTTCCAGTGTGGTTGTTTCCAGAGATAACAAGCATTTGAAGGGACTTATACTGGAACACAGGAGAAAAATAGCTAGTGATCTGTCCAGGCAGGGCCTATCCTTCTGCTTGATGTCAATATTGGTTGCAGTGCAAGGTATTTGTGATCCTGAGTGCATCATAAACTTTGTATGTGGATTGGATCAACACCTTTTGAGCTCATTTGCCTGTAAAATCATCAGTACACAGAAATTTTTCATGGTAAAACGTACTTTATCTGACAAATACTACTGGAGTACGGTCAGAGGAAACTCTCATCATTTCCGTTAACTTACATATTTATTTTCTTTCAGAATTAACTCTTGCCCTAATAACTGCTCAGAACATGGCAAGTGCACAACCAGTCTGTCTGTACCGAGCCGGGTGTACTGTGAGTGTGACAAGTACTGGAAAGGAGAGGCTTGTGACATTCCCTATTGCAAAGCCAACTGTGGCAGTCCAGATCATGGCTACTGTGACCTGACAGGGGAGAAGCTCTGTGTCTGCAACGACAGCTGGCAAGGTGAGGTTTGTTTGGTTTAGTGTCCAGGTAATTTGATTTTCTCCCTGCCCTCCTTTTATTGTCACATCATTGCAGCATATTTTTAGTGTTTTCTGAACTGAAGTATCCACTGTCTACTTTCTGTTAGATATTATATATCTAGCAGCCTCTCAGTGAAAAAGGAAGGTGAACTGCTTTGTTATAATGGTACAAGAGTGTCTGTGTGGGCTAATGGATGTACTTTACTCTCAGTATCATAAATCATTGTTTCTCATTACAGATAAATTATTTAAGATCCTAAATGTTTAATTCACTTGCTATAATTATACTAGATGCGTGTGGATTTTTGGTTTTATCGTTTACCACTTCTATTACAAGTCTCAATTGGCTGAGCTTGCTATGCTTAGAAATTGCCATTCTCTTAACAGAAATGTTAAAATCCCTCCAGATTACTTAGCTGATATGCCGTCTTCCCATGACTTCCTGCCTCCGTTCTGTTTTATTGCTGTTTCTTTTGGCTCGTCAAAGGAAATGACTTTTTAACTCCTATTAACTGTCACACGTATTACTCCACAGTCACGATGAGATCTCATACGTTTCACTTCTTAATAATTAATGAATTGTTCATTCAAAGGCAGTCAGTTGCACCCACAGAAGGGAGGTGGTTTAGCAATATGGTCATTGAATGGAAATAGCGTAGACTTATTACTGAGTCCTTTAAAACTTTCCAGATCTGTAGTGCACAAAAAGATCCTGAAGGTTTAATCCTGAAGGCTCTGTCTGCAAGTTGTCAGTAGAATTTGCAGCAAGTCTATTGCCCTTTTAGCTGTGCGTGGATTCCTTGCAATGTCAAATTGCTGAGTACAAAATGGGGAAATGTCACAAATCTTCAGAAATGCTTCTTAGGCTATACCTTGAGATACAGTGCCATGAACTTAATTAGAAGTTTTAAGCACAAAATGAAATTAAAAATCTGACTATCCATGCTAGTACCTTCCTTTCATCTAACATTTCTGTACATACTAGTTTCTCTTTCCTACAGATCATATAAAGATAATTAGCTTCATTATTCCTTGGATTTTCACTGAATCTATGTAGATTTAAATTTTATTTTTTTTAAATTCTGTCACAAATGAGCTGGCTTGGATATAGAATTGTTTTCCCTTACAAAATCTCAAACTTTTATTAAGCTCTCTGGGAGACTGCTTTCTTCTCTGTTTCTTGATTTATTTATATCTGTATTCTCTGTCATTTCTATACTGATACTACCCTCTGTGCAGATTATTTGCAATGCTGGAATCATAAATTTTTCTCTTGCTGTCTGGCAAGCTTTTCTTGTGTTTGGTAATTCAAACCAAGTGGCTGAAGAGTCCTGATTTGTATGCTTTAGGAGAGAATTTCATGTTTCATTTTTTATTACTATTTTCTTTTTATCTGATTTTGAGTAACTTTATTGCCTGTATTTAAAAAAAATCGTTGAAGTGCATTGATTTGGATACATAATGATTAGAACCCCTGATTCAGAATATAAATCCCAGAATTTCCTGTTTTACTGCATGGAGTTTTTCTTTTACAATGATGACATCTTGTGGTTATTGTTGAAGGAACAGCTCTGAAGAATATTACACATTTAAAACAGGCGTTCTAAGAAAAGAGATTACTTTTGGGTATTCTTTGGGATGGAATAACTTCTTTGAGTAAAAAGTAGGGTCCTCTGATTATTACATATGTCTCGTGGAATTTAATTCAAGGATCTTGTAGATACTTGAACCTGGCTGCTGGTTGTACAAATACAGAATAAAGCTTTGATAAAAACTTTTAGACTTTGAAGACAAATAATTGACATAATTTTTATTTTTAATAGACCTTGCATTTAACAAAACATGCACTAGTGAAGTATATTTTTAAAAATCAAATTATTTTTAATATTGCTAGTAATCTTAAATATTTTGAGGTGATTGGTGTAAGAACAAAATTTAGTATTTACAGAAAATCTGATTAATTTAAAATATTCACCCAACAGAAGGAAGGCTGAACTTTTTCCAAAGGAGTATTTTCTTTGAGTTCTGTATCATATTACACTGTCCCATTTGTCACTAATCTGTCTTGATATTATCTAACTGAATGTGCCAATGCCTGCTGATAAAAGACTATGGATGTAATTCAGAGAGGGAAAAAATACGCCTTAAAACTACTGACTTGCTCTCTTTCTTTGCTAGGCACATGTAAAAGAGAAATGGGGATGTGGGTGAGACCAAAGTGGTGGTTCTTGCACAATTTGACCTATTTAAGAGTTTTGTGGAAAGACGCTTTTGCTGGATGTGTTTTCACAGCCAGAAGATTCTCTTTGATACCAGGAACACCATGTCTTGGATTGTTTCAGGTTATAAAGGAGCAGAGAGATTTCCAAACAGTTAAAAACTTCTGTGACAGGTGGAAAAATTCAGGATGACTGGAAGGATAGCAAACAGTTCCACATTTTTAAGAAGGTTAAGTGGACTATCTTTGAAAATGCTGAAAACATTGCTGACTCCTGGGTGACAGGGAAAACAAAAGAGTTGAAGACTCTCTTGGAGTTAAGAAAAACTTTATGGATACTTTGATCATTGAACATCAGCACTACCAGCAAAAGGGGAATATTAGAGAGGAATTACAGGGTGTGTTTTAAATTAGTCTTTTAGAGGATCAGTAGGGTACCTTCAAAGCAAATACAATCCTTCATCTCTATTGTGTTTTGGATTGCATTGAGGTGGTTTGGAAACAGAGGAAGTGCATTCCTTTTATAAGGAACTACACCAAAAATGGGCTCTAGTGTTGCACATAATGCACACCAGCCTCAAACAGACATTCAGCCCTAATTCAAAGTTAAAACACCAATAAAATTTCTGGAACGTGTATAGTTAGATGGTTGGCCCTGCAGAGCTGCTCCTAGCAGATAGAGATGTAGCAGAAGACCAGATTCTGAAATTAAACTAATTAACTTGAAAATAAGTCCATTAGCAATTTAGGCCGCTTGAATTTTATAACATCTCTCTAGGGAAACATGAGCCTTCCTGTAAGGAGAAGAGTAAACAATGAAAGTGTAAAAGGAGCTATGACTACTGCAGTGTAAAATCAGTGTTTTGCTTGCTTGGTACTATGGCATTTATTCTAACAGCATCTTGAGTGTGACCAGAACAGCTCTGTCAATGTCTAACTCAGGTTATCCTGAAAGGACTCACTGGGTTTGGGTTTGTTCCCATTTTTCAGTGGAAGGCTTTGATGTCAAACTCTCTTGTTTGGCCTGCCTTATTCCCTAGTGTTGAAATTCAGCACAGATGTGCTTCTGTGGTGCTGGTTTATTGGACCTGGTGGGGAAGGTTTGAGATGGGGATCAGGAAGCAGCAGGTGAGATGCAGCACTGGGAAGAGCCTGTGCCTGGAGGTCTGAAATCTGAGATTTTGGCCCATTGTGCCTGGATGTGCTTGAACAGAAAGCACACAAGTCTGTGTCTTCAGGGATGAGGACCTGTGATGGAATATTGGCTTTGGACACGCCTGTTTAGGAAGGAAAAAGAAAACAGAAGCAGGTTTCTTATAACTGTTCTGCCCTGTGATGATGCCCTCTGTCTCAAGTTTGCTTTTCAGGTCATCTCCTGGCCAAGTATCAACTCAGAAAGGAGAAACTGCAGTTTTTCAATCTGGGAAATGTCCTCTTAAATATAGGCATTTATACTGTATGTGCATATAAAGACATGTATCCAAGTAACCTTTTTGTCCCCCAATTTTAAGTTAAAATCCTATTTCTATGCTCTATATTTGTAGATTTTATTTTTTTATGTTGATTGTGGAAATGAGAGTTGTGTAAGAGAAGTTTACATCTATAGAATCGGTAGGAAGGAATTGTCTTGTCATGAATGGTTATTTCATATGTACCGGAAGTGTTCTTCAGATTTATCTTCAGCTGGAATTTAACACTTTGACAAGCATCCTTGGAGGACTCTGCAATTTGTAAACAAAATATAGCTATTGTAATTGAAAATCTAGTGTCTGAAAATTGTGCGAAAAAAATCAAGTGTCCTTATTGCAAGAGAAAGAACATCACAGGTAAATGAAGAGCCAGCTCCAGTTTTAAATACCTTTATGGTGTCATTTGACAATTAGTGAAAGCACATTTAGCAGAATTTATTCTATTTGTTTCACTAAATGGCTGCATTAAAGGGGTTGATAATGCTCTCTATGTCTAATTAGGATGAGATTTAGGAAGGGAGTCTCCTGCTATTTGTGAGTTTTAATGAAAAATGTAATCCATTTAGAATAAATCTATGACCTAAATATTTATTTAAAAAGCATACACTTAAATGTAATAAAATAGAACTTGATTAAAATAATTATCTCAAGCAATACTCAGTCCTGAGTACAAGAAGTAGATAGTGCTGATCTTCCTGATAAGGTAAGATACTAAATTTACTTTATTATCTGTAGCACCTTCATTTAAGATTAGGAAGAAAGTGATTCGTGCAGCTCAAGACCCATTAGCTTCATTTCAGCACCACATGGAGTTCTAGACCATAACTTGAGGAAAGAAATAACGAAACATGTATTGTGATTATTAACAAAACAGTTGAAAGCTGAATTTATCAATTAGTTCATACGAAGATAGTCTGTAAGAAAATTGATGTAAAAATGCAATATATTTTATTTGAACCTCAGCATGTGGTGGCAGGAGATCCGTAAAACTGAAGAGTGCAGTGCTTACATAAGGAAACAGTTTGGGGAACTCAGCTGCTTCATCATGGAATGTGAGTGGGTGTGCTGAACACACATGGAAAGGTGTCAGTGCTCCTTAAAGGCTCATCTTGGGACTGATATTTTTACGTAATTTTTGTAATCTACCCATAAGGCTGCTGATGAAATCTGGTAATACAAAGGTGGAAGGTACTTTAAGTATGAAGGAGAACCAGAATATCCTGCAAAAAAGTCTGCAAGTAATGCGTAGGATTTAATTACTTCAGTATAAATTGTAAGACTAAGAGCATTAAGAATTTGTTTTATAGTCTTGGATCGAAATGTGAAAAGTAACATGGGAGAAAACTTGCTTATCTATCTCAATTAGAACATGAACTAATTAACATTATTAATTTTATATACTCTGTAAACTCCAAAGTGCCAATTGCACTGGTAGGATGATCAGTCATGGAAATTCCAGTTAAATACATGAAAGCATTAATAGTATGCTTCATGTTTGGTACTACAGTTTTATGAATACAAGTAGAAACAGATTCAGAAGGAGAACCATTAGGATGGACAGGGCTATGGAAGGCACTAACACAGCATGATTTGATTAAACAAGTAAAGTCAAGACTGGGAGGGAAGAGTGTTGCTGTTTATAAACATTTGTGGGGCATATAGATAGACCAGGTCTTTAAGTACAGTGATAGCATCACTGGTGGAAGAAAAATTGAGATAAACTGATCATCAATACAGCATTTGGGAATTGGAAGGAGGCTTTTGTCTTAGAGCTGTGAAGTTTTCTAGATGTTAGAATAGATACTGGAGCTTGGTACCTTGCTGCCATTAGGATGGACTCTCAGAATCTCCAGTTCAATGGATATTGTGAGCTACAGTTGATCTGAAAGTTCCTGCTTCTTTTAGAGAATGAGAAGCAAAACCTGGTTTTGTTCCAGATGACAAATCTCATGTGATGTCTACCAGAGACTGTACTTGTTCTCAGTCATGGAAGACGAGGAAAGCTTTCCCTGATCCTAGCAGACAGTGCTGTGACGTCTGGCCTTATCTTCTGTGCCAGCCTTGTGGGTGTTGAGAGTGGGATCTGGAGCTGAGCAGTTAAAGGGTGCTGTGGAGCGGTGCCCACCCATGGCAGGCCCTGCAGCCCTTCTGGCTCCCCTGCTCAGACTGACCCTGCATATTCCCCATGGCCAGAATGCCTTTGGGTGATCCACTTTTCCTGCCTGAGGAGATAAACAGGGCTGAGTAACAGCACCCAGGGGCATTTCAAGAGCTGCATCAGCTCATGGGCAGTAGGATTTCTGTGTCATTCCTGGAGGAGCCTGAGTCCTGGCACGGCTTGCTGCCCTGCTGCTTTAGCTGGACAGCTCACTAGATCTCTCTGCCTGCCATTGAGTCTCATTTTCAGCAAGACTGCAGGATGGGGGAAATAATTACGTATAATTACATAATTATATACATATATTACAATATATGTATATAAGTACATATATTGTAGAGCTGTGCAGGGGCAGTGTAGGGATACATGGGTACATCTACTGTTAGAATGCCTAGAAGGAATTACTGAACCATTCCAGCTCAATTGGTCTGACTGCAGGACTGGTTTCAACCACTGAATTGTGATGGTTGAGCATTATATTAAAGTAATAATGCTCAACTCTAATGATCAGACAAACAAAACCAGAATAAGCAACAAATACTTTTAAAATAGCTTTGATTAAATTGTATGAAGAGCACTGTGAAATTTATATTCAACATGTCAATGCTTCTGGTTTTTCCTCCTGGGCTCCCAAAGGAAGAGATTTGACTTGAAGACGATAGATGATGTTTAGTCATTTAGGTGGAAATTGATCTGGTGACTTAAACTACTGGAAGAGATTGTTACTACACTGGGTTCTCATGAAACTCCTCAATAAATAGAAATTAGATTCTTTCTTTTGTGTGGTGGGGATAAATCGCTTTTTTAAACCTACAGAATTTTTTCCTACCTTAGAGGATAACGTAATTGACTTCCAGTTCAGGTTTATAAAGTTGTTTGCTGTTTTTAAAGCATTTCCCCTTCCCCCCAGTGGATTGACTGACACATTAGGAAGATAAGAAAGAAACTCAATTTTAAATGAATGGAGAAAAATCATATTTGCATAAAACATAACAAAACGTATTTTTCATTATCTTTGTTCTGCAGCTGTAGTGCTCTTTGTTGCACAGAAGGCGTGCATTTAGTGAATGTGATGTTTCTGAAGAGAATATGTATTTTTTCTGAAATAATGGTGTATGTATTCAAGTAGGAAAATCTATAAATGATATTTATAAATCTTACATTTACCTTGCTTTTATAAAGCAATAACCATACAAAAGAGTTTTCTTTTAAAATGATGTTTTTATAGAGGCCAGTACTATTCTAATGTTTTGCATTTTTGCAGCTATGTATTCCATTTTTGTCCCTGATACATAACGTGGTCACTCCTTGCCCATGGCAGTGGGGTTGGGGCTGAATGATCCTTAAGGCTCCTTCCAGCTTAGGGCATTCTCTGACTGTATGGCACAGCGGTGTTCCTGCTTTCCCTCTCACTTTTCCTGTCGTCCAGTTCTGATAAAGCACTCAGGCTGGAAGAGGGCTGTCTGTGACATGCATTCCAGCACTGATCAGACTAAGATTTTTGCATTCTTGACTTAGCATGAGGCGGTTTTCTTGCGTTCATTTTATTGCAGTCGGTGCCAGGTATCCGTGTCTGGATGTGCCGCAGGAATTCTGGCTTTGCTCGCCGCTCGCCACCAGGGGTCGCTGCTGGCCGCCACATGCCGACCCCGGAGGCTCGCGGTGACAACCGAGGGATGCGGCTTCTCCTTCTGACCTGCAGGCACCGTTTCCATCATTTTAAGCTCTTCCCTGATCAAAGAATACTTAATCATTTGTTTATTTTAAAGCTCTTTTATATTCAAATTGTTCCCTCCAGCGATTTACTAAAATCACGATTTTGCTGAGATTACAACTCTATTGCTGTATCAATTATTAATGCTTAAGAAATAATATGCTGAATTGTTCATACTCTCATTAGATCTCATTCAGATACCATTAGTCTTTTCTGAGTAGAAGGTGTAATGAACTATGGGAATTGAGTGTCTCCATCGTTTAGTGAATGGAAGGTAATTTGGGTACAAGGGGACGTCCTTCTTCCGTAGTGTACTAGGAAAAGTTGACAGCTGCTTGTGTACACTTTGGATGTCTGGTTGTTTTGCACAGGAAGTAACTGTAACAAGTTGCCTCCAAAATGACAATAAACGTTGGAAAAACATCATCTCCCTGCACTCCCATTCCCACGAGATAATGTTTTAAAGTTATTATAAACTTCATGTACATTACTTATTTAGTAAGTGTGTATGTATATATATATATATGTATATGTATATTATATAGTAAGTATATATATATGCATTCAGGTTTTAAATAAGATCTAGAACATAATCTGATGATGAAGAGATGACATTTTTGTTATTACAGAACAAACAAAAATTCGATTTTGCTGTTCATGGTTGTAATAGTCTATACCTAAAAAATTATGCATTTTGCTGACTTTTCTTACTTTGACAAAAGTGATTGGCTGAAATATATTTGAAAATAATATATAGTGGTTGTGGGTTTGGTGGCTTTGTAGAATGGTCTATAAAATGTTATAAAATTTAAATATTGAAATAATTCTTTTGATAAAGCACTTGATAGTGCATTTTCCTCTTGAAAAATTATGCAGAATGGTGTTTGCAAAAGGCAAATTTTTACTTCTAAGGTTTTAATATAATGTATATTGTAACTTAATTTACTGTAATATTATTTGCTTGATATACACTTATTCTGGTTCAAACACAGTATAGTTTTTCTCCAAAAGTAATATACAGTGCTAAAAGTTTTAGACCTAAATGACAGGTCATTTAAAAATGTGATGCTTTGTGCCTTTCTTTCAATTTGTGACTCACAGTCTGTTTTCTGAGAAGAATGCAGAAATGAATTGTTATTATTTGAGCTAATCTAATGCTTTCAATTAGATTGACATCCCATGTTGTCAATTTTTTCATTGAGCATCTGTTAAACATAAAAGTGTACACCGTATTTTATCAGAATGAGCAATCCTGACATCTGTAATTAAGCCTCCCCTGTTTCTGCTTTATTGGCTTTAACATCCCCGTCTAACAGATTGTACAAATTGCACATTTGTTTACAAAACAGGTCCAGATTGTTCTCTGAATGTCCCCTCCACGGAGTCTTACTGGATTCTGCCCAACGTGAAGCCTTTCAGCCCCTCTGTGGGCCGTGCTTCCCACAAGGCCGTCCTCCACGGGAAGTTCATGTGGGTCATTGGTGGATACACCTTTAACTACAGCTCATTCCAAATGGTGTTGAAGTGAGTGATTCCTCCTTTGTCATGTCCTTTCTGATGGGGCGTAGGGAAAACAGATCCTACCAGGGAGGGAGCCTCTAGTTTAGCTGAAATGTCTCTTTCAGATTCTTTATTAACGGTCTTATTTTATGCTTGTAATTTTCTTATGATTATAGGAAGTGAAAATATGGGCAACATCAAGCTGTAGGTGATATTTATATGTACTTCAGTTTGGTGAAAAACTGCAAAGCACAAAGAGCTTTGTGGTGATAAAATGGCGAAAGGAGTTCAGTGCTGGTATTTTCATACAGCACATTTTGAAAGCCATGTGAATTATTGATGTTAATTTATGGTTACAGAACTCTCGTATTTAGTGCTTGCGCTTTGCCTGCTGGTGCCATGCTAGTAGGGTCAGGCAGATCACCTGTATTCCACTTGTTTATACTTATGGCAATTTGTATGTATGTGTATTTGACCACCTGTTGAAAACAAAGTTGAAGCAGTCGTAAATAGGACCCAGGTGATTTGGATGGTAACTTCATATGTAGAGGCCCTAAACATGGCAAAAGCAAATGTTAGAATATATTTATTAGCATATAATTATCTTGTTTACTTATCCTGTTGTTGTCTACCTGTTGCTTTCTTCCACACATTTGCAATCATCCAGAACAAATCCCATCATCCTTTGGATTTTTCTTTTCTACATTTGTAATTTTTTTTAACCTCTTTTTTCTAATGTTGTGCATTGATTAATTAATGAAAATATAGTGGAAATTAAAATCAGCCACATAGTAAAGCGGGTGCCCAACAGTAAATCTTCAGAGTAGAGCAAAAGCATGGGGCATGAGCAGTTTGGGGTGGGGTTTTTTATGTGACTGATAACAGAACAAGTCTTCTAATTTCTGTTAGTTACTTCTATTTTCTGAGATTGTTAGTGGGTCCCTGAAAGAGCTGCTCCTATTCTGCTTGAGGAATATTTAGTACACTGTCACAAGTTAGTGCACTGTTGTAATAGTTCAAAGGATCGTGTTGTCCCACTAACAAATTACCGTGTCAGAGTTAAAGTTAGCTTGAACATACAAGCCCTTCTATTTCCTCTGCAGGTTGAAGATGTTTCTTTTTCTGTTTCTCTCCTAGCTACAATTTGGAAAGCAGCATATGGAACGTAGTGCCTGTATCCAAAGGGCCACTCCAGAGATATGGACACACTCTTGCTTTGTATCAGGTTTGACTCTTCAGTGTTCTCTACAATATATTTATATATGTGTGCTGTTAGTGATCTTAAATTGAGTCACCATGAACAGAGACTTTTGAGGATAGTATAATTTCTAAATATTTTGTATTAATGTTTTCTTCAGTACTTTGGAGTATTGCACAGTTTTTGGAACAGAGATTGTGAGATACTTCTCCATCACTTTGCTGACCATAAACCTTCTGAGCTAAACCTGCCTATATAAGGCAGAGGTGTGTGTGTGAGATATAACTGGGGTTGTGGGCAGTGCTCTTGCTCACCAGGCACCATCCCCAGTGGCTGAGCCCCACAGGCAGAGCCAATTGCTGCTGGGAGGGTCCTTTGGCAAAGGATGGCACAGGTGTGGGGATTGTTCAGGGAATCCAGGAGCACAAGGGGACAGGACTGGAGGGAAGGCTCCAACATATGCCTGAGGAGGCTATCAGGGGGACAAGCAACAAAGGGTGACAGGCTTGTTAACTGTGACAGAGAAATACAGAATTGGTGTTGCAAATTCTCATTTGTTTGAGTAAGGCACCCCCAGCAGGGAAGGACGAACAGGGTTGTATCAAGTCAGACCGAAGTGCTCATCTCACCTGGTAACACCTCTTGAATAATAATAAAAAAAAATGACAGGAACTTACAGAAGTTTCCGCAGAATACTGTCCTACTTTGCAGCTTGGATTACCTAAAATAGGGTAGTATTTTTGAGGAAAAATTATGAATCCCTCTTGTTTATTTTTACTTTTTTCAATTTTGGGACTATGTATTTATTTTAATATTGACATATTATTTCTTCAGAACTGATTCCAGGGACTTTCTTTGCCAGGTTTGGGGTTTTTTTCCCCTACTGTAAGTTTCTGCTTTTATTTAGCTTTTGCTATGGAAATACATCTACCATGGAGAATTCATGTGGGAAAGTTAACCTCATTTTATTGCTATGGCTTTCACTTCTCAGAATACTCCTTCAGACAGTCTGTTGGCACCACAAAATATCTAATGCATTTGAAAAGTGATGTCTTAGTATCTCATATATAAATTTTGTAGGCATCTCGTTAAGGTGTTTTGTGTCTTGCCTTGGTATAAGTCTGTTTTTTGTGGTGGAGTTTCTGAACTTTGTTTTGAACTGTACATTTTCTTCTAAGTTTCCATTATCCTTCTGTTAAGTTAAACTTTATTTTGTTATTTGTAATGAAAAGGGTTTTTTTCTTTTTCAAATAGGAAGCATTCTTGTAATCTGAGCAAAAATGTCTAGCAATGTCTTAGAATTAATGTTTTCACATTTCTTATTTTTCTTTTGAAGGTCTTACCCTTTTAGTTGTACAGCTTAGTTTCTTTTTATGTTTGGTATTCTTCTATATAGTGAGTGCTTCCTCTAAGAGGAACTGAAGGCTGGGCTGATACTTTGTTTTGTCTTGTTTTCCTGAAGTCTGTTGTTCTTACAGAGATGTTGAATCTATGCCTGGCATGGTGATTACTGTAGAGGTGTTTTCAGTAGTAATATAAACTAGGTTTTGTGTATACCCTAACATCAACTCAAAGCTTGCTTTTCTTCCTGTTAGTTTCCTGATTCATTACTAATGTATTATCTGTTCTTTGAAAGGTCAGATCTTTTTGACCAGTGACTTTGATTATTACAGATCTTGTAGAATGTGGACTTTTTTTTTAGTCAAGAAAAATTTGAGTAATGTATCATTTAACAGTTCAGAAAAAAGGCTTAAAATGTAATTTAACCTTTTCATTTGGCAGTGCTAATATTTTCTCAAGACATTCCAAATTAAAGGGTAACCATTTTAGAAGTCCTTTCACCAGCAAATATTAAATATAATGGATCTGTGTCAATTCAGACATCTCTTTGGATGTCAGGCGAAGAAGTGCAACTAATGTTAATGATGAAAGCTGCCAGCAAAGGTATAGTGAAGAAGCTGTGGCTGTTGTTGAAGACATGTTAATTAGCATTTAGGAATCACTATTAATGAACCTATAATAAAATAATTAACTACTATGCTGCTTGTACTGGTGATTATGTCAAATGTCAGAAGCTACATGGGCCAAAAGGAGCTGATCATGCTAGTCAAAGAAATTTCAAGGGGAAAAAGTATGCCCTTCTGGAGTAAGTTCTGACATTATCTTATTAAAATAAGATTCTGATGTTTTTCCTTTTAGATCTTCAGTCTCTTGAAAAGAACAGAAAAAATAATTTAGAGTGAAGAGCAGTAGTGCATAATACCTAGAGATGGCAGCTTTGAGCTGTGTTTTCAGCTCTGTACCAGTAATTGTGTAATGTTTCCTTTATGGTTGATAGGAAAAAAATATCCACAGAGAAGAAATTAGATTAAAGTTTTGACTTGAGCTCGTGAGATTTCAAAGCCTAGAGCTGGGCTGGAGTGAGAGCACAGGGCCAGCATTGCCCGATGGTGGTGCAAGGTAAATTGCAGCTGTGTGATTGACTCTGTGGAGAATGAAGTCAGTTACTGTGCCCATTTCCCTCAGAAAGCTTCTTTGGTAAAAACTGAGTTACTGTTCTTCTTTATTCTGAAGAAAAGAAGATCTGAGGACTCCCGCTGATGTGTAGTTATAACAAATCCTCAAGACTTTTTATGCATTTATAGAGGGGAGACCATAAAAGAGCTCTTGCTTTTAGAACAACTAAGCTGTTAAATAGTGTTCAGGCTGATTATTGGAAAGATGCTGTTAGCTTGTGGTTCTACTGCATCTCAGAAATTGTATGTAGTTTCTGGCACCTTCATACTGAAAATATCAACGCATTTTGAAACAATTTATATAAGAAATAGGCTTATAAAGAGACTGGAGGAAATGACTTGTGAGGTTTTTAGAGTAGATACATATAGCGTTGATAAGCATGACTAGGTAGGGAGTTAGAGGAAATTCCAAAATACTAGATCCCTGGAATTAAGGAGAAAGAGAGTTGCCTGCAAAGTGTATATGTGGTCACTGCTGGAACTTTACTCAGTTTTTGGTAGTATCACCAAAATTGGTTGAATTTGGCCTCATAATTGAACTGTTGGTGCTGGTCCCAAGACAGTGGAAGGATGGCCGGGCTTTGAGGTTTGTTTCCTTTGGGACTGGTGATGGAGATGAAGCAGGCAAGCTGATGTAGTAGTAACCATAAAGTACACAGACCATTTTATGTAGAGTCAAATTTAATTTAACTCATTTGAATTTTATGAATTTTACTTCCACTTTTAAAACTTTATTAAGAAAGGGTAATTGTTTTGATTCTTTTTACAAATTAATTGGTATTGATGTTGAGTCTGTATATATCTTCTGGTATTTTTATTAGTTTCATCAAAAGCTGGTGTTAACAAAGCAAAAAACCTTTTCTTTATTATGAACGAGATAAAATCTTTCACCAGTTGGTTTATTGTTATTCTTTTAATGCCTATTTTTTGTTGGCTATTGTAGTATAATTTGAATAGCACTGGAAATACAAAGGTGTTTTCTAACTATTCTTTTAAGTAGCTATTGGTAGGTTGTGTCAGCAATTTCTGCAGTTTTACTGTTCTGTGACTTTGAATTACATCTTATGTACAACTTGCTCTTTTATTCTGATTTGCAGATCTCACAAGTGTGAGATGAGCTGCCCTACACTTTTTGCCTTTAGTCTTGAGAAAAGCCAAAATATTTAGAGTTCTCTTCTATGAAGTGGCCCTAATTAGTCAAGAGATTGGTTCTTTATGTAGATGTTTGTATTTTTCATTCCTTGTTTCAATGTTATATTCCAGTAGGTTTGAAAGTCCAAGTGAGGTCATCTTTAACTAAATCTACCAACCACTGGAAAACTGCAAATAATGAAGAAATAAAGTCACAACACTCTTGATTAGGTTGACCTCCTGACGTACAATGTGGTACAGTATTGCCTTGACCTTGAATTTGGTCTTGTTGAGAGCATAAGTTAAAATGTTCCTCTCTTGTAACTTATTCAGGCTCTTATTCAGAGAGGATAAAGTCTCACAACAAACTAAGAATTAATAAATCAGGCTTCAGGAGGAAGGGTTAAGTGAAGACTGCTTTCCAGTCTGTCAGACCTGGTCTAATGGGAGGATTACTGGATCAAGTAGAAATGTAACTAATTTTAAATTTTGATATAACACATAAAATGCTCTTGATACTGTTAACTGTTTAACATATTAAAGTGGATAGCAGTTTGTGGAAAGGAAGAGGAGGTATTAGTCCCAAACCAGGTGGTACACGTTGAATGCAAAAGACAGGCTTGTGGTGGATGAGTTATTGCCAAACTTGTGTTTTGCTTGAGAAAAGGAAAATCGAGAATTTCTTTAAAGATGTACCGATTTGACTAACCTTCTAGAAATTTCAGGTAGAAGTACAGAAAACAAAAATCCTAATAAATGTTAGGATTCTGTTAGTTTACATAAAGTTAATTTCAATACCAAGATGTGGATACAGTTTAGGAGAGAAAAAAAGATTGATGATCTTGTTTCAAGAAAATAGAGAATGACTGTTCATGTGGTCTGTGAGTGGCATTTCTTTGGCCAATTCTTCAGGAACAGTTTAGATTTACACTAAGAATTAAGGCAGAAAAACTCATTTCTGAGAGAAAAACTTTTCTGTGTAGCATGATATAGTTAAGAAACACAAAGTGAAAATTATGTGGTTATTTTAATGTGATTAACTTTCTTCCAATTCATTAGAACTGGATTATAAATTACCCCTTTGTTAAAGGTTTTTTTAAGTGGTATCTACCAGATAAGATTCTTTTGGAATGCAGGCAGGATTTGCATAAGAGTGTGTCATTCCAAGGTACAGCTGAGCAGCTAAGTATTGTTCCTTTAGGAAAAAGAAAAATTGTCAAGTCTTAGGAATAAAAATATGATAAGTTTTAGAAGTCTTGAATTACTGCATTTATATGAAATATAAAATCAATATTAACACTGAGATAAGGTGTAGGGAAGAGAACATGTCCAAGGTCAATAGAATAAATTATTTTGGCTGATCAGGATTCACTGTGAAGTGTATATAAATGTTACTCTGCTCTGGTGTAGTCTCTTGATTGGAACTTAAGGGAGAAGTGAGAGCTCCTGGTATTTTGGTAAAATTTTAAAATATCCTCCTTGATCTGTTTAATTTTACCTCAATGTAAAATGCTTCTCTGTCAAGGATCTTTGACCAACCTCTTTCAGTCTTGACCATTCTCAAGGAGAAAAAAGAAATGTTTATTCGTATACTTAAATTGAATTTCTTGTAATCCAAACTGTGTGCATCATGTCTGGTTTATTTGCTGGATTACCTTCAGAAGAGTCTGGCTCCCTCTTTTTTAACCTATCCCACCAGGCATTTAATTTTATTTGAAGTATTTGGTTATTTAGCAAACGTTGTCTCCAAAGATGATGATGGTATCAGTAAGATGAAGAAATTAAGAGGAATTTTATGGCTGTTGTATTAAGTCTTCCAACATTCAAATTGTGACAGTTTATTTTTTCTCCTATATATGAGTTATTCTCTTGGTCTTATTTTGTCCAGTCAAAAATGTGCCTGTCATTCATTACTCTGTAAGAAAAATCCTAGATCAAAATAATATTTTCCTCTCTTGAGAAATGTGATTTAACTGTTTTGTTCAAATCCCGGCTTTGGTCTTATCATTCCTGCCTTCTGCTGTCATCTTCTCTGTCCAATACACACACTCAAATATTTACAGACCGTATACCTTTTGTCATCTTTTTTTATCATTATGGTTCATCAAAATTTTCCACTGAAGTAGTTTTTTTCAGGGGAAAAAAAACGTGGTTTGAGAAAATGGAAACAAGTACTGGAAAGTTTTGGTTCTGTTGAAGCAAACAGGAGATGCACTGGCTGTTTTGGTGGCTTGGACCTGAGCACCTGCCAAGAAACCAACTGATGTGATCTGTAGGTGGGAATGTCATGATTGAGTGAGCTGTCAACCTGCTCTGTTTACAGGAAGAAATTCCTCATTTTTCTGGAATTCCCTACTGAGCAGGAACTCTGAAAGTTCAATAAACAGTGTACTTTTCTATACTTCAATTTGCATAAAGTAATAGTCATGTGATATTTTGGTTTAAAAGCCACAACGTCTTTCAAGGTTCCTGTAACTTCTTCGAGAATGTTACTCATATGATGTAATATATCTAATATGGCCGAGGTTTGCTGAGTAAATGCTCAACTTTTCTGTCTCACACTCTAATTGAATGTGTTGGTTTTGATGCCTGGTATCAGAACTTTAAAATATGAATGTGTTGGAGGCCTTGTATCTTCTTGGTGTTTACCTACCTGTTATGTTACCTCTTCCATGGAAAAATCTGCTTCTTGTCCTTCTCTCTCTTCTAGACTGAGGACAGTTTTTAAAATCTTTAATTTGGGCTACATTCTTCACACTTTTTTGCACTAATTTCACGAAGATTCTCAATTTTATATTTTTTGTTGCCTTTTTCAAAATATATATTATTTTACTTTTCAGTCCTGCCTGGTTTGCTATCTTATAATCAAATATCTACTATGCTTAATTCAAGTAAATGTCAGCAGTGTTTGTGTACTAGGACACGTTAAGCTCTGTATTTCATATGTTATGTCTTCCAGAAAGCCTCATCTTTAGCATATACCTTGATTTATATTTAATATAGAAGTAATTTATAAAGGTAGTATAAAGTTTATGAAGTGATTCCTTCTTTTCTGTGACAATTTTTATGCTCCGTAAGACCATTTGCACTCATATCATTCCTACAATCCATTCCTGCTAAGGTTTTCCAAATAAATGTCTATCTTCATGTGCTTAGGACGTTGGGTTTTGGCCTGTATAGGTATGTGTGTAACATTTTTTTAATTTCAGTTCTGTATTTTTTCCACTGACTTTGGTCTCTCAGCTTGTTTTTCTCTCTGTTCAGCTGATCATCACTTACTTTTAAAGTGTTTTTCACCAGTGCTAGGATCTTCTTAATCTCAGAAATAGCCCTTAGCAAAGCTTAGTTAAATCTGGTTTTGTGGCTGATAAAGCAGTTGTCATGACCTTCTTGTCTTTTTCTCTGTGGATATCCTTGTATACAGGATCTGCTGTGTCACCTAAAAGATTGCTTCTCACAGAAGTGTTCTTTTATCTGAACTTTGAATCATTTAAGCAGAACTGTGTGGAGGACTTTGCTATTGTCAGCTGTCTGAGAAATCATTTCAAAGTTCATGCAGCTCTTCAGGTCACCTTTTTTTAAAGTGTCTTTCCTCAGTGTCAGAAATATTTTTTTTTCAAATATTGTTGTACAGCCCCTGCAGCTCTCTAATTAGCTCTCTCTTTATGCCATAGTCAGTTATCAGCATTTGAAAACAAGTGGTTCACAATTTTAGTGATGCCAGTTTGACTTTGGAGATCTATGTGGTATTGTAAGGAATGAGCCATGTAGGATCCTTTCAAGAAGAATATTTGTTCAAGCCATTCCTTTGGATCAGTGCGCATCCTTCTTCAGATTTTGTGGGTCTTTACCAAGCTCTTTGAAATGTTTTTTCTCCTAGGAAAAGAATGGTTTCAGATACATATGTCTCTAATCCTACTACAAATTCCTGCTGTGAACATCTTTTGTTCAAACACCACCAGTAGCACAGAGTATCCCTGCATAGGAATGATTTAAATTCCAAACTGAAAAATGTTTGCCTGCCTCAAATGAAAAAAAATAGTTGAAAATTTTACAGAAATTTCAAGTGTTCTGTTGAAGATACACTGGAGAGTTTGGTCAGGCATTTGCTGACCAATCTCTCTGGGTAATGACAAATCTTTTCTTACTGTTCTGGACTGTTCCTTACCATCCACCACAGGTGTATAGGACATTATAACCCTCGAAAACCTTTGTTCTGCTGAACTGAAAAGACTTGTCATACTACTGATCACCTGTATTTGCAATGCCTTCCCATTCATAAGGACTCAAGAGTTACACACTTTCTTGATGTGTATGATGATAATAACCTGAAATTTACTTTTCTATGTTTACAAATCCATCAACTCCTTTTACAATGTCTGAAAGTTCTGTATGATTGATGCAGAACTACTTCTTTGGTAGTTCCATTCTCTTCCAGCCTCTTTTCCTGAGTATTTCATGCCAAGTCAAACTTTGACAAATGTGCTAAACCTGCAGCTTCGGTTTTCTTTTTTTCTTTTTTTTTTTCCTTTTTTTCTTTTAAATTTAAACCTAGTAAGGCTGAGTTTAGAATAAGCCACAGAATATTACACTGCAGAATGCAGAAGACAACTGTACAGCATGCAAAGGGGATGCAGAGTGTGTGGGGTGGTTATGTCCTAGCAAAGACATGAGTATCAATCTCAGAACCAAAGGAAGTGTTTTCCACCCAGTATGAACTATCCTGGAGCAAGTCTGTGAAGCCAGCAATCTGGAATTTGTTCTGTGACTTTGCATACCTTGGCTTGCAAATCCAGATGAAGTGAAATTTGGTAGGATTTGCTTTCAGTCAATATTTAAGTAAATCACTCTCTTGTGCACGTGCTAAATGAAATCCCCATAGACTGAGTGTGTGGAAAATCACATTTTAATTCTGTGAACTGTTCCTTAAGAAAACAATATAATATCCTTTCTGTTTAGCTTTTTTTAAAAATAGAATGCCGCAGTATGGATTAGAAGAGCCATGTAATTAAAGGTTTTCTAGTTGAAATAATCTCTTTGAGATTCATTTTGGTGTCATTTTCATGGCTAGGTTTATTTTTCAGAGAAATAGACTCCTTATCATTGTTGGTTTAGTTTAAGTATCATTGCCTGGGATTAGTGTCTGATATTGAGCTGGTTAATGTAAGATTAAATGTGAAGATTTAAGTCAGATTGCTCAGTTATGAAATATTGCTCAGCAGAGGAGTATGCAGTTCAGATATTACCTTTCTGTAATCCATTATTTGCTTTCTTCTCTCTCCCTTCCCATTTCTACAGGAAGACATCTACATGTATGGAGGCAAAATTGAAACGAGTTATGGCAATGTCACTGATGAACTGTGGGTTTTCAACATACTCAGTCAAACGTGGAGTACCAGAATTCCTGCAGTCCTTGTCCATGGACAGCAATATGCTGTGGAAGGTCATTCAGCACACATTGTAGAGCTGGACAGCAGAGATGTGGTCATGATTGTAATTTTTGGATATTCTTCCATATATGGTTACACAAGCATTGTGCAAGAATACTACATCAGTAAGTCACTTTCAAATCATTTTAATCACATACTGATATAAAAAGTGTGCCTTTTTTTAAGTGAGAAAAAGTGATTTTTTTTTTTCGAAAAGAAAAATGTTTATTTTCCAAAATATATAAAGCCTTATTTTTTTTTCCTTCAAGTTATGTGCATAAGATTTCTTGTCAAGTAATAGTGTTTCATGTGTGTTTGGAGCACCATGACTTTTTCCTTTTTTGTACATGGTCGTGGTACCCTAAAGAGATAAAAATTGAAACCAGAAATTCCTCACTGTGGTAATTGTGATGAAATGTAGTTTTTTAACACAGATTTCCTATTTTTACCATGCACTAGAAGAGCAAAATCAACAATAATTTAGTTATTTTAAAGGTTCTTTTATGTTGGTGTATTATTTTCATTCTGTTGTATTGTTTTTAAATATAATAGCTTAGTTCATCATTATATATAGGGTTTTCTCTTAAAGATATACATGTTGCTGTTGGAGGTAATAATTGAAAATGAACTCTAATTTTCTGTAAATAACCTACCATATCTGTCTGGGTTTCCCCTTGTGAACTGCAAGCTGTTTCTGCGGGTGTTTTTAAATGCTAAAATTAAATAAACCAAGAGAAATATTTTTATCATATATGTGGTACAGCTAAGATACTATTTCAATGGAATAATATTGAAAATCTACATCTGATAAATTCTTAGGAATATTTATATGCCTGCTAACTGAATTTATAGTCTTCTACTTTTGTTTATCTGACCCTGTTATTTATGCAATTGCAGAAGACATAATACAAAATTTTAAAGTAATACTTACGTGCTAAAGGATGATAATTGTTTTTAATTGTTCCATTTAGCTTATTTTTTTCACGTATGCATATTTATATAAACACTGTTTAAACAGATTTATAGATTGGGGAAATCCCTTCAAAACTCAGATGATTCTTATGCTCTCTGGCATTATCTCTGATGGCAGTGTCAAAATTACATAACAGTGTTGAAAAAGGATAAAAGTGAATGGCAGTAAGAGGAAGACACCATAATGTGCTTTATTCACACTGAAAAATTCCAATTTAACTGCATAAGAGCTACCATAAAACTCTGGTCTTAGAATGATGTTTCACAGCAGTATTCTAAGATTTGTTAAGCATTAAGAGCCATTTTTTTTTGGAAAAACTTACTTTCAGAAAGTTGTTTTTTTGACTTATCAGAGATTTTTTCTTTTTTTTTTTCTGTGAAGGTAACGATCTGTTCTAGCTTTCTGCATGCTTGTTGACTGTAATGTCTGTTGGAAAACTTTAGATGATTTGCTTCTTCTGTTGGAACTTTAAATTATTTGCTTCTTCACATGCTGCTAATTTAATATGGAGCAGAAGTACCAATTTTATTCTCACCTATTATTGTTGTTAGTTTAATTAGGAAGAAGGGAACATGATTTGTAAAGTAAAATTTTCTGCCTGGCTGATTTTATTGATGGCCGTATGGTTGAAATGGACAGCTTGTTCCTGTTTTAATTTTTTTTTTTTTAGTGTTACAGCTACGTTTGTGGAGGATTAATAAAAGTTTAGCAGTAGTTGAGCATATATAACACACAGAAACAAAGAAAAAAACCCCAAACTTTCCCTACCATGGTGATAAGCTTGGAATAAGAGAAAGCAGTTGTCTGTCAGTTATGTGTCAATTATTCTCAACTTTTAATGTCTCCTTTTTTAGAGTTTTATTTTTGTCATATTCTAGTGAGAAATATAATTTATTAGAGAAAACGTGCTTCGCTTGCATCAAACACAAAGGAAAGTTGTAACAGTATAGGATATTACTGTGGAAACCCATTGACTTCAGCAAGTCTCCTCAGCTGAGGAAGGATTGATTATTGGGGCTCACAGTGCTTTGCAGAACATGGTGTACCTGAACCACTGCTGCCACAGAATTCTCATGTTTCATTTCACCTCACTGCATCCCACTCCATTCCCTCCCCTCTAAGTTAAATGAATTTTGTGGTAAATTTTCCTGAAGTCTGTGTTGGCCGTGGTGTTTATCTAGTTTTGCAGCTGTAAGAACGCATTTTTAACCATAAAATTCCAGCTGGTGGTTTGAATTAAAAATGACAGGTTTTTGGGAGGACTTGAGCACTTCAGGACCAAACTTAAAAGACAAAGGAAGGGAGAAGTATTCCTGTGAACTCACCTGAACAGGAAATGAAATTTCATAAAAATAAGGGTTTCTGATGTTATAGAAAGAAAAAGAACCCAAGTTTTAATTTCTCTGCTTGCTTTAAAAGCATATTACTTTAACATTTCAAATTGCAAAGTGTTATTGTTTCTACATGTTATCAGTGATGGCTTTTAGTCCTAATGAAGGCTATTTTTTAAGCATTTACCACATGCCTACAGAAAGAAAGAGATATAGAGGCAGTTTATCCTTTGGTTCATATGAACTGAAACCTCTAGGATCCAGTTCTTTCATGAACTTGATACATGGAATTCTGGTGCTAAAGCCATCTTTAGTTGCTGTGGCCATGATTTCCAAGGGGGTCTAGGTTAAGAAACACCTGAAGAAGTTTTAAATAATTGTGGAAATAGCTAGCTTTTCATGAAGGTATGTAGTTCTTGTTAAAAAAAATCCATGCCAATCAAAGGTGTATCTGATCTCAAAATGTCTCTGGCATTGTTGGATTAGGGGAGAAAGTAATTTTTCTTTTAGGGTAAAATAAATTCTGGAATAATTGGACAGGGTTTGCAGGCAGATTTTCCCCATGCAAAGGCACATGAATTTATTTCCACTCAAAAGGTGTGGTGGTTGCTGCTGGAAGGAAGGAGCTTCCTGTTGTCCTTTCTTGCTGCACCCAGACTTACGACTTCTGAGGAACCAGTAAATCCTGATATGGGAATTACGTGAATGATTTTACTAACTTGAACCATAAAGCTTTTCTGAGTTACTCCCCAGGGAAATTTATTTCCCTTTAGGTTAGCAATACCTCATAAACCTTCTAAGAATCTCAATGTGAGTCTCAAGGTGAATATAATAATTGTGTTTTGTTTTAGCTGAGGTTTATAAAGGCTCCTTATATTTAAGAAACTTCTGAATAAGTCTTCTGTGATTTTATTTTATTTCTTTTACAAGACAGAGATTTCTTTGGATTAACATAATATCACTGTATTTTAGACTGAATTTTTTATGGCTTTAAGAAGTAGATTATAGATTGCTTTTGATTAAAAGTATTTCTTTGAAATAATTTAAAAAGAAGTGGCCCCATGATGTAACATGCCTCCTCTTTTTTTGTTAAAGTTAGCATAAGCTTCCTGGTTGCTTCTAAAATTTTCAAGTTTGTGACTGTGGTAAAGTGAAGGTGGCACACCTAGGTGCTTCTTGGACATTTTGTTCTTTTTACCTGATCTGTCTGAAGGTTGTATTATGATAAGGTAAGGACAGATCAGACCAATGTATCTTCCTTATTTTTACACTATGTACCAACCTTGAAATTTAAATCTGGAAAAAAAAAATTAAAAACTCCAATTGCCTTATTTCTGGCTTGGTTGTTCATGAAGCTCTTTCTACATTTGACTTTTTCAGCTGTTGAGAATGCAGTTTCACATGACTAATTTGGTCAATCAAGTACTTCTTATTCTTATATATATATTTCTATATTCTTATGATATAATGATAGAAAGAGGGGGATCTCTGAGTATGAGAAGGGTTGGGTAAACACCTTCAATAAAAATTGAATTTTTGTTAAAAAAGAGGTAGGTCAAGATTCATATCTGTAGTAAACTGCTTCAAAAAGTCAGATCATATGCATGGTAATGTCTTTAAATGTAGACAGGATTGTATTTTTTTCTGAATAATGCAATATTCAAGATGTTGAAGTTTGAATGAAGTCAAAACCGTATGTACACATTTCAATATTTGAAATTCTGTTAACTCAGCTAAATTTTAAAATGGACAGCAGAAGGAGCAACTGTTACACTGCTTTTGACATTCATTTCAGAAAGATGTTGCTGGGCCTCTTTTCTTGAATTTAGGTAGTTATTCATAGCACATATTTTTTAATTCAAGAAGGATCAGGTTTTCCTATTTCTGCCCAAATCATGTAAAGTGATGCAATGTACAATGTTACTGTGACAGTGTTCTAAATGCTACACAGAATCATAGACCCATTTAGGTTGGAAAAGACCTCAGGATCATCAAATATGACCATTGCTACATAAACCATAATGCTCCATAAATGCTACATGAACCAGTCAGATAGAAATGCAAAATATTCTATTATGCATCTTATCAACAGCATTGTGCCAATTTATGTGGAGAAATAGTTCTTTTTCTTGAAAACTGTGTATGCCAATCTCTAGGACTGATCATTAAATAAATAAATGAAGATACTCTTGGTAATAGAAAGGTTTATCTGCAGGCTGACTCCTCACCAACCCTCCTGCAGAAATTGTATCAAGTAAATTTATTCTTTATCAAAGTAATATGTATGTAATAGACAGTATTATCAGTACAAATTTGATATTTGTGTTTAGAATTTCACTTCTTCATAGCTTGATAATATCCAACATGGGGATTGAAGTAAATACTGCTTACATTACACTACACATAAATAATGTAAATATTCTGTGTCAGCTATAAATGGTGTATTACACAAATACCAGCTTTCATCCACACAAAAATCATCACAATTCTTCCTCAGAATATATACTTTATAATGTGCCATAAGCACTTGTTACTGAAAAAAATGTAACTTATAGAGGCAGTGCCTGGAAATTATTTAAGGAAAGTATGATAGCAAGAGTAATAACTGAAAATCATGAGCCTCTTCATGAGAATCTGGAGGAAAAAGAGTTAATCTAAGCTACCTATAAAATAGCAGATAAAAATTGGAATGGGATTTAACCTAGCTTTCAGAGGAAGCCAAGTGTATGGTGTTGTGTGCTAGCCTTGGATAAGTGACTTTATAGTGGTAGCCAGTTGAGGTTAAGAATTGGGAGACTGCTCCATTTTGAGTGTCCTTGTCCAGACTCTCTGTTCTGACAATTTCCGAGAGGCTGGAAGTGAATTACTTCTTCTGTTTCATGTCTGTAGCAAACTCCCAATCATCACAGGCTCTTCTGTATAGGCTGCCTTGTGCAGGAAATACCTCCTGGCTTGCTCTTTTTGTGACTTATATCATCATCTGGGAAGATGGAGGGGGAAAAAAGACATTTTGGGGCTACAGGCAGCAAGAACTCACTTAACAGCTGTCATTTTTTTGCTATGGTAAAATATTTTTCAGTTGTATTCTCTTCTTCAGTCATAAACAGCTATTGTGCCTGGTTTTGTTTGGTGTCTCTTTGCAGTTATTAATCATGTGATGTAAAATGTAGATTTAAATACCAATTTAATGAGCTGCTATCAAATTATTCTTTTGTGAGTGTTCTGCAACTGAATGGGTATATTTGCAGTTAAACAACTAAGACACAGTGGTTGGAAATGGATTTTAGCTCAATAATTTTACGGTTACTCCCAAAGTGTCTGCCCGTATCCATGCACACCTTATGTTGTGTGCTTCTCACGACTCACTGCAGCTCAGTCTCTGCCAGGCTCCTCCAGACTCCCCATGACTGAGCACAGGTGTTCCTAATGAGTCTGAAGGAGCTGGAACACTGAATTCTCATCAGCCATCTCTGGCAAGAATTAATCATAACTCCTAATTTCATATTTTTAAAAGCTTTTGGCGTTGGGGTTTTTTTTGTTTGTTTAGTGCAAGTGCTGAAGTCACATATGGGAGAGGATGAAATACTGCCTGGCAGCTGTAACAATGATGTGTTTGTGATTTGATTAAGAAATAGCAGAGATAGTCTGACAATATTATCTAATTGCAGATATTTTGATACATTGGTATAAAACTACTTCTTAAGACAAATCACTGTAGTTATTGCTGTATTTAGAATTATATTGGAAATTATTTTATATACTTAAAACTCCTAGTACTGTGATTTAGCAGTAGTAAGCCTTTAAATTATGTTTTTTTTTAATGTCTCTTCAAGGGTCTAACTCTTGGCTTGTACCAGAAACGAAAGGAGCAATTGTCCAAGGTGGATATGGCCATACCAGTGTCTACGATGAATTGACAAAATCTATTTATGTCCATGGTGGATACAAAGCATTGCCTGGCAATAAATACGGATTGGTGGATGATCTTTACAGATATGAAGTTAATACTCGGACATGGTAAGTTGGATTTTTAATGTAGAAGACCAGGTTATAGGTTACTGAAAAAAACAGAAGTGCAGAGTAAGGTTCTAGCAAAGTCATGCAGGTACCTCTATATCCTTTGTGCATTTCAGAACATCACCTTCTCTGCAACAAAATGGAAGAATTTGGGTGAGAGACTAGACTTGAGTCAATGGATTAGTGGAGCTATTCACTGAAAGGATGGCAGGGAGGAAGCTTTGTGCATGTTCTACAAATTAGGAGGAGGTTCTCCTTTGCAGACACAACCACTGTGCAGAAATAGCACACGTGAACTGTTTCCTCATGGTGTGAATATACTGCTGGTGTACGTTACAGTGGCTGTTATTTAAAGTAGAAAACCCCAAGAACTGTGGAAAGTTATTTTTTCACAAAACTATCAGAAATAAGAGAGAAAACCTCTGGTATTGTGTAGGAATCCTTAGTTATGAATGCTCCTGGTGTTTCTGTTTCTGTCAGTTCCTTGTTCCTCAAGTCTATTGTAATTTGTGAAAGCCACTTGTACGTTATGTACAGAAAGCGACCTTGAATGTTTTTTCATCATAGAGATGATTTGAGATCAAGAACTATTTCTTTGAACACTTTATTCTTGTGATTTAATATTTGTTTAGAGTACTAATGGCTTCACTTTAAGCACCCAAAACTTGCTCTCAGATGTTGGAAACATGGGTTTGATTTCACAGAGGTTCTTAAGACCATTAACTCATGACATTTGGAAACATTAATACGAGAATTTTTTTCCTTTTAATGTATTTATAACTTCCTGGAATTTTAATGCTTACTTATTCTATTTTTGGAACAAAGTGATATTTTTTCCTTTGATGGTCTGTTCAACAATAAAATAATATTAATTTCTGGAATATTTTTATGCATTATTCATATAAAAACTAATAAAGAATACTTTGGTCGACTCTATACTAATGTAGCATTCTCTGCAGCTTGTAGAGAAGTCAAGCAATTGTTTTGTGAGATTTACACTGGGAGTGAATTTTACTATGGGATTGATTTACTATGGGCTCAGAGGATGGAGTACTGCCATGTAGTAATAAAATCTGAATCTTTATTTACTGTATCTGTGACACCTTATGATTAGCATTCAAAGCACTCGGTGAGCTAAGAGACTGAATGTGGCATGGGATAGCTGTGGTATGAGGATGAGTTGGAATTTTGATGTCTCTCTCATGCCCATGTCCGTGCTATTTGCTGGTCCTCACTGTTTTTCTCTGGCATTCATTCCATTTCTGTGGCTGATCTGTCAGAGGTTCATAGGCTTCAGTAAGCTGAGGTATACAAATCTGATTACCTGTTCAACTCAGTTGCATGCAGGTTTTCATTTCTTAATATCAATTAAACAAGCTTTATGTTTCTTGGAATGTGAGGGGGCAATATTTTAATTCCTACTGTGAACTGCATTCCTAATCCACCGTGGGGAATTACAGTGTTGGTAATACCTGCATTGCTTTGCATTACTGCCCTGCTGCTGCAGCTGGGGCACAGTGTGGAGCTGGGCTTGGATAATGGCCTGAAGCAGGGGAAGCACCTGCTGGCTCCTGGGTATTTGTGTTACCATTACAGAGTCTCGGCACTGGCACAGTTAACACGGACTAATGTTTGCAGATACACGAATATGTGCATAAATAATGGATTCAGGGGAGTGTGTGCTGAGACTCTCACAGAATTTGCATGGGCTTGATATGTGTTGGAGAGTTCTTGAGATTGCCCTCATTAGTGATGCTGATGAACAGTGAAAATCATGGCTAAATTAACAAACTTCCAGTTCTGCTGAATCTTGCGGAAAAGTTGCTGTTACTCAGAGAGATGAAACTCAGCATGCAACATGCAAAGACTGTAGGAAAAAAAAAAACCCACACTATGATAGGGACCAGGAGTGGGGCAACACAGCTGGGTCACAAGTAGAAAATTGAGTAGCCCAAAAAAGATTTTTTTATATCCACTGTGTAGAAGAGACTCTTTAGTTTTCCCCAGAATGGTGTATGTCTCTTCAGGCCTTTAGTGATCAGCACAACTATTTGTAGACAGCTGTGAGGCAGGATCATCAAGGCAGAGCCTAGTGTATAGCAATTAGTGCATATTAGGCAATAGGGGCTGTAGGAAACTGGAGAAGCAAAAGACGGAAAGGTATCTGTAGTCCGAATGGACAAAGATAACATGTTCTTAGGATAATATCATTCTTTCAAGTCATAGCAGTAGAATTCCTCCATTGCCAGTTGAAAATAACTTCAAAATAATGATAATCAGGAATACACAAGAGGAAAGCAAGTTGCTTAATAGGAGAAAAAAAGGAAAAAAAAGGGGGTCAAAAGCAGAAGCACGTGCGTGGGTCTGTAAGTGGATTGAAGGAATTGTCACATTTTTAAGCAATAAAAAAGCTCATTTATTTTCATTAAGTCTTTGATATTTCTTTTGATGTTACTTTCCAGGGCTAGGGGGGAATTTATTTCAATAATATTATGAGAATTCAGGTTTGATGCCTTCTTTTCAACTTGTTTAAACATGCAATCTTTTATCACTTAAAATATTTCAAGTTTGTTGATTGATTTATGCTATTATGTAAGAAAAATGACATCAACTTTAAACCCTCTCCCTCAAACATGATGATGATGATGTAAAAATACTGAACAAATGTTATTAGAGTGATTCAAGAGAGACAGTGTTATTCAATCCTAAGGAAAGATTGTTGAGTCAGTGTGTTACAGGAAATGAATGACAAACTGTTTAATTGTAGATTTGAGCAGCGTGTAGTAACATAAATGAAAATGAGAGTCCAAACTTGTAAACTTAGATTACTGAGACAATGAAAGGTTATTAGGAGAATGAAAAAAGGTATTTTATACTGGTGATCTAATCAGCTCTTCACAAACATGTCCACAGCTGGTTTGCTTAACTAATTCATCTGGCAAAATCCACAAATGGTTACTCTCTTCCTTGGTAAGATTTATTTGCTGGGGTTGAATCTAGTTTGTATTCTGTTCTTTCTACTGGCCCCACATCTGCCACTTTCAAACTGTGGCATTGATAGCTCTTGGCTACTGTTGGTGCTGTGCCATTGCTCTGGCACAAAGCAGACCACACACACAGAGGCTAAAGTGAATAGAGAGAGATATCAAAGCCTCCATGTGCCTGGACAGGTTTTTTTTTTAAGCACTGAAATTTGCTATATTTGAGTTTACCAGTCTGAATAAGTTGATGAAGCAGTGTAAGTATTTTTATCATACCTAGAATGCCTTCTGCCATTTCTTTTCCAGGTCTGAAGGTTCAACTAATTAGGAAAAGATTTTTTTTTTCCTTTTGCAGTATTTAGACTATTTTAGACTTCTAAAGAATTTTTTGTTGTATTTCTTGAGCAAAAAACAAACATGGCTAAGGATATATAAGAACAGGAATTAATACTATGAATGAGTTTTCATTCAGTTTTGACTGAAATTTACCATATCAGTGATCATTTCAGAAGAATGTAAACAGGTTAAAATTAATTTCAGCTATGTTATTTGGCAAACTGTTTTATTTTAATTAAAAGTGTGGTATCTTACATAAATACATATTTTTTGTACCATGAGACAATAGAAAATCCTAGAAACAAACTGATTAAATGTCATTGCATTTACTGAGTAATAGCTATAGTTTACCGTTTTTCTTGTTTAGTGTTGCTTTCGTGTACAAATTTTCTTGATGCCTCTACATATATAATATATATTATTGTATATATATATTCTTCACATGTTAGTATGTATTTGTTCTTATGTTTTGTAGGACTATTTTGAAAGAGAGTGGCTTTGCTAGGTACCTTCATTCAGCTGTCCTCATCAATGGAGCTATGCTCATTTTTGGTGGCAACACTCATAATGATACTTCCCTGAGCAACGGTGCAAAGTGTTTTTCTGCTGACTTTCTTGCATATGATATAGGTATGTATTATACTGTTTTTTTTCTCATTTTAATTTTAAATACCACAATTTTGCTTCTTCAAGTCCAGCTGATTCTTTAAAGTTTTGATCCCAAACGCCTTCAAGTTATTTATGAATTGTATAGATTTTTGTTCCAGTTTGGTTTGTGGGGCAAGGCATAGCAGCATCCAGGCCATTCCCAAGGCCCTGGGTAGTTTTGTAGTATTTTGGCAACACACTTTTAAGGAAGACAAAAAATGCTCTATGTGGCAAGTGGTATTAAGGCGGAGTGAAGCATGAGGAGCCTTTAGGAGATGATAAAAGGATGTGGTATATTTAATTTCACGAGAGTGTGGCTGAGAGCAGAAAAGATTGTTTGTAAATATATGATAAGAACACAGTTTGGAGGAAAACTGATAAGACAAGACTAGGTGGGTGTCAGCTTTCATTCTGGTGAGTGGTTCCAACCCTTTGAACTGTACACTTATGGAAAAGCCTCCCTATAGGATTGTGGAGACTATAAATAAAAGAGAATTTAATGAGTCCATAATCTTTTTCCTATCTTGTGCCACTGCTGTTCTTACCATAAATAGTTTTTCCCTTCCCTGATGTTGATGTCCATATTTTATGCATAAGCTTTAAATATAAACATACAGCTCATATTTGGGCTTTAAATATAATCAAACAGCTCACATTGGGGCCAAAAAGCACAGTCCCTTGTTCTGGCAGCCAAAAAAATGGGAAATGTGTCAGAGCAGCCTGGGAATGGGCTCATGCATGCTCCTGGTGAGAATAGCCTGTGGATATTGCCTGGATCCACTTTTGGCAGGCATTTATCAGCTGCCTACAGTGGTAGAAGAGGCTGAGACATGATCCTTCTTTTAGGAGTAGTTAATGGCTCTTTATGGCATTCACTGTAGATATCAATGCAATGTCTTTGCTTTAATACAAAAATAATGATTAATTTCAGTACATGGAACATATATGGGTTATTTCCTGCCAGTTTTAACGGGTTGTGCAAATAATACCTTACCAAAACGGTTGAATTTTTTTTGCTGTATCCCCGTTTTGCATATTCCATAGCTATTTATAGGCATCTGATGGTGTGAGCTATTGATTTTGTTCTCACTTCAGTTTACATGTGGATTTAATTTTTAATGAAACAGAGCTCCTTACTCGTTTTGGAGCATAATATTATTTATTGGTCTACATTTATTTGTAGAATGTGCCCTTACAGATCGATAGTGTGAGTCCTAAGATCTGAATTAATGTAACTTTCTGACTTTCACACACCAGTAGTTTTTTATCATCTTTAATGAAAATGTTTTATATTTCTTTTTTCTTAAATAGAACAGTATTTTGGTTTGTCTAGTTGGTTATAATATTTAATCTGGTATTTGTATTCTCTTGCAAGCCACATTCTCCATGTGTTGTGAAACCGATGAAGTACAAAAGAAGTGAATGTAGTAATTACTCTTTGGATGTAGTAATTAATCTTAAAAATGGAATATATGAAGATTGATTTGATTCAGACTTATTCTTCTGTAATATTCATTTCACCAACTTAGACACAAATCTCACAGCACACATTAGATAAAGACATATTTTTCAGAAAACTTGCAATATTTTATGAAGAATTAAATAATTACACAATAGGTATATTTCAGAATCTTATTTACTTTGTATCATGAGTTTTTGAACAATGCTTGGAAGAAAAAATATACGATGCTATCAGCATCACATTTCCTAGATACCTTGCAAGTGATGGAGTGTTATGCCTTGTCTTGCAAAAAATGGGTGCTGTCTAGAAACCAGCTGAATCCTGGAGATAGAGCCTGTGCTATTTATGTTCAAGTTGGGCCAGAGAGTACTTTTGATTATCTCTCTTACTATGTGTGACATAGTGCTCTGGATAGATTGCTTCAGCTTTTTATTACCCATGAAACCACTGTTTTTCATATTAATGTGGAATAACTGTTTGTGTGGCTTTGTCTCAGTTAAGGTTAGCTTTCTGGCAGGTTGGTTTCTGATGCAGTTTGGTAATCCACTCTGCTCTAGTCCAGCCATAGAGATAAGTATCTCCAGGGAGCAATTCATTTTACCAAGCTTAGGACAAAGTTACCTTTCCCCCCCCTGCTTTTTTGAATCAGTCATTGCTCTCTAAGTTCTGAGCTTAGTCTATAACAGGTTTTAGACATTAAAATATGTCATGAGCCAAGAGCTCAGTTCAGTAGTTTGAAATACCTACTGCCTATTTGTTAAAGGTGAAGACACAGAGATGAGGAGACATTATAAAAACTGCTATGGTGCCTTAATTTTCATAATTTACTATTGCTTGATGTATTTACTTATATAGCAGTAAATACATGATGAGAAGACTGCTGCATTAAGAAAAGCTTTAGAAATCTGGCCTTGGTGTACTTCTGTTCTGCTTTGATATTTTACCACCAGGTTGCTCTGGAAGTCCCTTGAAAATCCACAGAGGGTCATTCTTGTAGAGGTCAGGTATTTTCCTACTGTGCTGTTACTACTTCATTAATCTGAAAGAGGAACCTTGGCAATGGGGACAGTCTTGAATGCTGTGGTTGACCCTCGGTTTTCTAAATGATGTTGGTTATGGCTTTTCTTTACAAGGGCCCCCATATGCTTAAACTTACATTTCTGTTCCAATTAGATCTTAGAAAAGTCATTTAGCTTATATTTTATGAGTATTCACATGCAAAATTTGCAGATAAAAATAGATTAATTGAACACACAATCAGAGTTTAAAATAGATGCTAACTACTAAGGCCAGTATTAAAATACGATTAAATAAAAGCTTTTTTAAAAGAGTAAGGATATTTCTTTTAGTTTCTGGCCAAATGGTGTTATCTCTGCATGCCTAACTTCCTTAAGTTTGGGTTTATGAAGTATTCAGTCTCTGTCCTTTTGATCCACGTTTGACAGTTGTTAATGTGTCTGGATACCCTTGATAGGTACAGAGAATTATTGACAGGGAATCTCTGTAAAAGCCAAAACCTGAAATCCTGGGAACATGGCAGCTGTTGCTGTGCTTTCTTCTAGTGGTGGTTGGAGCTCTGCATTGTTTGGATCTGTGGGAGAAGTGCAATAACCCATATGTTTATGCTAATAATATACTCCACAATATTTCTTTTGTTACTCTCTGGATTTCAGTTTATTATTATGGATTAAATAGTATGCAAATCTAATTGCTTATGAAAGACAGTATTGCATGTGAAGTATTAAGTTTCTTTTAGGGTATTCAAACAAGGCTTGAAAACATTCTCCTTTTTGGGAAAAAAAAATCAAAATTATCTCATGAGATTGACTTTAGTTCCTCTTGTAATCAAACATATTGCTTGTATTTTGTAATAAAATGGATTGTTTATTCATAAATTATTTGCTTGTAGAGTAAATTGTTTCACCTCTAGTCTTTGCCATTAACAAACTGAAGTAGTTTAAATATCTGTAATTTTTTTTCCCAGTATGAACACATCTATTTTTGCAGTTCTCCCTGTTTCTGGAGTTACAAATGGATTATCAATGTGCCATCACAGAGAGAATGTAAAGCAGTGCCTGTGAAAGATTAAGTTTTATGCATTCCTGAGCACTTAAGTTATAAATGCAGTTTTGGTGCAGTCTGTAACAGCAATTACCTCCATATTGCTGTGCTATTAGAAGAGCAAAGCCATAATAATATAATGCACTAATTGCTCCCTCTAATAGCAAAGCATAATGTTGTTGATTTCTTTATATTGCTTGGGGAGTCACTGTTATGTGTAGAGACTCTGTTGTAGATGTTAGTTCTATAGTTTAAATTCGATTCATGCTGTTCTGAACATACTTGCTGTTGTGTTTTCCTGAGAGTAAGGAGATTTTTATTATCTGATTTAAGAAAAATATTTATGCAGTGTGGAAAGACTCAGGAAGTAAGTTTTCTGCTGGTACATAACTTTCATGATGTTTTAGTTGTTTATGTTTAGTGTTAGTTGTCCAGAGTCATAAATGAGGACCAGACAGAAGTATAGTGGTGTCCATATGTTGTGAACCAGCATTGCTTCTTTTACCAAAGAAAAATCAGTGTAGTAATTATTAGCAATACGTAAAGAGAAAATAGAAGCATAAGCTGGCGTTGGATTCTGTGTAGCACATAAGTCTACACTGCAGTGTTGCAGAGTGTGATTGAGCAGAATAAATACACTGGCTTTTCAAATCTAGTTAAATTGTTTGAAATTTAGAAATGATTTGATAAATGAAAATATAAAGTAGGTGGTTTCATAGACCTTCTCTTAAAGCTTCAATGCAGTAAGAGGTTGTCACTAAATCAGGCTGCCAGTGCCAAAACACAAATGTGATCCTGGAGGTGAAGTATGGAACATTGTTTGGCTCTTTTTTAAAGACTGTCCTAACAGCTTTTGCTTCCTATTTTTAACAATACCTTTTTTTTTTTTTCTATTTTTTTCCCTCTGTTAGTTGCATTTTGAGAAGCCTAATCTTCTGTGTTCAATTATTTTACTATCACGGCAATGTTGATTAGAAATTATTTGGTTGTTTTCTGTTTGAAGTTTGTTTCTTTTTCCTATAAAATCTTACTGGGAAACCTTTCAGTCGTATGTGAATATTGCTGCAGCGTTGTGACCTTTCCTATGAAATGTCCAGGTCACCCTCTCTGATACCACTAATGCAGTGTTGCCAGTAGGTTGTAGATGGGATGTGCTGACGCCTGACCTGTTGGAGTGAGGGCTCTGGAGAGCAATACCCTGTGCAAAGGTCAAGTGGGGATTTTCTCTGCTGGCATCAGCTGGATTGCTTCAAATCCAGTGCATCTCTGTGGTGTTTCATCACAGAAATGTCTGTGACTGGAGATGCACTGTCACAGCTACTTCTATATCATCTGGTAACCATTTAATCTACACCAGGGAGGAGGATGGAACTTTTTCATTTAATGTCATAATGTGGTACAGCTTGTTCTTAAAGCAGAAGCCTTAGTAACAGAAAGAAAAACCCTGTTATTTCTCCTTGTAGTTTTCAGTGGCTAAAAATTCTGCTAATCAGTTTGGAATGAATAGTATTGTTTCTTCATCTGCTTAATAACTGGTTCTATTAAAAGCAGAATGTGCTTCCATATGCTATGTGCTGTACCTGGTTACAGTTAGGACAGATACAACTAATACTCTATCTTCGACTTACTATCAGTATAATGCCTTGAGGGCATAACATTTTATGGAGGAAAATATTTTATTCTTCACGGAGTTTGCCACCATTATTAGACTTCATATAATACACACAACACACAGAATGCTGTAATATTGATAAATCATGTTGTAAATCATATTACATTTGCCATTTGTCATTTTTTTCTTGGAACAGTACAGCGAAGTCTGGAAATTTGAGTGCTCAGAGGTGTTCAAAAGAAGTTTGAAGATGATGGGCAGGGATGAATTCTATTTGATTCTTTACTGAAGAACACCAGGAATCAGTTGGCTAGCTATCTGTATTTTGTATTAATCAACTGTACAGAGAAACTCTCATCAGGAATTGAAAGCTGAGCAAAAAGCATTATTCTTGCACAGTGCTCTGTTCAGTGTTCAGTAGTCATTGAAAAGACTAAGAGGAGATAAGAGGGGAGGCTATTTGTAATAAGCTTCCCTCCCTCTTTTTTCTTGTACTCTATTGAAAAGACCTGCCAGTTTGAAAAATACCATCAGTAAGAAAGGAATTATTATATCTGCAGCCCTCAGGGGTTCCTCATCTGAAAACCAGCCTTTATTATGGTTTTATGGTCTACCCTTGGTGTTAAATCCCACTTTTTCTAAAAGAAATTTTCAAGTACAGGAAAGACTGTATATTTATGTTCATAATGTATATGTTTGTAAAAATAAGAAAATTAATGTCAACATTTCCCAACATCAGATGAAAATTTAGTGTGAGTTTTAAAATGAGATCGAAATGTAGTGTGGGTTTCCTAAATTGTTTTCTTTACCATCAAAGGCACACGAGCTCATGCATGCTGTGTCCGTTAATGTGCAGTGACTTAACAGCAACAAGAAGCTGATTTTAAAGTATAACAATAAGATTTTGCTGGTCAACTGTTAAAATGCGTGCTTCTTATAGCCTTTAAAATCCAAGCATTTTCTTGAATTAGGATTTTAATGATTGGACTGTTGGTCCCTTATTTCTAATAAATAATATTGCTCTTGGTCTCAGTTTCTTTCATAAGTCAAACACTCTGAAGGCATCAAATGCCAGTGTTATGGGTGGATATGGGTAATGCACAACTTTTATATTTAATACTACTCCCAGCTTCATCAGAAGCTTAAGATCATAAGAAGGTAGTTGGTGTCCTAGTGCTGCAATCTTTTTGGTCGAAAGTGTTTCAGGGACGTCTCCCTGGCATGTACATACTTTCACCACTCTAAACAGAGAAAATAAGAAAAGAACAATTGTGAATGATGAAGTGTATTAATAATTCCATAGTGTTATGATAATATAATGTTAACAATGATAGTGACAGAAGATAGAAGTTGAGAAAGAAGTAAGAATTTTGGGATATATTGCTCCCATGAGACAGTGAATTAAACTTGATATACTTTCTTCACATTGCTAATTCCATTCTGAGTCTACCACCTGATGTAAAAATTATTGCTGTTTGAACCATCTGCGTTACTCCAGTAATAATGTGCTTTTAGTTTCTGTTTCCAATTTGTGAAGAGGTGCAATTGATTTATTTATCACAGCCAGTCTCACACTGGCTCTCTTTATGGGCTCAGGCTGTGATTTGGTGGAAGCCCAAATTGATTAGCAGTGTTGCTGCTGTAGCTGTGCTGTCCTATCCCCTCCTGTGTGCCCAGTCCCTCCTCGTGTGAGCTTGCACCGAGCTGTTCCAGCCTGCTTTGCTAACAGGATGCTGACTGCACAAGGTGCTGCTGTCAATAATTTTCTGCTGTGAATAATTTTCTGCATTAGAAGTGCAGAACAGCAGCACTGGCGGAGTTGAACTGTTCTGACAGTGGGAACAAGATTAGCCTGGAAGACAGTTTGTTCCTCCTGGATTTTCTAATATCCATTTCTGTGTTTTTAAGCTGAGGATTGAGGTGATACAATCTGAATAATGAGAGATGCCTCTACCCAAATTAAGCTGCAAAAAGGCTATACCTAGGCCAATAGCACAGATTTTATTTAACAGTAAATGTGAGGGAGGGAGAGATGGAAGGAAACAGGGGAGGGACAAGGAGATTAACAAGACAGAGGGAGAGACAGATCTTATTTGCCACAGTGGGAATTTTTGTCTGGATGCATTTCCCAGGATGTGCTATCCAGATTTTGCCAGGCCCATAGTCAGTCCCATTCTGTGCTTATCTTCAGGGCAAAGTCCTTCTGTGATCTTAACAGTGTTTGAGGCAATTTATAGGGATTTCCTTGAAGTTTCAATCTGTAGGTGCTCCCTATTTCTATTACCGTGGGATTTGAATATATGAAGTCAGTAAAGTTTAAGTAGGAAATAAAGAAGAAAGGAGTAATTGTTCTAAAGAACTAAAACCCTAGTCAGGAAAGAAGAATTAAAACACACTGAAACCACATTTGTGTACAGCAGTTCCAAAAGGAATGTGCTTGAATAATTAATTTGATGTGGAGATCCTGATACAACGTTCCTCTCAAGTATGTGGAAAGTAATTAGTAGCATACTTAAATCAAGATACCAAAAGTAAGGCAATAATGAGATGGGTTGCACAGCTGGAAGAGTGATAGCTTGTCTTAAAACACCTAAGAAAAGAACTGAGTTCACTGCCACAGATATTCCATGAAGTAATTACAAATTGAAACCCTTTAGCTGTAAAATGAGAGAGCCTGTAAACATGAGGGCAATATTACTGATCCCTTGATAACAACGATGGCAGGGCTTGTTGCTGAGAGTGTTGAAACTGTCTGTGAAGGCAGACAACTGTACATGTAATAAAGTGCCTCCTCTATGAATGTCCTGTGGTCTTGATAAATGTTAGGATAGATCAGTGGTGCTGCCAGATTCTTGGAGCATCTACTCAAAAATGCATCTAAAAGGAGTAATCTGTTGATTTATCCTTGAGTAGTTAAAATATACTTTACATGTATTTTGCTGAGAACTTTTCAAATTATTTGATATATGCTTGGTGTTTTGTCTTTCAGCTTGTGATGAATGGAAGATTTTACCAAAACCTAATCTGCATCGAGATGTCAACAGATTTGGTCACACAGCTGTTGTCAGTAATGGGTAAATGAAGTGTCTCTTAAATTTCCCTTGCCATTTTTTTCTGAAGGAAAGAACTGTAGCAGAAATCACACTTAGGTGAAGTATGGTTCAATAACAGAACTGTTGTAACTTATTAAAAGGGAAAATAGTGCTCATCAGGTGATCAGTACAGCTAATCCCCAGTCTGCCAGGCTGTGGGATCTGTTCAGGTGATTTGAGGTGAATGTTCCAGCACACTGAGGTGTTTTCTCAGTATTGAGGGCTACACTGAATTTGATACTTGGTACCAGCTATAACCCTCACTTATGTGTGATGGGAGAAATCTTTTTCTCTTTGCAGTATGCTATAATTCTTCATTCTTCTACAATTGTAAAATAACCATGTAACTAAAATTTGCTAGGAAAAAGGGAAGATTTTGATGATACTGATACAGTTATCATCTTTGCCACCTGAAGAACAAAAAGCCTGCCAGCAGCTAGATGATATTAAGTTGGAAAAGTTGTAGAAAACAATAATCAGGTTTAAAGAAATGTTTATTGTTTACTTGTCTCAGCTTTTGTTTTGCTGGTTGCCAACTGGCCTAGTATCTGAAGTTGCAGTGCTATAGATCATTGTACCTCTTCTACATTATTCATCACACTAATAAAGTCAGCACTTGAGTATTTGTGGGCAACTTATGGATCCTCTACATAAGGATCCTCTGTAGGTCAGAAATGAGGTAATGAGTAATGCTGCAAATAAGACTGCTTTTAACAAAAATAGAACTAAACTGTAAGTATGTACACAGAGCACTTGACATTAATCAATGAACAGGTTTATTTATTAAGACAAAATTGCTTGGAATTAATGAATTCAGCAACTGATAGCTTTTCATTATGATTTATGTGTTTTATGCCATCTATGCCATGTCTGATACTTTGAGAACTGGCACTTTCTATGAATTACATTCAAAATGCCTTCTTTTTTTTTTTTTTTTTGAGAAAAAGAACTTAATGGTATTTTTGGTAGGGTTTTTTACTACCAAAAGAGTGCAATACAAGACACTCTCCAGATTTCTGCTATTTGTACCTCTGCCATTAATTCTGTTTTAAGAGTATATCATACAACAGATATAGAGGTTTTCTATTACCTGAGACTGTTCTTAGTTTTAATGAGAAGGGTCAGCAGCTACTGCACCAGAAATGTTACCAGAAAGGAATATCCATCTTGCCCATTGTTGCTGCCTGTCTTGAAAAGAATGTTCTTGTTTTCTGCAGGCCAGTATTTCATGCTCTGTTCTCAATATCTAACTGCAAAAATGCAAAAAACTCTTCATTCTTTTTTCCAGACATTTTGGATATGCCACTCAATAATACATACAGCACAGGGAGCTTCCAGCAATTCTTTTGTTAGTCTCAACTTCTATGGAGAAATAAATTGAAAAAGTAAACAATAAAGGAACCACTGATAGTCTTTATTAGAAAAAGAATAAGTTTTGGTTTTTTTAATAATACTATGTGGGGTTTAAATTTTATGTCAAGACAGATAAGAAATCAAGAGAATGTGTCTACAATAACAGTTAAATTTCTCTGCTTTTCCCCAATAGGTCCATGTATATATTTGGGGGTTTTTCAAGTGTTCTACTGAATGACATCCTCGTGTACAAACCTCCCAACTGTGAAGCGTTCAGAGATGAAGAGCTGTGCAAAAATGCCCGTCCAGGAATAAGGTGTCTGTGGAACAAGAAACATTGTGAATCTTGGGAATCTGGACATGCTAATAATATCCTTAGAGCAAAATGTCCCAAGAAAACAGGTAAGTGAATTGGGGTCAGGTTTGTAATACAATGTAGGAGACGGGGATGGGCAACCCCCAAAGAAGTAACCATGTGGAAATGGTGACTGGAATGTTAAGTACTCCCCTGTAGGAATATATATATTCAAGAGATATATAGGCTATTTTTTAAAAAAATCATTCAGTTGTGGAATCTCTTGTATTTTACATGCAGGGAAGCAGATGCAAAAGAGCACAAGTTTAAGGTGCTAAGGGAGAGCAGAACAGCAGTGAGAGCCCAAATGGGCACTGCAAGTGATACCTGGTGTTATGGGCATATGGCACTCCCAAACCTGTATGTACCAATAAGAGAGGAAAGCATCATTGCTTCAAGCAGATTGCCTGTGAAACAGGAGCATTTGTACAGAGGAATATAGTATAGGCACAGCTGGAAAAAAACCTGAGGCAAACAAGCCCTTTACAGTGTGTCAGCTGGGTTCAAGTTTGTCATATGAATTTCTCTGTGGCATTGTGATGGCTGTATTGTATGAAACAGCAATTTACTGTTATGAATAACTGTTCCAACCTATTCCTAAGCATTTTGGCTTGTCACAAATAAATTGCTTGTGAAAGTGTTGTTCTTATATGTCACATGAACAGAATATTTATCCCTTCTACATGCACCTACTATTTTTTCTGTGCATCTTTCCTTCCAGCACAGTGTAAAATTGCTTCCCAAACTTTGGCTGTGTGCTGTGTGTACAAAGTGCTGTACAATTAAACTGCCAGTCTGTGTTTAATGTTTGTTGAAAAGTTACTAGCACTGCTATTAATCAGCACTTCAAGACGTTTTATTTTTCTGATAGCTTTTGCTTGTTTCTAGACTGGCTATAAAGTCACAAACTCAGAAAAAAAACCAAGGTACATGATATAACAAAACCATTATCCAGGTACAGTTTTCTGGAAAATGGCTTTTGTGTTGTTTCAGAACTTTTAGAGATCTACAGACTAGGAAGTTTCATCTGTATAGAAAAAGAAAAAATCTTGTGGCATTAAATTCAAAAGTAATACAGATAAAAGTGGATCTTATAAAAAGCTGATCATAGCAACAGGTGTTTATAAAAGCCAAACAAAACAAAGCACAGGCTGAAGGGAAATAAAAAAGTTGGAGCAGTTTCTAAAGTACAGGTGCTGGAGTGGAAATAAAGTACAACTCAACTTGGAAGAGATGAGGTCTGTATAATTCCAGTTCTGAAGTTGTGTGAACAGCACTGTTTCACTGCTGTCAAAGTCTTCCAGTTTCAAGTGGTAATTTTTGGCCAAAAGCCGATTTTTCATATATTCTTTTACATTACTTGGCTCACTTGTTACCTGGTTGAGAGTATCATCTGAGAAACTACTCATGGTCAATATTAAAGGATAAGCAGAAATTTTAGTGGTTTTCAAGAGACCGATTCTTGGATGACAAGACTTCCCTGGCAAGAGAACCTTTTAAGCTTGCACAAACCTGAAATTAAAGGAGCCAAAACAAACAGAAATTAAACATGATAATCAGTGTAGGAGATGGTACAAATTCTCCTGTTTTGGATCATGGTGATTCTCAAAACCTTTGCCTCCTTTAAACAGAAGTAATAATTTGCATCCTGAATGATTTTACATAACTTAAATTTTAGTCCCAAGTACCATTATTAAGAATTTAACACTGACTCTTTTCCAAATAAATTTTGTAGATAAAGGACAGAGCTTTAACTCACCAGTCATTATTAGATTTATAAGTTAATTTACAAAGATTTAAAATGTCCATGTGTTGCTCATATCTGTCTCAGATAGTTTTATTTACTACGTTTATCGTGTCTTCTTGCATGGCCATCTAATATTTTTATAGAATCCTACATTTGAAGAGAATCTTTCTTCTATGTTAAAAGAGTGAAGGAAAAATAATTGAAAAAACTTTTTCATGCTCCTAACTTTTGCATTGTGCTAAGAGAGCTTGCATGCTGTACATCAGTGACTATTCCTTTAGTTGATGTGAGACTTATGAACCTTCAAATATAGATCTTACTAAAGGAATTTTTAAAGCAGTAAATCCTATTAACCGAATAGAATTAATTTCCTACAGTAGCTTAAACCCTTATGAATGGCCAGAGTTCAAATGAAGGATGTAACAGGAAAAGCTCTGAGGAAGCGTTTAGAATGTGGCGTTATTCTCCTTGTGTGGGACTTTTGTGTTTGGTTTGTGCGGCAGCTGCTGCGGACGACAGATGTTACCGGTACGCGGATTGCGCCAGCTGCACCGCCAACACCAACGGCTGCCAGTGGTGCGACGACAAGAAGTGCATTTCAGCAAACAGTAACTGCAGCATGGTGAGTCCTCACGAATCTCAGTATGTTATCAGTACTTTCCCTTTTCTAGGTTTAGTAGATTTGTAGTTGCTTTTTTTCAACACAAACTTGTTGGCGAGGCTTTTGAACTAAAAATGTCGCAGAAGGCAGAGTTAAATTGCAGCAAAAAAAAAAAAAAAAAAATCAGGGTAAAAGAAGAATTTTTCAGGATTGTGTTCCCTACTATATATTTCTTAAGACAAATACTACTATCTCCTAATTAATGGCATTCGAAAAGTCACAGAGTCATTATTAACGTAGATTTTGTGCATATGTGGTATACAGTAGACAGGCAGAAACCATGGAATCTCATCAAGGTTGCTGTTTGGTTTTTTCCCTTTCAAACAGGACCAGGCCAGTCTTATTAGTCATGGTCTTCTGATCATTGATCATCACAGTAACAGTTTTCTTTGTCACCGAGTCACTTGTCATCTCATTAAAGGAATATGAGGTCCACTGCCTTGTGATGGTTTGATTCTGATCTTTTTAAGTACAAGCAATCAGACCACATAGATTCATGCAAGTTTATAGTTTTTTCTTTTTAATATTGCCTAGTGCCATGTTTTGTACTTTGTGTTGTTGTTCACCAGCTGCTGCGTCTCTTGCTTGTTCATTTGATTTTTGTCAAGCTTATAATAGTATTTCAGCTTTATAAATTTTGCCTCCTAACACTTTTCAGCTATCCACAGACACCTGGCTGTACTTGAGTTCAAAATCCTTTCTTTATACACTTTCATTAGTAAAAGTATCTTGCTCTCTGGCTTGAACCTGATGCAAATCAATCTTATTCTCCAGACAAATTAAGGTGTGAATTGGATTGACTGTGGCTCAAATCTTGCCCGTTCAGAGTGAGCACAGCCAGCTCTAATCACTGGCATTTGTAGCCAGTCACTACTAATAAAAGCAAAGCAGACACAAATTCATCAGTAGCCGTGTTATAAGTCTGTCAGAAGGATTTCACATTCCAGGCACTAATGGTTGGTTTCCTTTGTGATCTTCAAGGGCCCTTCTTTTCCTGACACTTTGTTCTCTATTAGGTGCTAATTTTCTAACCCTGGTTTTCAGCCCTTGAACAAGGAATAGTTGCTAAGGAGCAGACCATCTTCATTTCTAATAAATGATCCCTAATAAATGTGGAGCACTAGGTATTTTAGCACAAGCTTCTTGGTTCAATGTCCTCCTTTGACAACCTTTCATGACTAAGATTGTCAGCTTAATTAGCAAATGACGCACCGGTCTGCTCTGTATCATTTCCTGTCTTTTATTCAGGGTTTGAAGTGGATAGCAAAGGCTGTTAGTGTAGTTACTGAAGAATGGGGTAGCAAAAATTCATCAAAATGATTTCTGGAAAGAGGTTCTATCATAAATGGAAGGTGGCTGTTGCAAAATTAGTCTATTGGCTGTGAGATGATGGAGGCAGAATTTTGCAGCTTTAATATAAAACCACCAAAATAGCATCAACAGAATGGCACCATGTGGAAAACCAGAATGGATCAGGCTGATTATCCATTTTCATAGACTGCTACTTCTTGACTAGGCCCACAAATGAAAATGTTGTGACAGCACTGTGATGGTAATATGGGATAACAAGCTATAAACTTAGGAACATCACAAGGAACCTTTGCAGCTGTGTAAAGGCCTTAAATTATGACTTAGATCATAGAACTCCAGATGAGACAGAAAATAATATTTTAGAGTCTGCTGCTGTTGCCTCATGGAAGCTGGCCAGTTTCCTAAAGATATGCTGTCAACCAGTTTGGCATTGGCCTCATGGTCATAGATATCTGCAAAGCAATGGCTACTGTGCTCATTGGAAGGCCTGTAAAATAGGAACATTTCACTGAAATGACTCAGGTTGGACAGATGGAGTTCACAAGTAGTGCTAAGACATTGATGATGCACACAGACCTGCCTGTGCTCACCCTCTGATGTGAGCCAGCACATTACAGGACACTGTATTCCCCTACTGTGCAGACTCATGCATCATCAAGGTATAGATCATATAGATCATGTATATCATACTCATATCTGATGTCATTGCAAGCAGAGGCAATGTTGATCTGGATCTGCTTAGTAGGTTTATGCAACTGTGTTCACTCTCTATGTCTGCACAGAAAATGCTTTATCTCACATCCTATGAAAATGATACTCCCTTGCTGCTGGTCACGTTGTGTATTTTACTTGACTGTATTTTATAATGGAAACAAGTCTTTATCAAAAAAGGGAAAAAAAAGTAAAGGCGTTGTGGGAGAGATTAATTTAATTTTAGATTGCTGCACCTTTACAAGGTGTCATTTTTCATGAAGTAGTACCATGGAAGAGTCAGCTCCTCCATGAAAGCAAAATCTTCTTGTACTTTACCAAACAAAATGGTAAATTGCTTGATAGGACCGCCTGATTGCAACAAAATGCAGTTTTCTTTGCTGAGGAAGACCAGAGAGAGACTGAATTTCAGAGTGAAAAAATTTACTTTGTCAATTTTGTTCCATTTCTGGAGAGAAAAAAAGAACTGATGAAGTACCCTTAAAGAGAACCTTAGTATGTTGAGGCACAGCTGAATTATTTTATTTCTGCCAGTATTTTATTTCCACCCAGTATTACATTTTTGAAAATGTTTTTGCCTTCAGAAGCTCCAAGGGGGGCGTGTTCCTGCAACAGGGAAATGTTTCCTCTCTGACTGAGAGGAACATGCTCTTACTGCCAGGAAAGGGTCTGAATTTCTTGTGTGTTGGTCTCCACATGTGCAATACAATAAAGCCCCAGCTGATGACAGTTACCTAAATACAGATTGCAGTGTGATTTAAAGTGTTCTTTATCTGAGCACGGCAACATAAAACACACATTGTCAAATCCGTGAAGGGGATGATAAAAGAGCTTTGCTGAGGAAATGGGATACTAGAGGAGGCTTCCAAGAGATCTATAGCCCTACATTATTAAATATTTTTACACAGTGGCTTTAAGACAAGAATCCTTGTTTTTTTGTAATGTTTGCATTGCTCCCAGAAATCTCCTTCTTTCACAATGGGAGTCCTTGGATGATACACTAATACCAAAAATAGTAGTCATGGCAATCTGCCTACATTTAAGGAATGTCAAAGAATAGTCAAGAGGAAATATATAAAGTAGTAGAAGGAAATATGAATAGAATCAAATTTATCTTGGAGGAAATAAAGAAAATTTATGAGTAAGAAGTACCCAGTAGCAAGTTTTGGGAGTAGCTTTAGGAAAATAATAGCAAATCTATAAATTAATAATTTACATTTACACTAGGCAAACTAGACAAGGTTATACTGTTAACCTGAAAAATCCAGGAGGAGGAGAGAGGTACATAATTTAATAGCCATTTCTGAAATTCTAAGATAAACTACTGTAGTATTTTCATTCTCCAGTAAATATTCAGAAAATCACTGCTGTTCATAAGTCTGTCTATATACTACTGTATCAGGATCAGTACTTTAAAAAAATCTAAGTAAATCAGACATGAGGGAGGCTTTATACATAACATGATTTACTCATGCTTTGGTGTGTAAACATTATAAATATCCTACAGCAATATAGAAGTTCTGTAACAGATGGACTGTCATCTTTCTGAATTTCATTGGGTTTGGTAGTTTAAGTTATAACCTTAATATTGTGTTAATATGAATTACCTATTGGATTCACATCTACATTGAACTAATGAGATTTTCAGGCAAGCAGTGTTTAAATTGGATTTAAGGGAAATAAATGCTGGGAATAAGGGAATACAACAAAGAACATTATTATAGAACAGTCACTAGTACTTTGAATTTTATTTTAAACATTAAATAACCAGCACACAACAAGCTTCATGATTAGAAAGTAATAGAACAAATATCTCAGCTTAGGTGGAAAATTGTAATCTGTACGTAATGCCACTGAAGAGTATATAATTTAAAAAAGAAATCTGAATGCTTAAGGGTATGTCAAAATGAAGTGTTAAAAGTGAGTATTAGTTGAGCTTTTGTAAATGAGCAGATGGTGGTTACGTGTGCTCTAAAATTCACTTTAAAGCATCTCTCAGGCAGTTTTGTGAATATGTTTCCTGACAGAGTTAAACTAAATTTGGGTTTGTACCAAAGATTTTTTTCTGCTTTACTGTTGTATGCATTTTTGGCCTAGATGGGAGGTCTGTTACATGCTGGCATTGCCTTTGGCTCTGTTTCATGTTGTGGTGAAGATGCCTGCACCTAGACCTGTTTCTCTGGTCCTTTTTTGTTTCACAGTAGCCTCTCCTATAGAACAGAAAAAAGTCAGGACCTCTTAAAATAAACTTACTGGTAGGCATCTGAGCCAATAAAGTTAAAAAGAAAAAAAAAAAAGCCTCAACAGCAGTGTTGTTCAGCAGGAATGAAGCTGGTTCTGTGTGAGATTGAGAATTCACTTTCACAAATGCTTTATTTCAGGACTTTAAAAAAACAGAAATGGAAGGAGACAGCTTTTGTCCTCCTGCTCTATCACTGCCATATTCCAGAACCAACCACTGTGTGACTTATTGTCATGCAGTCCCTTTGTAAGTTGTTTAATCATACTCCAGGAGACTGTTAGAAAGGAAAGCAATCAACATTGTCAGTAAATCATGCATTTGCTATCCAAGTGCAGTCCATTTTTGCTGCCATGTGTTAATTTAATCTTTCGTTGTTTAAGAGAGACAAGACTTGTTAAGGTTTGCAAGAGGGACTCTCAGAGGTCCCTTCCAGTCTCAACTGTTCTATGAGTATAAAGCTGTCTTGCATTAGGACTTACTTTTAATTATTACCTTGAAATTAAGTTGGTAGAGAGAGAGCCTTATAGGTGAGCTGATGAATTGGCTGAGGATTTAGGGCAGTTCATTAAAAAGGGTATCAATACAATGTCTTAATTAAAAGTACTATGCAGTGGGAAGAAAGATTTGTATTCAAAATGTCTAACTTGGAAGACCTTAGGTTTCAGGAAAAAAACCAAACACTGGCCAAACCCAATAAAAGCCCCCAGGTAATAATTCCTTCAGTGTTTACTGCTTTTCTTATATACTAAGGTACCAAAGGAATAAAGTTATCCCTGGTTTTATGGCATGTGTGGAGCATATTCTCGCACCTTCAGTCAGTTATATGTAATTATTTGGCATCTTGTGCCATTTTTTATGTTGTTTGACTATTTTTCTTGCTTTAACCTGCATAGGATGAAATAATTTAGTGAAAGGATAACCCTAAACTATCTAAGAAATAAATATTTAGTTTAGTTTTTTAAGCTCTTCCTGCTCTACAGGGAATTGGCCTCTTCAATTTGACACTCATAGTTGTGTGGAACAAGTGGAGTGATTTGTGCTCCATTGTTACATTCTGCATCTGGTAAGGGATTCTAGGTAAACAGCTTAAATTCAGCCTAACTTTTAGGTGGCCACGACTTTCTGGGAGCCATTCACCTACTCCATATTTCAGTTTTGACTTCTGTTTCTCTAATAGATGTATGCTTGAGATGGTTCTTTGTCTGTTTATTTTTACAGTCGGTTAAAAACTACACAAAATGTCACGTGAGGAACGAGCAGATCTGCAATAAACTGACGAGCTGCAAGAGCTGCTCCCTGCACCTGAACTGCCAGTGGGACCAGAGGCAGCAGGAGTGCCAGGCACTACCTGGTAAGGGGACACTGCTGCTCACAGCTGCTTCCAAACTGAGAAAATCTCCTCTGTCCTTGCCAGAGAAGATTTGTTCATGAGCAGACGTGGATTTGTTTTATTCGTGCTCGTGCCTCTTGCCTGGCTGTGCCTGTCCAGGTGAAGCCAGATGTGATTCCAGCTCTGATTGGGGTATCAGTGCTACCTTTAATTGTGTTAGGGGAGATAATGACATTAGTGAAGGCAGGGTGATGTGTACCTCTGCACAAGGCAGTGATGAGCTCTGGCCTGTGGGGAGCACTGAGTGCAGGGCTGAATGGCCCTACTGGGGATTTTACTGTTACATGTACACTGACAATGTTACTTTTTCCAGCTGGGCTTTTACCTTAAAAGTTATAATTCAATTATACTTCAATTTTCCTGTGCAGATAGGGCTCAAGATCTAGTTTTTTGATTGTCTAATGTTGGCACTACTATGAAAGTAGTGAATATTAAAATGCTAATATGAAATATTCTCAGAAGGTGACTGTTAACATTCTGAAATAGTATTTATTCTGTAATTTATATTCATAACTACATATATGCAGTTAAATGTCAGAACCTTTTCCATTTGGTCTCTATGTCCAGATGAAGTTAATGAACACTTTTTTTAACAGACATGATTCATTAAATAACTTAATTTATTCTCTGCAGTTCAAAACTGTTTTTATGTAATCTTTGTAGTTTGACTATAGCAGTTGCTCTTACCTATCTTTTAATAGTTTTCTGAGTCTGAGTAATGCTGTAAAATGTTGAAGAGAAATATTTTCTGAGATGTTACCTGAGTTTTCTATCATTTGGATTGCATTAGTATTTAGGCAAATATACATGCAAAGATGTGATAAAACAAGGATAGTGTAAAGTTGTGATTTCTTAATTTTAGGACAGTTGTTACTAGATTTTGAAATTTACATATAAGGAGTTGTTAAAACTATTATTTATGTACATAATCTAATCTTAATATTTAGTTGTGCTCAATTCTGAATACAAGGAAGAAATGGTGGCATGAAAATATTATGCTGAAACTTAGCATATATCTTAATAATTATTTTTTAAATTCTTAGAAATGTCTTTCCATAGCAATACACTATTCTCTATGATGATACTTGGTATTTCAGAATTCATGTGATGTGAAAAGGGAAATTGAGTGTGGGATGCAGTTTGATTTATGATCTCAGGAAGATAAATTCAGACTCCCTTGGGTTTTTTAAAAGTTTTTTTTTTTTTTTAAATCAGCTTTAATTGTATGCTTTTTTTTTTTTTGCACCAGCTCACCTGTGTGGAGAAAGATGGAATCACATTGGAGATGCCTGCCTCCACATAAATTCCAGTCGGGAAAGCTACGACAATGCCAAACTGTATTGCTACAATTTGAGTGGAAATCTTGCCTCATTAACAACCTCCAAAGAAGTGGAATTTGTTCTGGATGAAATGCAGAAGTATACACTTCAGGTAACTTGAGGAACTGTAACTGATGCTTGTGTGAAACAAATTTGCTTTGAGAAATCTCTTCTAGGGTTTTGTCCAAAGAGAGGAGAGTTTATGCCTTCAAAGAAATGTGCTAAATGGTGCTTAAGACTTGTATAAGTCACATGTAGGATATTAAGGAAATCTCATCTTCAAAAAAAATCACACAGCAGCTCCCAAGTTTCCCCTTACCAGATTTAAATGCTAAAAGTTACTATTTGCTTGGAAGGGAGTTACTCAAGAGAATGGCTGGAAAACTGATTTTGTGTCCTGATTTCAGCTGTGATAAAGTTAATCCTGAAATTCAACATAGGCAGAGGCAGGGTTCAGCACTAGGGACTCATAACCCCATGCATCAGTACAGATGTAACTTCTCCAGAAAAGGCAGTTTCCTCTGGAACTGGTTTGTGGGATCAAAGGGTCACAGAGAAGCTGCACTAGTATGTAAAACATGTAGCAATTCCCTGCACAGCAGCACTGGAATTAGCTGGAGCTAATTAGCTTTCTCTAATAATGATGAGGAGAGAGAGAGGGGTAGCTGAAAACTCTTCCATGCCTCTGGCAAATGCATCAAGCTATCACCAGGATATTCCTTAGGAAAGGAATCCATATTACTTCTATTAACTTTGGGACAAGAGAAGGGAAGAAAAATTACCTGTCCCTGGGTGGTCAGGTTCCATTTTTTAGCAGTTAAATATTCAAATGCTTATTGCTGTGTTTAAACATCACTGGTTAAAGTATAGTAAATGTAAGAATGCTCAGAAGTAAGAAAAGCAGCACTGTACACTCAGATGGGATGTCTTATCAGAATATGATTCTGATTTTTATGAGCAAATCAGTTGTTCTTAGCAAGGGACATTTTTGGGAGTGTGTATTTAGTTTTGTAGAACATGCAGCACTTTGTATAAAATCCTCAAATTTTTAAGTAGTTTAGGATTTTACAGTTACAGGAATATGAAAGATAATTGTGGATAATGATTAAAGCTTATATCAAACAAGTATGTGATTTAAAAAGTTGTTATGCTGCAGAAGAATTGAGATCATTCAAAAGAAAAAAGCAGTTAAGGATAGCCTTTATGTTATTACTGAATCTGAGCAAGAGGTTAGGGACACATATTGTGGACAAAAATATTCTATTATCCTTTTTTAGCATTCCACTGCAAAATGCAGGTTCAAACATAGGTTATGTACTTAAGGATTTTGGGGTTTTTTCCCAAGTAAATATAGGAACTGGACAGAGAAAATCTTATTTACTAGAAAGACACTTTTTTTTCTATTTTTTGCTAATGAAGGAATGAAATCATTCCATGTCAGAAGTTCTTCACTGATCGTGTATTTACTGCAGCCTTGAAACACATTCTGTCTGTCCACTCTTTGATGAGTTAATGTTGAAAATATAATTGAAACAAAAACAACAGCAAAATGATGTTGGCAACATGATTGCTATGGTTATTTATTTTATCACCTTTTTTCCTTTTTCTTTCCTTTCCCCTGATTCCTATTAAAATATTGCACAGGATGCCTTCAAATCTAATAATGTGTGATAGGCTGTTGATATGACTGATTTTGCCTGACTAGCTTGAGGTGTAGATGAGAAATAGCTTTTTTAGTGTTTGGAAGCAAGATTTTTTTTATATTTCAAAGCTTAGAACTTCTGCAAGGTGACATCCTGCTGAGCATATATTTATTTAAATGAAGTACATCCTGATCCAATGTGGTAATGTAAATTTGAGATACCTCAAATACACTTTAAGCAATTGTAGACAAATGTATACACTTTAAAAAAATCTGTCTTGGATTAAACAGTCATTTAGCTGTCAGAACCTCTAATGAAATTCTGCCATGAATTATCCTGGTGTTTTCAGTGGCACTTAGGGAAAAAAAAAATATATTATTTTCATTCATATCTATCTGTCCAGCTACATTTACTCAGTGTGATACATCCTAAATGTGTTATCAGGTGTGACAGAGGCTCTCTGAAAATTCTTGATCTCCTTTTGCCTGCCTTTCCCTCTCAAACTGCAATCATAATGATTTAAAGAGTGAGATTTCATTTTAGATGGCTTTCTGTAACAGGTGCTGGTGGGGAGTTCACAAATGGAGTCAGAGCTGCTGTAAGATGAACACTGTGGTTTTAATCTCTGTTATCTGCAGTAGAGTTTGACTTGGGTGGTTAGTGTTGAAGGCTTTAAAATCTTTAGCCTGAGAAAGAAAAAAATATTTCGGTTTCACCTGAAAATAAAAAACTTTGCAGGATTAATGAATGTGTCAGATCAGCACTTGGAAATAAGAATATGATTCTGACTTTATCTCCTCGTTATTTGGTATTCTTATGCTGAGAAAAGAAAAGCAACTTAGGTAGCTGCTGTGTATTTTACAAACTGTCAAATAGTATCAGTAAATTTACGGCCTGGAAGGACTTCAGCATTCTTCATTGTGAATAGAAACATCATTTGATTTTGTAAATTGTTTCCTAATACACAAAGTCCTTCTTCTGGGACAAATTTAGGACAAGTTCTTTATCATGTTTAGAATAATACCTTGATGCCTTGGAAAGATTCAGAGGGAGGGGGTTGCTGTTGGCTCCATACCCTATCCAACCTCATTGTGTATAAATAATTCCTCCTAATCCCAATACTAAACTGGAAATCAATAGGTTGCCTCCTTTTAAAGGATAAGGAGAAAGTTCATTTGGTACTAAGGAAAGGGACAAAACAAAGATCTGTGTGGTATGAACTCAAAACACTGTTGAATTTGCACATGTATTTTAAAATTATCCCCAGCATTTTAAAGTCTAGTTTGTATTGTTCATGAAAAATAAATTAAATTCTGCCAGAGAATGCCAAAGTAAACACAATGGCTAGGCTGCAGATTCCCACACTAAAGAAAAATGACACTTCATATTCTTTTCTCATGTGCTTTTATTGACCTAGTAAGCAAAATATTATGAAAGGGAAGATTGAATTTCTCTGAAAAATAGATTAAACAGCAATATGAGGTTAATTTACTGTTCCTGCTAATATTCAAATGTTGTATATTCATTTAAAAGTGCAATTAGCTCTCTTGGGAGTTTGCTTGCAACTGTGGGATTTAACTAAAAATAATAATTTTCTTGTTAGCATGCAATAAATTCTGAGAAGATTTAGTTTTGGTGTAGTAAGCACAAAGAAGAGAACAGTTTTACATGATGCCTTTCATTATATAAACTGTTTGCAACTTTGACTCACTACTCACAAGGCTAAGCATCTTTTTATAAATTACACTTGAGTGCAGGTTGCAGTTAATTAGTGAGCTTTGCATAGCAATGTTATTCCTTGTTAGCTCAAAGTATTCTCCGAGGGCTCTGTGTTTCTGTGGTTTTATAATGTGTGTGATTGTGGTGAAGTTGACATCTACTCTTGGTTTCTGAATTACTCCCTATGGAACAGTTCCTACCAGGCCCACTTTCCTATTGTGGTTTTAGAAGTCTAGTAAATTATTTTAGCACTTTGTCTCCATTTTACATTTTGACTCCGTTTTGACTGTCCATTAGCTCACTTCTACTTTAACTGTCTTCCTACATTCAGGATTAGGGGAGCTCAACTCACTTTGGATACCTGAGAATGCAAATTGTCCCCTATAAAGAAGAAAATCTAGCTGTAATCTCTGTAGATGGAAATTGGAGAAGTTCTAGTTTTTTCAGTTTGCCAGATTGTACAGTTTTTTTAACCAATTGGATAGAAAAGTTTAAAAAGAGTAGGAGAATTAGGTGTTCTCATGACCTAATGTATGACTCCTACTATTAATTGCATCCAGGTTGTATCCTATGAGTCTAATAGATCCAGAGGCACTGAAAACTCATAAATCTCGCTTCCACTGCTTAAAATGTGTCAGTCACTGGGTAAATATTTACAAAATATGGAATGTGCTGGTATCTGGCACAGTCAGAATTGATGCAGTTAAGGAATGGAAAACCCAGCAGTGTCTGCATGGAACACATTGTTTCTCTTCACAGAGCTGCTTTTTTCTGGAAGTGGGATTTTTGTTCAGAATGGTGCAGAAAAGAATCAAATTAACTGCAAGCCTTTCTCTAAATTGAGAACATTGTGGAAATATGGGCACTCAGAGGCCACAGTATTTTCAAAGTTTAATTGAATGTTTCATCCTAGAGCAACAAATCAAGGAGTTCAAACAATTCCTGAGAAGTTTCTTGTATTTTGTTTATAAGGTGTTGTGATGCACGTAATAGAAAACGAGACATTAGTGTATTATATACTTTCAGGACAATTTGAGATCCAAAATAAAAGGAAATTAAATAAAGGTGGAGATAAATTTTTGAAAGAGATGTATACTTCCTCAGCAATTTGCATAATTAAGAAACAGGGGAGATTTTTGAGCCTCAGTGGTAATTGGCTATTCAGTAAAGGTAGTCTTGTTCACTTCACTCATCTGCAAATTATTCAGCCCTCATTAGTTTAGTGCTGATTCAGCAGTTGTAGCTGAAAAAATGTCATGATCCCTTTCACTTTAGATCTCAAACCAACTTAATCTGATTTAAATTCTCTGAGTAAACAGTGGATTTAACATGAACTATCAGTTTTCTACTCAAGGTTACACAATTTTCCTTTCTAACACAGTTCCATAATTTCTATGTGAAAAACAAATTAAAACTGTCTGATTTAGAGTAAGAGAAGAACATATTTTTGAAGTTATTAGTGCTCAGGGTTTTATAGATTGCTGCTATGGCTAAAAGTTGGCATTATGCTCATCTTAATAAGACTGTAGGTGAGATTACAGAATGATGTGTTGGTATGCATTCTATGATTTCAATTTTGTTTCTCTGTCAGACGAAAATAAAACCTTGCCCAACAATTTTTCTCAGAATTTAGTAATTCTGAAATATTTTCTAACTTAAAGGTTTATCTCTCATTTAAAAAGGTTTTTTTGGCAGCTTGTTTTCAATATTCTAAAAGATGGTTCCATGAAAACAGGTAAACCATGACTAGCTGTATTTCAAGCACAAATATAAAGTTTCTAAGATGGACTGTGGATTCTAAAGAATAGCCTAGAATGATATGGATGGGAGATCAAACATATTCTAGAGATGATTCCAATTTTTACATAGTGTAGTGGGATAAAGCTATACAATATTTCTCAATATATATTTGATTATTTTATCCATTGCAACATTAGTAAGGCTCATTACAAATTTTCCCAAGATGGCTTTGAGCACCTGCTGGATATTGCATTGCTTTGGAGGTTTTTTTAAAACTGATTTTTAAACTTGACTAGAATGCTCTTGTGTGAGCTGGTTGAGTTGTTCTTGATGTTGTTTTAAAATGAATTGTTTATGGTGTATAAAAGGGAGTTTTTATAGATATGCATGTATAGAAAGAAAGAACAAGTCTTCAGAACTCTCTGAGGAGTAACGTTCTTCCCACTTACATGTTGAGGGAAGATCACCCGAACTTCCAATAAATGAGTTGATTGGCACTATACTTTTCACTCATCTGGTTTGAGAGAAAACATTTATTCAAGAGGCGTGGGAGCTGGAATCTTGAATCAGCAAATTCTGCTTCCAGAGAACTGGAACTCATTTCCTTCCTGTCTGATCCTCTTCAGAAGCATCTTTTGGCAAGATATTCAAAGTAAAGGAATCAGTTTTCTACATTCATTTTGCATTAAATGGGACAACCATAGAGTTCAAGCGAAGGATGTTCAACTCATTATTTCCTAAGCCTGAAGAAGAAATGGATTGCCATTTTCAGTTGACACATTTGAAATTCCTCGGTTGCTTCGAGTACTTTGAGATTCCCAGCTATTCTGACAAAACCTTTCATCAGTTTGAGAGATAATTTATACTAGATTTATGCCTTTTTAAAGGAATTAATTTGATAGCCACAGAGCCCTAGTGGCTGCAGGTGTCTCATGTGGAGCTTCCTGAATGCGCTTGTTGTGATTTGATTTTTCCTGTTGGCTTCTGTGCAGTGCAGCAGCAATCATTTTTGGTGATAAACTTTGATATCCACACACACTCTCTGCTGTTGCCAGCAGTCTTCACCTGTGGCTCACCACAGGATGGAATTGATGCCACATAATTGAATATGCATCTTAAGCACATCATTGGAGCATTTGGGAGGCCTTACTTGGATAATCTGTGCTTGGCATCCTAACAGCATGGCTAGAGAAGCCTGAGTGGGCCTGCAAGGTCACAGCTTCGATGGTGTGTATTTGATAATGTGCTCATCAGCATTTGGGTCTGTATTTTGATGTTTTACCCTAGCAAAGAGCCAGAGATGGTACATATGGAATTTGAGATGCCTGACATGATGACTGTAAGCTGTCCAGACAGTACAGCTATTAAGAATGATTATGACTGGGATATGTGTTGCTTTTGCTGGATGTCTTTCATTTCAGGGATGCTGCTTTTATCTCCTGTGGCTGCTTTGGCTTTCAGGATTCTCCCTGGGACTTTACATCGTTAAAGGAGTTCCAAGGCAGTCTCCTACTCAAATGGAAGAATTTATTTTCAAATATCACTGCTGCACTGTCACTTTTCATTATTGACTCACATACTTTTTTGCCATAGCTGGAATAGGACCCTTGTTTTTTATATACTGATGCTGATGCCAAATTATTTGGCAGTGCAATTGAAACAGTAATATGTTAAAGATTCTCTTGTCTGAAATCCCTCAATCCCAAAGCAGGCATGTAGGGTTGGTTTATGTGTGTGTTGGTCAGCAATCTATCCTGCCTAAACCCCTGATACTATTTTATATGTGCTTGGTGTGCACACTCAGCATCTACAGGGAGCTGTGTAGATACATGTATAGGTATCTAAGGTTTTCTGGTCCATGTGGACAGCATACAAAAACAGGAATCCAGGCAACTAAACAACAGATGTATTATCTACCATTTTCCAGATGCCAACGTTCCACTTTTACTGCTTGCATTCTGTTCTTTCTGGTATCCAGAACATGTGAGTCCTTACAGACACCTGGAAAGCTGGTCGCCTGGGGTAGCAGTGGAGTTAGGAAGTAAATGCAGAAGTTAGACACAAAGTGGGCAGTGGTAATTCTGCTGAATGTTCTTGAGTCTCCCAGAACACATCGCTGCTTATGGAATGGAACATTTCTTAGTAATTTTCTGGTTTGTTTGAGATCATTCTTGTGTCTATAAGTGTTAGTAGGTAAAGCAATTTTTGTTTGATCATGATCTTAACTAAGAGTACAGAAACAGAAGAGAGCATAGGGAGTACATTTTATGGAGGTCAGGAATATTGATTATCTACCTACGGATTCTTTTAAAAGGTATTTACCACTGGTATTTCTGAAACAAAATTAGCAGTCCTTCATATTTCAATTTGCTCTAACAAGGCAGGAAAAAAAGAAGGAATGCTCTGATTGTGTGTAGGATTAAGAGTACTGATTTTCTTTTCAGCCATGGGTTAAACCTGAGTGGCCAGAGAAAATGTGAGATCAAAGATCAGTGATGGAGAATGGCATAACTCTTGGTTCACTTGTGGAATATATAGATCTTTAACTCTGGCTGGTTCCCTTTAGGTGTATTATAGTATTTTATTTACCTTGTAAATTAAAGCAATTGTGAACCTAATTCACAATCAGATCAATATCTCTGCTTTGGAGCTGACTGTGTGTATCCTCTGCCTGGGCAGCAGCTGGGTTTGGTATTCTGGCATCCACCTGCCATCATGTACCTGTCACAGCCCCGTTATCTCTCTGTATCTCTCTTCTGTGTGTTTAAACTGGGCTTAATGAAAACTGTCTGCACAGAGATTACACGAGGATTTGTGTTTGGTTTGGGTGTCTTGAGATTTTTACACCAATGATGGCAAGTAATGCACGTAGATTTATCCTGGAACGAGCAATGCCTTTTTTTCTTAAATTCTGCTTTTTTGCTTGGTAAGTATGTAAAGATGAAATGATAAAAATCAGTAGAATTTGTGATGTAGTTTTACTGATACATCCTAAATAGGTTTTAAAAAATTCTGCTTTCCTTTTTTTTCTATGTTTTATAACTTCTAAATCAATAATGAAGGTATATTCAATATGTGTTTAACAGCATTGGAAATGTAAATTACCACTTTTATCTCTGTCTCTGAAGTGCCTAAAGTTGATCAGTATCTGCACTATGGACTTTAGAGGATGGAATATTTATCCTACTTTTCCCTGAACCTTGTTTTCTCTGAATTGCTGTTAACTTATGTGTGTTTCATTATCCACAGTAGCCTAGCAGTTAGTAATCATACAGTAGCCACTGGAAAAAACCAAACAATTTCCTTATGACCTGCATCCAATAAGAGAAATCAGAATTGTCTTTGAACAGAGCACAGATTTTTAGTAGAAGAGAAGCGTATAGGGAGTGGAGTTTTTGTTGGGGTTTTTGGGGATGTTCAGCAAGATAAAACAATAAAGATAAAAACTCTGTGGACAATGATTGATGAGATGATAAAGTGAGATAAGAACATGGTGAATTCTCTGAAAATGTGAAGTTGGTGCTGTTGAGCTATTTTTTGAAACATTTCATCTAGACAAAAAGCATTTAAAGTGATTCTCTCCCATTTGTTTCATTTCCATCCACAGAAAATTTCCCCCTGGGTGGGTTTGCGCAAGATCAACATCTCCTACTGGGGCTGGGATGACATGTCCCCTTTCACAAACACCACCCTGCAGTGGCTCCCTGGAGAGCCCAACGACTCTGGCTTCTGTGCCTACCTGGAGAGAGCAGAGGTGGCAGGGCTGAAGGCAAATCCCTGCACTGCCATGGCAGACGGCCTCGTGTGTGAAAAACCCGTTGGTAAGGAGAACCTTCCTCCCAGGAGCTGATGCTGTGGTGAATGACAAGCTCTTTGGGGTTTCATTTACCTGAAGGAGATTTGGGGACAATTTGGATTAAATAATTACAAATATATATATATATATATATATTTATTTTTTTGAAAATAGCTGTAATCTATTAATATTCCTAAAGCAGCAAATATTTATTTGAGAATTAGTTCACGTGGCTTATTTTGCATTACACCAGAAGTCTTATAGTTTGCTTCTAAATCAGTATTAGTCAATGGTAACAGCAGCTGTAACCACATGTGGAGATATTCAGCAATGCTGAAGTGTTCTTTCAGAATCTTCTGATTCTTTCAGAATCTTTAATCTTGCTTAAAGTTGTAAAAGACTGACAAATCCAAAATTCTGGTTTCTGTCTTTTAGGTTTGTTTGTATATAAAGTTTACCATGACAAACAGTCACTTTACTGTTCAAGCTAACATACACTAAAATGGACTCTGTGAGCTGTTGTATGAGTCATGCTGTTTTGCATATTAAATTTTGTAAAATATTGTTATATTTGTATACAGAAACATAAACTTGCATCAAAATATTTATAGCTAATTAAAGAATCAACCTCTCCAGCAACGATTTTTCTGATGGAACAAATGGTGAAAGAAAAAGGAGATTGAACATATGTTCAAAATGATGAAATATTTGTGATCCTTTTCCAGTCAGTCCCAACCAGAATGCCAGGCCCTGCAAAAAGCCATGCTCCCTGAGGACAACCTGTTCCAACTGCACGAGCAATGGCATGGAATGTATGTGGTGCAGCAGCACCAAACGATGCGTGGACTCCAATGCCTACATCATCTCCTTCCCATATGGACAGTGTCTGGAGTGGCAAACTGCCACCTGCTCCCGTGAGTGTCTGACTGTTCCTGTCACTAAATGTATTGTTAGGTTTCTTTTTCTTTTAAAAGAGCTGGAGGGATTCAGCACATTCACTAGAGATAAAAAGATTTTCAAGTGGGTGACCTTATACAGCTACTGACGTGAGAAGTCAGCGCTGAGTGTGCATTTCTTAGATACAGATAAAATGGTGGCAATTCTTTGATGATGAAATATATTTAGTCTTTTGAAACTGTGACAAGTATTTATTCCTTTCAGATAAAGAAAAATTACCGTAATTATTTGTATGACCAGTGTTAATGTGGCAAACAATTGCCATGAGCTGGAACAAGATACTGTTAAAATTAGATAACCAGTATGTAGAACTTAGACTTACACAATATCAAGTTATTAAGAAAAGGAAGTGTGCTGAATTTTTAAAGGTTTAAATGTTGTGATTCATTTTTTTTTTCAGATTCAGGCTATGCCATTTTCCTGCAAAGATAAAAGCAAAGTTTTAATAATGATAGTAGTAGTTTTGAGGATATTGTAACACAAATGCAAAACAAATGATCTTGATCTTCCTTAGATTCTTCTCCCTTGCAGATGGGGATTATTAACCCTTGATTCGTAATAAATAACTCTTGTAGATTGTTCATCCTCTCTATGGAAGTAGAAGGAATTCTATTAGGCCATCAAGCAGGTAGAGGAGGTACAGAAAACTTCTGTCCTATGTGATCAGACTGAGTCAGGCTCCATTAATGTTCAAGGTTGCCCATTTCATCCTTTGAGGACAAGAGGCAAGTGAATTCCCACTTTGTCAAGGAGCAAAGTTACTCCCTGGATGCCCCCTTTGGAAGCACATTTTATCAGAGCTTGATGCAGTGTCTCTTCAGCATGAGAGACAATGAGCAATCTCCTCCAGGTACCTTTGTGTATCAGGCACAGGAGCTCCTTCCCAAGCTGGGAGCAACCAGAATCAGCCCCATGCAGTTCCAGGGTTTATTGGTGTCATAAGTGATGTAGATGCTGGAGTGAGCTGCATGGTGCCTTAGATTTTTGTCTTAGTTGAGGTTTATTTAGAACAATTCCTCAGTCATCATTTTTCAGAAGTCTGGTTCTTAAATTTTTTCAGGATTTCTGAAGTGTACCTTTGGACTCTTTGAGAGAGAGTGTTTTTCTTGCTATGTCTGATTTCCTTCCTCTCTTTGTAAGGGTCTTTTGATATCAAAGCCTCTGGAATCTTTTGTTTGTGGATATCTTGTGGCAGGATTAATGATCTTGACAACAACAAGCAACTTGCTTTCAGGATCATAATTAGATCATGATTCCATTTGATAGGTTATGGTTACAAATTAAAAACACCTCGAAGAACACAGAAGGCAGTTACTTGCTCTTACCTAAGCCTCAGGAAAATGCTAAGTAAAACAAGTTCTTGATGTGTTTGTAAAAGGAACCACTGATATATTCTAATCTTAGGAGAGAAAAAGAGCTGTATGTACCAGGCCAGTACATATCTGGGTTAAAGAGAAATAAGGCATAGGAAAGCTTTTCCTTCAGGCTGAACTGGCCAAGAGCCCATATTGCTCTAATTGAGGTTCCTTCTTCATCCTTAATAATCACAAAATGTAATCAGGACCATGTTGAGCTGTTCTGCTAAACTTTTCGTCTAAGTTAGTAAATTTCATGTATTAATCCAGGTTCTAGTGCCCAGGTTCAGTGTAATAGGTAATAGGAACACTTAATCTCTTGTCAGTATGTTTAGAATAATAATTCTGTAGTTATATAAAGGTTTCTCTCTCATAACCGTTCACAGCACTTTTTTTTTTGCCTCTCCTGTATAGGAATCAATTTTGTAACTTATAAAATATTGATAGTGAGTTGTGGCAGAACATAAATAGATTGAAAATCTGGAGATAAAATTGACAGAACACCACATAAATGACGCTTATGTTTTCGAACTAGCAGATATTATGTCAGCCTGAACTTTCAATTCAGTTTTCCTCTTCATGTAGTGTTTGCACATCACGCTGATTCAATTTGTTTGGGGAACATAAGAAATTGTTTTTAATTTGATTGTCTTTTTTGTAAGGTCTGTAAAAGTTTATATTAAATAAGGCAAAAGTGATTTGCTATATACCAGTTCAACATAATGTAAAGGCAATTTTGTATGAAAATGTACTTCTATTCAACAAATTTAAAAAACCCAAGATTCTGTGGCTGTAAGCGATTTTTTCAGAGTTTTCTAGCATCAAATATTTTGCATTTAAACAAGAAAATGCATGTCCAAATGAAGAATGGTTCAGATATTATTTTAGTCTAAATGACTTGAAAATTTTATTAGGTAAATATATCATTATTGCTGCTGAAGTAATGAATTATTAAGTGAATTCCCTTATCAAGGGATAGTGTTTCTACTTGAAGAACCAACTGGAACTATATCTTTAAAAGTCCTTGTCTTTAAAATTTTATTTTTTATTTTGAACGACTGATTTCTGAGCTTCTGGATGTTTTGCTCTGAATGAAAAAAAAAAAAATCAGACAAGCATGTATGATTTAAAACACAATCCCCCCCCCCCCCACAACTGAGAACTTCACATTTATTTTCACAACTTGGAATTAAAAATGAGGAATGCTGTTTTATCGGTGACATATTGTCATTTTAATACCTACTTGCCAAAAGCTTGCATTTCCACTCTTCCCTACATCTTCCATCCATTATGACTTTTGATTGAATAGCTGACAGTTGAACAATCTTGGACCACCTCTAGAATTCCGAAGAAAACAAAATTGCTGCTTGAATATCCCCTTCTTCCATCAACAATTGCTTCTCAGCTCTCTTCAGTTTTTTAGCTGAATGCCACTACAGATAATAGCTGAGGATTTTCACTTTTGGTTCTGTTTTAGCCTCTGTAAAGATAGTGCAGCTGATACTTCAGGGCTTTATAAATAGCAGCATGAGTATAAATAGCAGCATGAGATTTGTTTGGATTGTTTAGAGTGTGTTTCTGAAAGGGCAAGCCAGCCTGTGCAGAAGGATGGTCTTTATTTTTCTGCTGATCGTCTAACGTATTCAAAAGCCCAAATTTGTATCATTCAGCTTCAGCTTCGATGGTTTAAAACAGATTTTTCACGTTTGACAATTTGCAACAACAGTTGGCCTTTTCCTGTCCCTGCTATTTTCCACATTTGGGAAACTTGAAACATTTTCTCCTGTTTGGATTCTTCCAAGTCTATTGAAGTGCTCTTGCTTCAGCCTTCTGTGCTGTTAAAATCCTTTTGAGATTCACTCAGATTCTTCACTCCCTGTTTTCCTGATATCTTTAGACTGTGCAGGATTTTTTCTTCTTTACAGCTGTCATTACTTTTAAACAATTTTTGTAGTGGCTGAAGTCAGAGGAGCTAGCTTTATTCTGCTCTCAGTTGATTTAGTTAGCAATGAAACCATTCTCCTTAGTATTCCTTTTGTGGACCAGAGGAGCCCAGGTAACTGTGAACATTATTTGCATGCAGTGTCCTGGCTGCAGATGAGCCAAATTTAGAGCTTACCCTCACGTAGAAGGCATTTGAGTGTCCTTCAAAATAACTCTGGGAATCTTTAAATTGCTTTCTTCTTTTTGAAAATAAACTTAGATAATTCTGGCTTCACAAGAGGAGCTTAGCTTCATGTGTGCTTTTAAAATTTAATTTTGAAAGCCTATAAAGTTCATGTGAGGAGAGACAGGGAAACATAGTGATCAATGTTTCAATGAGTCTGATGTTAATTTGATCCAGTGTTACAACAGTAATTAAAAAAACCCCCTAAAATGTCTCAGAAAAAGCTTAAAGAAGCTTGGGAAATTTAATGGTGTTCTTGAAGTTACTAAAATGTTGATTTCTTATAAATAAAAAATGACTAATAAGTAACTTCAGAATAGGAGTTTTATTTGGTTCTAAACAGATTTGAAATATGAAGAAGACAGTTTAATTATTTTAAAGAATAGAGTCTAAAAGACCTACAGGGAGATTTGGATGTTAAAATTCAATTTAAAAAATGAAACCTGATTAACTGATGAGAACCTTAAGATATAGTTAATTTAAATGAGTCTGAATTATGACTTGTGGCTTGAGATGTGTGGTTTGCTGGCTTGTTTCAAGAGTTGTGTGTAGGAAGACTAAGTCATATTTGTATGTGACTACTCAGATGACATCCAGGGGCACTTTGTGCCCAAAATACTTTTTCATTTGAATTTGAATGTTCCTGTGGTTTTTTAATATTTATAAATATTATCACTCTTACTTGGTTTATTGACCTTGTATTGAACTCTAGAGTTTTCCTTTTGGAAGGGCTGTTTATCTCAGTAAAATTAGTAATAAATGTGTCATAGACTACTAATAAGTAAAGAATATATATTTTCTTATGTGTCTAATGAAGATGTGTGATATTCTTGTTCTGCTTCATTATTTTTGTCAATTTGAAGTTTTATTGTTGCATTGTGAAGTAACAAACACTTGCTGCATGTTTTGTGATCTTTAAGGAAGTACAACTTTTAATGAAAATGGAGATATTCTTACTAGTATTATTATCTGTTTGCACAAGGAAAAAGAAATGCTCCATCTCCTGCTGTAAAATCCAAGCATCTTATTTTAAAAAAAAATGCATTAATGTTGTATTTCATGTACCAAAGCTCAAAACTGCTCTGGGCTGAGGACCTGTGGCCAGTGTTTGGAGCAGCCAGGGTGTGGATGGTGCAACGATCCCAGTAACACTGGCAAAGGACAATGCCTGGAAGGCTCCTCAAGGGGCCCAATGAAGCCTGTCAGTGCCCAGTCCAATGAAATGGTGCTTGATGCTACTCTGTGCCCAAAAGAAAAAAATTATGAGTGGTCTTTTATCCAGTGTCCAGGTAAGGTTTGCTTCCGTTCTTTCTTGTATATGAAATAAGAATTTAAGCACACCAAAAAAACGTGTTCTAGGTAATGCAAATAGCATTATCATGAAAGGCTTGTCAGTTTGTTCTCTCTGTTGTGTATGCATATATGTAGAGTGAGGTTATTTTTAAAGTTTTGGAATAATGAAATGAAATATAAACCCCAGTGAACACTTGCGTATTTTCAGTTAAAACCAAAGAAACCTTCCACGTAATCTAATACTACTTCCTGAATTAAGAAGCTTCTAGGACCTTTCAGGAAACAATAGAATGACATTCTTGGGAAGAATAAGGCTTGTGATTTCTACAGATTTAGTCAAGGTAGTGAGAAAACCTAATGGTACAGAAATGTTTAATACTTGTTTGGAAGATTCTCTAGGCAAAGTTACAGAAGAAAGAAGAGATTGTCAACTTGGGAGGTTTTAATGGTTTATGAGCCAAGTCTGTCAACGGCTATAAAGATATTAAGTTACTAAATTGTAAAACAGCTCTAAAAACTTTCAAATCATACAATAAGAATCCTTTTTTTTCCCCCTAGCCAAGACACCAATCACTCTGACATTTAAATTAAAAATCCAAATTTAAAAAAAATACAATCATACTGTGATAGCTGTCCTCTTCCAAGTCTTCCACCCACTTTGGCACCAGGGAATCGACGTGGCTGACATGGTTTGACATTTGACAAGCTGCTAAAATTGACAGACTACTAATCTGCTGGGCACCATGAGCTCTGAAGCTCCACTCTATAGAGAGGTCATCCTTCAAAACCTGGCAGCAGGATCAATGATTGTGGCAGGATTCACATTGTGATTTTGCTGCAGGAGTGATCAGTGCTTTTTGAGTTTCCCCAAAATATGAAGCTCTGGAGTGGAGCTCTTCTGGTTTATAGTGATGTTATTTGACAAAAAGCAATTTTATGCTTTCAGGGTCAGGTGTGAAAAAATTATGTCAATAGAAATCCAAGGTTTTTTATTTTCATCAAAATTGACTGTAGTGAGGAGGGACTGGAGCTGTTTGATGTGGTCCTGATGTCCTTAAAATTGCTTTGTGTGCCAGTTATCAGGACAATTAAAAATCAGATAATATTTAGTTAATTTATTTTGGAAGTTATTTCTCCCCACTAGATATGTTTAGCTGTGAGTTCATGTTTTCCATCACAGTAGGCTTTCAAATGCTTCACATTTCCATGTAGGTATTGGGATTTTTATGGAGTCTTAGTTAGTGACTTACTACCTCTTCAAAGATTTCTGAAATGCCTGGACAGCATTTTAAAGCTGTAAGGACTAATTCAATCACTCCAATGGCAAAAAAACCCCTTTCTCATAAAACCCACCTTAAAACTCACATGTCACAACACGGTCAGTTTTTGTTTGAATTCATGCTGTATTGCAATGCTGTTTTGAAGAGGTTCTGTGTCAAAGTGCAAATATATTTATAGTAGTTATTAGTCAGGACCAAACTCCTCAGAATCACATTTTGCTACAATTTCATAATCACATAGAGATGATTTTGTTCCAAAGAGCAATTTAATAATGAAACTTTTAAAATATTGTATTCTCCAGCTTGCCAGTGTAATGGCCACAGCACCTGCGTTAACAGCAATGTCTGTGATCAGTGTAAAAACCTAACAACAGGAAAGCAGTGTGAGACCTGCATGCCAGGATATTATGGGGATCCCACAAACGGAGGACAGTGTACAGGTAAGTTCTTCTACTGGAAGGAAAAAGAAAAATATCAAAATGACATTTTATGTAATGTGAATTTAATGTTTTTTAATGTAACATGAAATTAACTTTTCTTTCAAGGTTAAAAGTTTATTTTATAGTACAGATGAGCCGATCAGCTGAACTAATGATTCAAATTCAAATTAATATGTTCTAAGAGAAATTCGTTCAGAGTCATCATTTTGCAGTTGTTGCTCTCTCAGGAGGAGGAAGAAACTCTCTTGTTGGAGCAACACCTCAAATTATTTCAGAGATGTCATTAAATTCCATGTAAATAGTCCTGTTAGAGGCGGTGAGAAGGTGCTTATAAACAAAGTTTAGTGTCTGCCATAATCCCTAGTAACACTGATTTGTGTAAGTATGTGACGCTAGTGGAGAACTTACTCATTTAACAGACCAAAAGATGTTACTCATGTATAGTTGAAACAAAAAGGCCTGGTATGCTGAGGATGGCAAGGCACCTGTACCTAATCAAAGTTTAATTTTTAATCTGTTTAGTTTTTAAACTTTTGTCCTTGAAGTGAAGGAGAGAATGAAGTCCAATACTCCAGATGGTTTTTGTATATTGCTGTAGGGGTGCTTTTTCACTTGTGTGGGTGGTTTTAAAGTCAACAGAAACTCCTTCCCTTAAAACTGAATGCTGGAAGGAGGAATATATTCAATATGAAAACTCAGTAAGACTGGCTTTGAATCTAAAAGGGTGCTGGAAAGTTTTGTCTCATGACTTTTTCTTCTCCATTACTGCTGTTTCTTTAACCAGACCTTTGTTTCTCAAGGAATATTTCTTCATTTAAAGGGTTTGTTAGTTCCTCAGTATTCTAATGTGCAGTAGGCAATGCATAAAGATTCACATCTGGTAAGCTCAAGCACGATATGTAAAAATTGTATTCAAGGGGATAGAAAGATTAATGTCTACCCTTATTGACAATTGAACATTTTGCTGAGGCTTTACGATGCTTTAAATAATTCTTAATAGTTCAGTTTTTCTCCTGAAGTTGACAAAATGTTCTTTTGCTGTCTGTATCACCTTTATGGCAAAATGATGTATTCATACAGCTTTTATTCTTCAGGGATACATTAGCTATCAACCAAATAAGCATTCCATCACCTTTAGTGAAATATGCGTGGTGCAATAATGGCTGAAATCAATTTATAAGACTGGTAAAATTATAAATTTTACAACTTGTTTTTTCAAACCTAGCCGGTAAGAATGCAAATTTTTATTGGTAGACATGATTTTAACAGAAGCTATTTTGACTAGAGAATGCTTTGAAAAATAAAAATGATAATTATTTCAATGCTTTATCTGCTGAGGTATGTTGTATTTTTAGTAGAGAGCCCATAATAAATATGTTTATATCCTTAGGATATTTTGAAGGATGTAGTCATTGTGAATTGTTAGATTTTCTACAGTACTGTGATAGAGGTGCCCAAACTGTGGGCCAGGGATTTCTGCAGGAAAAAACAGCAGTGATCCATAGATAAGTCAAATCAATGTTACTGGGATTTAAGAGGATTTTGGAACCATAGCTGGGATCAGACACAGTGCATACATAAAGAAAGTAATGGTTCTGTTGCTTTTCTTCTTCATTCTTTTAATGCTATTGGTAAGGCAGAAAAAAAATTTAAAGATGGCAGGAAATTAAAACCATAACTAAAATAGAAACATACAGAGAAAAAATATGAGTTGAAGAAAGGGCAATCCAGGTAGAAGCTGAGCTTAAGTGTGACTGAAACAAAGAGAAATTAAGACAGGAAATTATATGAAGAAGCCAATCAACAGACAAAAGAATCACAAGGAACTAAAAAAATACCCAAACCAGTCATCTTTATAGTTGCATCTTGTTGCATCACTTTGATGCTGCCCACTGAGTTCCTGACTGGACCCCACCAACTTTCCTTTTCCACCAAGACACCCTTTGGTTCCATGGCTGCCCTGAGCACATGGTGCATTTCTCCCTTGAAGCTCCTCAGTAATTACTTTGAGGATGCAGGTTGAAAACTTTTTAAAGGCATGCCAAGATGATGACTATAACTCTGAAAGTACATCTGTAATGCCATAATATTCTTTGTGGATCAAGTTGCTATAGTTACAAGGACATGGTTTTGAATTGGAGAGCAGCCCAGGCTGGGGACAGAGGTTGTACTTGATCTCTGCAGTGGAGAGGTGACGCTGTGTGCTCTGGGACAGAAGCTGCAGGTCATGTCATGGCACACTCATGACATAAAATAGCTTCCCAGTGTCCTGATGGAAGTACTTATGTATTCAGTACACGTATTGCATTTTCTGCTGTCATGATATATGTACTTACAGGTGAAATCTGAGCTCTTACTTTGACTGTTGGTGATATAGACTAAAACGATTTGCAATAAACCTTCCTTTTTTACATAAGTTGCATTAGCCCTTGTTTTTCCTTAGATCTCTGATCTTGAAAGGAAGAAGGAGGATGTCCATAGCAAGCCTTGCAGTCCTTGGAAAACTTTTATATTTTTTTCCTTAACTATGCCAATAGTTACCTAAATCCTTTCTGTTTATACTCCAAGGAGGTAATTCAGAAAGCTCTGAAAGAAATGACTGTCCACCTCTGAGTGGTCAATTCTATTGTGACCTTTGTCCAGGGATGGCAAATTCTGTTAAAATACAATTATTTTTCTCCACACTGGTACTAATGGTGGCTTTACAACTGTCATCACATAACTGATACATTTATAGTGGTATTGCATAGTGTTATGCTATCAAATTACTGTGGAATGAGTAACAGTTGTTACAGAAAAAAGATATAATTCAGATTTCAAAAGGTTTTGAATAGTTGTGATTAAAGAATGGGTAAAAAAAAATCGACTTTTCTGGATTTTGACTCACTATAATTGCTGACATTTCAATAGCTTTAAAACAGATCTAAGGACTTGCTTTGCATCCTGATATGATGCAGGCTTAGTAAATGTGACAAACCTTGCAGAAGGACAAAGAAAAGATGGAAGCATAATAACAGGCTTCAAATGCATGAAGGGAAGCTGAAAAGAAAGGGAGATGATAAAGTACCTTCCCCCACGCCCCCATTTTGGTTGAGGAGGAAGTAATGGGATTAGGTTGCAACAAGAAAGATTAAGGTGGAATACAAGGAAAAATTTCTACTGGTTAAACTGTGACAGATTACCTAAATATGCTATGAAATCGGCATTATCACTTACAGTATCCTTTTTAAATTTTCAAACTTCTCAGGCTTTGGAAACGGGTAGGGAACTGGCTGATTCCACACTTTTTTCTCCCGTCCTAATATTTTGTAGTGTCTTGGAGTCTGAGATGTAGAAGGCAGGGATCTATTGAGTAAAGATAAGATATTCTGATTATACAGAAAAATGAGCAGTGTGTACCCATATGGCTATGGATATTTAACGTATTTTTGTCCTTAATGTTACTAAGATGTTACTAAGTTGTATACCACTCCTTTTTGAATCTGTAGCATTTTAGTTACTGTGGAGTTAAAAAGCTTTCCATCCTATGCAGGTTTCCCCCTGTAGCTGAGACACTGGTTTATTTGTTTCAGGAGTGTGGTGTTTTGGTTGCTGATGGGCAATAGTTTGGCAATGGTCATATTTTTAAGAAAAGAAAAGAATTTCTTTATCTTGAAAGAGCCATACCTAATACCAATTACTCATTTAAATTCTGTCACTTGAAGTCTCTTTTCAATACAGAGAGTGAGAGTTAGAGTTTGTATTCTTGGTGTAAAAATCAGCTTTATATTCATTTGTTCTAAGATGTGGCTTGCATTAAAGATATATGTGCTGCTTCAGTTCTTTCTGACATTTCATTGTACAAATATATAGTTTGAATTATTTTCTATTTGATTCATTGCTGCATTCTGTACAAAAATCAGTAATAAATTGCAAGAGTCTTTTATGATGAGGGAAGTTCTGTGACTGTAATCTACTAGTTATCTGTTCTTACACTAATTCAAATGGTTTCAGGTAGTCTGTAGTGTCAAATAGGTAGCCATATTAGAAAATGAAATTAATTTCTTACCTTAAATTATGAAATATTTCAAGTTGTACAAAAAGATTTGCATTCTTTCTTGGAAATAAGTGGTAGTACACAAATTAGTAAGTTCAGACCCTGTGCACATGCTTAAGATTTGTCATCTAAACCCCCTCTGCAGCAAAGGAAGCATCAAGAGAGAGTACCACCCAACTTAACAGGTAAAGTTACAGTGTCATTTTAAAACATTATCTGAATGTGCAAGAAAATAAGAGGGAAGGCAGAGATGAATTCTGAGTGTGTGGGAATAGGGTGCTCTGGGCAGAGATAGGTCTGGGTTTCCAGGCCAAGCAAATCCACAGACAGTTGTTGGAGTGCTAATTCAGTGCTGTCAACCGGTGCCAGAAATACTTAAGTGATCAAACCCTGTGTTGAACAGAATAAAGCACATTCTGTATTGTGGTAAAGATTGGATGAGAGAATCCCAGCCCAGCCTCGTCTGTTCCTGGGACACTGGGGAAGCCTTTCAGTGTGAGGTGTTGAAGAGCTTAAAAGCAGATATTCCAAGTCACTTTGACTATTTTTTTTTTCCCTAAGTTTTGCTCAAATCCAATTTGAGGGATGATTTTGAAAGCATGAATATTGAAATTCTGTATTAGAAAATTCATCGTTGAATATTATTGGATTTTGGAAATAAAGCAGCTTTGACTGTAGATGTGAACAGGTCCTGTCTTGGTGGTTTCTCTTGGTATTTTGTTTTCTTCAGTGTCTTGCTCTGTCATGTGCTGCATGTCTGGGAAATACACAATTTTTGAATAGAAATTCTACAAAAAAATAGAATTGTATGTGTACCACAGGCTGCACATAAAGTACCAAAGAAAAACACTATGGGAGATTGCTTGGAACAATTTTGTTTCATCTTAGTGATGGTTTTTAGTATTATTTTCAAACTTATTAATCATCAACTTAGTTGTCAGTGTTAAAAAAATTGCTCTAGCTGCTTATCATCTTGTCATTTTCTTTATGCATGGTATTTTAAAAAATTATCCTTACAATTTATGAGATGCCAGGAAAAATTCTTTACAGTAACTAATGACACACGCAATGCATGTATAATACATTTAATAATAATAAGATAGCGTAAGCATTTTGCTGTATTGTCATTTTCTTTAATAACGGGATAACAGTCCAAGCAGCTTTCAATTTTCCCAGAATTGTGCTGCCATTGTTGCTTTTGCAGTAGGAGGAGACAGTGAGTCCCATCACAGCAGGAGCATTGTGTCTTAAAGTGCGCTGATTGTTCTCTAAGCAGCCCTAAAAGGCACCTGAGATACTGATGACCATCCTGTAAAAGCTTCCAACCACACTGTTGTGTGACTTTTTGGGTCAACTTTTGTGGCTGTTGGAGTGACTTTTTTTTTAAGCAAGTCTGCAGCATTTCTGTTGCCTTTATAGATATTTTCCTTTCTCTGTTAGCAGAGATTGGACATTTGCAATACCAAAGGCAGCAGCTTCCCCCCACGTTTGGTTTGTAATCATTATGTTTGGAAAGGTGTAGTTAATCTTCTACTCAAACATCTGATTTTTTTAACCACATCTTCAAACCATTATCAAAAGTCAGTATGTTTTTAGCAAATATACACCATATGTGCATCACCTGTATTTATACATCTACACATGCTGCTGCCTGGATGCATTCCACACAAACTTTGAAATCTAGACATGAGCCACTCAACTGACATGTACCTACAGGAAATGCCTCAAGACATTAAAAAAGTAAATCAGACAGGTATCAGTACAAGACTAAGTTGTCAGAGTTGCTTTAAAGTACCTTAGGTGAAAGACTTAGGTGAAATTTAACCCAACATTAGATTAGTTGTACAGATATATATTTGTGACTATTTGTGCTTGTTAAAACAATAAAAACTAAAACTCATTAGTGATGTGTTGACAGTGAAGTTATATCTGAAGGATGATGTTCCATGGTGTTCAAATCTTGCCATTCAGAAAATGTGATTATTCTGCTGAGTTACTGACAGCTGAGATGCGGGGTTTTGAGAGAAGAGGCCAAGGGTGCCATGAGCCACTACTTCAAGTGTCTGTGAAAGAGAGGCATGAGAAAGATGTTAAACTCATCCTGGCAGCAGATTGACAGTGGTCTCCTTGGATTCTAGGTTCTATCTAACTTTTAAAGGGGCTTGATGGGTGACTTTACAAATTGTTTTCTCTGGCACTATTTCTGTCATTTTTACCTATGTAGCAGCGGCAACCTCCATAATGTATTTTCATCATGACCCTCTGTGGAGGAAGGGATTCTGATTTTCTTCCTTTCTTCTCCCAACAAAATATTGTTAAAAGCTGCCATAGGCACCCTCAGGAGCTCTGTTCCTGTAGAGCACAAAGTGCAATCACTGTGTCAAATATTTAAGAAAAGAATCCAGTTTGATTACCTAAAAGTAATTGTGGGGTTCCTTAGATTGGCTGCCTATACTAAAACCCACTCCAATGCACATACTTTTAAGTAATATCTGTTCTGATTTTTTAGCAACAATTTGAATTAGGTTATCTATGGAAAACATAGGACAAATATGCTGAAGAAAACCAATTGGAAATAGATCCCAGAAAAGTTGGCTCATAGAATCTGGGATGATGTAAACAGGATGCTTTTGTTTGCTCCCCAACCATATTCTTATTCTTATTCTTGCACATGTATATTTGAATATGTACACAGCATTTGTATATGAAATTTTATGGACAGCAGATTACCTAATTTCACACATTACAGAAAGCAACCTGTCTTTCATAAAGGAAAAAGTTGATAACATGACAAGGAAAACAATTTTTTATTCACTTCTTTTTTTTAGACTAAAATTGTTGTATATGTAGTTGATAGAGAGGTACCTGCTAATTTACCTTTAGAAGTATTTTTCAAGGTTTTGAAGTTATTTAAGCAATGAGTGAACAGAAAGCAGCAGTCTTAATTTTTCACTTTAACACTATGGCTATGTACCTTTAAAATTACCTGTAGTTTGGGATTGCATAGGGCAGGCATCAAATATGGTGCATCTGAATATAAATTTTTATGAGTTTATTTAAGCCATTAAACTTTAAAATGGAATTTTTCCTTAAGAATAGTTTTATTTAGTAAATATCAAATATGCTGCCATTGTACTATGAGGTTTGGTCTCAAAACACCTGGAGACTGACAGCTTTGGGAGCAGATGCTATTTCAACAGGCAAAGTTAGGTGAGTGCTGTTGGCCTGAGAAACAGATTTTTGAAGTCCAAAAAGGAGAGAGAAAATCTTGCATTTAAAACTTCATCAAGAGACAGCTGTAAACTTGTACTGTTTTTCTTCTACAACAAACAGTTCTGTTTCAGAAAGGTTTCTGGTCCAAAATCTTATATTCTAGGGCTGTGAGTCCTGTTTAAGATAGGACTAAGAATGAGGACAAGGAGCTTTTAACTGACAGCTGCTGGAAAAAACCAGAAATGTAAGAAGCATAAATATCCTCAATTAGCAGTGTAAATGTCAGCAAAAGCATTTATTCTGCATCTTCCTAAAGCAGAACAAATGTTTGAATGGGAGTTTTGACTCTCTTAGAGGATGAAATGGCAGCTTGAGATACAGAGGTTTTATACAGTTTTTCTGCTTATGACACAAGACCACAGGAGCCTATGTGAATAAAGACATTTTAATAAAAGACATATAAAAATGGGTAAATGTTGGAAATCAAAGTATGGAAGAAAGAGTATAGTGTGCTCTATACTGTCTTTAGGTACTAGAATATGGAACTAAATTAATAAAACCTGTTTGCCTGTGGTTTATAAGAAACACTGTGTCACAAGTTCACAGCAAAACTCTGTGATAAGAAGCTGTAATTTAAGATTATTCAGACAAAGAAAATCTCACTAAATTCCAGCAGATAACATGATTTTATATATGCTGTACAAACAAAATGTCCGAAGGTTTTGACAAATGAGGGGACTGTCAAGAGATCCCATTTTGCAGTAGTAGTGGTGTTTTGTTTTGCTTTGCTTAATTTATTTTTTACCTTTCAGTATTGAATAGAGAAGAAACCAGTTCTTCAAATTTTTAAAATAAAATGCCTTATCATAGAATAAAAGCACTTACTATTAACTAAAATGCTGGGATTTGGTTTTAGTAGAAGGAAAAGGGCTTCTTGGTTCATAGGAAACACAAAGAAAAGGGATTCTAGCACAATAAGCTATTCAGGAAAAGCCTTATGTTGCTTTTTGCAGAGATTGTTAGTTAGAATAAACACTTTTTAGAAGACCTTTTTCCCCATAGGTGATTTGAAAATTTATTTTCCTTCCTATAATGAGTGCAGTTTATTGAACAGTGTCCAAGATAGTCTGACCACTGAGTAAAACCTGTGCTTGGGCTTAGTTATGAATTAAATCAGGTTCACTTCAATCAGAATGTATTCAAAATTAGTCCTGTGCTGCTAAACCAGAAGTGGATTGCCATAGGAAAAACTTAGTCGAGGAACTTGAAAAAAGACATCTTTAAAAATTACTGTTCCCTTTTTTTTTGACTGCCAAGCAAAATGTGCTAAGCAAACTTCTCAATATGCTGTTAATTCTTGTGTACACATATAATTTTCTGTTTGATTTTTTTTGTAGATTAGAACTTTATTATAAAGTGTGACTTCTAGCACAATTAATTGTAAGTTCAAACAAAAAAAATCAAACTAAAATTAGGAAACTTTTTATAGATGCATTTATATTCCATAACCTACTTAGAATAATCTTAAGTGAAGGACCTGGAGTTATACTTAAAGGAAAGCATCATTGTCAAGTATCAATAGACATTTAGATTTTATGATTAAAAATTATGATTTTATGAGAGAAAGAAGAAGAAACTGTTGAATGTAACAGGATTAACCCCCAGAGAGAGATTATTTGCTTGGCAGTGGGGTTTCAAAAGGTTTTGACAGGATGCCTGTTCAACGTTTTTAACATTTTTTGATGTTTTTTCCTTGACTGCACATCGAAGTTTTTTATAAACTTCTTGTCAAGTACAGCTGTTTTAAGCTACCTCTTGATTCTCTAAATTTGATTTTGCTTCCTACACCAGGATGTGTGGTCTAGGAACAGTCAGGATGGCACAGCACTGGTTCAAGCATCACCTTAGGACTGCTATTGGAATGGTTGATTGTGGAGAGCCGCTGACTTGTTTTTCTTGCCTAAGAAAGTTTTCTTTCCATCCTGAACAATCACAGTGTAATGGTGTAGTTAAATCACTGGTAACCAATTCTGTCAACTACAGTTTTGTTCCTTAAGCCTGATGGATACACTAAGCTGCTTTGCATAAGTGTGACTTCTCCATCCAGCAAAATTGATTCTAATTTACTCAAGTGGAGTGGAAACACCACTTTTTTTCTTCCAATTTTTTTAGAAGAAATATGAAAAAAACTTAGTTTAAACTGTTTCTGAGTCTACTATGCAAGAAAAATATCTGGAATAGTAAAGGGAATACAAACAATGTGTGCTATCTTAATCTGTGTAAGTAGCAGGCATTTTGTGCTAGTTCAGCATCTTATCCTGAGAACTTAGAATTCAGGCATCCTCTAATTAATCACCACTTATAGCTTTTACAGATATTGAAGAGATACAGCAGTTTGATTTATATTATATTCCTTTATCTCTGTGCTTATTTAATCTACTCCCAATGATTAAGGACAATTCTCTTGCTGTCACTGATGGTAGTGATCAAGTCCTCCTGCATGCTCCTGTGGAACACAGTTTCTGACAACGACGAAAGAGTCGCTCTGCATTCTTATTTTTGTGGGTTTTTTTTTTTTTTCAGCTTTACATGCTATAAATTTATTTCATATGGTAAAGAATACTTATAAAATGTATTTCTCGTGTCTGAGCTTTATATCAGCATGTTCACCTTCCTAATGAAATGTGTAAATCCGTTGGTTTCCAAATGATGTTCCTAGAGGAGGTAGGCAGGGCGTGATTTAGAAACTTTCAGCTGTCTAGGAATGTCCTGATGTTGTCAGCCTCTGATAAACAAACATATTTCACCCTGTATTGAAGGAGATGTCAAGAGCTCACGTAGATGCTGTGTCTGGCTCAGGAGGCGCTGGGGGCAGGCAGCTGCAAGCTGAAGATGACATTTTCTTAAATCACTGTTACTTGATCCTCAAGTAAGCTTTTCTGAAAGCCAGTCTTCTCATCCCAAATGCAATAGAAAAACCAGGAATTTTACTTGTTTCTACTTTCTGCATCTCCCTTTCTCTGTGTGTTTTGGATTGAAATGATCACCCCTTTCCCTAAGGGGGCTTGGGAACCCCCTTCCAGCTGGTGAGAAAATAGATTTTGAGGCATTGTGCAGCTCATTCCTCAAATGATCAAGTGAAGATCCTCAAAAAACCCCCTTGTAATGGCATTTCAGTTTGATTGCAGTTGATTCTGTCTTCATTTTCCGAGTGCTAAATGAAATACATTATAATGCCAGACCACATTAGTTATTTAAGGAGAGAAAAAAGAGCCTCCTTTGCAATGGAATACATTAAAAATCAGTCGTATTTTGTACCTCCTGATGGCTAATGCAGGGAAATGATTTGCTGACTTCTTTAAATTTCGTGGCATTTTTGCCTGATAAACTGTATAAGTAATTTTTCTTTTCTTTGGGCTTTTATTCTGAATGACCAAATACACACAAATAGTTGCAATCACCAGTTGTTACCTTGAGATGTTTTTCACCTTAGATTGGAATTTTTTCTTACCTTTAAGGCTGCTATGAACAACTTTTCAGTGCTTTAAAATAGTTTTGCATTTCATACTGCCTTATAATAATCTTTTTTTCTTTATTTTTTATTATAATTTACCATGTGTTCTCTTTAGAGAGAATGAAGGGGAAAATAACAGCCTTTTGATGAGAGGAAGTTTTTAACCAACATTTCCAAAATAGTAGAGAAGCTGCTGTCCTCAGGAAATTTAAAAAGACAGAACAACAATAACAATAATAATAATAATAGGTGCTAGGCCTTTTATTGCCTGAAAAAGTCTTAAACACACTTCAGTATGGATATTAGACCATGAAGGCATCCAAAATCTTCACTTTATATTTTTGCTTTGAAAATAACTATCGAGACACACTGTTTTAGTTTTTACTAAAGCTAGTAAAAGTTAGTCTGTCAGATATGAAATTACTTCTTTTTAAAGTAATTCTAGTTTTCTCTTTTGTTTTCATGTGAGAAATCTCTTCACAGCTGAGAGAACTAGGAGTAATTTAAGCAATAATATTTTGAATCTTGTGAAAGATCTCTTAAAATACTTGGATATGTAAAAAACTGTCTCATACATCAGGTATAGAGTTCAGTTTTGTGTTGAACTCCTAAAATCTGCAGGTTAACCCAGTTTAAAATTTGTAGGCTATTTAGGTTTTGGTAACTAATGTTAATATTATGTTTAGAAATGAAATGAATAAGTGGAAGGAATGAAAAGGAAACTGATAACTATGACATGTTAAACTTGTCTTCAAATAAAGTATTCTTAATGATTTCACTTGGAATTTTTCAGTTTTCTATGTTCAAAGCTTTTACAAGGTTCAGTTTTTCAAACAGATTAACATGGAAAACATGAAATTGCTGCTACTGTATTTCATGAGTTCATGTGGCAGTGTTTTGGTTCAGCATTTTTTTTGGTAAAAAAATGTGTGTTATTCCAACAGCAAGCAATAAAAATTCTGTACAGTGGCTCAGTATTGGCATGAGAGACTCAGGCACAGCATTACTCTTGTTAATTGTTTAAGATTCTACTCAGTTCCTAACAAGGAAAAAGATCCTGTCTTTCAGTGTTAATCTTGTGTGTTGCATTTTTATTATCTACTTGTATAAAACAAAATTATGGTTTTCCAAGCTGTCCTTATACTGTTCGTTGCTGATGATTAAAGACAGCCTTACTGTGATTGCTTGAGAGGTATTTATTACAAATAAACAAAAGAAATCCATTCACATTTCAGGATGAATGCTTTGAACAGAAAGAATAATGAAATACAAACACTGTGGAGCTATTTTACCAGAGCAAAAATGGCTAAAGAACAAATACAAGCCTTTAATTGATGAAGGTTGTCTTTAAGTTCAACCAAAGTAAATTTTGATTTCTGTCACAGATAATCAGTCTGCTTGTTGTTTCTGGGTTTATTAGGATAAATATCCCACTTCTGGAATGTGTGTTTAGTCCCAAAAGCTAAGGAGATGACACCTGTGATTTCCAGATTGCTTGACTGTTGCTTTTCAGAAAAAATTAATTGCCTTACCAGTGGTCACATGATCTCAGTAGCATTATTTCAAGGTTGAGTGAAATTGTCTGTGTTTATGGTAATTATCCATGTGCAGCTATGGTTTAGCAACCTTTTATGTAAGCAAACATATTTACTTAAATCACCATCTGTAGTGAGCTCTATTTGAGAGAAAAATGCTCTGCCAGCTGTATGTTAGAGATGGGGACTAACCAATAAGTGTTTTTAAATTCAATTGTTTAAAATGCACATTGCGTGGAAATAGTGATGGGTATTCTTTTGTTGTCAGCATCAACAAGAACATTTATATGCTGAGCTGGCAACTTGAAATCAATCATACTGTGGATTTATTATTTAATAAATTCTATAGGGTTGTGATTTTGCAGCATGGATTTGCTCTACTGGATTATATTGTTTTCATATAATCTTTCTGTTCCACTTAGAACTTGCATGTTGTACAAAAGAGTATTTTGAGCTGCTATTTCCCTAAAAATAGAGTAGATATGGTAAGGATGAGCTTTTCCTGTGTTGTTTTTAAAGCTCTAGTGTCATCATTTCACTTAATATGTTAAAAATAACAAAAGTTTAAATTCTATCTTTTAAACAGGTTTTTATTGTAAGCCATAAATTATTTCATTTAAATATTTATTTATTGGTAAGAAGCATGGTAATTAAGTATTTGATGTACCTGTTTAAACAAAAGCAGGTATGCATGATATAATCCCAAATTGGAGATGAATGCTCAAAGTAGTGTGGGGAAACCTGAAGTTGGGCTGAACTCTCTGTTTCTGTCCAAGGGTGCAGCACAGAATACACAGAACCATGGAATCATTTAATTTGGGAAAAACCTCTAAGTTCACCCAGTCCAACCATTACCTCAGCACTGCCAAGCCCATCACTGACCTCATCCCCTGGTGCCACATCCACACATCATTTAGATCTCTCCAGGAGCAGTGAATTCACCACTTCCCTGGGCAGCCTCTTCCAGTTCTTGACAATCCTTTCAGTGAACAAACTGAAATTGGCCCCCAAAAAAGTATGGAAAATATAAATTGAATCTCTTTTCCTTATTTCTGCCAGCTGGCAATGATTGGTACAAAATACGATTTTAAAACAGATTCCAAGGCTTGGTCTATTTCTGGTAGCATTAGGCTGGGAAAGATCCTACCTTGGCTGCTGTTTTAACTGTTGATTACATTATTATCCCAAGAGAAACCATTCATTGAGAATGCTTAAGCAGAGGGAAACAAATAGAAAACATTAAAGAAAATATGTATGGAGGAGTACAGAAATATTGGGGCAATGGAAGAATGTCAGTCTTCTTCCAAATGTCCTACAATATTGTCCTGCTTCTGCTATTGCATTTCTTTGATCACATACACTCACATTTGTTTCAGTAATGGCAGTGATTGCTTAAATGAATTTTTCTGGGGTTACACCTCACATAGAGATCCACAGATTGGTAGGAATCCATTTTTCATCACACACTTGCAAGCCTGAGATAATTAACTGCATAAAAAAGCATATTAAAACAAGCTTTTGTTGCTGTGAAACAGATTTTTTTCTAGATGAGATTTAAAAATTGTAAATGCAAAGGTGCTGTCTTTTTCCATGGTGTTATCCAGGAAGAGTGAGATTAATAGGAACTTGCTGAATGAGAGTAATAAATGTTCATTGAAGTGCTGCTACTATATAATAATTTATGTTTTCCACTTTCATATTTGTGATCTACTTACTATTAAGTGAGCAGTAATTGTGGGAGCAATCAATTAAGATTAGTTGGCAATAGCTTTTATATTTGTCAAAACACTGACAACTTTTGGAATGTGCTTCAGAATTCACCCTCTTAGCTCCTTTATAACTTTTGTGCTGTCTTGTAATGGAGCATCACTGTTAAGAGCACTTAACTATAAACAGAATAAGCTGCTGAGAATATATTCACTGTATATTTCACTCAAAACATTGCAGAGATTTACACAATTAAAATTAACTTTTGTGAAGAGGCTTTTCCAGCTTAAAGTGCCTAAATAATGATTCCATAAATGTGGAGTGGGAAACATGAATGGATTTTGGAAAACATAACTCATAATGTAGTGGCAGCACTTCAATGAACATTTGTTGTAGAGTGTCAAGAGGATAGCAGAATTACAAAATGTAGGATTTTGTGGTAACTGTAGGTATTTTTCAGAAGTGTTGTGTTATGAAACAGAGAAAAACACCACACATCACTATGTACTGCACAGAAATTTCTGGGGTTCTTGCAGACAGATTGAATGCCTGGCACCACCTCTATAGTAAGAATTCTTCCTTGAGTTCAGCTGGCTATTTAATGAGCTCTGAAGGCTGAACAAAACATTGAAGTCCTGAAATGGACATAATATTTTAATAATATCTTACTTTTAATTAGATTTTTACATTGTCTACTACCTTTTCTCTATTTGTCTTAGGCTGTGGCAGAGAGGTGAGAGTGCGTATGGGATGGGACACTGTCAAAGAAGGATTTATTGTGTGTTATTCCTTATCAGTATAAAGGAAGTTTAAAACTCAGTCTGTGTTAGGAATTCAATATGAGATTATAAACTGGAGAATAAACTTTTATCTTATAGAGGTCACCACTTGGTGCCATATCTGTTCCCAAGCAGGACCTCATATATTAAATCCTTTCTCTTAGTCATAATTAAAACTTCAGTGAAAGCATAATATGAACATCATGGTAGGTTCAAAGTTACTTTAGTTAAAGAAAGACTTTGAGTGTGAATATTAGCAGGGAATCATTCCATTCGTGTGGGGTTGTATTGACACGTTTCCCAGGCAGAGATTAAGTTTTGTACACTTGGTTAGGAATAAAAAATGGCTGCCTAAACAAGATTTTAATTCAAATAAACATAGAAAGGAAAAGGAAGAAGAGAGCTCGAGAACTGTGAATAGGAAGATATTTTTGAGGGGAGAATCTATCAGGCAGCAAGAGTGGCAGTGAGCAGACCACTGTGGAGAGGATTACTTTTGCCTTAAAGTGGAGTGGAGTGATGATAATGTTCCTGTGATTCTCCTTCAGTTCAGATTTCAGGAGCTTTTAAAGTTATCTGTTTCCTGCTTCTAGAAAATGCTTCTTGTGGACTATACCTGTAGTGTTTACTCTGCCTTTGTCCAAATGGTCTCAGAGATTTCTTTTTGTTCGTTTTTGTCAAAAGCAAGTATTCCAATTGTATTAAATCTTTTACCAAACGTCTGCAATAATATTTAATTAGATATTTCAAACTAAATGGATTTTGTTATTGCTTTTGTCATTGGTCAGGATTTCACCCTGTATAACAAAGATGAATTATGAATAATTTTCTATATTGCACATTGAAATAGTAGGTTTTAATGGCTTTTCTCAAATTGCTGTTACTAAAGGTGTGGAGGAGAGCCTCTAACAATAAACAAATAGTTTTTCACTCTGCAGAAGATAAAGTAAGTGATATGCTAGTGAATTTTTCTGAAAAAGATTATAATTGAAGTAGCAATAAATCTGTATTTCAATATGGCTTGTAGGAAATGTATTTGGAGTGAAGCATTAAAATCTGTGACTATTCATTTAGTTACCAAGTAAAGTATGAGTGAGGAAATCTCATTTTTCCTTTTTGATTTTACAGCTTGCACGTGCAGTGGACATGCAAATATCTGTCACATGCAAACAGGAAAATGTTTCTGCACAACAAAGGGAATCAAAGGAGACCAGTGTCAACTGTGAGTACAATTAAATGTAGCCTGAAGTTACTGCAATCCTTGATTAGTGCATAATCACCTTTTTTTCCCATTTCACATCCTTGTTTTGGTACTGGGTTTTGTGTTTGACCTGCTGATGTTTACATGATGAATATAGTGTTCCCTACATTTCTTGGGACATTTCACTATTATTTAGACATTTGTTAAAGAATTACATCACAAATTTTAGTAATGTTTTGAAGACACTGAAGACTTAAAAAATCCATTTTGTTTCCAGGGACAAACTGGAGAATTACCCCTATTTGTTTTCCTTTTTCTTATGTTTTTAAGATATTAGTATGAGGGAAAACAAAACAACAAAACAGTTACATTTGTCAGTTATCTTGATGAGAATCTACAGAGATTCAATTTTTAGGGTTTTGGAACCTTACTAAGGTGTTTTAGACATTTTCCCACATCATAAAATCAAGACCCTAGGAATATGTAGACCTGTCATGGAAAGTACTCCTTTTGTTGCACTCAAATAGCTTCTTGTGTTTAGAGGAAGAGTTTGCACCTGAATAACAAATGGAGTACTAAGAACAACCAAGTACTGACGTGGAGTAACTTATCAAGTAGGAGAAACAACACATTGAAGTTAGTTGTGAAGTCTTATATTTAAAGAAGTTTCTTTCAATCTGTTCTATCAGGTAGACTGCGTTACTTAATAAGAACCTTACTAGTTTTGCAGTTATAATTATTTCAATAGTATCTGGCAACAAACTTACCTTAGCAGTGCTGTTTGGAACTGGGGAAAAGGCACAGGAATCCAGCAGACTCCTCCCCAGCAGGGAGAGGTGCCAGGTGCTTCTTCTCTGCCTGCCACAGGACATCCACTTACTCTGGATTTGTGAATTTGTCTTTGATACACTCAATGAACTGGCTTGGATCCTACCCTTAACGCTTGGCTTGATAAATTGTAAAGGAACAAAAATGTCTGATGCAGAGGATCCGTGTATATCCGTGAGAAAGAGCTGTGCTGGCAGCTCTGCTGTTCCCTGTTACCTCTGGGACTTTGTGTCCAGTTAATTGAAGCCTCTCAGGATGAGATGGGAAATCAAGATTAGGACTAAGTGATGAAATTTTATCATGACAAAAGCTGAAATGATAATATCTTCAAGTTCTGAATTAAGTCTTCACTGACAAATCTTTTTTCCCCTCTTGTGCCAATACAATTAATCAGTTCTAGGTGTTAATGAGTGATCTGATTACCAGCTATGGACTTATATTGGTGCCATTGCAACTATACAAAGAACAGGAAGGAAAATACTCAACAATTTCTCCTCTGTCCTTTGTAACACTTGAACCACAGATAACAGTTTCTGTGCTGAAAATGCCAATTCTTTACTGACTACCCTCCACATAAGGCACTCTTTACAGGCCTCCACCCCAGCCTGTCTTTCATGTATCTCTGTGGTTGTTGTTGTCCTTTGTTTCATCGCTTTTTTCCACTCTGATTTGGAATTTGTGTCTCAGATGATTGGTTGTGCTGCTCAGCTGTATCAATCTGCTGTCCTAAAAGGTTCTTTTATCCCACTTACTGAACAAGGAGTAAAAAGGTTTTCATAGTTGTGGACTTCCATGGTCAGAAGTTACAGCAATTCCACAACACAGATGAAACAGAAATTTGAAGTTTGACTTTTCAAGAATAAACTAAAAATCACAGTTTCAGACTGAAAATCCCTTTTTTAGTCACATGTCATACATTTTCCTTCTAGATTCATACACAAACCAAAGGCTTGTGCAGGGCATGCTGTGATGTTTAAAACATTTGATATTTTAAGAGTTAGTGAAGTTTTTTTTTGGATGAAATAAAATCTGCAGCCATTTTCATTTTTTTCTTTTTTGGCTGTGATGACATTTCAGATTGTGCGATTCACATCTCTTGGGTTCATAGGTGCTTGAGCAAATAACCACAGATTTTGAGTTGGAGGGCATCATCTACTGATACATTTAGAATTTTCCATTTTTACTCTGGTGGTTGGTTTGAGAGAGTGATCCATTCATGTATGGACATTTCAATCAAATGTTTTTAAACTATTTCCCTTAGAACATCAGAAGATGAAGAACATTAAAAAAATTTAAAAACAATCACTGAATGCAGTCCCATACTCATTCTAAACTTCATATGAAGAACGTGAACTTGATTTATTTTGTATTATGCTTAAAAAAATAGAAAACTATTTTCTCTTTAGGAATCATTTGTACACTCACAATCTGTCTTGAATATATCATAAGATATATATGGAGTTATTATGTAGAAGATAAGGCGAAATTTAAATCAGCTCAATGCTTTCCTTGTATTTGTTACTTTATTATATTCTGTATGAATCATCTGAAACTTGATTCCAAGTGGGAATACTGTTCCATCTTGCTCTGAATGAATGTTTTGGGGTTTTTTGCTACTGGCTATTTAGGTTGTTGAGCAATCTCAGCAGCAAACCTACAACCTTGTGGTTTGCTAAAACAAGGATTTCAATGAACGTTCCAGACTCTGGCTGTTCACTGAGAAAGTCAGATTTATATTTCTGTCAAGAATCCTATTGATTAAGAAGTCATAGCTGCAGGGCTCTATGTTATGTACACACCATGCCTGTGGGCAGAGGTTTTATGAAATCAGGGAAAGTTTACAACTTTTTTTTTTTTTCACCTCCCTACCTTATCAACTCTGTGCTTTTATGGAAGATCTTATTTATTTTGTTTCTTATTTGTTTATGTATTTTTTAGCATAGCCATGTCTCAGTTGTATTAATTTCTTAATTGTGCTGGTGGATGGCATGAAGCACAGTGCCATTTGAAATCAAAATTAGTGTTGTAAAACAGATTGGAGCACACATTTGCATTCTGTTTTACAATGTTTTGTAAGTGACACATGATAATACATTTTTCAAATGTTAGTATTTTTGTTTCTGTTGAGTTGGTAGTTTCAGTTGGTAAAAACCTTTAGTAATCGCCTAATCACAAAATTATTGGAATGGTTTTATTAGTCTAAGTAACTAGACTGTAAACATTAAAAACAGATTAAAAATAAAAACACTTGGATTCTGGTTTTTCCCCTTAATTTTTTGGAAATGAAATATGCGATTGGTAGTAACAGGAAAATCATGGTGACTTAAATCATATTTTTAGGGGAAAACTATTGCTTCAAGGCAGTTTTTTATTTAATTTTCTCTAATATTTGATTTATTAGCTGCTGATTTTATTTTCTCATAGAATTCTGTCGACAGAGGTTTTCAAAATTCCATGTTTTGGTGTATCTGTATGCAGGATTATACACAGGGAACTTCTCAGGGAATAGACTTGGGGAAATGTGCAGAATATGCCAAAGGGATGTTTCAAAGTTCAAATTCTGATATTAAATGAGAGAAATTTTGCTGGATGCAAAGAAGAAAAACATGAAAATGAGGGAATCAAGTGAGTAATTAAATAATTCTTGGAGAAGTTTCAGTAGGTCTGGGCTCTTGCAAGTGGAAGCCTTCACTTGGTGATGTGTCTGTAGCTTTTGTCATCACCATGTAAGAACTGGGCTAAAATTGGGCTTCAAAATCTCAGTAATGAAGAACTACTAGTTGGGAGGAAAATACTGGGGGAAAAGTATGATTTTAAATCTCACATTTCATAGTATATTTTATATAGCTGCAAGAAGGATAAATTCAAGATTATAAAATGTATTGCTCATTTTAGTTCTAAAAAATGTCCACACCATTAATCTCTTAGACATACCTCTTCTGTAAAAGTGGAAGAAATACTATTTTATTTATAAAAATATACGGTATTTATTTGGTAAAAATCTTTCCTGTATGTAAGCTTTAAATAGCTATTTAATAATGTAAGGATCTGTGCATGAAAAATAAGCACTTATTGATAGTCTGCTGTACATAAGAATAAGATTTTAAAATACCCAGCCATTCTCTTCTGTATTATTTCCCTCCACAGAATGGTACAATTCCTCTTACCAGATGGAAAGGCAGGTAAAAATATACTGGGTTATGAGTCAAATTCACCATTCTATTGATATCACTGCAGCTTTATTTGCAGATAGCAGAGTAAATCTTTTCCCAATTATTTCCACAGAGAGCTTCTCTTGCTTCTTTCTAGTAGGGGAAGAATTGGCAGCAATCATATAATACATTCACTTGATTTGAACTTCCTTTATCAAAGACACACACACAAATCCCAAAACTAAATAGACAAAAAGGAATTCTTGTTGCTGGAAATTTAATAAAAAGCCCTTTGTTCTATTGAGAAACTGTCTTTTCCTGATTGAGGGTATAATCCATTTAATACTGGTTACCATGGTGGTTGGTGGTTTTCTAAAGTAAAGTTAAAAAGTATAATATTTAGTGGTTCAAATTACTACGGGACCAGCATTTGGGTTTTTTTTTCCTGATTTTGACACTTTTCCCCACCTATTTTTATCATTTGATCATATCCCACTATTTTACATGTTCGGTTGCATTTGACAGGAGGTGTTTTCTACCTGTTCATGCTGAGTCCAGTCCTTGAGTTTTCAGTTCAAGAGAAAACTTTGACATGCTAATGCACGTTACCCCATTACCTGGAATGTTTGGAGGAGAATTACAGCAAAATCTGTCATGTAGCTGTTGGTGGCTTTAGCAATGTTGGTGGGTTTAGCAACTGCCTCTCTCCCTATTTAACTGCCTGAAAATTTCAGCTTGCCTCTGTAAGGACAGGGTCATGGCCTCAGCTGGTTCTCAAAGAGCTGGATCATTAGGTTTCTAAGGAGAACAATAAAATAAAACACCTACTTCAACATTTATGAGTACATTCATGTTTTAAATGTACTCATTTACTGCTCTACATGTAGTAATTATTGTCAGATGTTTCAAGGATTTCAGATATTTTTTTCTTTTAATTCCTGTTGCCAGCATCAATCATTTTTTCTTAAATTGCAGCTTTCATTTTAAGCAATATGTCTAATATCAAGGCTTCAGAACATGACCCAAATGCACTCTAATGGCTCAAACCCTCAGAAGGCACTTGAAACATTTGAGATCTAAAATTTGAAGAAAAGGAAAATTCGGGGTTTTGGCAGTATTGTATGTCACTCTTGCCCTTTCTGTTGATTTTTTTTTTTTTGTTCTACAGTAGGCTCCCTTTGTCTTCTTTGGTATATTCAGTATATTATATGTAAAGTTCATGAGGCTCTCTGGGATCTTTCAGAGGTGCAGGCTCTCTGGAAGTGAAGCTACACTTTTGTAAGCATTGTTACTTCCAAACATGACATTTCATTTGGGAAGTTGTCCAGTTTTGCAGAAATAAAGAACGTGAGTTCGAATATCATGTATCATTCTTAGAAGTCAGTGCTCTCAGATCAGAAGTGAGGATGAGGTTGTGGCTGAGGGAGAAGCCACAAGCACCTTGCAGAGAGCTTTGCACCTTGGGAGTCCATTGTGTTCTGTCCCTATGAAATACACCTTTTGTCTTTCTGAGTTTACTACTGATTGTCTGGAAAATGGGGAGTGGTTGGGCATGAGAATGAAATAATTTTGCTTTGGCTTCTAAGTTAGGATCTGCCATAACTGACTGTATGCACATATGTAAAAATGTCTTTTGGTTTGGCAGTTTCAACAGAGGAGAATCCTCTCACCACTGGACTTTAGTTGTTTTCTGAGATTTTTTATAGTCGCTACTTCCTCTTCAGGCTACCTCCAAAAATGCCAAGCTGCTGAAAATCCCTTCCTTATTCTTAGTTCTTAACTCTCAGAGAAAATAATACCCATTGTGCAGCATAGATCTGGGCTTATAATTCACATCTGATAGGCCATTAGTATGATAATTAGTAATTGGTACAAGAGTTGTTAGAGTTGAAATAGACATCTGGTTTAATCAATTTGTCATTAAGGAAGTGCAAGTGTAGAGGTAGCAAAGGGAAAAGAAAATACCAGTGTGAGAGCTCAGAGCTCTCTCTGAGCTATCAACACAAAGCTAAGTTTGAAATTGGAATAGTGCCTCTTTATTTTGCTTGATATGGATTGCTCAGTGCTCAACTTGCTCAAAATACCACGCCTTTATTTTAAAACCTATTTTCAAAACCTTACAAATAACTAAAAGAAATGAAGCTATATTGTGAATGAAAACCTGCTGATAGATATATCCATCAACTTCAGCTTGTGATATTCATATATTTTATTTACTGAGGAAGGGAAGAAAAGAATTTTTTATAGAGCAATGAGGAAAGGCTTGGTGAGGGGGTTACTAAAGACACTATTTGATAGACATGTCCTGGTGATGGAAAGATTGCTTTTCTTTTCCTCTTATGGTCTCTAATAGATGAAATATGCATTTTCCCACTGCCATTTTCATTTTCTGTTTCCTCTTTCAGTCAATTGCATACCTTTACATATAGATGAAAATTCAGCTGGAATAGTTATATTTCAAAGTTAAGACATTTTGTTTCACATTGTTGCCAGTTATTAGTTCTAAATTGCTTCAGTAGTTGCCAAGAGTATTAGAAGAATGCATACAAAGCTTAAAGCTCTGCACAGACAGAACTAAGAAATGTGTTTTGTTATTAAGAGATGGGAGTGAGGCATGTATTAGTCCTCATCTCTTTTTCCGTGAATTTCTGATAATTACATAGACTGCAAATTAGTTACACACTGCTAAATTGTGCTTAAGGACTTGTCATCCTGAGGACCCTGCCAAGAAACTTGCATTCTGCTGCAGCTGCATGTGCAGACATCTGGCAGTCAAGCAGGTTTTCTTACGTATTGAATCTTCTTTCCACCCCAACCCTACCTGTGCACCTGTTGCAGGAGAGCCCATGTTCTCATGCTCTCGTGTTCTCGTGCTTCCCCACGTCCCAAGAGCAGGCAGTGCTAGGGAAGCTTTCTGTGCCACTCCTGCAGTGATGATGGGTAACTAAAATAAAATATTAATTCCATTCTTGGAATGGTTGGGTAGATAAGGGGACTGCATGCAACATCTCAGAGTTGCTTAGAAAACTGTAGCTATCTGAGTTGTACATTAACATAAGGAAAAATAGGAGGCTGGAAAATTATGCTGCTTCAGAAATGTGGTTAAACTCCTACCCTTTATTGGTCACTAAAATCTGTTGTGATTCTCTGGACTGATATTCTTCTTTGCTGCAGCTTTGTCTATTTAAGAGGAATATTTGTTCACTCCTGTTTAAAAATCAGGAGATGGACTACCTGGGATAATGAATTCTGCAGGCAGAACATATATAAGGACGTGTCTACATACACATCCTTTATTTCTTTGCACTCATTCTTGGCCTGCATTCTCATGTGAATGACATGAAATAAGGAAAACTTGAATAGACAGTAAGTTACAGTAAACATAACTGAAAAGTACATGTAGTATTTTACCTCTTAAAGGTAAACTCACAACATTTGATACAAAAAGTAAATTCTCCATGACTTGTAAGGTATTTTCAGGGAATGAAAACTGATAAGGCTAGAAGAAATAACATAGGACCAATTCTATCTGTACTCACCAGCTGAAAGAAAATAATGTCTTGATATTAGAAATGCTTCCTTATTCTTTTTTCTTCTGTACTGAATAATCACCACTAGAAAGTATAAAATATAAATTAAGCTGCACAACCTTTGCATGCTTTGAGCTTTCTATTTTTTTTTCTTGTGGATGTATTGAAAAATAAGTGGTATTTATCAGCTGACTAGATAACGGGGCTGGAGAGCTTGATTACAAGGCCATAAATCAATCCAAGTACCTGATGATGTGCTAAACTTCAGCAGTGGAGCCTGAGTGGCTTAGATTATCACTTCAGAAGGATTGACTTAAAGATTTAGTTCTCCATCTCTATCTATTATTTTTATATGCCAAAAAAGGAGTTTTTCAGCAATTCAAGAAAAGAACAAAGTGCTAGAAGGCCCAGGAAAGCTGTTTTAAATAGTGTCAGGAGTCTGATTTAGAATCAAAGCAAACTGATAATCACATTTGAAAATTTGATCTGCCACAACACTTTTTTTCTCAGTGTTGCACAGAGCAAAGATAAATTTAGGAATACTGGATTACAGCAGGAGGCCAAAGTGAGAGCAGCAAGACTGGCAAACCAACATATGGAATGTGTCAAAAAGGGCTCATTGTCCTGGAAGAAAACATTTTGAGCTGCTCACAGAGAAGTGATAAGAATTAAAGGGTAAAGGAACAGTCAGGCTGAAAGAGATTTAATAAATCAGATTTCATAAAGAAGACTTAAAAAAAAAAAATTGTCCTGGAAATGAGTTCTTACAAGATCCGTAAGGAGATAAGGGCAGCAATTACTTTCTAACAGCTGCTACAAAATCTAATCTTGTTCTGCTTTAGGTCATTTTATCCTCTCTTACGTAGAATCTTGATTTAATCACAGATTTGAGCCCTGATTCAGATAAATATTTTAATACATGATAACACCTCTTTCCTTAGGTTGAAGAGGGGATATTACCTTGCTTTGGTGAGAATCAGGAACCAATGGTTTACTTTTGTTTCCCTTGCTCTTGGGAGGCCAATTGTAAAATGTCACATATGGGATAGCAGCAAGAGTTCCACTGAACAACTCCATGAAGTTTTTTTTCACTCCTGATACTTTGCTACTCCTTGTTCATTCATTTTCCTTATCTTTATTATGTTTTTTGATGTTTTCTGTACTTGGTAAAAAAGAGGTTGGTTTTTTTTT